>JASDDO010000031.1:187507967-188707967 GCA_030015575.1 Agapanthus africanus
ATGTGGTTTTTGAATTGAAATAGGGTTGTTATCCGGTATTAGAAAATATCGAAGAAAAAGGCTTTTTTCGGTGAAATTAGTGCAAACGGAGTGCGGTATGACTTTTATCTTTTCCCAAACAAAACCACACTATATTTTACTCCCTCACACTATTTTTGGCTGACCTTGGCAGCCCCCTCTCACTTCATTCTTCATGTGACTTCTAGAAATTAGGTTTTATGGAAAAAAAATAAAAAGGAAAATGAATAAAGGTTGAAAAGACATAAAGAAGGAATTTAATGGGTGAAACTTCTACACAACTCTTCACTCTTTCTTTCTCTCCCTCTCTTCCTTATGTTGGCCGGCCTCCCTACCATGGCAGCCCCCCCATTTCTCCACTTGATTTTTGTTGCAAAATCCATCAAAAATCCATTAAAAATCCAAATAAAAACCCACAAATTCCTATATAAATTCCTACCCACCATTCTTGCTCATTTTAGTTTGGTTCTTGGAGCAAAATTAGCATCTTTGGGAGGCTAAGTTTTCATGTTGATCCACATCACTTGAGGTATAAAATCCTAAACCATAATCAAATTGTTGTTTGCTTTATTAATCTAGCTTATTTGCAAAATTAGTTGTGGTTTCTATTTAAATCTTCAAAATTCAAGTTAGGGATGTAAAATCAAGTTATAATTTTTATTAATTAATTAGTCTTATAATAACTAGTTTAACAATTTTATAATGAGAAAATCTTGCATGGTTATTGAATTGTAATTTGTTCTTTCAAATTGTTTAAATTAAGTATTTTGCTAACTAGTTTTTTATAAAACATAATTATTGGTGATATAAAATTCTAATTGAGGTTGTTATCACTAGATTGTGGTTTTAGTGAGGATATTAACTTGTTATTGGAATGGAAAACTTAGTTTGAACACTAGATTACTTTGATAATTGGAAAAATAGCAATAAAATGCTATTATTTTGTAAACTAGATTTTAGGAATTTCTAAATAAATGTGATTAAAAATATAATTATAGTTTCATTATATCATTATCATCATAAATTGTGGTTTAAGTGATCAATTTATGCAAAATCATGTTTTGAGGTGGAATTGTGGTATTTTGCTTGGAAAATGTTGAAAATTGTTAAATGTTGCAAACTAGAAATTTCAAATTAATATAAATTTGTGTAATAAAAATATAGTAATGGTTTGTATAGTCTAGTAATGCTATTTAATGAGTTTTATGACCATTAGTTTCATTTAAATGTCAAGTTTTGATGAAAAACGGTATACTGGCATTTTCGGGTTTTTGCAAAATTGGACGGTTTGACAGATTTTAGGGTTTCGATGGATTTAATCGTGTTTTATGGCATAAGTAATGTGTTTTAAAACTACAAGTTGTTTGATGATGTTATCTCGATTCATCGGAGTTTGTACGCCGATATCGAGCGATATTTGGTTCTTTTGCGTGGACGGGACATAGGTTTTAACCTATGCCGGTTCACTGCGTCGTTTTGGCTTTGTCTGTGATTCAGTTTACGATATTATATGTGTTTGCGTATAGGTACCCCTCGCGTGGACTTCGGACGAGGAAGAAGAGGAGGGCGACATCGTCTTCGGCAGACAAGGACCAGGTGAGTAGATGCATATCTACGGGGGGAAGTCGGGTGGATGGCGTTTAACACCCCCCGCAACATAGAATAGGAATAGTACTTATAGACATTAGGAAACCAAACGTGACCTTAGTAGGACCCTAGTATTGACCCTAGGCTGGACTAGACCGATTTAGGAAAACCATATCAGAGGATGAGTACCTTGGAAGAGGTTCGTAGGTTTCAGATAGAAACACACCCACGCACACACTGAAACTCGACATGGGGTACGTGTATGTGGATATATATAGAACTAGGTATAGGTATATACATTTATGTACAACACGTATAGGTGATTCATTGATGTGATATGATATCCGAGGTATGATGAAACGGTATAACTGGGCTTGATGCCGTGATTCTTGACTATACAGTCGTAATAAAGTGTTAGCGGATCATTAGAGAATGAGATAATGAACATGAATATATAAATTATAAAGAGTGGTGGTGATATTGATGTACATAGGACGCTAGAATAGTACCCGGACTGTAACTTGTGACTGATTACGATATGATATATGTATAACTTGATTACGACACTATATTGGTGTGACCTGACGCCGATATCATATAAGTATGACTTAATCACAATATGATACATATGACATTATACGAATGAGGAGACACCTAGGAGATACTTGACCGTACCCCGATATTGGGATGCCGTACGATAGATTTTACCGTACGAGGCTTAGATTTGATGATTGATCCGCACTCTCGATTCGAGGAAGCCGTACTACGTACGTGACGCTATTGAGGCGGGATCGCCGACTATAAGAGATATTGATTCAGACCTTAGGTAGACTCTAGTTTCTTACTGACTAGTCTATTAGGTTTAGTTCCTTAGGATGTTAGATGGACACTGGTTTAGGTTCGACTCACATAGTGGTAGTTGTACTCGTATCTCGCAGAGGAGTGGATAATGCATATCTGTATTTACATTCATACTGTAATCATCATGGTGCATGTTCTTTTATATGTTGCTATAATCAGTATAAACTTTACCTGTTAGGACACCAGCACCATTACCGATGATGCGCATATTCCACGCACACTTATTGCCGGCTCACACACATCATCATCGGTAATTGCTATGTCACGTACACTTTAGATCATATTATCTTTTATTGATAGAATCAGTTAACAACTAAACCGATATAATATTGTGATCACTCTCTGATGTTAAGTATAAGACATGATATTCATTACTTAGACATTCATGCATTCATATTTTCGTGTTATCATGCAGTATTATGGGCATATGCCGACACTTATCATATAGTTACTCATGATTTTGAGATTTGGATTTCTATGAGATTTCTGGATTTTTGGGGAAAACCGCAAAAATATATAAAAACTTCTCTCTCTCTCTCCTCTTCTCTTTTTTAAAATAAGATGCGGTTTTCTCATGATGTATGTGTCGTCCACCATGAGTATTTCATGTTTTCTGATGGATTTCGAGACCCGATTCGAGGAGTGGATGAACCGTCTCGGGTACATGGTGGGCCCGGTATGGTACCCCGGGGCAAGAAGATCGAGTTGTAGACGATGAGCCTGGCAGGGGAAGGCTACCTACCGGTGATGTCTGGCGCGGCGGATATCCGGAGGATACCGACCGTTGTCGTGGGATTTGATGATATGGGCCGATCCGGACTGACGGGGCCCGACATATTGAGACTTGAGGTTACATGTGTTGTGTCGATGCTTGACACGGATTTCCATGGATTTCATTGTTGAGATTTCAGATGCTTATACACACTTTACTATGATAACAGCTAAAGGTTCTCATACATATATATATCTGGATTTCAGGATTTATTACTTTACATTCATGGTGCATGCATTTCATTTCATATGACATAGTACTATATGAGGCACGGACACGACACGGAGTATTTGCACTTACGTAGTATTACCCTGCTATTACTAGATGTTTGGGATATAGTAGTGTATTATTATGACCTAGGATAGCGTCGTGCATTCGATTTCTTTTCGTAGATGTCTTCTACTCACGAGTTGGTAACTCACCCCCGTTGTGCCAAATTCTTTACAGGTGCGATGTACAGGTTTCCCTTGGCAGTTGCTGGCACATCATTTTCATTTCGGGTGATTTGCACGGTAGGTTGGTTCATTTGTATCTGAACCGCCGTTGTATTTTTATTATTTCATTTGTATCTAGAAAGCTCCATCAACCATATTTGTATTACTTGATAAGTTTATTGGACCAGCTGTTTATTTCGACCTTAGAGTCGCGCATGAGTTATTCTGATCTGGTTGTTTTTGTTTTCTTTTGAGATTTGAGCCATGCCCTTTGGCGTTGTATATTAGTGTGATTGTTGTGGTTGTCTCCGCCTGTTGGCGTTGAGCTAGCACCCGTTTGGGGTTGCTTTTTATTGTTTATTCATATTATACTTGTTGTACCCGTTTGGGGGCCAGTTTTTACAGAGGAGACTCTGCCGAAATTTTTGGTAAAATTTGCTGATGTTTTTATACTTGTTTTCTTTTCTTTTCTTCTTTTTCTTCTTTTATGGTTTAGATTTCTGGGCTTCGGCTTACTTAGGTCACGTGGCGCCTCTAGACGCTTCGTAATCTAAGTGCCGGTCACGTTCCGTACTTTCGGGTCGTGACAGTATGCGACATCGCAATAATTAGCCTTGAGTGCAAGTGGGAGATTGTTGGAGATAGTGCCCTCAGAGTCGATTATTGGATCACAGGCACGTGATTGCAATGATTGAGGGAGGACCTATCCCGGTAGGACAGTCTTACTCGAGATGATAGTATGCTATCTGGTTTACCTTTATCATTGTGTACTGCTTTAGGTGACCTGACATGTCGCTATTGCACGTTGATAAAGCCCCTAGGATTCTTGCTTGACTGCCAGCAGTATGAGGGCGATCATATAAGTGAGAGCTGGAGTCTATAAGCGCATCCTTAAAAGGTCCCTAGTCGTAGGAGTTTCGAGACAGGGCATCGATTCTCCAGAGTAGACTAGTGTATACAGTCGAGACCCCGACGAGGGGCGGTGGCCGGTCTCACAAGCCACTGGTGTTAGTTGGTTCACCTAAGATGTATACAGGTGCTCATTGGGTTATGAGTACACCGGACAGGACTCGCCGGGAACATGCTAGTTGGTCTTATACCTGACGTCAGATAGCAGTTCCCAGGTGACATGTGTACAGGTTAGTTCATCGACCTGGGGATCGTCATTTGTCTCGTGTGAGTTCCCACTGTGCTTTTATTACTGCCCTACCACGGCTCAAAGGAGTCGTGCAAACAGGTTTTAGTTGGGTACAGTCCCGAGCCACATGGAGGCAGTGAGCGGATCTTCGGGGGTTTCGTCTCTCTCGGTATTTGGGGTGAGGTCGCGCTGTGTCTAGGAGAGCCATTACACGAAGACCTTGGCCAAGGCAGGAGATTTACTGGTAGGTATTCCAGTAGTATCTCAGGGTGTTCTGGGCTACACTCCGACACGACTTGTACCGCTTTTGGGGGTCTGACTTTTACCAACCCCCTAGGCCCGACATGCGATGCTCATAGACGAACGGACCGGACTGTACGGATATTGTCACTGATAGGCTCAGTAGGGCGTCAGGATGAGTTCACTCATCGACGTCCCTTTTTAGTCAATAGCCGGTGGCCCGTCACGTATTGGCTTATACCTCTGACGTGCTAGTGGTTAAATCCACAGCCATAGTATTGACGAGTCTTTAGAGTCCACCACACTTTCAGTTACTCAAGCTTTCGGGCGAAACGCTGTAGAGGCCGTATGGAGATATGGCAGGGTCCGATCAGATACGTGCGGTATTGCACGGATCAGGATCGGACAGTTTTGTACTAGTGGCCGTATGGTTATATGGCAGCGTTCGATCAGATACGTGCGGTATTGCACGGATCAGGATCGGACGGATATTACTAGCCGGCTTTGGTTTAAGCCGGATCCTAGTATAGTACAGTGTAGATTTTGTCTCTTTGCATTTGTATCCGGACGGAATACAGATGCGGGTGTGTATGCACAGTATGGGGTTTTCCTGTAATTTATTACGGGACCAGTTTTCTGAAGTTGCCAGTTTGCTTTCCGTTCCGGCCGGTTTTCCTTTGTTCTTTCCCGGCCGGACTTTTCCGATGGAGGGGGTTATTTGCAATTGTGCAAATAACTTTAGTGGAGGGGTTTTATTGCAATTGTAGAGATTATGATAGCATCTTTGATTCTCTCCATCACTTGCATTAAATGAGATTAGAAAGGGTATGGTTTTGATGTAAGAAATAAGCATGGTTGATGTTTGTTTGTGGTCACCTCTTGATCTCCTACACTCACCTCCCTCTTATGTTTTGGTTATCACTCCACCACCTTTTCCCACTAGATTTGGCCGGCCACATTCTTTAGGGGAGAGAAAAAATGAGAGGTCCCAACTTTGGATGAGGGATTAATTCACATCTCATTTTTCATGCTTGCCAAATTCTCAAAAAACCCTCTCCAAAGTTCATGATTCCTCCATCAAAGGCAACTCCAATACCCCAATGAGACATAGATTCTACACATCCTACAGCAAACCTTGGGCATGTCGAGTTGCCGGCTTCATGCCCGAGTTGCCTCGGTATAGAGGCGGGAGCCCGTAAAAGATGCTGGCGACGTGGTGCCCTTCCGGCGAAGAGGCGAAGACCGGAGATCCCGCGAGGAGATCGGAGTGGAGATGAAGACCGGAGGACTCGGATCAGTCGGTATATCTCTAACTCATTCTCTTGTTAGCTTAGACTAGTTTAATGGCCCGATCCGGAGTTTAGTGCGCGGTGGTGCCGGTTTGCTAAGTCCGCAAAATTAAAAGTATATCACCATTTCCGCGTTTGGCCGTCGGATTGACGGCCGGGGCGCCGCCGTGCACTTACACTATGCTTAAGTCCATTCTGATCCTACTTGCCACGGCTACATACCATGACTGCGATATCTGGTGGTTGGGTGCCCTGACTGCTTTTCTAAATACTGATTTAGAAGAGAACATCTATAAGAACACAGCCAGAGGTCTTCGTAAACAGTGGGAGCAGCGGAAACGTGTGCAAGTTGCTTTACATAATGAAGCAGGCATCACGGAGTTGGAACGTCTGTTTTGATGTGATAGTCAAAGTGTTTGACTTCATCAAAATGGTAGACGAACCTTGTATATACAAAAGGGTAGTATGGAGTATAGTGATGATCTTCGTATTGTACGTAGACAACATACTCTTGATAGGAAAAGAGTTTCCTATAATACGATCGGTCAATCTCCTATTATCACTAGGATTCTCCAAATAGGATCAAAGTGATACCTCCTAAATCCTGAGTTTTCATCTATGAGATAGATGTAATTGGATGCTAGGATTCTCACTAGATGTAGTGAGATGGTACCAATCGATCCTGGGGAGAATCACTGGAAGAGTTCCAGGGTGATAAAGACGACTGAATGTCAGTCACGGGCATTGTCTTTACCCATAGTAGAGGGACGGTATGTTGGAAGAGTTCCAAGCTAGATACCGTGGCAAACTAGACGATAAAGGCTGGTAACATCGCTATTGAAGATACTACCAAAGAGGAAGTTTGGGTGTATATTGGTTCATAAGATAAACTAGGTTCCTGCCATTGTATGACAATGGAAGTGTGGCTTAGGCCCTGGAACCCTGGTCCCATCAGTGACCCAGACATATTCTGAGGAAGCATCACCTGATCATGGAGATAGTTGATCTCTGGGATGATCGAGGTTAGGAGAGTAGACTCAGAGGACAACACGGCGGATCCACTCACGAAGGCCTTATCCCAGAGAGAGACTCATATGGGATGGTTGAGTATTAGATACTGCAACCACTGCTACAGATGGCCCTAGTGCAAGTGGGAGATTTTTAGTTATATGTATGCCCTAGAGGCCATTACTGTACATTGGATGTATATTGTAATGGAAGCTGGGACATATATAGGTAGGACTTTCTTGCTCGACATGATAGTACGCTATCTGGTTGCTCTTTATCTTAACATGTATACTTTCTGTCTCTCTGTTACATGTTGATAAAGACCTTAGGATGTGTACTTGACTTTCAGGACTGTGATGCAGATCATACTAGTGGGGCCTGGATAGTCTATGAGTACATACTTGAAATGTTCCTAGTCGAGGGAATATCGAGACGGGGCATCGATATTCCAGAGTAGACTAGCGTATATCTTCTCGACCCATGCGATGGGCGATGGATGATCCCATATCCATTGGTGTTTGACATCGGAGATGGTATGCGGGTGCTCAGTGGAGACTGGGTACACTGAACGGACTCACCGAGAACTCCCAGATGGTATTATACCTCACGTCAGATGGCAGTTCTCTGGTGACACTGGTACAGCTTAGTCTGTTGACCCGAGATCGTCATAGAGTCTTGTGTGTCTCCCACTGTGCTTTGATTTCCACCCTACCACGGCTCTACTGAGTTGTGCAAACAGGTGGTTTTTGGGTACAGTCCCGATTCACATGGAGGCAATGAGCGATAGGAGGGGATTCGTCTCTCCCGGTATTGGGGGTTGATGTTGTGCAATGCTCGACTAGCCATAACAGGAAATCCCTGGCCAGGGTTGCAGTGATATACTGGTAAGAGTTATCAGTAGTTTCACGAATGTTATGGACCTTACGTCGGCATGACTTATCGAGCTACTGGGGTCTGACGTTTACCACCCCTAGGCGAGATATGCGACAAATCAGACGAACAGACCGGACTATACGGTTAGTGTTACTGGTTGGATTCACTGGAGTGTGAGCGGGCTTGCTCGTCGATCTTCAGATCGCTCAATACCCGGGTGGCCGTTACGTTTAGCAGACCGCTTGCGGCTTGCGGGTGTCTGATATGATCATCATCTGCTGCCGGCGTATTGATGAGTCTTTAGAGTCCTACACAGAGGTTTCCTGGCTCAAGCGAAACGAAATAGGAGCGCATATGAGATATGTGCGGGACCGAGAATGATACCAGTATGTGATACTGTATTCGATTCTCGCGATATGTGACATTGATCGGTTATATGCGATATAGCCGGCATATCGGATCAAGTGTTGATTCGATAAGTTTTTACTGTTGATATTAGTCGGTTATATGCGATATGACCGGATCGTTAAATCAAATGTTGATTTAATGATTTAATGCATAATTATATATTTGATATATTATTTTGCATTAACTAGTATCGGTTCACTTTAAATGGATTTTCTCACTCGGGTGTGCGCATTGCATATGCGATATGATTTTGTGCACTTGCTTGTATCATGTTTAATGATGCATGCCTTTTTGGTTAAGTGTAAAGAATTAAACCTTGGTTAATGAAATGGTTAGGGTTTACTTTTTCCTTATTCATTTTATTCATTTATTCTTTTATTCTTTTAGAAAAAGGAAAAGAAATGAGATAAATGGTGGCATTCTTTTCATTCATGAAGCTTCATGAATACTTTGACCATGTCACCATTTTTGTCTTCTTTTTAAACCTAACCATTCTCATTAACTCAAGTTAGCTCTCTACACTTTACCATGGTCATTATTATGATAAGAATTATCACTCTAATATATTCATTATTCTTATCATAACAATTTCCTTCTTCTTCTTCTTCTTCTTCATTTTTTCTTCAAGTGAAGAAAACCAAACTTCATCAATGGTGGATTGATGAAGAGTGTGAGAAATCCAAAACTAAAGTCTACCCACTTCCTATTTCTTCATCCTCTACCTCTTGCCAAGTAGTAGAGTGTGTTTCCTTCACAAGTTTTCAAGACTTGGTGAAGGTGGAGCTCGATCTAGTGATGCTTCGACGTAGATCATCTTCGGCACGTCGTCGACGACCTAGCCCGTCCAGTCTCCGATGAAGCCGACGCTTGAGCCTGGATTTGATTTGGACAGCGGAGAGGACCTCATCTCGGAGCTATGGAGGTGGAGAACCGGATCTACAAAGGTTGTATTTCCGTATCTTATAGTTTGGTTGTAAACTAGCTCTTGTTTCGCCTAGTTTTCTAGCAAACGATCCGTAGTCGGGTCTCTCGGCACCTAGAATTTTTGAATTTTGCATGATCGATGCTTTGTGAGACCTCACTAGAGTGCCTAGGAACCCTACATCTAGGGCATACATATAACTAACAATGTGTGCTAAGCAATAGAATCTATAAGGGGTTGTGTGTGACATGGCAATTATTGACGGGGTGTGTGTAGCATAAAATCCGTGCTCGTGCAACAGGAACCGTCAATAATGTGTGCAGTGTCCTACGGCCGCTAGTCACAGTACAACTATATCAAGGAAATATGGTAAAGGCGCAATTCTAATAATGACGTAGAATATGCGACAGGTATTAGAATCCTAGCCCAGACGTATACGGCCATGCGGGCGATTTCCCTGTAGATGTTAAATCTACTCACCTACACTCCACGCTAAGTGAATCCTACCATCTGCTCCCCCTGTAGCAGTGTCCGTAGTCCCTGCTTGCAAACCTGCAAAAAGACATGGAAATCGTATATAAGCCAAATATTCCGCGAAACGCGATATCGAACCAAAAGGAGAAACTCACGTCGCGAACTAAACGCGCGTGTGCACGATACGCTGAAACGTGTGTGTATGCGTCTAAAACCATCCCGACACGCCACGATACGCTGGATCGCATAACCCACTCACGTATCGCGCGTATCGCGCAAACACAATGAACATCAAATACGATATACAGTCCCAGATTTTCCTACAGGTCAAAACTTACAAAACTATACATGCAAAAACACTACAATACACTGTAGACTACCCTACCCAAAACCTCAAGACCCAACACCCAACCCTTGCCGCAATTTGCGGCCAATAAGATTAAATCTGCGGCCAGGATTTTGAATGAGGGGCTCGTGTTCTGGTGGTGGTATCTAGACCTAGGTAGCATGTTCCAGTTTCCTCAATTTTGTTCTGTAGGGTCCGGATCAAAAGCAGATTACAAATGTCACAATTATCACTTAAAAACACCAATTTGCACAATTTAGAAACCTTATGGTATTTTTGTGTAATCTGGGCTATTTCTCAGTTGAAGTGACCCTATTAACACTAAAATAGGTAGGGTTATCTAACACAATCATCAATTTGCCACAACATCTCACAAATCATCATAATTAGCACTAAACTAGCTAATTTAACACTAATCGAAGCTAATCCACACACAAGCTAGGAAAACTAGGGAAAGAGCTCAGAATTATACCCTAAGGAACCCAAGGAAGCAAGAGAAGAAGTGAAAGGAGCTGCTGCAAGTGCTGGGCTGCTGCTGCTACAGCTGTTGCTGAAGGCTGCTGCTTCTGCTGATGATGCAGGTAAGTGTGTGTGTGTGAGAGAGAGAACAAGAGAAAAGAGAGGAAATGAGAGAAATGAGTGTGAGTGAGAGAAAACACAAAGATCCCTCCCATTCTCACTCTCTCTCTCTTCATTAAATGGGCATGGCACAAGCCATGTTGCCCCATGCCCATTTCTCTCTCAAGTCAACCATTCAACCAAATAAAATAAAACCCTTTTAAATTCATTTTCATTTAAAAACAACCATACACACCTAACAACCCAAAACACTTAAACAAAGCCTAAAACTAGATTAAGAGATGGTTAAACCCCAAATTAACACCCTAGCTAACTTGCACAAGTTTGTGTGTGCCTAAAAAAATTCTTATAAAATACACATTAAATAGGATAAAATATTTAAAACTTTTTATTAAAAACCACATATTAAAATATAATTATCTACAAAACATATTCTAAGGTGTTACAATCTCCCCCCCCCCTTAAAAGAAATTCGTACCCGAATTTAAAATATACCGATACGCGTACCTTCAAAGTGAAGATTAAAATCCTCAAATCTCGCTCGCAGCCTCCCAAGTGACTATCTCACTATACGGCTACGTCCAAGGAAACCCTCCACAGATAGCAAGACCCTTGACCGATGTTCCTCCTCCTGCTGAGCCATTAACGCAATTGGCTGCTGGTGAATGAAAGATCGCGTCTAAGCTAAATGGTCTGGTGCTAAATCATGTGAGAAAGGTCAAGAAGGTAATTGTTGAGTATCATCACAAGGAATACGGGGTGAAAATCCAATAATCTGGGCGGAAGTGCCAAATTAAAGCCAACAAAACTAACTCGCTTATAGGATCTCAGAAGGACCTAAATCCTGGGATAAGCTTCCCAAAATCCAACACGTCATTCATCGGAAAGTCCGTAGGAATACATGATCTGTCCCTGCGAACTCGAGTCTATGACCAACACAGTCGTCATAAGACCTCAGTTCGCAATGGAAAATTCCCATCCTGACCTAACACAACTGGACCATCTCCGAAGTCTCTAGACATAGCTGGGGCCCAAAGTCCTATTTACGCAGAGTCAACAAAACAACAGACTGGTGATCGACACGACCTAACCCCTAAGCCTAAAGGTGGCCAATTGGAGTGTCTCTTGATAACAACTATCGAAGGAGAACCCTAACGATGGCGAGTGACGATTCCAAACTGCTGACAACAAACAATACAAACACACAACTTAATAAGAAACAACTTAGCACATTGAGTAAAACCGGACGACAAGAATCCGAATAGAGTCACACCCTGACTAAACTTGGGTAGAACCCATAACGAAATTTGTGGAGATCTGCTCCCACTCCTACTTTGGAACGGTAAAAGATTACAACTCTCCAGCCGGCCTCAGATGCTCGACCCAAGCACACAACAAGACAGACACTTTGCAACGAAACCTGAAACTTCTCTTTACATCTCTGTCCACCCGTAACTATCTCACAAGTCACGTTAAATGTTGGTGGAACTTGAATTCATATAGAGAGTTGACAGATGTGCATGTTCTAGGATTACACGTCTCTACCCGATGATGTCAGGTACACAAACATGTCCCTAACTTAGCACACCATTGTCACAATTCAACGTCTCCGAATTATTACCCAGCCGAGCATGCTCAAGTATCACTAACGAACGAGCATCGGCGGGCAGTGTCTCGCGAAAACGACTAAGGAAAGTGGTCAGGCGCGGACATGAGCAAGCTTTCCCCTCCGTAAAGAAGAACTTAAGCTATACTCAACGATCACACAAAAACTGTAAATCTGCAGAAGAATAACACAACAATCAAAATCCGCTGCAGGAAGATGTTCATTAAGCTCTAGTGGTCTGTGGGAAATCTAATACGACTCTCAAACCAGCAGTGCCCCCAAATCTCCAACGCAAAACCACCGCGGCCATCTCCAGATCATGAGTGGAATATCCTTCTCGTACTTCCTCCAAATGTAGGGAAGTAAAAGCGACGACTCTGTAGTGTCACATCAGTACACACTCGAGCCCACTCAAGAAACATTACAGTTAAGCAACAAGGTCGCCCGAGCCAAAGGCAAAGAAAGAACTAATGCAGTTGTTAACCGAATCTCCAACTGCCGAAAACTCCGTACACATGCCTCAGTCCACAGAAAAGAAACCTCCTTTCCGGTCAATTCAGTCGACGGTGCAGCACTACTCTAGCAATCCTGTATGAAACGGCGGTAAGAACCTGCTAAGCCCAACAATATGCGGATCTCCGTCCAGCACACAAGTCTGGGCCTAAGCTGTACGACCATGATCTCCCTCGGGAATATACAAAACCGTCTCCCGCGACTACAAGACCTAGGAGTCAACACAAACAAGCCTGAAGAAACACTCCGAGAATCTAGCAGCTACCGGTGCTCTCCCCGTATGTGCATAACAAATCCTCAAGTGCTACTACTGTCCCTCAAGACACATTAAATTGAACAGAATGTCGTAAATAAGACAACAAAAACTGGTCGAGGAACGGCCTGAAGAAATCCGGTTCATCACATCTATGAATGCTGCTAGGGCATCAGTGAATCCAATGACTCACCAAAACACACAAAGCCCGTCGCACGCATAAGGTAGTCTTCGGAATGCCATCACCCCGAATCCGCAATAATGATGACCAGATCCCAAACAAACTTAGAAAATGTCTCGCGTTCTGGAGCTGATCGAAGAAATCGTCAATGCGAGGTGAAGGATACCTGTCCGCACCATAAGCCGGTTCAATTAACGATCCGTCGATACACCATCCTAAACTGTCGTCTTTCCCTTGACGAACAGGAATAGGAGCTTCCAAAAGCGAAACACTTAGATGCACAAAACTCCCCAAACCAAAACACTGCAGCTGATCCTTTAGTTCCCAAGCTTCGCCGGCTCATCCGGAACAACGTCGGAAAAACTCTCGCATGAAAGGAACTCGGTCCAACAATCCCACTGTGGCTCCGGTATCACGAATGAACGCCAAGAATCCATGACATCTCCTCAGTAGCTGACTAGCGAAAAGGGCTGAATTTAAGTTGTGAGAGGCGGCACAACTATCCACCAGCACAACGAGAACTGACTTGCCGGGAAGACAAACCTGACTGTTTCCTCACGGTAGTCCACAGACGCCTATCATGTAATTAAACAGTCTGTGCCCAGGAGAACGTCAACTCTAACCTCTCTAGAAGGATCAAAATGACGGACGAATCTCTATCTCCTATCCGATTGGCACACAACTGAAATACGTGTCGCGCAACAAAAGAATCACTGAAAGAAGTTAGCACAACTACGACTAATCTACCCAACCACGGTACAAGCATGGAAACAAACGAATACACCAAAAGAACAAGCGAATTAAGGATACCTGAGAACTCCACATTGGACGTCTGCGCGTCCCGATGAGTAGAAGCAAACTCCTGTGTCTGCCCTCTACTCGCAGCTGGATGAACTCCCCTGGTAGACTGAGCCCTCAGAGCAAATCTTCCAAGTCCACAGACTCTCTGAAAACGATCATGATGAGGTGCTAAGGAACAATCCCTGACGAAGTGCTGAAGGCTTCCGCATCAAAAGCATCCACGCGCTAACTGCTGACCATCCTGGGGATGAGAGCTGAACGACTGTCCTCGTCCTAAGCCTCTGCTACTCCCGCGACGGCCACGAAATCTGTCCCGACGACCAAACCTCTGTCTCTGGGCCGGTACACTGGTACGAGTCCTCCACTGTCCTGGAATTCTCTGAGCTTCTGGAATATGCGCCTTATCAACTGGACCTGCAACTACTGGTGCTATGTAGGTGACGGACTGCTGCATGCTGATCGCAAGTGACAACTGAGTAACAGGGGTGGCAACCTCCTATCGTAGCTCCCGAACGACATCAACCAAAGAACTCATCGTCTGGCGGAAATCCTGCATCTCTGCCAAAAGTCTATCCATAGTATATGTCGTAGGCTGATCCGTCTGCACCTGTGCAACTAGAGTGCCATCCTGGTCAGTACTCGTCTCACTCGAGCCAACTCTGACCTCGGCCCTCGCTGCATCACTCTGAGTCCCTATAGTCATCGGCGGCAAGGCTATAAATAGATATATGATTCGATGAGAATAAGGAAATCGAATCTCAAGGATAGGAATCATCAAAGAAGGAATTTCAAACAATTTGTACTTAGGTCACTTAATGCAAAGTACCGCACCGTGGGTATGCTGCAGACATACACACACTACGTTACTCTGCTTAAGCTACCTACTCCATCATACTAAGGTCATCCTACACTCCGAAAGGTAAAACCCAGCGCTTTGATAGCAACTTTGTCACGACCCAAAAATTGGCCCGTGACGGCCCTAATACTATGCAACGCTTAAAGACGTAGCGCAGTAAAAGAAAGCCAAAACCCAGAAATCTAAACCATAAAAATACGGAAAAGAAAAGAATAAAGAGAAAGCTGTAGAGAAAAGACAATAAACCCACAAATAATATACAGTATCGTCCTCACCAAGTCTCCAAGTCAACAACATAATAATAGATGGAGAGTACAAGATACAACGAATGTACAATACAAAATACAGATAACCACCAAAACCCACCTAAGCAAAAATAGTACTGTGAGCTGATGCGGTATCTGTAGCAAAAGATGATAGCTGAAACGCTGAATAGCCTGCCTCGACTACTCTGGGGAACAACCTGAAACACCTGTGGCACAACGGGGGGTGACTTGCCAACTCGTGAATAGTAGATAACATATGCAGGTAATCGCAGGAATGTACGTACAGCTTGAATCTAAGAAATGCAATTACAATAATAACATGTCATGCAAATGCAAAATAATGGAAAGTACACTAACCGGTACAATCAATATGCGAAGCAATAGTAACATGACAATAGTATGCAATATCCATGCAATAGGGATATGTGAATGTAGGTATGCAACTATCATAAGGGTACACTAACAGGTACTACCAATATATGAATCTGTGCATAAAATAGATAAGTGTGAGGTATAGGGTGGAATATGTCATTTCTACGGAAACCTGACATCGTGGTAGGATCACAATCCATCAAGACACTCAAATCCCAAATCCTCAAATCAGCCCCCAAATTAGGCTCTCACATCATATAATTCTCACATCATCTCAATGTACAATATCGAGTAATCACCTATATCTCGAATGTACAAATCAACAATCTCTTCCATATCTAGTATCAATTCTCAATGAATCACATATATCCCAAGTCGAATCTCAAGTAAGTTTCTAACATCATAAGGTATATATATTTGCAGAAATAAATATGATGGTGGCAATACACATATATTAGCGTCCCATTCCACTAATATTGGTGTAAGGGTATATATAACAACGGCTAATCCCCTGTTATATATACAAAGGTATTAAAAGAAATATCATGAAAACAATGTGCCAAGCATCGACACAGAAATCCTGATAGGTACGTATCATACGCTGTCCCGAAAGCACGAGTGCCTAGCTCTGACCCTCGCCTTTCACGTATGCATACGTACAAGACTTCGGTCGGTATCCCCAAGATAACCGCCGAGTAAAAGGTAATATCACCGGACGGTATGGTTCCCCTGACAGGCTCACCGTCTAACAAATCCAGCGATTCGTTCTCGCCCCGGGGTACCTCCAGGACCCACCATGTACCCTCATGCGGCCTCTACGACTCCTCGCATGGGGTATAAATAATCAGCACCGATAAAACCCATGGTGGATGCGCAAATATCATATCAAGGAAACCGGGTTTTTCAATGTATGGATAATTTCATGAACTCCCGCGGTTCCAAAATCCAGAAAACATCATGTAAAACCCAAATAATAATGCGCAATCCAGAAATAAACATATACGATATATCTGAAATGCGAGCATATGAATGAGAATATGTAGCTGAAACCAGATGTATGCGAAACCAAAAAGGTACAGCTATGTAACATCAGTAAAGGTAAATATGTAACTGCAACTGAATATGTGTGTAACCTACAGGTGTAGCAATATATAGGTATCTACATATATGAACTGATGTCGTATACGCCCCTGGGTATAAGTAAAATATGCAGGATACCCCCCCGGTATAACTAGAATATGTGCAAGGTATACCGATGAGCTAGATGTCATGTGTGCTAAGCAATAGAATCTATAAGGGGTTGTGTGTGACATGGCAATTATTGACGGTGTGTGTGTAGCATACAATCCGTGCTCGTGCAACAGGAACCGTCAATAATGTGTGCAGTGTCCTACGGCTGCTAGTCACAGTACAACTATATCAAGGAAATATGGTAAAGGCGCAATTCTAACAATGACATAGAATATGCGACAGGTATTAGAATCCTAGGCCAGACGCATAACGCCATGAGGGCAATTCCCTGTAGATGTTAAATCTACTCACCTACACTCCACGCTAGGTGAATCCTACCATCTGCTCCCCCTGTAGCAGTGTCCGTAGTCCCTTCTTGCAAACCTGCAAGAAGACATGGAAATCGTATATAAGCCAAATATTCCGCGAAACGCGATATCGAACCAAAACGAGAAACTCGCGTCGCGAACTAAACGCGCGTGCGCACGATACGCTGAAACGTGTGTGTACGCGTCTAAAACCATCGCGACACGCCGCGATACGCTGGATCGCATAACCCACTCACGTATCGCGCGTATCGCGCAAACACAAAGAACATCAAATACGATATACAGTCCCAGATTTTCTTACAGGTCAAAACTTACAAAACTATACAAGCCAAAACACTACAATACACTGCAGACTACCCTACCCAAAACCTCAAGACCGAACACCCTACCCTGGCCGCAATTTGCGGCCAATAAGATTAAATCTGCAGCCAGGATTTTGAATGAGGGGCTCGTGTTCTGGTGGTGGTATTTAGACCTGGGTAGCATGTTCCAGTTTCCTCAATTTTGTTCTGTAGGGTCCGGATGAAAAGCAGACCACAAATGTCACAATTATAATTTAAAAACACCAATTTGCACAATTTAGAAACCTTATGGTATTTTAGTGTAATCTGGGCTATTTCTCAGTTGAATTGACCCTATTTACAATAAAATAGGTAGGGTTATCTAACACAATCATCAATTTTCCACAACATCTCACAAATCTTCATAATTAGCACTAAACTAGCTAATTTAACACTAATCGAAGCTAATCCACACACAAGCTAGGAAAACTAGGGAAAGAGATCAGAATTATACCCTAAGGAACCCAATGAAGCAAGAGAAGAAGTGAAAGGAGCTGCTGCAAGTGCTGGGCTACTGCTGCTACAGCTGTTGATGCTGTTGCTGATGATGATGCTGCTGCTGTTGCTGAAGGCTACTGCTTCTGCTGATGATGCAGGTAAGTGTGTGTGTGTGAGATAGAGAACAAGAGAAAAGAGAGGAAATGAGAGAAATGAGTGAGAGTGAGAGAAAACACAAAGATCCCTCCTATTCTCACACTCTCTCTCTTCATTAAATGGGCATGGCACAAGCCATGTTGCCCCATAACCATTTCTCTCTCAAGTCAACCATTCAACCAAATAAAATAAAACCCTTTTAAATTCATTTTCATTTAAAAACAACAATACACACCTAACAACCCAAAACACTTAAACAAAGCCTAAAACTAGATTAAGAGATAGTTAAACCCCAAATTAACACCCTAGCTAACATGCACAAGTGTGTGTGCGCCTAACAAAATTCTAATAAAATACACATTAAATAGGATAAAATATTTAAAACTTCATTTGGTAAACTTTTTATTAAAAACCACATATTAAAATATAATTAGCTACAAAACACATTCTAAGGTGTTACACCAGCCTTTATCGTCTAGTATGCCACGGTATCTAGCTTAGTACTCTTCCAACATACAGTCCTTTTACTGAGGGTAAAAACAATGCCTGTGACTGACATTCATTCGACCTTACCACCCTGGAAGGTATCCAGTGATTCTCCCCAGGATCAATTGATACCATCTCACTACACCTAGTGAGGACCCTAATATCCATCTAGATCTATCACATAGATCCAAAACCCTGGATCTAGGAGGTATCACCTTGATCCTATATGGAGAATCCATGTGATAAGAGGAGATTGACCGATTGTAGCATAGGAAACTCCTTCCTTATCAAGAGTATTTCATCCTACGTACAGTACGAGGATTACCACCTTACTCTCTTCTACCTTTTTGTATATACTATGTTCATCTACCATTTTGATGAAGTCAAAATTTTGACTATCACATCAAAACAGATGTTCCTACTCCCCGATATCTGCTTTAACCTGCAAAGAAACTTGCACATATTTCCGCTGCTCCCACTGTCTACGGAGCCCTATGGCTTTGTACTTATAGATGCTTTCTTCTAAAACACTAATTAGAACAACAGTCATGACACCCAACCGCCAGATATCGTAGTCATAGTATATAGCAGTGGCAAGTGGGATCCGGATGGACTTAAGCATAGCCCCAGAAAAGGTTTCATCATTATCCAAACTTGGTTGATGACGAGAACATTTCACAACAAGTCTTAGTTTTGAAAGTCTCAACTTTTCCATGTACACCAAGTAATCTTCTCAAGATATACTTGCTCCCAAAAGGGATTTAACCCTTTAGATATAACAACCAAAGTCCATATTCCGTTGGTGTACATAGATTCTATCTCAGATCGTATAGCATCCAGCCATTCTTACAGAGTCCCCACTTTTGGTGGCGTGCTCGTAACTAGTTGGGTCATCATCTTATGATGCAATCCTCGCTCCCACTGTCATAGAGAAACAAAGTATCTCTCAAGTGGGTGAGGAACCCCACCAGATCGGCGGAGAGGCTGAGGTTCGTTTGGAGCTATTGAATCCTCCGGTTCTACCAAATCATCAACTATTGTTTGTATAGCTGGAACTCCTTCCAGTTCTACCTCATGACCACTAATTTGTTTCCAAAATAAATTCGTTTTCTAAAAAAAAAAGATAGCATGCCGAGAAATTAAACACCTTTTGTTCCTCGGTGCGGTAGAAGATATTCCCTTGCAAATACTTGGGATATCCAACAAACCTCCACAGAACCGACCTTGCCTCGAGCTTGTCCGGATTTTGATTTTGACATAGGTCGGACAATCTTAACTTACTTAAGAGATGGGATCTTCCTATACCATATCTCATATGGAGTGGTAGGCACCTGATTTGGTTGGAACCCTATTCAATAGGTATGCAGCTTCTCAAGTGCATAACCCCAAAAGGAAACAGGCAACTCAGTAATACTCATCATAGAGCGCACCATATCTAATAGGGTGCAATTGCTCCGCCCAGATGCACCGCCGTGCTGTGGTGTATACGGAGGAGTAATGCTGAGAGGGAATCTCATTCTCCTTTAGAATAGTCTAGGAATTCCGTGCTCAAGTATTCTCCTCCCTGATCACATCAAAGGACAATACTTATACCCATTTTGGTTCTCTACTTCTAACTTACATTCCTTGAATATCTCAAAAGTTTCAGACCTGTGTTTCAACAGGAACATATGTCTGAAGCATGATAGATCATTAGTGAATGTAATGAAGTACAAAGAACCAGTTCTAGCATATGTAGACAATGTTAGTGTATATGCCCTAGAGGCCATTACTGTATCATACTAGTTTGTATATTACTTAATGGAACCTTGGGATATTCACCTTGTATATACAATCTTGCTCAAAATGGTAGTATGCTACTTGGTTTGTTTCTACTTTAATGTGTACATGTGTTTATTTTAGTATATCACCTATGCATATTAGTGGAGCCCTTAGGATCTTTGCTTGATTACCAGTGTTGTGATGGCAGTCACACTAGTGGGGGCTGGGTAATCTATAAGCACATCCTTATGCGGGTCCCTAGTCGCAGGACTATCGAGACAGGGCATCGATACTCAGGAGTAGACTAGCGCATGCGCTTCTCATCCCAGAGTGGGAGATGGTTTGTCCCACAGCCATCAGTACGTCGTACTGGAGATAGTATGCGGGTGCTCATTGGGTTACGAGTACACGGGACAAGACTCGTCGGGAACTGACCGGTTGGTATTATACCTATCATCAGTTATCAGTTCCCAGGTGACATGAGTACAGCTTAGTCCGCTGACTTGACATTGTCACTTCGCCTCGAGTGTGTTCCCACTGTACTTTGATTACTACCCTACCACGGCTCAAAGGAGTCGTGCAAACAGGTAGTAGTTGGGTGCAGTCCCGAAGCACTTGGAGGCAGTGACGGTTAGACAGGATTCGTCTATCCCGGTATTGGGGGTTGACATCGCGCTGTGTCTAGGAGAGCCATTACACGAGTAGTCCCTGGCCAGGGCAAGCGAGATATACTGGTAGGCTTCCAGTCTTATCTCAGGGTGTTTTGGGCTTCACTCCGACACGACTTGTACCGCTATTAGGGGACTGACGTTTACCGCCCCCTAGGCCCGCCATGCGATGTATCAGACGAACAGACCGGACTATACGGAGATTGTCACAATCAGGCTCAGTAGGAGTTCAGATGGGTTTCACCTCGTCAGTCTTCTTGTCGGCATCTACCTGGGGACCGTTACGCACAGCTAGTGCCGCTTGCGGTCTGTGGTTAAACCCACTGCCAGCGTAGTGTCGAGTCTTTAGAGTCCCACACAGAAAGCTATTCGCCTTTAGGCAAAAGAGTAGAGGTCGCATGGTTTTGCGACAGGGTTCGGTCGCATCCGTTCACTTATGCACGTACAGTGTCCGGACGGTTAACACTAGCGAGCTTTGGCTTAAGCCAGATCCTAATGTACGTATTGGGATTGGTTTTATCTAGTATGTATTCGTGTTCCTCGGAACGCGGATGCGGGTGTGTATGCACATTTGTTGGAGAGATAGAGGCAGAGGATTCTCATTATGGTTGTTGACCGTTGACTGTTGACTATTGACTTTTTGCTCAACCCTAATGAGAATATGATATGTAATTAACAATAATATTAATTAAGTATTATAGTGACATGGTTGTTGAGGGGTTGACTTTGTTGACTTGTTGACTTTGTTGACCGGTTGAATAGGTTGGACTAGTTGACCATCATGATGACAATGGCTATCATTTCATGGCAAAGACTTTTGCTTGCTTGTTCTTTTGTACAAAATGAGTGCATGAAATGATATGGCTATTGTAGCTTAAACCATCACTAATACTTGATTGCTATTATTGGTTATGATGGCTTTGGATTATGAGAGCCAAAAGAAAAAAAGTCTTTCTCATTTTTTCATTTCCTTTCTCACTCTTGTGTTCTTAAGCTCTCATCTTCCTCCTCTTGCTCTCCCTCTCTTTAGTCTATAGTTCACTTGTCTCATGTGTTGAGAACCAAGAACCATAGAGAAAATCCCAACACACTCTCCTCTACTCACTCTAGTTCACAAGGTTTAGCAAACCGAGTGAACTAGTTTCTTCAAAGATCGAAGAAGAAGCCAAAGGTAGAAGCTTTCAGGTGGATCGATCTTCGGCGCAAGGAGACGACGGGGTGAAGCCGATCCGGAAAACCATCGAGTCTTGAAGACGAAGGAGTTCAAGAAAGAAAGGTATAACACCCTAACCGAGTAGTTAACAACTCCTAGTTAGGTTGTTAGTTAGATGTTTAACAAAGATCTGGTTTTGAGTCCATGTTACCGCCTCTAGAAAACTGTTTTTCATCAAATTCCGCATGCCCGAAAGTACCGGGAGAGGTAGCATGGACTTAGAGTGGTATCAGAGCCTAGTTAAACTCTATCTAACATGTTAGCAAAGTAACTAGAAGATCGATCAATGAAAAAGTCCCGAAATGAACCCGTAATTCATGCTTGCTGTCGATTTTCAAAGTAATGTAAAAGTAATAAATCATGCTTTAAAAATCGACTCAGGGTTTTTATAGTCTACTGTAGAAAAACGGTCCAGAGATCTAACCAAACCACCGCGGAAACGCGGCAATAGCTTGCTATTGCCGCGGTTCCGCGGCCGAGTGAGCTCCTCTCTGGATCGTCTTCACTGCAGTTTGTTCTATGGGGTATTTTGGGAATTTTGGTATATGTTTTTTCAGCCCAGATTTTCCAGAAAGAAAATTTTGTTTTTGGGGCTTTAAAAACCGTATTTTGATCGAGTTTCTAAAGACTTAAGCTGACGGGTTTTTATCTGTGATGTGATATTTGTATTGAACGTCTGCTAATCGCTATATGTCGATTAGTCGGGGTAATACAAATCTGTGATCTGTAATGTCAATGGAATGTGTATATGAATTCATTGGATTGTCGCGGGTGAATAGCCGGGGGTTGTGAGACGAGAGTTTTCTTTTCATTCAATTCATGTAAATTTGAAAATTGATGCAATAATTATTTGTATGGCCGCACAACCGGGTCGGGGTTGTAGCCGTCATTGTATAATTTCTTCTTACTGTTTTTGCTCCTAGGATAGACCCATGGAGGGGGTACAAACTACCGGGTATCCCGAAGTGCCGAGTGGCCTAGTCACGGAGTTGGGGGAGGTTGCTTCGCTTCGGGTACTTGGCGGGTAGTTTGTCGCACCCGTAGGGGTCTTGGGTGGGGTATTGGCTATTCACCGCGACCGTGTAATCTGATTTTCGTTACAGGCTCGTACGAATTGTGGGTTCCTAGTATATCCAATGTGTTCATCTGTGATCTGAAATGGCTATCATTGCAATATATCTATATATGATATTATTTAGGCGTTGCTTATGTTTTACAGCCGCGCTAGCCCAGCCCCCGCTCTGTCGTTAGTTAAGTAACCTAACGGGTAATGACGGGGCCCCGTGGCGAATACGAATGGCATAAGCGTACGTCATATTTTGGTTGTTTTCTGCAATGGTAGGATTAAATGATGGGACGCATTAAAAGAACTAATGCAATAATAACACACATTAAAAGAACTAATGCAAGAAAATAAACCAAGTAAAAGTCGTTGGAACACTTTCGAAAAACCACTCGTTTCTTTTCAAAACTAACTTTTAAATGTGGAGCTTGAGTCACTCCATTTAAAAGCTATCTCGTTCCATCGATTATATCAAGTTCACTACGTTCACGGTTTTGCCAAAACCATTCGTAGCCCTCCGTTGTTTCACATGAATAGTCAATAGTATTCAAGCTATGTTTGTTGGCCAAAGTCAAGGTATAGTGATTGGTAGCTATTGGGTATTCATGTGCAGCATAGATAGATGCGTTGGTTTAGAACAGTCGTACTGCCTTGTTGGCCAAATTCTAGGGTAGGTACGGGTGGATTCAAATTAACCTGGAGAACGACGGGTAGAACTTGACATGCGACTTATGATTTGCTGGCCAAAGTCAAGGTCATAAGAGCATGGGGCAAAAATCCACATCGGGAGTTTCAAAAGAACTGAAACTTGCTGGTGTTGCATACTTTTTGGAGTGTGATGATTCTGGTAGGATTCCTTAAGTTTCGTCACGCGATGATATTTGGATCCCGATCCTACTGTGAGTATATGCTACTCCTCGGGAAATTTCTCACTTAACGATCAATGCTATAAACCTTGTCGGTGTCTAGAAAGGTGTTAGCGGGGCTACGCCCCCAGGGAAAAGAGGTTCTTAAATTAAGGAACTTCGCGAAAGCGTTGGAAAACCTCCCTCGAAGTACCGACACCAGCCTGGCCGAACGGTTAAGAAAGTATTGTACGGTGAGATTGAGCCTGACTAATTCTTCCTTTTTGGTTTGAGGAGGGATTCGAGAAACAGTGGGAGCCATCCTGTTTAGACAAACTAAAAACCATTCTAAACTTGCAAGAGCATCGTGCTGAGTGTTTCTTCTCTCTCTCCTAATTGCAGCGATCAATCGACATGACTGGACTTAAGTTACTTCTAGATAAAAACATACTGACAGGGCCAAACTACAAAGATTGGCTCAGAAATGTCAAATTGGCAATCACTTACGACAAGCTGGGGTATCTTCTTACCACCAAAGCTCCCCCTGTGCCAGGTCCCACCTCCAGCGTCGCGGATAAGGAAATCCGTAAGACTTGGGAGATTGATTGCGCGAAGGCCAGGTGCCTCATGCTTGCCTCATGCTTGCCTCGTGCTTGCCTCTATGGACAACGAACATCAAAGGAGGCACAAGAATATGGACCTAGAGTCCATATTTCTCCATACAAAAGAACTGTATGGAGAGCAATCTCGTATCGCAAGATACGAAGTGTCGAAGAAGTTATTTTCGGCAAGGTTGGCCGTCGGATCATCGGTAGCGGAACACGTGCTTAAGATGATTGGCTACATAGAAGAGCTCGCGGACCTTGGGACCACGTTGGAGAATGAGCTTTATACGGACTTGATTCTCCAGTCCCTTCCTTCCACTTACGCCCAGTTTATACTGAACTTCAACTTACAAGAAAAGGAAGTTGAACTTTCAGAACTCCTCAACATGCTGAGGAGCGCAGAGGGCACCCGACAGAAAGGTAGGGAAGCATCCACTTTGTTTGTAGGAGGATCTACCTCTTCTAGGTCCAAGGCGAAAGCCAAGGGAAAGAAGAAGAAAGCCTCCGCCAAACCAAGGGGCGGTGTTAGTAAAGTGGATACGAAGGGAAAAGCAAAAGCAACAAAGAAAGTGGGAAAGCTTGTGGATAAGGAAGAATGCTTCTATTGTCATAAGAAAGGACACTGGAAGAATGATTGCAGGGCTTAGAAGGCCAGAACATAGGATTTGAAGTAGGTTGCGGCTTCAGATTCAGGTGTGTATGTTATTGAAAACTGTCTTTCAATAAACTCTACTTCCTGGGTATTGGATACCGGATTAGGATCTCATATCTGTAATTCTTTGCAGGCGTTGAGAAACCGTAGGGTTTTGAAGGCAGGTGACATGACCCTCAAAGTTGCAAACGGAGCTAGCATGGATGCTAAGGCCGTGGGGACTATCACCTGGGAATGTCAGATGGACATGTTTTGGTTTTGCGTAATTGCTTTTTTGTACCCAACGCAACTTGTAATATCATTTCTGTATCTTTGGTTTCTAAAGAAGGTTATGAATTTGCGTTTGTAAGCAATGTTGTAAACATTCACCTTAATCAAATTCTGATTGGGTCAGGTACATTGTGCAATGGTATATACGTATTAAACTAACCACAGATTTTCAATGTCCAGAATACACACAAAAGAAAGTCTCCGGAAATAAATCAGACTTTCTTATGGCATTGTAGACTGGGTCACATCAATGAGAGAAGGTTGACGAAGTTACATACAGAAGGATATTTGAATACGTTCGAATATCAATCGTATGCCACTTGTCAATCCTGTCTCAAAGGAAAGATGACAAAGACTCCGTTCACTGGACACGGAGTAAGAGCGAGCGAGCTCTTGGGACTCGTACACAGCGACGTGTGCGGTCCAATGTCTACACATGCGCGAAGCGGTTATTCTTACTTCATTACTTTTACGGATGACTTTTCAAGGTACGGTTATGTCTTCTTAATGAAACATAAGTCCGAAGCCTTTGGAATATTCCAGGAATATAAGAATGAAGTAGAAAAACAAACTGGCAAAAGTATCAAGATTCTAAGATCGGATCGAGGTGGTGAATACATGAGTGCCGAGTTCCTGGACTATTTAAAAGAGAACGGAATTCTCTCTCAGCTTACTCCTCCATAAACTACGGAACATAACGGTGTATCGGAGAGACGGAACCGAACCCTATTGGATATGGTACGGTCCATGATGAGTAACGCTGAGTTACCATGATCATTCTGGGGGCATGCGCTAGAATCAGCTGCATACCTTTTGAACCGAGTTCCAACTAAGACTGTGCCTACTACACCATATGAGATGTGGTGTGGGAAGAGACCCTATCTTAAGCACATTAAGATATGGGGATGTCCGGCTTTTGTTAAAAAGCAGCATGCGGACAAGCTCGAGGCACGCTCAGTACAGTGTAAGTTCGTGGGATATCCAAAGAACTACAAGGGATATTTCTTCTACTGCGAAGAGGAACAAAAGGTTTTTGTTTCTCGTCATGCCTACTTCTTGGAAACTATGTTTTTGGAAACCCAGATAAGTGGGAGCACAGTAGAACTGGAAGAAATTCCAGAACCACGAGCTATTACTGAAAGCTTAATGGAACCAGAGGGTTCAAAAGAACATGACATTCCTACGGCGCTCCGCAGGAGTAGTAGGCAGTCTCATCCGCCCGAGAGATACTACGGTTTTCTCATAGACGGGGATAGAGAGGATTGCATCATAAATTATGATGAGCCTACTAGCTTCCAGCAGGCCGTTCAGTGCGTTGACTCGGTAAAATGGCTATATGCAATGCGGACCGAAATGGAGTCCATGTACACCAACAAAGTATGGACGTTGGACGTTGCTCTAGACGGGGTAAAACCCGTAGGATGCAAGTGGATCATCAAAAGGAAGATTGGTGTAGATGGACAGGTTGAGACCTATAAAGCTAGACTGGTTGCAAAGGGGTTTGGTCAAAGACCTGGTTTGGACTATGAGGAGACCTTTTCTTCAGTAGCTATGCTGAAATCCATTCGGATCCTTCTTGCCATTGTTGCCTTCCACGATTATGAGATTTGGCAGATGGACGTAAAGACCGCTTTTCTAAATGGAAATTTAGAGGAGTGTGTCTATATGAACTAGCCAGAGGGTTTCATTCAGAGTGGGAGCAGTGGAAAGGTGTGCAAGTTTCTTAAGTCCATTTACGGACTAAAGCAGGCATCGCGGAGTTGGAACATCTGTTTTGATTAGACGGTCAAGGAATTTGGCTTTATCAAGAATCCAGATGAACCATGCATCTATAGTAGATTTGTAGCGAGAACTGTAGTATTCCTCGTTTTATACGTGGATGACATTCTCTTAATAGGAAATGACATTCCTATGCTACAATCTGTCAAGGGGTTCTTGTCACACAGGTTCTCTATGAAAGACCTGGGTGATGCCTCATAAATCCTGGGGATCCGGATCCAAGAGGATATTAGGACTTTCGCAGTCCAGGTACATCGACACCATACTGAAGAGATTCAGTATGGAAGATTCCAAGCGCGGTAACCTACCGGCTTGTCACGGGATCACCCTCTCTAAAGAGATGTCTCCCAAGACTGATTTGGAGAGGGATCACATGTCTATTATACCCTACGCTTCTGCAGTAGGCTCTATAATGTATGCGATGTTGTGTACCAGACCGGATGTAGTTTATGCACTGAGTGTGGTAAGCCTTTATCAGTCAAACCCTGGGGAGAAACACTGGATAGCGGTAAAGAACATTCACAAGTACCTGAGAAGGACTAAGGAGATGTTCTTGGTGTATGGCGGAAAAGACCTCCAGATCGAGGCCTTTGCTGACTCCAGCTTCCAGAGTGACAAGGATGATTCCAAGTCCATGTCGGGTTTTGTCTTCACCCTCAATGGAGGGGCGGTGTGTTGGAAGAGTTCCAAACAGGAAACCGTTGCAGACTCGACGATGGAAGCGGAATACATCGCTGCATCTGATGCCGCAAAAGAAGCTGTCTGGATGAGGAAGTTTTTAAAAGAACTTCAGGTGGTTCCGTCCATTGTTAATCCAATACCTCTGTATTGCGACAACAACGGGGCTATAGTTTTAGCGAAGGAACCCAGGTCCCATCAGAGGTCCAGACACATCTTGAGGCGGTATCACCTGATCAGGGAGATCGTGGATCGCCAGGAGATCGAGGTTCGGAGGGTTGCTTCAGAAGATAACACTGCAGATCCATTCACCAAGGCCTTGCCCCAGACTCAGTTCGAGCGGCTGATCGAGATGATAGGTCTTCGATACGCCAGTACATGGCCTTAGCGCAAGTTGGAGATTGTTAGTGTATATGTCCTAGAGGCCATTACTGTATCATACTAGTTTGTATATTACTTAATAGAAGCTTAGGATATTCACCTTGTATATACAATCTTGCTCAAAATAGTAGTATGCTACTTGGTTTGTCTCTACTTCAATGTGTACATGTGTTTATTTTAGTATATCACCTATGCACATTAGTGGAGACCTTAGGATCTTTCCTTGATTACCAGCGTTGTGATGGCAGTCACACTAGTGGGGGCTGGTTAATCTATAAGCACATGCTTATGCAGGTCCCTAGTCGCAGGACTATCGAGACAAGGCATCGATACTCCGGAGTAGACTAGAGCATGCGCTTCTCATCCCAGAGTGGGAGATGGTCTGTCCCACGACCATCAGTACGTCGTACTGGAGATAGTATGCGGGCGCTCTTTGGGTTACGAGTACACTGGACAGGACTCGTCGGGAACTGACCGGTTGGTATTATACCTATCGTCAGTTATCAGTTCCCAGATGACATGAGTACAACTTAGTCCGCTGACTTGACACTGTCACTTCGCCTCGAGTGTGTTCCCACTGTACTTTGATTACTACCCTACCACGGCTCAAAAGAGTTGTGCAAACAGGTAGTAGTTGGGTGCAGTCCTGAAGCACTTGGAGGCTGTGACGGTTAGACAGGATTCGTCTCTCCCGGTATTGGGGGTTGACATCGCGCTGTGTCTAGGAGAGCCATTACACGAGTAGTCCCTGGCCAGGGCAAGCGAGATATACTGGTAGGCTTCTAGTGTTATCTCAGGGTGTTTTGGGCTTCACTCCGACACGACTTGTACCGCTATTAGGGGACTGACGTTTACCGCCCCCCTAAGCCCGCCATGCGATGTATCAGACGAACAGACCGGACTATACGGAGATTGTCGCATTCAGGCTCAGTAGGAGTTCAGATGGGTTTCACCTCGTCAGTCTTCTTGTCGGCATCTACCTGGGGACCGTTACGCACAGCTAGTGCCGCTTGCGGTCTGTGGTTAAACCCACTGCCAGCGTAGTGTCGAGTCTTTAGAGTCCCACACAGAAAGCTATTCTCCTTTAGGCAAAAGAGTAGAGGTTGCATGGTTTTGCGACAGGTCGCATGGTTTTGCGACAGGGTTCGGTCAAATCCGTGCACTTATGCACGTACAGTGTCCAGACGGTTAACACTCGCGGGCTTTGGCTTAAGCCAGATCCTAGTGTACGTATTGGGATTGGTTTTATCTAGTATGTATTCGTGTTCCTCGGAACGCGGATGCGGTTGTGTATGCACAGTTGACGGAGAGACAGAGGCAGAGGATTCTCATTAGGGTTGTTGACCGTTGACCGTTGACTATTGACTTTTTGCTCAACCCTAATGAGAATATGATATGTAATTAAAAATAATATTAATTAAGTATTATAGTGACATGGTTGTTGAGGGGTTGACTTTGTTGACCTGTTGACTTTGTTGACCGGTTGACTAGGTTGGACTAGTTGACCATCATGATGACAATGGCTATCATTTCATGGCAAAGACTTTTGCTTGCTTGTTCTCTTGTACAAAATGAGTGCATGAAATGATATGGCTGCTGTAGCTTAAACCATCACTAATACTTGATTGCTATTATTGGTTATGATGGCTTTGGATTATGAGAGCCAAAAGAAAAAAGTCTTTCTCATTTTTTCATTTCCTTTCTCTCCCTTGTGCTCCTGAGCTCTCATCTTCTTCCTCTTTCTCTCCCTCTCTTTAGTCTATGGTTCACTTGTCTCATGTGTTGAGAACCAAGAACCATAGAGAAAATCCCAACACACTCTTCTCTACTCACTCTAGTTCACAAGGTTTAGCAAACCGAGTGAACTAGTTTCTTCGAAGATCGAAGAAGAAGTCAAAGGTAGAAGCTTTCAGGTGGATCGATCTTCGGCACAAGGAGACGACGGGGTGAAGCCGATCCGGACAACCATCGAGGCTTGAAGACGAAGGAGTTCAAGAAAGAAAGGTATAACCCCCTAAACGAGTAGTTAACAACTCCTAGTTAGGTTGTTAGTTAGATGTTTAACAAAGATCCGGTTTTGAGTCCATGTTACCGCCTCTAGAAAATTGTTTTTCATCAAATTCTGCATGCCTGAAAGTACCGGGAGAGGTAGCATGGACTTACAGACAGGGGACTTACATACATCATCATGTATCAATCCCAAGAGTTCACCAACTCTTTCTCTATTTCCATTAAACGGAGCTATGGTCATCTTATCTTTGTGACATGATTGGCAAGTTTCACAAGATGTAAATTCAAACTGATTTGAATATGCATCTAAATGTAACTTAGCTAGTCGGGTCGGATTGATATGACCTAGTCTACAATGCCTCAAGAAGGATTCGTTCATTTCTGAACTTTTCCTCTTGTGTGTGTTTTATACGTGAAGAACTATGGTTTGATTTAGAACGTATATGCTTTTAGATAACGCGCCTGAACCGTTCAACACTTGATATAGGAAATGTTCAAAACATTATCCAATAATACAAAATTATATCCTTCTTTACTAAATAAAGAAACTGATATGATGTTGTACATCAGGTTCGGTATCTAATAACATTCATTCAGAATCAATGTATTCGGTAATACAGGGTGATAACTGCCAACATCTTGGCTGCAACAATTGCACCGCTTCCAACTATTGAAATTTTATCACCTGTTCTCAGTTCTCTACCTATCTGTAGCCCATGTAACAGATTACATATATGGGATCCTTGTAACGCTTTGAAATTCGTTAAGGTTAATTTCGCATTAGTTAGTAAGATGCGTGTTTTTCATAAAAACTCGTAAATCATTTTTTTCCTTTTTAACTAGTTCTAATTGTGATGAGAGGTGTTTATATATATATTTAGGGTTTATTTATTATAATTTAGCTTGTGCCACGGCTGCATAACATTTTGTAGGGTTGCTAGGCACGCGCACAAGGGTCTACGAGGCATCAACCATGCCCGATTAAAATTTTAGCCGTGCCGAACAACCCGAATACGGATCTTTAAACTTCGGTTTAGGCGAAAACTAACAAGTTAAACTCTTTAACACTAAGTGAGAGGGATTACAACCTTTGTAGATCCGGTCCTTCACTTCATAAGCTCCGTGTTGAGGTCCCTTCGCTGCGAACATCTTGTTCCCGACTCTCGAGAGGCTCCACGAAGAGAAAGGTGCAGTTTTGCTTCCGATCTTCGATACAAAGATGATCTACCTTGAAGTTTCGTTAACACAAGCTAACACTCACTTAAATTGAGTGAACACTCTCATCTAGAGGGCAAGGGAAGATGAGGATGATGAAGTAGGATTTTTGCTCTCTTTATTTATCTTTTTCTCATTTTTATTCATCACTTGAAAAAATCTAGCAAGCTTTTTCATGAAAGAATGAAGGAGGAAGAAGATGAATAATGATTCAAGTCCATTTGTGATAAATAGAAAATGAAATAATATGATGAATAATGCAACCATGGTCAAGCAAACTCATGTAGAGAATTAACTAGGGTTAGGGTTTGAGTTAGGTTAAAGATGAGTCACACACAAATATCTTTAACATGACAAAATAATAACCTTCTAGAATCAACTAGAAGAGTTAACCCTAATCCAAACCCTAATCATGTTTAAACTCCACAAAACATGTTGCATTAGTTATCATATCATGTTTCAATATTATATATCACATATATAATATTTATTGTAACCAAATAAAATAATACAATTAACATATATCGCATATATATCAATGTATTACCCGAGTGAGAAAAAGAATCTTTTAGTGAGCTAATATTAGTTAATGCAGTTTAATATATCAAATATATTATTATACATTAAATTATCGAATCAACACTTGATCCGACAATCCGGCTATATCGCATATAACCGACTAATATTTATCCGTACCGATTCATCGAATCAACACTTGACCCGATGACCCGGCTGATAACAAGTATCGCGAGAATACAATACGATATCACATACCGCATTATCCTCGGACCCGCACATATCATATATGTGCTCCTACTCTGTTTTGCCTGAGCCAAGAAACCTCTGTGTAGGACTCTAAAGAATCGTCAATACGCCGGCAGTGGGTGATGATCGTATCAAACACCCACAAGCTGCAAGCGGTCAGCTAAACGTAACAGCTACCCAGGTATTGAGCGCTCAGAAGATCAACAAGTAAGCCCGTACATTCTCCTGTGAATCCAAACAGTAACACTCCCGTACAGTCCGGTCTCGTCGTCTGATATGTTGCATATCTCGCCTAGGGGTGGTAAACGTCAGACCCCAGTAGCTCGATAAGTCGTGTCGATATGAAGTCTATAACAGTTCGAGAAACTACTGATAACACTTACCAGTAAATCTCAGCAACCCTGGCCAGGGATTTCCGGTTATAGCCAATCGAACACAGCACAACATCTACTCCCTATACCGGGAGAGACGAATCCCCACCTATCGCTCATTGCCTCCATGTGATTCGGGACTGTACCCAAAAGCCACCTTTTTGCACGCCCTCTTAGACGTGGTATGATGGAAATCAAAGCACAGTGGGAATCACACAAGACTCTATGACGATCTCGGGTCAACAGACTACTCTGTACCAGTGTCATCGGAGAACTGTCATCTGACGTGAGGTATAATACCATCTGGGAGTTCTTGGCGAGTCCGTCCAGTGTACCCAGTCTCTACTGAGCACCCGTACACCATCCTTGATGTCAAACACTGATGGATATGGGATCATCCATCGCCCATCATATGGGTCAAGATGCGTATACGCTAGTCTACTCTGGTGCATCGATGCCCTATCTCGATACACCCTCGACTAGGAACAGTTATAGGATGTACTCGTCGACTACCGTGGCCCCACTAGTATGATCTCATCATAGTCCCAGTAGTCGAGTACATATCCTAAGGGCTTTATCAACATGTAATATAGAGACAATCAGACTACATGTTAAGATAAAGTATAACCAGATAGCATACTATCATGTCGAGCAAAAAAGTCCTCCTTATATATGTCCTAGCATCCACTACAATATACATCGTATGTATAGTAATGGCCTCTAGGGCATACATATAACTAACAATCTCCCACTTGCACTTGGTCCATCTGTTGTGGTATCACATACCCAACAACTAGCTGCGGTTGAAGTATCTCATACTCAACCATCCCATAAAAGTCTCTACTGGGAAAAAGGCCATTTTGAGTGGATCCGCGCTGTCGTCCTCTGTGTCTACTCTCATAACCTCGATCTCCCTGGAGATCAACCATCTCCATGATCAGGTGATACTGCCTAAGAATTATATCTGGATTTCTGATGGGACGGTAGTTCCTTGGCTAAAGCCACAACTCCATTATCACACAATGCTAGGAACGAAGTTCATCTCATGAACTTATATCTATCCAAACTGCCTCTTTGGTAGCATCCTTGGTAACGATGTATCTTGCCTTTAATCGTCTAGTAAGTCATGGTATCTAGCTTGGAACTCTTCTAACATACCATCCCTCCAGTGAGGGTAAAGACAATGCCCGCGACTGACATTCAGTCGTCCTTATCACCCAGGAACCTTTCCAGTGATTCTCCCCAGGATCGATTGATACCATCTCACTACATCTAGTGAGTATCCTAACATCCAATTACATCTATCTCATAGATGAAAACACAGGATTTAGGAGGTATCACTTTGATCCTATATGGAGAATCCTTGTGATAAGCGGAGATTGACCGAGCGTAGCATAGGAAATTCCTTCCCTATCAAAAGTATGTCATCCATGTACTCTACGAGGAACACCACCATACACTCTACTACCTTTTTGTACATACAAGGTTCATCTACCATTTTGATGAAGTCAAACTCTTTGACTACCATATCAAAACAGATGTTCCAACTCCGCGATGCCTGCTTTATCACATAAAACATCTTGCACACCTTTCCGCTGCTCCCACTGTCTACGAAGCCCTCTGGCTGTGTACTTATAGACGTTCTTTTCTAAAACATCATTTAGAAAAGCAGTCATGACACCCAACCACCAGATATCGTAGTCATGGTATGCAGCCGTGGCAAGTAGGATCTGGATGGACTTAAGCATAGCTTTGAAAGCCTCAACATTTCCATATACACCAAGTAATCTTCTCAAGATATACTCGCTCCTGATGGGGATTTAACCGTTCAGATAAAGCAACCAAAGTCCATACTTTGTTGGTGTATAAGGATTCCATCTCAGATCGCTAAGCATCCAGCCATTCTTACAGAGTCCCACTCCTGATGGCCAGCTCGAAACTAGTTGGGTCATCATCTCATGATGCATTCCTCGCTCCCACTGTCATAGAGAAACCGAAGTATCTCTCAGGTGGGTGAGGAACCCTACTAGATCGGCGGAGAGGCTGAGGTTCGTTGGAAACTATTGAATCCACATTCAATAGGTATGCGGCTTCTCAAGTGCATAACTCCCAAAAGGAAATAGAAAACTCAGTAGTACTCATCATAGAGCATACCATATCACATATGGTGCTATTGCTCCGCCTCGATATCCCATCGTGCTATGGTGTATACGGAGGAGTAATGCTGAGAGAGAATCTCATTCTCCTTTAGAATAAGTCCAGGATTTCCGTGCTCAAGTATTCTCCTCCTTGAACTCATCAAAGGACATAATACTTCTACCCGTATTTTGGTTCTCTACTTCTAACTTATATTCTGTCAATATCTCAAAAGTTTCGGACTTGTGTTTCATCAGGAACATATGTCTGAATCTTGAGAGATCATCAGAGAATGTAATGAAGTAAAAAGAACCGGTCTTGGCATGTGTAGACTGGAGACTTTCATACATCAGCATGTATCAATCCCAAGAGTTCCTCAACTCTTTCTCTGTTTCCAATAAACAGAGCTATGGTCATCTTATCTTTGTGACATGACCAGCAAGTTTCACAAGATATAAATTCAAACTAATTTAAATATACATCTAAATGTAACTTCAGCCAGTCTTGTCGCATTGATATGACCTAGACTACATTACCTCAAGAAGGATCCCTTCATTTCTGAACTCTTCCTCTTGTGTGTGTTCGCACACTAAGAATTGTAGTTTGATTTAGAACGTCAATGCTTTTAGATAACGTGCCTGAACCGATCAACTCTTGATATAGGGAATGTTCAAAACATTATCCAACAATACAAAATTATATCCTTTCTTTACTAATAAAGATACTGATATGATTTTGTATATCAGGTTCGGTATCTAATAACATTTGTTCAGAATCAATGTATTCTGGTAATACAGGGTGACAGTGACCAACAGACTTGGCTGCAACACTTGCCCCTTTTTCTGTCTCAAGAAACTTATCACCCGTTCTTAGTTCTTTACCTTTCTGTAGCCCATGTAACGGATTACATATCAGGGATCATGATCCGGTATCAAATACCCAGGACGTAAAGAATACTGAGAAACAGTTCTGTATAATGAACACACCCGAAGATGATACATCAGCATGCACTCTCTTCGTTTGGGTGGCACGGGAAATCTGGTATTCCCCAATTTCCTACTCTGTCTTATAACAATTATAAGTTGGAACGGGACCAACGTTCCCCAGCTCAGTATAACAAGCGGGTTCGTTCAATATTCCGTATTATTATCTTGATTAAGGCGTGATATGGTCGCTACCTGGAGAGAGAGAGAGAAGAAAACACTCAGCGTATGCTCTTGCAAGATCAGATTGGTTGTCTAATATATCTAATCAGGATGTCTCCCACTGTTTTAATCAAATCTTCCTTCAAACCCTAAAAGGAAAGACTAGCCAGGATTAATTACATGCTACAAGTTCGCCAATCTTTCAGCCAGGCCAGTGTCGGTACTTTGAGGGAGGTCCCCCGTGCTATCGCACGAACCTAATTAATGTAAACCTCGTTTTCCCAGTGGCGTAACCCTATTGACACCTTTCTAGACACCTACTTGATCGGCTAATTGTAATGTGTAAAACTCTCCCAGGAGTAACTCTTACTCGCAGCGGGTATCGGGATCCAACTATCTCATATAGAAGGTATGCAATCTCATTGCAAATTTCAACACTTGAAATTCCCAATAATATTTTACCCCTAGCACTTATGACCTTAACTAAGGTCAACATATCATAAGCACTAGTCAAGTTCTACCCGTCATTTCATGATTAATCAGACCCACCCTACATGACCCTCAACTATGGTCGACATAATCACATGAATGTCCTAACTAATCGCATCATATGCTGTGTAGGAAGACATCACTTAGCTACCGAACACTACGCCTCAACTAAAGTCGACATACGCAGCATGAATACTAAGTACTCTACTTCCTAAAATGACGGAGGGCTACGACTGGTTTTTCAGAAAACCCTTTGCGTAATGAACTTGATATCGTTGTAGAATCAAATGATTTTAAAATGGAGTGTTTTTTAGGCTTTTCTAGTTTTGCTAAAGGGGTCACTCCCGGTGAAGGGATCGTCGGCCCTTTCCTCGTCGAATGAGGTGCGGGATATATCATATATATCACTGTGCAAAGCAGAAACTATAGAAGCAATCAAAAGACAATCCGAGAGTTGTAGCATCTGCCAGTTATTGCTAAAGGAGTCACTCCCGGTGAAGGGATCTCGGTCCTTTCCTTATCGAATAAGGTGCAGGATGTTCTACAAGGAACACCGCGATGCAAAGCAAAAAACTGTAGCTACCTGTTTTTGAAAATTCGATTCCATAACATCTTAGGTTTCTTTTATTTCATTAATCATATTAATGAAGTCCCATTTTATTATACTTCACAAGCATCAGATATGAAACGAAATCAACAATATAATATATATATCTCATATAATATAAACATTCGTCTTAGGCAGTAATATGATCTCATCACAGAACATTTCAGCAGAAGAACATATATGAAATATTGGATATACTAGGACGTCCGTGTTTTCAATACGAGCCTGTATAAAACACGGATTCCACGGTCGCGATGAATAGCCAAACCCACATCCCTAGACCCCTACGAGAGCGGCAAGTAACACTGCCAATTCTAGGGTTAGGAGACCCGGTCTCGACTCCTCGAGATGGTCTCCCACTGGACCCTAGAACCCGGTTACTTGTGCTCCCAGCCTTGGGTCTACCTAATGCGGAAAAGTAAATAATATACAACGGTGACATCATCCTCAGCCCGGAAGTGCCCCAATAAAAGAATATTACATACAAATGAATTTTACATGAATAAAAATGAAAAAATCTCATCTCACATAAAAACCCCGGCTATTCAAACACGACGATCCAATATAACATATCACAGCAACACATAATATCTCATATCATCAACGTAAGTAAGTATGCATACACCGATCGTCGTTGATGTATAGCAACGAAAATCGGCAATACAACTACATACTACACTTACGGTCATAGAAAAGAAAATGTAAAACTACAACAATTAGAATCCGCAATCTCTTTAGACATCGCATGCCTAACCAAATGAATTCTTTAGACATTGCATGCCTAACAATTATAAACCCCGCATTTTAGTCTCATTATCGGAAACTCTTTTCAATATCAAGTCGGGCAATTCAACAAGATTCCCGATATCCTGATCGAATGCTCGTCGCAAACTTTAGTAGACGGCCGCACCCCCGACACCGTCGACGAAGTGCACCAAGGCGGAACACCGCTACCGCGAGCACCCAAACGGATGCTTTCGGCGACGGGGTTCTCCTACAGTCACTTGGTCGGGGCTAAGGGGTGTAGCTGTCTATTAAGTTTATCCGGCGAGTATCCGCGTACGCTACGTGATTGCGACAGACTTTTGATCACATCAAAATTCCATGGCAATCGATCAAGTGAGACTAAACTGTTATGTTTACAATATTCAAATTCAGTTATCTCATAACAATTTTTGAATTCCAATTATTGTATCATATTCCAGATAAAACAGAAAATGTTAAACTTTCCGATCAAACAATCAAACACCCACGATTTCCCCAATATATCTTAACACTTAAAATCAGTTTAAAAAATCCATCACATGCCACAGTACCAATGGTCCAACCGTAGAAGAGTCAAGCCAACGCCTCACATGTGGCACGCCGTACTGCCCCAAACCCTAAGGTTCAAAAGGCAGTTCAAGACGGTCACATAATCGAGTTATGGTTTGTTGTCTTCTAGAGGGTCCACTGCGTTACTTGAACGACTTAGGACGTTCTTAAACATGAGGAAAAATCCAACTTTTGAAAAATTTTCCGACAGGAGAAAAAGTGAGTTATCGATATCCGCCCGAACTTTTTAACAGTTTCTAAAATTATCCGGACAAAATAAAAAAAGTTAAATTATCCGATCGAATCAACGATTCCCCAATACAACCCTTGAAAAATCAACACTTGAGTGGAATTAAAATATTCACAGAAAAAATTGCCAAGAAAGGACCTAAGAATAAATAAAAGAAATTCCAGGGACTAACTCGAAATTTTGGCCGCGGAACCGCCGCGGAACCCATGGTTTCGCCGCTGTTCCGCCTCCATTTAGTCGAGTTAGGTGACCGTACTTCACAGAAATTCTTAGTTTTTCCTGCTTGGTTTTCTGAGCATTTTTAATTCAGAAAAAATCAACTTTTTGAAAAATGTACAGAGAGGGTTCCGTGTCGGGGTTTCGGCGTTCGATCGGACGTTAAACTTCGTCTAAACTTCACCTAAAGCTCTAGCTTGGCTCTGATACCACTGTAGGGTTGCTAGGCACGCGCACAAGGGTCTATGAGGCATCAACCATGCCCGATTAAAATTTTAGCCGTGCCGAACAACCCGAATACGGATCTTTAAACTTCGGTTTAGGCGAAAACTAACAAGTTAAACTCTTTAACACTAAGTGAGAGGGATTACAACCTTTGTAGATCCGGTCCTTCACTTCATAAGCTTCGTGTTGAGGTCCCTTCGCTGCGAACATCTTGTTCCCGACTCTCGAGAGGCTCCACGAAGAGAAAGGTGCAGTTTTGCTTCCGATCTTCGATACAAAGATGATCTACCTTGAAGTTTCGTTAACACAAGCTAACACTCACTTAAATTGAGTGAACACTCTCATCTAGAGGGCAAGGGAAGATGAGGATGATGAAGTAGGATTTTTGCTCTCTTTATTTATCTTTTTCTCATTTTTATTCATCACTTGAAAAAATCTAGCAAGCTTTTTCATGAAAGAATGAAGGAGGAAGAAGATGAATAATGATTCAAGTCCATTTGTGATGAATAGAAAATGAAATAATATGATGAATAATGCAACCACGGTCAAGCAAACTCATGTAGAGAATTAACTAGGGTTAGGGTTTGAGTTAGGTTAAAGATGAGTCACACACAAATATCTTTAACATGACAAAATAATAACCTTCTAGAATCAACTAGAAGACTTAACCCTAATCCAAACCCTAATCATGTTTAAACTCCACAAAACATGTTGCATTAGTTATCATATCATGTTTCAATATTATATATCACATATATAATATTTATTGTAACCAAATAAAATAATACAATTAACATATATCGCATATATATCAATGTATTACCCGAGTGAGAAAAAGAATCTTTTAGTGAGCTAATATTAGTTAATGCAGTTTAATATATCAAATATATTATTATACATTAAATTATCGAATCAACACTTGATCCGACAATCCGGCTATATCGCATATAACCGACTAATATTTATCCGTACCGATTCATCGAATCAACACTTAATCCGATGACCCGGCTGATAACAAGTATCGCGAGAATACAATACGATATCACATACCGCATTATCCTCGGACCCGCACATATCATATATGTGCTCCTACTCTGTTTTGCCTGAGCCAAGAAACCTCTGTGTAGGACTCTAAAAAATCGTCAATACGCCGGCAGTGGGTGATGATCGTATCAAACACCCACAAGCTGCAAGCGGTCAGCTAAACGTAACAGCTACCCAGGTATTGAGCGCTCAGAAGATCAACAAGCAAGCCCGTACATTCTCCTGTGAATCCAAACAGTAACACTCCCGTACAGTCCGGTCTCGTCGTCTGATATGTTGCATATCTCGCCTAGGGGTGGTAAACGTCAGACCCAGTAGCTCGATAAGTCGTGTAGATATGAGGTCTATAACAATTCGAGAAACTACTGATAACACTTATCGGTAAATCTCAGCAACCCTGGCCAGGGATTTCCGGTTATAGCCAATCGAACACAGCACAACATCTACTCCCTATTCCGGGAGAGACGAATCCCCTCCTATCGCTCATTGCCTCCATGTGATTCGGGACTGTACCCAAAAGCCACCTTTTTGCATGCCCTCTTAGACGTGGTATGATGGAAATCAAAGAACAGTGGAAATCACACAAGACTCTATGACGATCTCGGGTCAACAGACTACTCTGTACTAGTGTCACCGGAGAACTGCCATTTGACGTGAGGTATAATACCATCTGGGAGTTCTCGGCGAGTCCGTCCAGTGTACCCAGTCTCTACTGAGTACCCGTACACCATCCTTGATGTCAAACACCGATGGATATAGGATCATCCATCGCCCATCATATGGGTCAAGATGCGTATACGCTAGTCTACTCTGGTGCATCGATGCCCTATCTCGATACACCCTCGACTAGGAACAGTTATAGGATGTACTCGTCGACTACCGTGGCCCCACTAGTATGATCTCATCATAGTCCCAGTAGTCGAGTACATATCCTAAGGGCTTTATCAATATGTAATATAGAGACAATCAGACTACATGTTAAGATAAAGTATAACCAGATAGCATACTATAATGTCGAGCAAGAATGTCCTCCCTATATATGTCCTAGCATCCACTACAATATACATCGTATGTACAGTAATGGCCTCTAGGGCATACATATAACTAACACATTTAACCATGGATTAACTTTCCGTTTGTGTTTTAACTCAAATTCAATAATATCTTTATTGTTTAACCATGGTTTGAGATGAGAAGTGGAAGATATATATACACATATTTTCTATTTTTTGATATGAGAATATATTTTCTCTTCTTCTTAAAAAGCCATCATCTTCTTCTTCCTTGCTCCTTTGCACTCTAGATCTCTCTAGTAAGCAAAATACTCAGCAAGATAGGATTTTGAGGTGAGAAAAAAAACCACAACACCATTCTACACTAGTCTTGCCAATTAGTGGAGAGTGTTAGCTTCCATTTTCTTTCTTGATTTTGTGAAGTTGCAAGCTTGGACAAAGCGGACTTTGGGTGGATCATCGTGGACCTAGAGGAGTTCAAGTGGACCCTTTCCAAACCCTAAGTAGCCGAGGAGTCTAGCGTAGGGAGCTACAAAGGTTGTACTTTCAAAACCCTAGCTTAACCTACTTGTGATGATGTGTTGTTTTTGAAACCCTAATTTTTCTAGGAATGATTCTTTGTATGCTTACTTAGCACCCTAAAAATTTAATCTTTAGTACATGTGATGCTTCCGAACCCTTCATGAGGTGCTAGGTATACCTAACAATGGTATCATAGCCGACCTACAATTTTAGGCGATATTTTAGCGAAGTTAAAACTCCGATCGAAACAAAATACGGTTTTTTGGGACGCTCTCTGGAAATTTTTTTAAAACAGTGATTTTTCAGTATTAAAAATATGTAAAAATATCAGCAGGGAAATCTAAGACAAACTGTAAAAAAACGATGCTGTGAACAGTAATTTCTGCCGCGGAAATGCAACCAAAGCTTGCTTGGGCCGCGGTTCCGCGGCCGTATAGATGAGTCAATGCATGGTTTTTGGACATTAATATTTATAACTTCTTGTTGATATTTTTGGGTAGTTTTAATCTCGTTTAAGTGTTATTTGTTCTAGATATTGTTTTGAGTTCAATGATTCGATCGGAATTTTGACTTCATGTTTTTTCCGGATAATTAGAAAGTATTGAAATGTTCGAACGAGTGTCATTTGCTCACTTTTCACGGGGTTTAAATCTTTCGGAAATACGTGCAAGTTTTGTGGTGGACCCTCTAGAAGACAACAAACCTTAACTCGATTATGTGACCATCTTGAACTGCCTTTTGAACCTTAAGGTTTGGGGCAGTACGGCGTGCCACATGTGAGGCGTTGGCTTGACCCTTCTACGGCTGGACCGCAACTACTGTGACACACTCCGGGTTTTTGAACTCCGCTCAAGTGTTGAGCTTTAGGGAATTTTGGATATTTGATCATTCGTTCGAAAACTTTAATACTGTCTATTTATCTAGAATGTGATGCAATGTGTGGAATTCATATAGCTAGACTTGAAATACGAAGTATGTGATATTTCGCATTTACGATGTCTAAAGAGAATGTGGATTCCAGATATTGCAGTTTTACACTTTCTTTTCTGTGACCGTAAGTGTAGTATGTAGTGGTATTGCCGATTGTCCTTGCTATACATCGACGACAATCAGTGTATGCATACTTACTTACGTTGATGATATGAGATATTATGTGTTGCTGAGATATGGTGTGAAGGATTGTCGCGATTGAATAGCCGGGGTTTTTTTTATGTGAGATGAGAGTTTTATATTTTCATTCATGTAAATTCAAATGTAATGTAATATTATTTTATTTGGGGCACTTCCGGGTTGAGGTTGATGCCACCAGTGTTGTATATTATTTACTTTTCCGTATTAGGATGGACCTAAGGAGGAGAGCACAGGTGACCGGGTTCTGGAGTTCAGTGGGAGGCCATCTCGAGGAGTCAAGACCAGGTCTCCTAAACTCCAGAATTGGTAGGGTCGCTTGCCGCTCTCATAGGGGTCCAGGGTGTGGGCTTGGCTATTCATCGCGACTGTGGAATCCATATTTTCTAATATTGGCTAAATACTAAATACGGACGTCCTAGTATATCCCACATTATATCTATGTTTCTGCTGCGATATTTGTGATGTGATCATTTGATGTGTTATGATGGATACTGTATATAGTATATATGATATATTATATAGACGTTAGTTATGTTTTACACCCGCACTAGCCCTGGCCTGCCCTGTCGTTAGTTACCTAACCTAACGGTGCACGAGGGGACATCGAGGCGAATGCGGATGGCATAAGTGTACGTCGTATTTATCTGTGATGTTTAGGTGACTTAAATGATGGGACTTCATTAATGTGATAATGAAAGAAAAGAAACCTAAAAGAAGTTGTGGAATCAATTTTTTTCGAAAAGGGTAGATATAGTTTTGCTTTGGATAGTGGTATATATGATATACCCTGCACTTTATTCGATGGGGAAAGAGCCGAGATCCCTTCACCGGGAGTGACCTCTTTAGCAAAACTGGCAGATGCTACAACACTCGGTTTGACTTTTGATTTCTTTTGGAAGTTTTTCTTTGCATAGTGATATATATGATATATCCCGCACCTTATTCGATGAGGAAAGAGCCGAGATCCCTTCACCGGGAGTGACCTCTTTAGCAAAACTAATGAAAGCCTCAAAATCACTCCATTTCAAAAATTCACCTGATTCTACAACGATATCAAGTTCATTACGTAATAGGTTTTCAGAAAAACCAGTCGTAGCCCTCCGTCATTTCAGATAATCCTGCTTAGTATTCGTGCTGAGTTTGTTGACCTTGTCAAGGCGCAGTGTGCGGTAGCTGACCGGTATTTATCTGCTTATGCATATGATGCAGATTGGATTAGGGTAGTCGTACGGCCTTGTTGACCTTGTCAAGGGTCGTACGGGTGGGTTTAATTCAATCAAGAAGTGACGGATTGAACATGACTTACGGTCTATGGTTTGTTGACCTTGTCAAGGTCATAGATCGTTTGGGGAAAAATATTATCGGGAATTTCAAGTGTTGAAATTTGCAATGAGATTGCATACCTTCTATGAGATAGTTGGATCCCGATACCCACTGCGAGTAATTGTTACTCCTGGGATAGTTTTACACAGGACAATTAGCCGATCAAGTAGGTGTCTAGAAAGGTGTCAATGGGGTTACGCCTCTGGGAAAACGAGGTTTACTTTAATTAGTTCCGTGCGAAAGCACGGGGAACCTCTGTCAAAGTACCGACACTGGCCTGGCTAAAAGATTGGCGAAATTGTAAGGTGTAATTAATCCCGGCTAGTCTTTTCTTTTAGGGTTTGAAGAAAGATTTGATAAAAAATAGTGGGAGCCATCCTGATTAGATAAAATAATAACCAATCTGATCTTGCAAGAGCATACGCTAAAGTGTTTTCTTTTCTTTCTCTCCAGGTAGCGACCATGTCATGCCTTAATCAAGATAATAATATGGATGTGTTGACTGAACCCGCATGTTATACTGTGTTGGGGAACGTTGGTTCCGTTCTTTCTTATAAGAGTTATAGGACTGAACATGTTATAGGGGGATACCAGGATTCCCATGCCACCCGAATGAAGAAAGTACATGTTGATGCATTTTCTTCGGGTGTGTTCGTTACAGAGAACTGTTTCTCCATTTGCCCTACGTCCTGGGTATTAGATACCGGGTCAGGATCCCATATATGTAATCAGTTACATGGGCTTAGAAAAGGTAGAGAACTTAGAGAAGGTGATAAAGACATAATAGTTGGAAATGGTGCAATTGTTGCAGGTAAGACCGTCGGGGAATATCACCTTGTATTACCAACTGGTAATACATTGATTCTGAACGAATGCTATTACATGCCGAACCTGATATGCAACATTATATCAGTTTCTTTGTTGAGTAAAGAAGGATATAATTTTGTATTACAGGATAATGTTATGAACATTTTCCGTAACCAAAAGTTGGTTGGATCAGGCAAGTTGTGCAATGGCATTTATGTTCTAAATAAATCAACAGTTCTGAGTATAACAAACACACACAGGAGGAAGAGTTCAGAACTGAATGAATCCTTCTTATGGCATTGTAGACTGGGTCACATCAATGCGACACGACTAGCTAAGTTGCATAAGGATGAATATTTGAAACAGTTCGAATTTTCATCTTATGACACTTGCCAGTCATGTCTCAAAGGCAAGATGACCAAAACTCCGTTTACGGGACACGGAGAAAGAGTTACTGAACTCTTGGGACTGATACATAGTGATGTATGCGGTCCCATGTCTACACATGCCAGGGATGGTTCTTCATACTTCATTACATTCACTGACGATTTCTCTAGATTCGGATATGTGTTCCTGATGAAAAACAAATCATAAGCTTTTGAGAAATTTAGAGAATATTAACAAGAAGTAGAGAACCAAACCGGAAAAAGTATTAAAATCCTTCGATCTGATCGAGGAGGTGAATACTTGAGCAATGAATTCCTGGACTTCCTAAAAGAGAATGGGATTCTCTCTCCGCTGACTCCTCCATCTACACCACAGCACAAAGGTGTATCGGAACGGAGAAACCGCACCCTATTAGATATGGTGCGCTCTATGATGAGCACAGCTGAGTTACCTATTTCCTTCTGGGGATATGCGCTGGAAACAGCAGCATACCTATAGAATAAAGTTCCATCTAAATATGTACCTACCACACCATATGAGATATGGAGTGGGAAGAGGCCATATCTTAAACGAGTTAAGACATGGGGTTGTCCGGCCTATATCAAAAGAGAAAATCCGGACAAACTCGAGGCCCAGTCAGTTCTTTGCAAGTTTGTGGGATATCCAAAGAACTCATATGGGTATTTTTTCTACCACAGTGAGGAACAAAAAGTGTTTGTTGCTCAACATGCCACCTTTTTAGAAAAGGAATTTCTTGTAAAAGAAATTAGTGGCAAAGTGGTGTAGCTGGAAGAGGTTCCAGATACACAAACCGCAACTGAAGATTTAGTGGAACCATAGGATTTAGTAGCTCCCAACGAACCTCAGCCTCTCCGCCGATCTAGTAGGGTTCCTCGCCAACCTGAGAGATACTACGGTTTTCTTATAGATGGTGGGAGAGAGGATTGCATCATGGAGGATGATGACCCAACTAGCTTCGAGAAGGCCATCACGAGTGGGGACTCAGTGAAATGGCTGGATGCTATGCGGTCTGAGATGGAATCCATGTACACCAACAAAGTATGGACTTTGGAAGATGCTCCTGAAGGGGTAAAACCCATTGGGAGCAAGTGGATCTTCAAGAAAAAACTTGGTGTAGATGGGAAAGTGGAGTCTTTCAAAGCTAGACTTGTTGCAAAGGGTTTTCTTCAAAGACCAGGTGTGGACTATGACGAAACCTTTTCTCCAGTGGCTATGCTTAAATCCATCCGAATCATGCTTGCCATCGCTGCATATCATGACTACGAAATCTGGCAAATGGATGTTAAGACCGCCTTTCTAAACGGTGATTTAGAAGAGTGCGTGTACATGACTCTGCCATAGGACTTCCTAGATAGTGGGAGCAGCGGGAAGGTGTGCAATCTGCTTAAATCCATTTATGGATTAAAGCAAGCACCGCGGAGTTGGAACATCTGCTTTGACTTCGTTATCAAAGAGTTTGATTTCGTCAAAAACGTAGATGAACCATGTATCTACAAGAAGGTGGCAGAGAGTAAGGTTGTCATCCTCGTATTGTGCGTGGACGACATACTCTTTATAGGAAATGACATTCCTATGCTGCAATCGGTCAAGCTCTTCTTATCACAAAGATTCTCAATGAAAGATCTAGGTGATGGCTCCTGCATATTGGGAATTAAGATATATAGAGATAGATCTAAAAGGATATTGGGATTGTCCCAGTCCATGTACATTGACACCATATTAAAAAGGTTTAGTATGGAAGAGTCCAAGCGTTGGAACTTACCCATGATCTCTGGAATCACTCTCTCCAAAGAGATGTCTCCCAAGACTGATTTGGAAAGAGCTCGCATGCAAGGGATACCCTATGCTTCGTCTTTAGGCTTTATCATGTACGCAATGCTATGTACCAGACCCGATGTAGCACACTAACTAAGTGTAGTGAGTAGGTATCAAGCTGATCCTGGAGAGAGTCACTGGACAGCTGTGAAAAGCATTCTCAAGTACTTACGAAGGACTAAAGAGATGCTCTTGGTGTATGTTAATGGAGAACTCCATGTAGAGTCCTTTACCGACTCAAGCTTCTAGAGTGATAAGGACGACTCTAAGTCGCAGTCGGGATTTGTCTTTACCCTTTACGGAGGGGCGGTTAGCTGGAAGAGTTCCAAGAAGGAAACCATGGCAGACTCGACGATGGAGGCTGAATACATCGCTGTCAACGATGCTACCAAAGAGGCTGTCTGGATCAAGAAGTTCATTACTGAACTTGGAGTGGTTCCATCCATTGAAAATCCAATACCTTTGTATTGTGACAACAATAGAGCGGTTGCTTTGGCCAAGGAACCCAGGTCCCATCAGCGATCTAGGCATATTCTGAGGCGGTATCACCTGATCCGGGAGATAGTTGATCGCCGGGAGATCGAGGTCAGGAGGGTTGACACGAAGAACAACACAGCGGATCCACACACGAAGGCCATTCCCCAGATACAGTTTGAGAGACTCTTCGGGATGCTCGGTATGCGATACTACAGCAGCTGGCCTTAGTGCAAGTGGGAGATTGTTAGTTATATGTATGCCCTAGAGGCCAGTATTGTACAGATGATGTATATTATATTGGATGCTTGGACTTATATAGACATGACTTTCTTGCTCGATATGATAGTATGCTATCTGGTTGCTCTTTATCTTATCATGTATACTTGTCTCTTTATACTGTCTTATAGTTACATGTTGGTAAAGCCCTTATGATGTGTACTTGACTACCTGGACTGTGATGAGGATCATACTAGTGGGGACATGGTAGTCCATAAGTACATCCTTCAAGGTCCCTTGTCGTGGGTGTATCGAGATGGGGCAACGATATACTAGTGTAGACTAGCGTATACGCTTCTCAACCCATGAGATGGGCGATGGATGATCCCATATCTATTGGTGTTTGACATCAGAGATGGTATACGGGTGCTCAGTGGAGACTGGGTACACTGGACGGACTCGCCGAGAACTCCCAGATGGTATTATACCTCACATCAGATGGCAGTTCTCTAGTGACACTTGTGTAGGTTAGTCTGTAGATCCGAGATCGTCATAAAGTCTTGTGTGATTCCCACTGTGCTTTGATTTCCACCTTACCGCGTCCATGAGGGCGTGCAAAACGGTGGTTTTTGGGTACAGTCCCTGTTAGGTCCACGTTACCTCTCCCGGTACTTGCGGGGTTGCGGAAACGGTAAATCAAAATTTTTCTAAACATTGTAACATGGACCATAAAAGCCGAATCTTTGCTAAACTAAACTAGCATACTTGCAAAGAAGAATTAACTACTCGGCAAAGTGGTTATACCTCAACTTGAACTCCTTCACTTCTTGTTGTTGTTCTTTCTTGATGTTCTTCTCTTCTAGTTCTTCTTCTCATTGCTTGCTCAATGGTTGATACGGACTTCGGTCACCTCCGCGGACTCCTTGAGTCGAAGACGATCCACCCGAGAGATGTGCGCCGAGCTCCACCTCAAGCCGAGGTAACTAGGGCAAGAAGATTGCTAATCTAGAAGCCCTAGGTTGTGTAGAGAGGATGTATGGATGTGTTTGTCAAGTAGAATCCTTTTTCTCTCAACATATGAGATCAAAGGAGAAGATCAAGAGGAGGAAGAAGAAGGAGATTATCTAGCAACCATGGAGCTTCTCATTTCAAGAGAGAGAATGAGAATAAGCAAATGAAAAGCTTAACCAAGAGAAAAGCTAACCATGGTTGCAATAATGCATAAACATCATCATTACAAATCCAATCAAGATAAAGGTGATGGCTACAAATGACATGACCATTATCATAACTAAATAAAAAGAAAACCAAAGAATACATTAGATCTTCTAAGAAGGTCCAAGTCAACTTTGGTCAAAAGGTCAACAAAGTCAAGATGGTCAAATGGTCAATGTAATTAGCCATGACAAAATTATCAATGAAAGGATTAGTAAATAATGTCCCCGGCTCATAATGGTTTTGACCAAACGAACTGTCGAAACCCTAATGAGTCGGCCTCAAAATGGTTTTGACCGAATCAACTGTCAAAACCCTAATGAGCCTGCCACATAGCGGTTTTGGCCGAACCATCTGCCAAAACCCTAATGAGGCACCTCCTCCTTCATCGCTCCAGAAAACTGTGCATACACACCTGCATCCGTATTCCGTAGAATGCGGATGCGCAGAAGACAAAACACATCCATCCGTGCAATACTAGGATCTGGCTTAAACCAAAGCCCACTAGTACTGCCTGCCCGAACATCATACGCACACTAGTGTACGCAAGTGATCGCAGCCCTGCCGTAAAACCATACGGCCTCTACACGTTTCGCTCAGTGCAGGGAAACTCTCTGTGTGGGACTCTAAAGACTCGACACTACGCTGGCAGTGAGTTTAACCACAGACCGCAAGCGGCACTAGCTGTACGTAACGGTCCCCAGGTAGATGTCGATAAGAAGGCCGATGAGGTAAACCCATCCGAACTCCTACTGAGTCTGTATGTGACAATCTCCGTACAGTCCGGTCTGTTCGTCTGATACATCGCATGGCGGGCCTAGGGGGGCGGCAAGCGTCAGACCCCTAATAGCGGTACAAGTCGTGTCGGAGTGAAGCCCCGAACACCCTGAGATAACACTGGAACCTACCAGTATATCTCGCTTGCCCTGGCCAGGGACTACTCGTGTAATGGCTCTCCTAGACACAGCGCGATGTCAACCCCCAATACCGGGAGAGACGAATCCTGTCTAACCGTCACTGCCTCCAAGTGCTTCGGGACTGCTCCCAACTACTACCTGTTTGCACGACTCAGTAGAGCCGTGGTAGGGTAGTAATCAAAGAACAGTGGGAACACACTCGAGGCGAAGTGACAGTGTCAAGTCAGCGGACTAAGCTGTACTCATGTCACCTGGGAACTGATAACTGACGATAGGTATAATACCAACCATCAGTTCCCGACGAGTCCTGTCCAGTGTACTCGTAACCTAACGAGCACCCGCATACTATCTCAAGTACGACGTACCGACGGCTGTGGGACAGACCATCTCCCGTGCTGGGATGAGAAGCGCATACGCTAGTCTACTCCGGAGTATCGATGCCCTATCTCGGTACTCCCACGACTAGGGACGTGTATAAGGATGTGCTTGTAGATTACCCAGCCCCCACGAGTGTGATCGCCATCACAACGCCGGTAATCAAGCAAAGATCCTAAGGGCTCTACTAATGCGTATAGGTGATATAATAAATAAACACACATGTACACATTAAAGCAGAGACAAACCAAGTAGCATACTACTATATTGAGCAAGATTGTCTGTACAACTGTGAATATCCCAAGCTTCCATCAAGTAATATACATTCTAGTATGATACAGTAATGGCCTCTAGGGCATATACACTAACAATCTCCCACTTGCACTAAGGCCATGTACTGGCGTATCGAAGACCTATCATCTCGATCAGCCGCTCGAACTGAGTCTGGGGTAAAGCCTTCGTGAATGGGTCCGCAGTGTTGTCCTTTGTGTCCACTCTCCGCACCTCGATCTCCTGTCGATCAATGATCTCCCTGATCAGGTGATACCGCCTTAAGATGTGCCTGGATTTCTGATGGGACCTTGGTTCCTTCGCTAAAGCTATAGCCCCATTGTTATAGCAATACAAAGGTATTGGGTCAACAATGGACGGAACCACCTGAAGTTCACTAATAAACTTCTTAATCCAGACCGCCTCTTTTGCGGCATCGCTTGCAGCAATGTATTCAGCCTCCATCGTCGAGTCTGCGACGGTATCCTGCTTGGAACTCCTCCAACATACCGCCCCTCCGTTGAGGGTAAACACAAAACCCGACACGGACTTGCTGTCATCGTTGTCACTCTGGAAGCTTGAATCGGTAAAGGACTCGACCCTGAGGTCTCCATTACCGTAAACCAGGAACATCTCCTTAGTCCTTCTTAGGTACTTGAGAATGTTCTTCAAAGCTGTCCAGTGGTCCTCCCCTGGGTCTGACTGATACCGGCTTACCGCGCTCAATGCGTAAGCTACATCTGGTCTTGTACATAGCATCGCATACATTATAGATCCTACCGCCGAAGCGTAGGGTATAGTGCTCATGCGAACCCTCTCCTCGTCAGTCTTAGGAGACATCTTCTTGGAGAGGGTAATTCCGTGCAATGCGGGTATGTTACCGCGCTTGGAACCCTCCATACTAAATCTCTTTAGTACGGTCTCTATGTACCTGGACTGCGAAAGTCCCAATAGTCTCTTGGATCTATCTCTATAGATCTTGATTCCCAGAATGTACGAGGCATCACCCAGGTCCTTCATGGAGAACCTTTGTGACAAAAACAGCTTGACCGACTGTAGCAAAGGAATATCATTTCCTATCAAAAGAATGTCGTCCACGTACAAGACTAGGAATACGACAGTTCGTCCTACAATCTTCTTATATACACAGGGTTCATCTTCGTTCTTGATGAAATCAAATTCCTTGATTGCCTCATCAAAACAGATGTTCCAGCTCCGCAATGCCTGCTTTAATCCATAAATGGATTTAAGCAACTTGCACACCTTTCCGCTGCTCCCACTGTCTACGAAACCTTCTGGTTGATCCATGTAAACGCACTCTTCCAAACAACCGTTTAGGAAAGCCGTCTTAACATCCATCTGCCAGATTTCATAGTCATGGAAGGCAGCAATGGCAAGTAGGATCCGAATGGATTTGAGCATAGCTACCGGAGAAAAAGTCTCGTCATAGTCCAAACCAGGTCTTTGACGAAAACCTTTTGCAACGAGTCTAGCTTTATAGGTTTCCACCTGCCCATCTACACCAAGTTTCCTTTTGTAGATCCATTTGTATCCAACGGGTTTTACCCCAGGTGGAGCAATATCCAAGGTCCACACTTTATTGGCGTACATGGACTCCATTTCGGATTGCATTGCTTCCTGCCACTTATCAGAGTCCCTACTGATAATGGCCTGCCTGAAACTGGTAGGGTCATCTTCTTCTAAGATGCAATCCTCTCGATCCCCGTCTATGAGAAAACCGTAGTATCTCTCGGGCGGATGAGAAATCCTACCAGATCTGCGGAGTGGCTGAGGTTCGTCTGGGTTTATTGAATCCTGAGGTTCTGTCAAATTTTCAGTTTCAGTTTGTGGTCGCTGAATTTCTTCCAATTCTACCGTGCTCCCACTAATTTCTTTTGCAAGAAACTCCGTTTCTAAGAAAACGGCATGCTGAGCAACAAACACCTTCTGTTCCTCGGTGTGGTAGAATAGATATCCATAACCATTCTTTGGATATCCCACAAATTTACATAAAACTGACCGTGCCTCTAGTTTATCCGGTTTATGCGTTTTGACATAAGCCGGACAACCCCATATCTTAGATCTTTTAAGATATGGCCTCTTTCCATTCCATATCTCGAACGGAGTCTTAGGCACTGATTTAGACGGAACATCATTCAATAGGTATGCTGCTGTCAATAGCGCATGTCCCCAAAATGAAAGAGGCAACTCGGCATTACTCATCATGGAGCGAACCATATCCAGTAGGGTACGATTCCTCCGCTCCGAAACACCGTTGTGCTGTGGTGTATAAGGAGGAGTAAGCTGAGAGAGAATACCATTCTCTTTTAAGTAATCTAGGAATTCCGTGCTTAAGTACTCCCCTCCCCTGTCAGACCAGAGGATCTTGATACTTTTGCCTGTCTGGTTCTCTACTTCGTTTCTGAATTCCTTGAATTTCTCAAAAGCTTCAGATTTGTGTTTCATCAGATACACATATCCGAACCTAGAGAGATCGTCAGTGATTGTGATGAAGTACGAGAACCCACCCTTTGCATGTATAGACATCGGACCGCATACATCACTATGTACGAGTCCCAAGAGCTCGGTTGCTCTTTCTCCATGTCCGGTGAACGGAGATTTGGTCATCTTCCCTTTGAGACAAGACTGACAAGTTCCATAAGATGAAAACTCGAACGCATTCAAGAGTCCATCTTTATGCAACTTACTCAGTCTTTTCTCTCCGATATGACCAAGTCTACAATGCCACAAGTAGGATTCATTCGTATCTGAATTCTTCCTCTTGCGTGTGTTTTGTATATTGAGAACTGTATTCTGATTTAGAACGTAGATACCATTAAACAGTGTACCCTCTGCAACCAGTACCTCATCATGGTAAATGTTCATGATATTCTTTTCAAGAACAAACTTATATCTATCTTTATCGAGTAAAGAAACTGATATGATGTTGCAAACCATGGAGGGTACATAGTAGCAATCGTTCAAAATCATAGTCTCGCCATTCGGCAATACTAGGTGATATTCACCGACGGCTGCCGCATTAACTTGTGCTCCGTTCGCTACTCTGAGCGACATATCACCCGGTGCAACTTTCCTACTTTTTCTCAGTCCTTGCAATAAATTACAGATATGAGATCCTGATCCGGTATCAAGTACCCAGGAGGTAGGGCTGACAGTAAAACAGTTCTCAATTACAAGAACACCTGAAGTAGATGCAAAACCATGCTTCTTCTTCAACTGGGTATCCTGGAAATCCATACTTTCCTCTTTCCCATTCTCATACTCATGACTGTTGTCACAAGTTAGAGCTGAACCAACTTTCCCCAGTCCCGAATAAGAATTCGGTTCGGTCAAGCGATACATTTTATTATTTTGATTAGGGCGTGAAAAGGTTGCTGCCTGGAGAGAGAGAAAAGAAACACTCAGCGTATGCTCTTGCAAGATTAGATTGGTTTATTAATTTATCTAACCAGGATGTCTCCCACTGTTTCCTCAAATTCTTCTTAAAACCTTTTAAAAGAAGAATTAGCCGGGTTTTAATTCACGTCACAATACTTGCTTAACCTTTCAGCCAGGCCAGTGTCGGTACTTCGAGGGAGGTTTTCCAACGCTTTCGCGAAGTTCCTTAATTAAAGAACCCCTTTTCCCTGGGGGCGTAACCCCGCTAACACCTTTCTAGACACCTACTAGGTTTATAGCATTGATTGTTAAGTGAAATAATCTCCCGAGAGTAAACCAACTCATCAGTGGGATCGGGATCCAACTGTCATTGTGTGATAACCTAGATGGAATCCACTCTAGTCACCACACTCCAGAAGGTATGCTAAATCTGCAAGTTTCAGTTCTTTTGAAACTCCCGATGTGGTTTTTGCCCCTAACTGTTCATGACCTTGACTAGGTCAACAAGCCACAAACTGTTAGACAAGTTCTACCCGTCATAATCCTGATTGCATTAGACCCACCCGTACGTGCCTTTGACTAGGTCAACAAGGCCGCACGACTGTCCTAACCAATCACTTTTGCAATCCACAGAAAAATATTATTTAGCTACCGTTCACTACGCCTTGACTAGGTCAACAAACGCTGCACGAATACTAACTAACATTAATCCGAAATGACGGAGGGCTACGGCTGGGTTTTTGGCGAAAAACCCGTTAACGTATTGAACTTGATATCGTTGAAGGAACATGATTGCACCCTTTTTGAAAATATAGTGGCGAAAACTTTTTGCTAAAGAGGTCACTCCCTGTGAAGGGATCTCGGCTCTTTCCTCGTCGAATGAGGTGCAGGATATTCCAAATGAATACCTCGATGCAAAGCAAGAATAATCGACTATAGTGAAGTTATTACCCTGACGCAAAATTTTGCCCAAGGGGTCACTCCCGGTGAAGGGATCTCGGCCCTTGCCTCGTCGACTGAGGTGCTGGGCATTCATAACCGAATACCGCGATGCAAAACAAAAATGAACGTCCTTGCAATAACAGCTTTCTGAAAAATTGTTCCAACAACGTCCTTTAGGTTTATTTTCTTGCATTAGTTCTTTTAATGCGTCCCATTATTTAATCCTACCATTGCAGAAAACAACCAAAATATGACGTACGCTTATGCCATTCGCATTCGCCACGGGGCCCCGTCATCACCCATTAGGTTACTTAACTAACGACAGAGCGGGGGCTGGGCTAGCGCGGCTGTAAAACATAAGCAACGCCTAAATAGAAAGCAATGATAGACATTACAGATCACAGATGAATACATTGGATATACTAGCAATCCGCAATTCTTTCGAGCCTGGAACGAAAAGCGGATAACACGGTCGCGGTGAATAGCCAAATACCCCACCCAAGACCCCTACGGGTGCGGCAAACTACCCGCCAAGTACCCGAAGCGAAGCAACCTCCCTCAATGCCATGAGTAGGCCACTCGGCACTTCGAGCTACCCGGTAGTTTGTGCACCCCCTCCATGGGTCTATCCTAGGAGCAAAAACAGTAAAAAGAATTATACAATGACGGCTACAATCCCGACCCGGTTGTGCGGCCAAAGAAATAATAATTATTACATCAATTTACATTTACAATGAATGAAAGAAAAACAAAAGCTCATCTCACATCCACCCCGGCTATTCACCCGCGACAGTCCAACACATTCATATACACATTCCAATATCAAACACAGATCATGTATAACCCCGACTAATCGACTTATAGCAATTAGCCGACGTTCAATACATGCAAACATCACAGATATAACCATCATAGTCAAAGTGCAGTGAAGTCCGGAAAAAATACGGAATTATAGGACCCCAAAAGAAAATTTCTTTTCTGAAAATCTGGGCACATATAATATATCTGAAAAATCACAAAATCCCACCAGAAGAACACTGCACGAAAAACGATGCAGAGAGGAAAACAAACCGCGGCGCTTCCGCGGCACATGCCTACCTCGTGCCGCAGAAGGGCGGCGCTTTGGATGAACTAGGGCATCGTTTTTCTTGTGTGTTCACACAAAACCCTGAGACGAATTTAGAAGTATAAATTTTTTCATTTTGAGCCAAACAAATTTCAACAGAAACTCAGGTTTTGTAAAAGTTTGGTTTTTGGATTTTTCCGGTTCCGAACTTCGTTACACTTCACTACCAAGCTAGTTTAAGTTTAGTTAGGCTCTGATACCACTGTTAGGTCCACGTTACCTCTCCCGGTACTTGCGGGGTTGCGGAAACGGTAAATCAAAATTTTTCTAAACTTTGTAACATGGACCATAAAAGCCGGATCTTTGCTAAACTAAACTAGCATACTTGCAAAGAAGAATTAACTACTCGGCAAAGTGGTTATACCTCAACTTGAACTCCTTCACTTCTTGTTGTTGTTCTTTCTTGATGTTCTTCTCTTCTAGTTCTTCTTCTCATTGCTTGCTCAATGGTTGATCCGGACTTCGGCCACCTCCGCGGCCTCCTTGAGTCGAAGACGATCCACCCGAGAGATGTGCGCCGAGCTCCACCTCAAGCCGAGGTAACTAGGGCAAGAAGATTGCTAATCTAGAAGCCCTAGGTTGTGTAGAGAGGATGTATGGATGTGTTTGTCAAGTAGAATCCTTTTTCTCTCAACACATGAGATCAAAGGAGAAGATCAAGAGGAGGAAGAAGAAGGAGATTATCTAGCAACCATAGAGCTTCTCATTTCAAGAGAGAGAATGAGAATAAGCAAATGAAAAGCTTAACCAAGAGAAAAGCTAACCATGGTTGCAATAATGCATAAACATCATCATTACAAATCCAATCAAGATAAAGGTGATGGCTACAAATGACATGACCATTATCATAACTAAATAAAAAGAAAACCAAAGAATACTTTAGATCTTCTAAGAAGGTCCAAGTCAACTTTGGTCAAAAGGTCAACAAAGTCAAGATGGTCAAATGGTCAATGTAATTAGCCATAACAAAATTATCAATAAAAGGATTAGTAAATAATGTCCCCGGCTCATAATGGTTTTGACCAAACGAACTGTCGAAACCCTAATGAGTCGGCCTCAAAATGGTTTTGACCGAATCAACTGTCAAAACCCTAATGAGCCTGCCACATAGCGGTTTTGGCCGAACCATCTGCCAAAACCCTAATGAGGCACCTCCTCCTTCATCGCTCCAGAAAACTGTGCATACACACCTGCATCCGTATTCCGTAGAATGCGGATGCGCAGAAGACAAAACACATCCATCCGTGCAATACTAGGATCTGGCTTAAACCAAAGCCAACTAGTACTGCCTGCCCGAACATCATACGCACACTAGTGTACGCAAGTGATCGCAGCCCTGCCGTAAAACTATACGGCCTCTACACGTTTCGCTCAGTGCAGGGAAACTCTCTGTGTGGGACTCTAAAGACTCGACACTACGCTGGCAGTGGGTTTAACCACAGACCGCAAGCGGCACTAGCTGTACGAAACGGTCCCCAGGTAGATGTCGATAAGAAGGCCGATGAGGTAAACCCATCCGAACTCCTACTGAGTCTGTATGTGACAATCTCCGTACAGTCCGGTCTGTTCGTCTGATACATCGCATGGCGGGCCTAGGGGGGCGGCAAGCGTCAGACCCCTAATAGCGGTACAAGTCGTGTCGGAGTGAAGCCCAGAACACCCTGAGATAACACTGGAACCTACCAGTATATCTCGCTTGCCCTGGCCAGGGACTACTCGTGTAATGGCTCTCCTAGACACAGCGCGATGTCAACCCCCAATACCGGGAGAGACGAATCCTGTCTAACCGTCACTGCCTCCAAGTGCTTCGGGACTGCTCCCAACTACTACCTGTTTACACGACTCAGTAGAGCCGTGGTAGGGTAGTAATCAAAGAACAGTGGGAACACACTCGAGGCGAAGTGACAGTGTCAAGTCAGCGGACTAAGCTGTACTCATGTCACCTGGGAACTGATAACTGACGATAGGTATAATACCAACCATCAGTTCCCGACGAGTCCTGTCCAGTTTACTCGTAACCTAACGAGCACCCGCATACTATCTCAAGTACGACGTACCGACGGCTGTGGGACAGACCGTCTCCCGTGCTGGGATGAGAAGCGCATACGCTAGTCTACTCCGGAGTATCGATGCCCTATCTCGGTACTCCCACGACTAGGGACGTGTATAAGGATGTGCTTGTAGATTACCCAGCCCCCACGAGTGTGATCGCCATCACAACGCCGGTAATCAAGCAAAGATCCTAAGGGCTCTACTAATGCGTATAGGTGATATAATAAATAAACACACATGTACACATTAAAGCAGAGACAAACCAAGTAGCATACTACTATATTGAGCAAGATTGTCTGTACAACTGTGAATATCCCAAGCTCCCATCAAGTAATATACATACTAGTATGATACAGTAATGGCCTCTAGGGCATATACACTAACAGTCCCGAGTCACATCGAGGCAATGAGCGATAGGAGGGGTTTCGTCTCTCCCGGTATTGGGGGTTGATGTTGCGCTGTGCTCGATTGGCCATAACAGGAAAGTCCCTGGCCAGGGCTGTTTTAGAGATTTACTGGTAAGTGTTACCAGTAGCTTCTCGACCCATTATGGGATTCACATCGGCACGACTTATTGGTAATTGGGGTCTGACGTTTACCATCCCTAGACTCGATATGCAGCATACCTGACGAAGAGACCGGACTGTACGGTAGTGTTGCCGGTTGGCTCGATCGGAGTTGTAGCAGGTTCGCTTGTTCTCTTATGATCGCTCAATACCCGGGAGGCCGTTACGTTTAGCTGACCGCTTGCTGCTTGGGTGTGCTTAATATGATCATCACCCACTGCCGGCGTATTGACGAGTCTTAGAGTCCCACAAAGGAGTTACCCAGTCCTGGAGAAACGTTGTGGTGCGCGTATGCGATATGCGCATGGACCCGGTTAAAATGCGCGTATAAGATACCGTATATTAATCGGGCGGCTTGCTTTTGGTTGGGTCGTATGTGATATGGACGGATTGATAAATCAAGTGTTGATTTATCATTTAACGATTAGATTCTCACTAGAAATCCTTTCTTGTATTTTTGGATGTATGCATGCATGTATGCAATCCTTCTTGATTCATGCACATATGGATGTGCATGCAAACATACATACATACATACATACATCATCCTTCATGGTTGTATATACATAGAAAATGGTGGCAATATAAGACTCACACTATGGTTAAGAACAAAAGAAAAGATAAGGATAATTCATGGTTTACTTTCTAGACTCTTCTTTGACTTAACCATGCTAACCCACCATTTAACCATGGATTAACTTTCCTTTTGTGTTTTAACTCAAATTCAATAATATCTTTATTGTTTAACCATGGTTTGAGATGAGAAGTGGAAAATATATATACACATATTTTCTACTTTTTGATATGAGAATGTATTTTATCTTCTTCTTAAAAAGCCATCATCTTCTTTTTCCTTGCTCTTTTGCTCTCTAGATCTCTCTAGTAAGCAAAATACTCAACAAGATAGGATTTTGAAGAGAGAAAAAGAACCACAACACCATTCTACACTAGTCTTACCCATTAGTGGAGAGTGTTAGCTTCCATTTTCTTTCTTGATCTTGTGAAGTTGCAAGCTTGGACAAAGCGGACTCCGGGTGGATCATCGTGGACCTAGAGGAGTTCAAGTGGACCCTTTCCAAACCCCAAGTAGCTGAGGAGTCTAGCGTAGGGAGCTACAAAGGTTGTACTCTCAAAACCCTAGCTTAACCTACTTGTGATGATGTGTTGTTTTTGAAACCCTAATTTTTCTAGGAATGATTCTTTGTATGCTTACTTAGCACTCTAAAAATTTAATCTTTGGTACATGTGATGCTTTCAAACCCTTCATGAGGTGCTAGGTATACCTAACATCATGTCCGATAGAGGCACCCAGTTTACCAGCCGACTATGGTAGAGGCTTCTGGAGGCTTTGGGCACCCGCTTGAGTTTCAGCACAGCATTTCATCCGCAGACCGACGGCCCATCAGAGCAGACTATTTAGACTCTCGAGGACATGCTCCGAGCGTGCGTATTAGATTTTGGGGGTAGCTAGGATCATCATTTACCTTTAGTAGAGTTCTCCTACAACAGCAGCTTCCAGGAGACCATTCAGATTGCACCATTCGAGGCTCTTTACGGGTGGGGATGCAGATCTCCCGCCTATTGGACAGAGCTCAGCGAGAGCAGTATCTTAGTGCCAATGATTGTTGAGGAGACGACCGTGAAGATCCAGTTGATTCGCAATAGGATGAGAGCAGCCCAGAGTAGGCAGAGATCTTATGCGGACCGTCGTCGGCGCAGACTTGAGTTTTCTGCTGGTGATCATGTTTTCTTGAGGGTCTCTCCAATGAAAGGTTTGATGAGATTTAGAATGAAAGGTAAGCTTAGCCCAAGGTACGTGGGCCCCTTCAAGATCCTCGAGCGTGTTGGTGCAGTTGCGCATCGGTTAGCCCTTCTGGCCAGTTTTCCAGATGTGCACCCCGTATTTCACGTTTCGATGCTCCGCAAGTATCTTCATGATCCTTCGCATGCGATTCAGCACCCGACGATCCAGTTGGAGAGCGACCTTTCTTTTGCAGAGCAGCCGGTGGTCATCTTGGATCGACAAGTTAAGAAGTTGAGATCGAAGGATTTACCGTCCGTCAAGGTCCTTTGGCGTGGTACGAGCGGCGAGGAGGTCACTTGGGAGACCGAGAGCGAGATGAGGAAGAGGTATCCCCATCCCATTGAAGGTACGCGTAGGTAGATTTTTAAATTCGGGGACCGAATTTCTTTAAGGGGGGTAAATTGTAACGCTTTAAAATTCGTTTAGGTTAATTTCGCGTTAGTTAGTAAGATGCATGTTTTTCATAAAAACTCTTAAATCTTTTTTTCCTTTTTAACTAGTTCTAATTATGATGAGAGATTATATATATATATAGGGTTTATTAATTATAATTTAACTTGTATTCACTTTATTTGGGAATTTTCCTTAATTATTTTCTTAAGCAAGGTTTAGTGTACAACTTGCACACTTATCTTTTGATTTGTAACATAGGTTAGTGCAACCATATTATTTCCTTCTTTCATGGTTTATATACCCACTAAATCATTTAAAACCCTTTAATTTTAATATTTGAAATTGAGAGGATGGGAGGTATGGGGGTTAGGTGAAATTTGGCTTGACTTTTGACTTTTTTCCTCACTCATTCTCCCTCTCTCCATCTCATTTTCTGCTCCAGGAGAGGAAAGAATCAGTAGTAACAACATCATCATCTTCTTCTTCTTCTCTTTCTTCTTTTGAATCCATACACAAAACCCTACCCAAAACCTCATATTTCTTCACACAGAAACCTTGGTTTAATGGCTATTTGGGGAGTTTAATAGCAAGTCAGTGGCTTTGAGGGAAAGGACTGAAATTTTGGGCTTTTCTAAGATCTTTGGAAGGTATCAAACTCACCCTTAACACCTTAGATCATAACTTATAGTTTGGTTAGCTAAAAATCGTGTTTTTGTGCATTTTTGTGATATTGAAGGGAAATTAGTGATGTTTATGTTAAGTTAACATTTTTATGGCTTGTTTAGCTTAGTTATGAGTTGTTAGAGTGGTTTTAACCAAGTGTTCGCTTCAGGTTTCACAGAAATACCTTAATGTATCGATTTAGTGTTAAAACGACTTTTTAACTAGGTTTTTTGGTTCTGTGTGATCTGCTTGTGACCCGATTGCTTCAGGAAAATTTTTTAATTACTGGAGCATATACACTAGGTCTAGAGAACACCCATGAAGCACGGGAGCCCAACTCCCTCATCGGGCCGCCGGAATATTCATTCTGGCCGCAATTTGCGGCCAGATGGGGGACCTGGGTTTTGTGGTTTTCTGTGGGGGTGTCTGCCGTTATTCTAAGACTTATGGTATATGCAACTTTGTAAAATTCCTTCTGTAGTAAAATCTGGAGCTAATTACCTTATTTCGTTTACTTTTAACTTTCACGACACGTGCGATACGTGTGTGGGTTTGGGGTTTTCTGCGTATCGCGGCGTGTCGGGATAGTTTGAGACGTGTATTCACACGTTCCAGCGTATCGCACACACGCGCGTTTAGTTCGCGATGCGAGTTTCTCGTTTGGTTTCGATATCGCGTTTTGCGAGTTATTTTGCTCATATGCGAATTCCTTTTGTAAATTCCAGGTTCGCAGGCGGGTACGTCAGACGCAGCAAAGAAGGGGAAGCAGGTGGTCGGTTACACTTAGCATGCGACCAGGTGAGTAGATTTAACATCTACGGGGAAATCGCCCGTATGGCGTTAAGCGTCAAGGAGTGTTAGGATATTTAGTCGTAGATGTTCATATGGACTATAGTAGCATACCTTATTGTTGCATATAGAAATGATAGCATAGAACGCTGCACTGTCACTAACGATTCAAGCTGCACGAGCACTATTTGTATGTTACACCCACACCGTTAGTGATTTCCATGACACTCGCACTATAGGATTGCTACGCATTATACATATCGTTTGATTGTCTCATCATTGATGATTGTGATGACTTGTCGCATATTGACATATATTGATATTTTCATACCTGCGCACATGCACACTGTATATTCATACCAGTGCATACATATATTGATATTTTCATACCTACGCACATGCATACTGTATATTCATACCAGTGCACACATATATTTATATTTTCATACCTGCGCACATGCACACTGTATATTCATACCAGTGCACACATATATTGATTCTTACATACCTGCGCACATGCACACTTTATATTCATACCAGTGCACACATATATTGATATTTTCAAACCCGCGGACATGCACACTGTATATTCATAGCAGTGCACACATATATTGATATCTTCATACTTGCATGGATTTACGCATTAAGTTTTGGATTCATAAGATTTCTGGATTTGAGAACCGAGGTAATTCTTTTAAGAAAATATGCACTATTTAAAAACCCGGTTTCTCTTGATATGATATTTTAGTGCGTCCACCATGCATTTTCTCGGTTCTGAGACGTGTGATATGTGAACCCGAATCGAGGAGTTGGATGAGGCCGATTGCGGGTACATGGTGGACCCGGTATGGTACCCCGGGGTGAGAACGGATCGCTGTGCAGTGAGCCGTGCAGAGGAACTACTACCTACCGGTGATTGGTTAGACCTGGCTGTTATCCAGAGGATACTGACCAGAGATGAGATATGGATACGGGACGACACGTGCTGCCCGGGCTGAGGGCCGATTCCGCAGACAGAGCCCGATACTTTAGGATTTGAGTGTCGATGCTAGACCCGATGATTCATGATATTTTAGTGTGCCGATGCTAGGCACCCATGATTCTATGAGATTTACAGGATTTGGGTATATGGATGGACACCGATTATTTTCCACGTTGATATTCCGCGTAGATATTAATTATTCCTATGACCAGTATTCAGTATTTTACATCTCATCCTGTATCTGTTGTACCTGATAGAGTACACATGCTATGCACGATCATTGCATACCTTCCTCATCCTATATAGATGTCATTAGATTGCATTTGCTATGCACGATTATTGCAAACCCTGCTCATCATATAGAGATGTCATTATATTGCATTTGCTATGCACGATTATTGCATACCCTGCTCGTCATATAGAGATGTCATTAGATTGCATTTTCTATGAACGATTATTGCATACCCTGCTTATCATATAAAGATGTTCTTAGATCGCACTTGATGCATGATTATTTCTACTGTAGCTCATCATATAGATGTTATCTGTTAGGATAAGTTAGAGTATCGTGGCAGTGCATACTCGCGATTACCTTTATATGTTATCTACTATTCACGAGTTGGCAACTCACCCCCGTTGTGCCACATTGTTTCCAGGTTTCCCCTCGGAGTAGTCGCGACAGGCTGCTTTCTTGTATCTTTTTGGCTACGGATACCACTGCAGTTGGTACGTGAGCTGTTTTGCTGTTAGGTGGGTTGTGGTATCCGGTTATTTCCATTGTACATACTTTTGTATCTAGTACTCTCCATCTTCTTTTATGTATTTGACTTAGAGACTAGTGTGAGGACGATGATGTATATTATTGTATTCTGGTGTCGAGCTCATGTGAGCCGACTTTACTTATGCAGTTTTATCTATCTGTGATGTTTTCCACTTATTGCTCATTTCTTCGCTACGGCGTCGTTTATTGTTATCCTGGTGGTTGTTTACTTAAGGTTTTCTAAACATTTTTAACAAACTTTTCTTTTAATTGTTCAAAACACTCTATACTTGTACTGGTTTTGATTTCTGGGTTTCGGCTTCCTTAGCCGCGTTACGTGGTTAAGTGCCGGTCACGGGCCAAACTTTGGGTTGTGACAATCCTGATCCGGTATCTCATACCCAGGACGTAGAGGTTACTGAGAAACAGTTCTCGGTATTGAACACACCTGAAGAGGGTGCATCATAATGCACTTTCTTCGTTTGGGCGGAATGGGAATCCTGGTAATCCCCTATTTCATGCTCGGTCTTATAATAATTATATGTTGGAGCAGGACCAACGTTCCCCGGCATAGTATAACAAGCGGGTTCGGTCAATACATCCATATTATTATCTTGATTAAGGCATGACATGGTTGCTACCTGGAGAGAGAGAGAAGGAAACACTCTGCTTGCGCTCTTGCAAGATCAGATTGGTTATTATTTTATCTAATCAGGATGGCTCCCACTGTTTTTTATCAAATCTTCCTTCAAACCATAAAAGGAAAGACTAGCCGGGATTAATTACACACTACAAGTTCGCCAATCTTTCAGCCATGCCAGTGCCGGTACTTTGAGAGAGATTCCCCGTGCTTTCGCACAGACCTAATTAATATAAACCTCGTTTTCCCAGGTGCGTAACCCCCTTGACACCTTTCTAGACACCTACTTGATCGGCTAATTGTAATGTGTAAAACTCTCCCAGGAGTAACAATTACTCGCAGTGGGTTTCGGGATCCAACTATCTCATAGAAGGTATGCAATCTCATTGCAAATTTCAACAATTGAAATTCCCGATAACATTTTGCCCCTGACGTGCTATGACCTTGACGAAAGCCAACAAACCATAGCCAGCTAGTCAAGTTCAACCCGTACATTTCTTGACTGAATTAAACCCACCCGCACGACCCTTGACGAAACCCAACAAAGCCGTACGACTACCCTAATCCAATCACATCATATGCAGCAGATAAGCAGCACATAGCTACCGCACACTACACCTTGACGAAAGCCAACAAATGTAGCACGAATACTATATACTACTTATTTGAAAAGACGGAGGGCTATGACAGGTTTTTTCTGAAAACCAATTGCGTAATGAACTTGATATCGTTGTAGAAACAAATGAATTTTGAAAAGGAGTGTTTTAAGGCTTTTCCTAGTTTCGCTAAAGAGGTTACTCCCGGTGTAGGGATCTCGGCTCTTTTCTCATCGAATAAGGTGCGAGATATATCACATATATCACTATGCAAAGAGAAAACTCCAAAAGCAATCAAAAGACAAACCGAGGGTTGTAGCATCTTCCAGTTATTGCTGAAGGGGTCACTCCCGGTGAAGGGATCTCGGCCCTTTCCTTATCGAATAAGGTGCAGGATGTTCTACAAGGAACACTGCTACGCAAAGCAAGAACTGTAGCTACCTGTTTTTGAAAATTCGATTCCACAAAATCTATTAGGTTTCTTTTCTTTCATTAATCAGATTAATGAAGTCCCATCATTTAAGTCACCTAAACATCACAGATAAATACAACGTACACTTATGCCATCCGCATTCGCCTCGATGTCCCCTCATGCACCGTTAGTTTAGGTAACTAACGGCAGAGCGGGGTAGGGCTAGCGCGGGTGTAAAACATAAGTAATGTCTATATGATATATCATATATACTCTATACAGTATCTATCTCAACATATCGAATGATCACATCACAGATATCGCAGCAGAAGAATCATATGAAATATTGGATATACTAGGAGGTCCGTGTTTTATTTTGATCCTATATAAAACACGGATTCTACAGTCGCGATGAATATCCAAACCCACATTCCTAGACCCCTACGAGAGCGGCAAGCAACCCTACCAATTCTGGAGTTAGGAGACCCGGACTCGACTCCTCGAGTTGGTCTCCACTGAACTCTAGAACCCGGTTACTCGTGCTCTCCTCCTTGGGTCTAGCCTAATGCAGAAAAGTAAATAATATACATCAATGGTGACATCAACCTCAACTCGGAAGTGCCCCAATAAAAGAATATTACATACATTTAATTTTACATGAATGAAAACAAAAACTCTTATCTCACATAAAACCCCCGGCTATTCAAAACTCGGCGATCCAATATAACATATCCAACAGCAACACATAACATCACATGTCATCAACGTAAGTAAATATGCGCATCCCAATTGTCGTTGACATATAGCAACGAAACCAGCGATATCACATATTACACTTACGGTCGCAGAAAAACTAGACGATGCTAAACACTCCGATCGAATCAACAAACACCCACAATTACCCAGAAAACTCAATACTTGAGCGTAGTTTTAAAGTTATTCATCACACGCCACAGTACCAACGAACCAGCCGTAGAAGGGCCAAACCAACGCCTCACATGTGGAACTACTGAACCACCACAAACCTGAGGGTTCAGTGGAGATTTTGACGGTCACATAATCGAGTTAAGGTTTTGTTCTTCTAGAAGGTCCATCGTATAACTTGCATGATCTTTGAAATCTTTTTAACTACGGGAAAAAATCCAACACTTGGAAAATTTTCCGGCAAGGGAAAAATTGGGTATTTGACATCCGATTGAACTTTTTAATATCGTCTAAAGTTACCCGAAAATAGTTAAAATTACAACTACCAAACACTGCGAGTTCTCATTATAGTAAATTAAAATCACATGACAATTTAGCAAAAATAAACAACACCTGAAGCACCAAAACCCATGTAACAGAACACTGTATAAATTTGGAGGGGGGCTCGGAATTGGCCGGTAGGGGGGTGTCGCCGACCCAGAAGTGTCCAAATGCCTCCAAATTTCATCAGTGTTCATGTTATCACATATTTATGATTCTTTACTTGTTTAAAAAAATTTTAAGGCTCATTTTAAATTCGACCCATTCTCTCTTGCCTTGTGCTCACCCCCTTCATTCCTCTTATTGTGGTTGAGCCCTCTTAAGGCAGCCCTCCATTGTTGTTGTGATTATTATGTTTCATTTTCATTTTCAAAGAAAATCCATTAGCTCATCTCCAAAAGCTCATTTCATCTTCACTCCAAGTTTGGCAACTTCAATTAACTCTTACCCAAATGGTTGGGTGACATGAGACAAAGTGTTCTACACTTATTCTACAGCAACCTTGGACATGTCGGCTAGCAAACATCGTGTCCGAGTTGCCTCAGTCCAGAGGCGGGAGCCCATATAAAGATTCGTTGATGTGGCGCAGTTTTCGGCGAAGAGCGAGATCGGAGAGCGAGCTTCGCCGGTGCATCCGCAACATGCTAGGAGAAGAGGTTAAAGACCGAAGGACACGGATCGATCGGTATAATCTCTAAACCCCCTTTTTCAGTATTCAAGTTTACGGTTAATGGAACGATCCAGGATTCGGATGCGGTTAGCGACAGTTCGTAAAAAGTTTTTGTTCCGCATTTGGCCTCGGAAATACGGCCGGGGCGCTGCCGTAACCCAACATGGTATCAGAGCCAAACTATTAACCATAAACTAGCTTGTTCTAACATGTTTAAAAGATCGATCGAACAAAATTTCTAAAACCGCATTTCCTTGTTCAAAGTTTCTGTCGAATTTTTTTGTCGTCGATAAATTATTTTGGTTGGGTCAAAAAATCAGGCAGGCTGTTTCAAGAACACTGTAGAAATTTTGTATAATGATTCTATAGTAACGCCGCGGAACCGCGGCCATACCCACGTTTTTGGCCGCGGTTCCGCCGCAGTTTTGTGGCTTCATTGCACAATTTTTCTTGAGGTGGTCTTCTTTGTAGAAATGTTGTTTCTGGAATTTTTAGTTTTGGCCCAGATTATTTTCAGTGTTGGATTTGAGCTTGGGGCCCACTTCGGCAAATTTTGTCGATCGAAATTTTAAATAAGTTAGTTCACAGTACTTACATTACTATCTGCAACCGTGAATATCATTCGAGCGGTAAATCTTGTCTAATTTCTACAGCTCTCTTAGACGGATTTGCGAACGTGACATTCACGTTGATGATCTGTGTTGTGTTGTGATGTTGCAGATTCGTCGTGCTAGATAGCTTGGTGCAATCTTAGTACAGTTTAATTTTATTTATACATTTGATATTGCGGGGCGAGCGTCCAGCATGTGGACTGCCATCACTGCCAGTTTGTATATTATTCTTTTGGGGCACGACCGGGTTGAAGTCGATGTACCTGCTGTATATATTTTCTTTTCTGTATTAGGATTACCCCGTGGTGGGGTGCACATATAGCCAGGTTCTGGAGGGCAACTGGTCCGCATCTTATGGCTTTGAGAGGGAAGGGACTTCACTCTAGAATTGGCGGGCTATTCACCGCACTCGTAGGGGGTATAGGTAGATCCAAGGAGGGGTGCTCAAGTTACCGGATTCCGTGAAGTGCTGAGTGGTCCATTCACGATGTTGAAGGAGGGTGCCTCACTTCTAGTTTTGGCGGGTGACTTGCCGCACCCATAAGGGTCTAGGTTATCATTGCACAGGTTATCCACACGACAGGGGAACATCGGGTTTCATTTATGGCTCTATGAAACCCGGGGATCCCAGATTATCTGTATTGTTCTGTGATGCGAATTACTTTTCTGTGATATTGCATTTTATCACGCCTGGAGCGATTATTATATATTGATATATATATATATATACTAGTAGATGTTGTATATGTTTTGCACCCGCGCTAGTCCAGTCCCCGCTCTGTCGTTAGTTAAGTAACCTAACTGGTGATGACGGGACCCAGTGGCGAATGCGGATGGCATATACGTACATTCTATTTTTGTTCTTTTCTGGTGTGATTAATTGATGGGACTGCGTTGATTCGGATCAATGCAAAGAAAACAGACCTATACAGATGTTGTTGGAACAATTTTCAAAAAGCTGTTATTGCTAGGACGTTCTCTTTTGTTTTGCACAGTGGTATTCAGTTTAGAATATCCAGCACCTCATTCGACGAGGTAAGGGCCGAGATCCCTTCACCGGGAGTGACCCCTTGGACAGAGGTTTTGTTGGATATAGTGCCCTCAAAGTCAATTATTAGATCGCAGGTATGTGATTGCAATGATTGAGGCAGGACCAATACCGATATGACAGTCTTGCTCGAGATGATAGTATGCTATCTGGGTTGTCTTTATCATCGTATACATGCTTTAGTTCGCTATTGCATGTTGATAGAGCCCATAGGATTCTTGCTTGACTGCGGGCAGTATGGTGGCGATCATATACGTGGGAGTTGGGGTCTGTAAGCACATCCTTAAAGTGTCCCTAGTCGTGGGAGTTTCGAGACAGGGCATCGATACTCCAGAGTAGACTACTGTATGCAGTCAAGACCCCGACGAGGGGCGGTGGCCGGTCTCACAAGCCATTGGTGTCAGTTGGTTCACCTAAGATGTATACATGTGCTATTTGGGTTATGAGTACACCGGACAGGACTTGCCGGGAACATGCAAGTTGGTATTATACCCAGCGTCAGATAGCAGTTCCCTGGTGACATGTGTACAGGTTAGTTCATCGACCTGAGATCGCCATTTGTCTCGTGTGAGTTCCCACTGTGCTTTGATTTCTACCCTACCACGGCTCAAAGGAGTCGTGCAAATAGGTCTTTTTTGGGTACAATCCCGAGCCACATGGAGGAAAGTGAGCGGATCAGCAGGGGATTCGTCTCTCCCGGTATTGGGGGTGAGATCGCACTGTGTCTAGGAGAGCCATTACACAAAGCCCTCGGCCGAGGCAGGAGATTTACAAGTAGGTACTCCAGTAGTATCTCAGGGTGTTCTGGGCTACTCTCTGACACGACTTATACCGCTATTGGGGGTCTGACGTTACCAGCCCCCTAGGCCGATATGCGATACTCATAGACGAACGGACCGGACTGTATGTATATTGTCACTGTTAGGCTCAGTAGGGTTTCTGGATGAGTTCGCTCGTCAGCTTCCCTTCCTATCAATACATAGGCAATCGTTACGTACAGCTAGTACCTCTGACGTGCTAGTGGTTATACCCAGTGCCAGTGTGTGGATGAGTCATTAGAATCCCCCACAGACAGTTTCCCAAGTTCGGGCGAAACGTTGTAGAGGCCGTATGGTTTTATGGCAGGGTTCGGAAAATGCACGTGCGTTTACGCACGTGTCATATTACGGGCTGATAATACTGGTAGGCTTTGGTTTTAGCCAGATCCGAGTATTATACTGTGTAGAGATAATATCTTTGTCTCAGTTGCATTTGTATTCATTCGTAATACAAATGCGGGTATATTTATACTGTTACGGGATTATCCTGAAATTCGTTTCGGGATCGCTTTTGGAAGTTGCCAGTTTCCTGTTTTCTATCACCCGTATTTAACATTCGGTTAAATACGGATTTATCTTCTCTTGAGGTGAGTCATGAGTGTGTGGAAGTTTCTAGATGCTTCTAGATGGTGACTAGGATTAGTGACTCATGGTTGCGTTAATTGTTCATTTAATGTTATAATGACTAGGTTAGATGATTCAAGTTTTTCATTAAATGATGTTGCAAGTGTAAGTCCATATTGCGACCCCCGGTTCTTACGGGGAGGCGGAAACGGTATAAAAAACAAATTTTTATCGCAAGAGGCAACATGGACTAAACAAGGTCGGGATCGTGTCTAAACTAAACTAGCATACAAGCTAAAGAGTCTTAGCTACTCGGATGAAGGTTATACCTAAACTTGAACTCCTTCTTCTTCAAACCTTGTAGAGGTTGATGGTTCTTGCCTTGTAGCCTTCTTCCGTCGAAAATGGATCCACCTCGAGAGTTCAACCTTTGGGCTCTTCCTCGTGCTTGGAGTGAACTAGGGTTTCCGGCTTGCTAAACCTTGAACCCTAGAGAGAGTAGAGAGTGTCTAGGGGTTGTTTTCTTTTCAAGGTGAAGGATTCTCAACACATGAGAAGGAATCACCTTGAGCTTGAGGAAAGAGAAGATGAAGAGAGGAGAGAGAAGCTAAATAAGATAATCAGCTATATTTTTCTTTCTTGCAACCATATTGCCAAAAGAAAAGAATTATCTAAACAATAATAATTCAAAATAAGAATAGTTGATGGTAATTTGGAATGACCACTATCATGCTTCTTTAAATGAAATGTAAGCATGAATCAAGGAGGATCTTTACAAAGCATGATGGTGGTCAACATTCAACCATGGTCAACAAGTCAACCATGGTCAACAAGTCAACAAAATCAACCATAACATAATTCTCATTTAATTACTATTATTAATAGATAATCCATAAATCCATTAGGGTTTGGAAAATGATAACTGTCAATTGTGCATACGCACCCGTTCCGAAACCCTAATGAAAATCATCTTCCTCCTCCTCAAAATAACTGTGCATACACACCTGCATTCTTGTTCCGAGGAACATGAATACTGAGAGATAAAAGCAACCCCAAAACATATACCAGTATCCGGCTCAAAACAGGGCCAGCTGGCAATATCCGTCCGGACTCCAAACGTGCACAAGTGCGCGGATGAGAACGAACCCTGTCGCAAAACCATGCGACCTCTACTCTGTTTTGCCCAGAGGCGAATACCCTCTGTGTGGGACTCTAAAGACTCGACACTACGCTGGCAGTGGGTTTAACCACAGACCGCAAGCGGCACTAGCTGTGCGTAACGGTCCCCAGGTAGATGCCGACAAGAAGGCTGACGAGGTGAAACCCCATCTGTACTCCTACTGAGTCTGAATGTGACAGTCTCCGTACAGTCCGGTCTGTTCGTCTGATACATCGCATGTCGGGCCTAGGGGGCGGTAAAACGTCAGTCCCCCAATAGCGGTACAAGTCGTGTCGGAGTGAAGCCCAAAACACCCTGAGATAACACTGGAACCTACCAGTATATCTCGCTTGCCCTGGCCAGGGACTACTCGTGTAATGGCTCTCCTAGACACAGCGCGATGTCAACCCCCAATACCGGGAGAGACGAATCCTGTCTAACCGGCACTGCCTCCAAATGCTTCGGGACTGCACCCAACCACAACCTGTTTGCACGACTCCTTTGAGTCGTGGTAGGGTAGTGATCAAAGTGCAGTGGGAACACACTCGAGGCGAAGTGCTAGTGTCAAGTCAGCGGACTAAGCTGTACTCATGTCACCTGGGAACTGATGACTGACGATAGGTATAATACCAACCTGTCAGTTCCCGACGAGTCCTGTCCAGTGTACTCGTAACCTAACGAGCACCCGTATACTATCTCTAGTACGATGTACTGATGGCTGTGGGACAGACCATCTCCCATACTGGGATGAGAGGCGCATACGCTAGTCTACTCCGGAGTATCGATGCCCTGTCTCGATAGTCCTGCGACTAGGGACCTGTTATAAGGATGTGCTTATAGATTACCCAGCCCCCACTAGTGTGACTGCCATCACAACGCTGGTAATCAAGCAAAGATCCTAAGGGCTCCACTAATGCGTATAAGTGATATAGTAAAATAAACACAAGTACACATTGAAGTAGAAACAAACCAAGTAGCATACTACTATTTTGAGCAAGATTGTTTATACAAGGTGAATATCCCAAGCTTCCATTAAGTAATATACAAACTAATATGATACAGTAATGGCCTCTAGGGCATATACACTAACAATCTCCCACTTGCACTAAGGCCATGTACTGGCGTATCGAAGACCTATCATCTCGATCAGCCGCTCGAACTGAGTCTGGGGTAGGGCCTTGGTGAATGGATCTGCAGTGTTCTCTTCTGAAGCAACCCTCCGAACCTCGATCTCCTTGCGATCCACGATCTCCCTGATCAGGTGATACCGCCTCAAGATGTGCCTGGATCTCTGATGGGACCTGGGTTCCTTCGCTAAAGCTATAGCCCCGTTGTTGTCGCAATACAGAGGTATTGGGTCAACAATGGACGGAACCACCTGAAGTTCTTTTAAGAACTTCCTCATCCAGACAGCTTCTTTTGCGGCATCGGATGCAGCAATGTATTCCGCTTCCATAGTCGAGTCTGCAACGGTTTCCTGTTTGGAGCTCTTCCAACACACCGCCCCTCCATTGAGGGTAAAAACAAAACCCGACATGGACTTGGAATCATCCTTGTCACTCTGGAAGCTGGAGTCAGCAAAGGCCTCGATCTGGAGGTCTTTTCCGCCATACACCAAGAACATCTCCTTAGTCCTTCTCAGGTACTTGAGAATGTTCTTTACCGCTATCCAGTGTTTCTCCCCAGGGTTTGACTGATACCGGCTTACCACACTCAGTGCATAAGCTACATCCGGTCTGGTACACAACATCGCATACATTATAGAGCCTACCGCAGAAGCGTAGGGTATAATAGACATGCGATCCCTCTCCAAATCAGTCTTGGGAGACATCTCTTTAGAGAGGGTGATCCCGTGACAAGCCGGTAGGTTACCGCGCTTGGAATCTTCCATACTGAATCTTTTCACTATGGTGTCGATGTACCTGGACTGAGAAAGTCCTAATATCCTCTTGGATCTATCACGATGGATCCGGATCCCCAGGATGTATGAGGCATCACCCAGGTCTTTCATGGAGAACCTGTGTGACAAGAACCCCTTGACAGATTGTAGCATAGGAATGTCATTTCCTATTAAGAGAATGTCATCCACGTATAAAACGAGGAATACTACAGTTCTCGCTACAAATCTACTATAGATGCATGGTTCATCTGGATTTTTGATAAAGCCAAATTCCTTGACCGTCTCATCAAAACAGATGTTCCAACTCCGCGATGCCTGCTTTAGTCCATAGATGGACTTAAGCAACTTGCACACCTTTCCGCTGCTCCCACTCTGAATGAAACCCTCTGGCTGATCCATATAGACACACTCCTTTAAATTTCCATTTAGAAAAGCGGTCTTTACGTCCATCTGCCAAATCTCATAATCGTGGAAGGCAGCAATGGCAAGAAGGATCCGAATGGATTTCAGCATAGCCACTGGAGAAAAGGTTTCGTCATAGTCCAAGCCAGGTCTTTGCCGGAAACCCTTTGCTACAAGTCCAGCTTTATAGGTCTCAACCTGTCCATCTACACCAATCTTCCTTTTGAAGATCTACTTGCATCCTACGGGTTTTACCCCGTCTGGAGCAATGTCCAACGTCCATACTTTGTTGGTGTACATGGACTCCATTTCGGTCCGCATTGCATCTAGCCATTTTACCGAGTCAACGCTCTGAACGGCCTGCTGGAAGCTAGTAGGCTCATCATAATCTATGATGCAATCCTCTCTATCCCCGTCTATGAGAAAACCGTAGTATCTCTCGGGCGGATGAGACTGCCTATTACTCCTGCGGAGCGGCGTAGGAATGTCCTGTTCTTTTGAACTTACTGGCTCTTCCAAGATTTCAGTAATAGCTTGTGGTTCTAGAATTTCTTCCAGTTCTATTGCGTTCCCACTTATCTGAGTTTCCAAAAACTCAGTTTCCAAGAAGCGGGCATGTTGAGAAACAAAATCCTTTTGTTCCTCAGCGGAATAGAACAGATACCCCCTGGAGTTCTTTGGGTATCCCACAAACTTGCACTGTACTGATCGTGCCTCGAGCTTGTCCGCATGCTGCTTTTTTACAAAAGCTGGACATCCCCATATCTTAAGGTACTTAAGACAGGGTTTCTTCCCACTCCACATCTGATATGGAGTGGTAGGCACAGTCTTGGTGGGAGCCTTGTTCAAGAGATATGCAGCTGCTTCTAGTGCATAGCCCCAGAAAAATCGCGGTAACTCAGCCTTACTCATCATGGAACGAACCATATCCAATAGGGTTCGATTCCTCCTTTCCGATACACCGTTATGTTGCGGAGTGTATGGAGGAGTACGCTGAGAGAGAATTCCATTCTCTTTTAAATAGTCCAGGAACTCGGCACTCAAGTATTCTCCACCTCGATCCGATCTTAGAATCTTAATATTTTTGCCTGTTTGTTTTTCAACTTCATTCTTGTAATCCCGAAATTTCTCAAAGGCTTCGGATTTGTGCTTCATTAAGAAGACATGTCCATACCTAGAGAAATCGTCTGTGAAAGTAATGAAGTATGAATAACCGCTTCGCGCATGTGTAGACATTGGACCACACACATCACTGTGTATGAGTCCCAAGAGCTCGCTCGCTCTTTCTCCGTGTCCAGTGAACGGAGTCTTTGTCATCTTTCCCATGAGACAAGATTCACAAGTGGCATAAGACTGATACTCGAACGGATCCAAGTATCCTTCTTTATGTAACTTAGTCAACCGTGTCTCATTGATGTGACCCAGTCTACAATGCCATAAGAAAGCCTGATTAATATCTGGAGACTTTCTTTTGTGTGTATTCTGGACATTGAAAACCTGTGGTTTGTTCAATACATATATACCATTGCTCAGTGTACCTGACCCAATCAGAACTTGATTCAGGTGAATGTTTACAACATTACTTACAAACGCAAATTCATAACCTTCTTTTGAAACCAAAGATACAGAAATGATATTACAAGTTGCGTTGGGTACAAAAAAGCAATTACGCAAAACCAAAACATGCCCATCTGACATTCCTAGGTGATAGTCCCCCACGGCTTTAGCATCCATGCTAGCTCCGTTTGCAACTCTGAGGGTCATGTCACCTTCCTTCAAAAACCTACGATTTCTCAATGCCTGCAATGAATTACAGATATGAGATCCTGATCCGGTATCCAATACCCAGGAAGTAGAGTTTATAGAAAGACAGTTTTCAATAACATACACACCTGAAGCTGAAGCCGCAACCTGCTTCAGTTCATGTGTCCTGGCCTTCCAAGCCCTGCAATCTTTCTTCCAGTGTCCACTCTTGTGACAATAGAAGCATTCCTCTTTACCCACAATCTTCCCCGCAATCTTTGTTGCCATTTCTTTTCCCTTCGTACCCACTTTACTAACACCGCCTCTTGGTTTGGCGGGGGCTTTCTTCCTCTTTCCCTTGGCTTTCGCCTTGGACCTAGATGAAGAAGATCCTCCTACAAACAAAGCGGGTGTTTCCCTACCCTTCTGTAGGGTGCCCTCTGCGCTCCTCAGCATGTTGAGGAGTTCTGAAAGTTCAACTTCCTTTTCTTGCAAGTTGAAATTCAGTATGAACTGGGCGTAAGTGGATGGAAGGGACTGGAGAATTATATCCGTATAGAGTTCACTGTCCAACGTGGTCCCAAGTTCCGCGAGCTCCTCAGTGTAGCCAATCATCTTAAGCACGTGGTCCGCTACCGATGATCCGACGGCCAACTTTGTCGAAAACAACTTCTTCGACACTTCGTATCTTGCGATACGAGACTGCTCTCCATACAGTTCTTTTGTATGAAGAAATATGGATTCCAAATCCATATTCTCGTGCCTCCTCTGATGTTCGTTGTCCATCGAGGCAAGTACGAGGCACCTGGCCTTCGCGCTGTCAATCTCCCAAGCCTTACGGATTTCCTTATCCGCGACGCTGGAGGTGGGACCTGGGACGGGGGGAGCTTTGGTGGTAAGAAGATACCCCAGCTTGTCGTAAGTGATTGCCAACTTCACATTCCTGAGCCAATCTTTGTAGTTTGGCCCTGTCAATATGTTTTTATCTAGAATCAACTTAAGTCCAGTCATTTCGATTTGGTCGCTGCAGGGGGGAGAGAAGGAACACTTTAGCACGATGCTCTTGCAAGTTTAGAATGATTTTTAATTTGTCTAAACAGGATGGTCCCACTGTCTCTCGAATCCCTCCTCAAACCACAAAGGAAGAATTAGCCGAGATCAATCCCACCGTGCAATACTTGCTTAACCGTTCAGCCAGGCCAGTGTCGGTACTTCGAGGGAGGTTTTCCAACGCTTTCGCGAAGTTCCTTAATTAAATAACCTCTTTTCTCTGGGGGCGTAGCCCCGCTGACACCTTTCTAGGCACCTACTAGGTTTATAGCATTGATCGTCTAGTGAGAAATTTCCCGAGGAGTAGCATATACTCACAGTAGGATCGGGATCCAAATATCATCGCGTGACGAAACTGAAGGAATCCTACCAGAATCACCACACTCCAAATGGTATGCAAATCTAGCAAGTTTCAGTACTTATGAAACTCCCGATGTGGATTTTTGCCCCATGCTCTTATGACCTTGACGAAGGTCAACAAATCATAAGTCACACGTCAAGTTCTGCCCGTCATTATCCAGGTTAATTTGAACCCACCCGTATATACCCTTGACGAAGGTCAACAAGGCAATACGACTGTCCCAAACCAACGCATCTATCTATGCTACATATGAACACCCAACAGCTACCAATCTCTATGTCTTGACGAAGGTCAACAAACATAGCTTGAATACTATTGAACATTCATACGAAACGACGGAGGGCTACGAATGGTTTTGGCGAAACCGTGAACGTAGTGAACTTGATATAATCGATGGAACGAGATAGCTTTTAGAAGGAGTGGCTCAATCTCCGCATTTAAAAGTTAGTTTTGAAAAGAACCGAGTGGTTTTTCGAAAGTGTTCCAACGACTTTAGCTTAGTTTATTATCTTGCATTAGTTCTTTTAATGCGTGATATTCTTGCATTAGTACTTTTAATGCGTCCCACCATTTAAATCCTACCATTGCAGAAAACAACCAAAATATGACGTACGCTTATGCCATTCGCATTCGCCATGGGGTCCCGTCATCACTCGTTAGGTTACTTAACTAACGACAGAGCGGGGGCTGGGCTAGCGCGGCTGTAAAACATAAGCAACGCCTAAATAAAAAGCAATGATAGACATTACAGATCACAGATGAATACATTGGATATACTAGCAATCCGCAATCCTTTCGAGCCTGAAACGAAAAGCGGATAACACGGTCGCGGTGAATAGCCAAATACCCCACCCAAGACCCCTACGGGTGCGGCAAACTACCCTCCAAGTACTCGGCAGTTTGTGCACCCCTCCATGGGTCTATCCTAGGAGCAAAAACAGTAAAAAGAATTATACAATGACGACTACAACCCCGACCCGGTTGTGCGGCCAAACAAATAATAATTATTACATCAATTTACATTTACAATGAATGAAAGAAAAACAAAAGCTCATCTCACATCCACCCCGGCTATTCACCCGCGACAGTCCAACACATTCATATACACATTCCAATATCAAACACAGATCATGTATAACCCCGACTAATCGTCTTATAGCGATTAGCCGACGTTCAATACATGCAAGCAACACAGATATAACCATCATAGTCAAAGTGCAGTGAAGTTCGGAAAAAATACGGAATTATAGGACCCCAAAAGCAAATTTCTGTTCTGGAAAATCTGGGCACATATAATATATTTTAAAAATCCCAAAACCAACACACAAACACACTGCACGAAAAACGATGCACAGAAGACGACAAACTGCGGCGCTTCCGCGGCAGATGCCTACCTCGTGCGGCGGAAGCGCGGCGGTTTGAACGAATCACTGTGTCGTTTTTCTTGGGTGTTCATACAAAACCCTGAGCCGAATTTACAAGTATAAAGTTTTTCATTTAGAGCAGAAAAAAATTTAACAGAAACTTAGGGTTTTGTTTTTCCGGTTTTGTGACTTTTTCGGTTCCGAACTTCGTTACACTTCACTACCAAGCTAGTTTAAGTTTAGTTAGGCTCTGATACCACTGTAAGTCCATATTGCGACCCCCGGTTCTTACGGGGAGGCGGAAACGGTATAAAAAACAAATTTTTATCGCAAGAGGCAACATGGACTAAACAAGGTCGGGATCGTGTCTAAACTAAACTAGCATAGAAGCTAAAGAGTCTTAGCTACTCGGATGAAGGTTATACCTAAACTTGAACTCCTTCTTCTTCAAACCTTGTAGAGGTTGATGGTTCTTGCCTTGTAGCCTTCTTCCGTCGAAGATGGATCCACCTCGAGAGTTCAACCTTTGGGCTCTTCCTCGTGCTTGGAGTGAACTAGGGTTTCCGGTTTGCTAAACCTTGAACCCTAGAGAGAGTAGAGAGTGTCTAGGGGTTGTTTTCTTTTCAAGGTAAAGGATTCTCAACACATGAGAAGGAATCACCTTGAGCTTGAGGAAGGAGAAGATGAAGAGAGGAGAGAGAAGCTAAATGAGATAATCAGCTATATTTTTCTTTCTTGCAACCATATTGCCAAAAGAAAAGAATTATCTAAACAATAATAATTCAAAATAAGAATAGTTGATGGTAATTTGGAATGACCACTATCATGCTTCTTTAAATGAAATGTAAGCATGAATCAAGGAGGATCTTTACAAAGCATGATGGTGGTCAACATTCAACCATGGTCAACAAGTCAACCATGGTCAACAAGTCAACAAAATCAACCATAACATAATTCTCATTTAATTACTATTATTAATAGATAATCCATAAATCCATTAGGGTTTGGAAAATGATAACTGTCAATTGTGCATACGCACCCGTTCCGAAACCCTAATGAAAATCATCTTCCTCCTCCTCAAAATAACTGTGCATACACACCTGCATTCTTGTTCCGAGGAACATGAATACTGAGAGATAAAAGCAACCCCAAAACATATACCAGTATCCGGCCCAAAACAGGGCCAGCTGGCAATATCCGTCCGGACTCCAAACGTGCACAAGTGCGCGGATGAGAACGAACCCTGTCGCAAAACCATGCGACCTCTACTCTGTTTTGCCCAGAGGCGAATACCCTCTGTGTAGGACTCTAAAGACTCGACACTACGCTGGCAGTGGGTTTAACCACAGACCGCAAGCGGCACTAGCTGTGCGTAACGGTCCCCAGGTAGATGCCGACAAGAAGGCTGACGAGGTGAAACCCCATCTGTAATCCTACTGAGTCTGAATGTGACAGTCTCCGTACAGTCCGTGTCTGTTCGTCTGATACATCGCATGTCGGGCCTAGGGGGCGGTAAAACGTCAGTCCCCCAATAGCAGTACAAGTCGTGTCGGAGTGAAGCCCAAAACACTCTGAGATAACACTGGAACCTACCAGTATATCTCGCTTGCCCTGGCCAGGGACTACTCGTGTAATGGCTCTCCTAGACACAGCGCGATGTCAACCCCCAATACCGGGAGAGACGAATCCTGTCTAACCGGCACTGCCTCCAAATGCTTCGGGACTGCACCCAACTACCACCTGTTTGCACGACTCCTTTGAGTCGTGGTAGGGTAGTGATCAAAGTGCAGTGGGAACACACTCGAGGTGAAGTGCTAGTGTCAAGTCAGCGGACTAAGCTGTACTCATGTCACCTGGGAACTGATGACTGACGATAGGTATAATACCAACCTGTCAGTTCCCGACGAGTCCTGTCCAGTGTACTCGTAACCTAACGAGCACCCGTATACTATCTCTAGTACGACGTACTGATGGCTGTGGGACAGACCATCTCCCACACTGGGATGAGAGGCGCATACGCTAGTCTACTCCGGAGTATCGATGCCCTGTCTCGATAGTCCTGCGACTAGGGACCTGTTATAAGGATGTGCTTATAGATTACCCAGCCCCCACTAGTGTGACTGCCATCACAACGCTGGTAATCAAGCAAAGATCCTAAGGGCTCCACTAATGCGTATAAGTGATATAGTTAAATAAACACAAGTACACATTGAAGTAGAAACAAACCAAGTAGCATACTACTATTTTGAGCAAGATTGTTTATACAAGGTGAATATCCCAAGCTTCCATTAAGTAATATACAAACTAGTATGATACAGTAATGGCCTCTAGGGCATATACACTAACAGCAAGGTGTTTAGATGAATAACTCATTCATTTATGGTTGTGGTCACCTTCCCCCTTCCTACACTCACCCCCTCCTTCTTAAATGGCCGGCCCCCTCTTGGTAAATGATGATGGATTCATTTTTGAAAAGATTATGAAAGTTTAGGTTCACGAAAATTTGATATGCCAATTTCTCATTTAGCCGATCCAAAAGGCAACTTCATTAACCGTTCGTCCATGGCTTTCGACGAAGTGAGAAAAAGTGTTCTACTCATTCTCTACCTCAATCTTGGCCATCTCTTTTAGCAAACTTGATGATCGAGTTGCCTCGGTTCAGAGGCGGGAGCCGGTTTAAAGATCCGTTGACGTTGTACCACCTGGACGAGGAGACCGGAGATTCAGGAGATCGGAGCAGCCGCAACAAAGCGTGGGATGATAGTTGAAGACCGAAAGACTCGGATCCTTCGGTATAACATTTCTACTTACTTTGTAGTTTGTTAGTTTAGCTTTATTGGCAGATCCAGGTTATAGTATACGATAGCGCCAGTTGTAAAAGTGTTTGTGCCGCATTTGGCGTGTGTTAGACAGCCGGGGCGCTACCGTGTACTTACAGTGTAATCAGAGCCTCGCTATTAAGCTTTACTAACTTATGCTAACGCGTTAACAACAACGATCGAACGGAATTTCGAATACTACAATTTTCTGTACAAAAGTTTCTGTCGATTTTCAATCTGGCCTAAAATTTATTTTCAGCATCAAAGAAAATTGTGCTGTTAATTCTAAGCAAACTGGTGAAATTTGGTCACGTGATCCCACATAACGGCCGCGGATCCTCGGCCCAAACCAGGGTTTGGCCGCTTATCCGCCGCGCTTTTGTAGGAACAGTGAGCCAAATTTCTACAGTATGTTCTACATGGAAAATTGTGGCCTTTGGAATATTTCTTTTGGGCCCATATTTTGTTACTATACAGCAGATGTACGTGGGGCCCACTTCGGGAAGTTTTGTCGATCGAAATTTTAAACTTGTTAATATGCAGTACTTATATTATATCTCCGACCGGGAATGTCATTCGAGCGGTAAATTGCGTCTAATTGCTATAGTCCTTTTAGACGGATTTGCGAACGTGACATTCGCGTTGATGTTCTGTGTTGTGCTGTGATATTATGGATTTGTCGTGGTTGATAGCAGTGTGCAATGGTAGTGCAATTTGGATTTATTTGTACATTTGATATTGCGGGACGAGCGTCCAACATGTGGACTGCCGTCGCTGCCTGTTTGTATAATATTCTTTTGGGGCACGACCGGGCTGAGGTCGATGTACCTGTTGTATATATTTTCTTTTATGTAGTAGGATTACCCCGCGACGGAGTGCACGGATAGACGGGTTCTGGAGGGCAACAGGTCCGTATCTCATGGCTTTTAGAGGAAGAGAGGCCTCACTCTAGAATTGGCGGGCTATTTGCTGCACTCGTATGGGGTACAGGTTGACCCGAGGAGGGGTGCTCAAGTTACCGGATTCCGTGAAGTGCTGGGGGGTCCATTCACTTTGCTGTAGGGGGCTGCCTCACTTCAGGTTTTGGCGGGTAACTTGCCGCACCCGTAGGGGTCTAGGTTTCATTGCACAGGCTATCCACACGACCAGGGGAACGTCGGGTTTCAGTAGTGGCTCTGTGAAACCCGGGGATCCCAGATTATCTGTATTGTTCAGTGATGCTTATTACTCTTCTGTAATGTTGTATATTATCACGCCTGGAGCAATTATTATATATTGGTATATATACTATTAGATGTTGTATGTGTTTTACACACGCGCTAGTCCAGTCCCCACTCTATCGTTATTTAAGTAACCTAACGGGTGATGACGAGACCCAGTGGAGAATACGGATGGCATATACGTACATTTTATTTTTCGTTCTTTTCTGGTGTGATTGATTGATGGGACTTCATTGATTCTTATCAATGCATGGATAAAACAAACCTATATTTGATGTTGTTGGAACAAATTTTAAAAGGTGCTATTACAAAGATATTTCCATTTGTTTTGCATAGCGGTATTCAGTTGGAATATCCTGCACCTCATTCGACGAGGCAAGGGCCGAGATCCCTTCACCGGGAGTGACCCCTTGGGCAGAAGTTTACGTCAGGGTAATAACTTCATTATAGTCGATTACAGGTTGCTTTTCATAGCGGTATTCAGTTGGAATATCCTGCACCTCATTCCACGAGGAAAGAGCCGAGATCCCTTCGCCGGGAGTAACCTCTTTAGCAAAAGGTTTTCGCTACTATATTTTTTATAACAGGTTCCTTCAACGAGATCAATTTCATTACGTTAAAGGTTTTTCGCCAAAACCCAGTCGAAGCCCTCCGTCATTTCTTTTGGGTATTCAGTAGTATTCAAGCTATGTATTTTGACCAACGCCAAGACATAGTGTTTGGTAGCTGCTGGGTATTCATTTGTTTGCATAGTTAGATGAGTTGGTTTGGGACAGTCATTCTAGCATTTTGGCCAACGTCAAGGGCATGTGCGGGTGGGTTCAAATTGACCTGGATAGTGACGGGTAGAACTTGGCATGCGACTTATGACATTTTGACCAACGCCCAGGTCATAAGAGGATGGGGCAAAAATCATATCTGGAGTTTCTAAAGATTCATGAAACTTGCCAGGAATGCGCATACCTTCTGGAGTATGATAACTTGAGTGGCTTCTATCAAGTTATCATGCGATGACAGTTGCATCCCGATTCTTGTTAGTTATATGTATGCCCTAGAGGCCATTACTGTACATACGATGTATATTGTAGTAGATGCTAGGACATATATAGGGAGGACTTTCTTGCTCGACATGATAGTATGCTATCTGGTTGTACTTTATCTTAACATGTACTCAGATTGTCTCTATATTACATGTTGATAAAGCCCTTAGGATATGTACTCGACTACTGGGACTATGATGAGATCATACTAGTGGGGCCACGGTAGTCGACGAGTACATCCTATAATTGTTCCTAGTCGAGGGTGTATCGAGACAGGGCATCGATACACCAGAGTAGACTAGCGTATACGCATCTTGACCCATATGATGGGCGATGGATGATCCCATATCCATCGGTGTTTGACATCAAGGATGGTGTACGGGTGCTCAGTGGAGACTGGGTACACTGGACGGACTCGCCGAGAACTCCCAGATGGTATTATACCTCACATCAGATGGCAGTTCTCCGGTGACACTGGTACAGAATAGTCTGTTGACCCGAGATCGTCATAGAGTCTTGTGTGATTCCCACTGTGCTTTGATTTCCATCATACCACGTCCAAGAGGGCGTGCAAAAAGGTGGCTTTTGGGTACAGTCCCGAATCACATGGAGTCAATGAGCGATAGGAGGGGATTCGTCTCTCCCGGTATAGGGAGTTGATGTTGTGCTGTGTTCGATTGGCTATAACCGGAAATCCCTGGCCAGGGTTGCTGAGATTTACTGGTAAGTGTTATCAGTAGTTTCTCGAACTTTTATAGACCTCTTATCGACACGACTTATCAAGCTACTGGGGTCTGACGTTTACCACCCCTAGGCGAGATATGCGACATATCAGACGACGAGACCAGACTGTACGGGAGTGTTACTGTTTGGATTCACAGGAGAATGTATAGGCTTGCTTGTTGATCTTCTGAGCGCTCAATACCTGGGTAGCTGTTACGTTTATCTGACCGCTTGCAGCTTGTGGGTGTTTGATATGATCATCACTTACTGCCGGCGTATTGACGATTCTTTAAAGTCCTACACAGAGGTTTCTTGGCTCAGGAAAAACGGAGTTGGAGCACATATGTGATATGTGCGGGACCGAGGATAATGCGATATGTGATATCGTATTATATTCTCGCGATATTTGATATCAGCCGGTTCATCGGATCAAGTGTTGATTCGATGAATCGTACGGATAAATATTAGTCGGTTATATGCGATATAGCCGGATTGCCAGATCAAGGGTTGATTCGATAATTTAATGTATAATAATAAATATGATATATTAAATTACATTAACTAATATTTGCTCACTAAAAGTTTCTTTTTCTCGCTCGGGTAATACATTGATATATATGCGATATATGTTAATTGTATTATTTTATTTTGTTACAATAAATATTATATATATGACATATAATATTGCAACATGATATGGTTATTAGTGCAACATGATTAGTGGAGATTAAACATGGTTAGGGTTTGATTAGGGTTAAGCTCTTCTAGAAGTTTCTAGAAGGTTTTTGTTTTGTTTTGTGTTAGATATTTTGTGAAGATATTTGCTTAACCAAACCCAAACCCTTGACCATGGTTGTTTCTCTACAAGGGTTAAGGATTCATTCTTGACTATGGTTGCAATTCTAACCTCACTAGTGAGTTATTCATTATTCATTACAAAGGAATTCTAATTATTATTCATCTTCTTCTTCCTTCATCTTTCTTCATGAAAAAAGCTTGCTAGCTTTTTTCCAATGTGATGAATAAATATGAGAAAAAGATAAATAAAGAGAGCAAAAATCCTACTTCATCATCCTCATCTTCCCTTGCCATTTAGATGAGGGTGTTCACATCATTTCATGAGTGTTAGCTTGTGTTAAAGAAACTTCAAGGTAGATCATCTTAGTATCGAAGATCGGAAGAAAAGGTTGCATCTTTCTTTTCGTGGAACCTCTCGATAGTCCGGAACCCGATGATCGCAGCGAAGGGACCACAACACGGAGCATATGAAGGGACCACAACACGGAGCATATGAAGTGAAGGACCGGATCTACAAAGGTTGTAATCCCTCTCACTTAGTGTTAAAGTGTTTAGCATGTTAGTTTTCGCCTAATCTCTAGTTTAAAGATCCGTATACGGGTTGTTCGGCACGGCTAAATTTTTAATCGGGCATGGTTGATGCCTCGTAGACCCTTGTGCGCGTGCATGGCAACCCTACAGTGGTATCAGAGCCAAGCTAGAGCTTTAGGCGAAGTCTAGACGGAGTTAGAAGTCCGATCGAACCGAAACCCTAACTCAAGAATGCTCTCTGTACTTTTTCTGAAATCTGGTCCTTTTCGAAATTAAAAATATGCAGAAAAATCAGCAGGGAATTTGAAGAATTACTGTGGAGCACGTGATCATGATTCCTCTATAGAGCGGCGGAAACGCGGCACAAGCAGGCTTGTGCGGCGGTTCCGCGGCCAAGTAGTCACATCAGCCTTTTTCATTTGCACAGTAATTCCTAATTTCAAGTGCTGTATTTTATGGAATATTTTAATATTTATTCTACAGTTGTGTTTTCTGGGGTTGTTTAGGGAATTCGTAGATTCGATCGGATTGTCTAATTTTGTCTCTGTGTGATTCCGGATAACTTTTAGAAACTGTTAAAAAGTTCGAACGGATATCAATAACTCACTTTTTCCCCTGTCGGAAATTTTTTCAAAAGTTGTATTTTTTCTCGTGTTTAAGAACGTTCTAAGTCGTGCAAGTAACGCGCTGGACCCTCTAGAAGACAACAAACCTTAACTCGATTATGTGACCGTCTTGAACTGCCTTTTGAACCTTAGGGTTTGAGGCAGTACGGCGTGCCACATGTGAGGCGTTGGCTTGACCCTTCTACGGCTGGACCATTGGTACTGTGGCATGTGATGGATGTTTTTAAACTAATTTCAAGTGTTGAGATATACTAGGGAAATCTTGGGTGTTTGATGATTCGATCGGAAAGTTTAACTTTGTCTATTTATCTGGAATGTGATACAATAATTGGAATCCATAGGTTGTTATGAGATAACTGATTTGAATATTATAAACATAGCAGTTTAGTCTCAAATTATCGGTTGCTACGGAATTTTGATATGATCAAAAGTCCGTCGCAATCACGTAGCGTACGCGGATACTCGCCGGGTAAACTTAATAGACAGCTACGCCCCATAGCCCCGACCAAGTGACTGTAGGAGAACCCCGTCGCCGAAAGCATCCATTCGGGTGCTCGCGGTAGCGGTGTTCCGCCTTAGTGCACTTCGTCGACGGTATCAGGGGTGCAGCCGCCTACTAAAGTTTGCGACGAGCATTCGATCAGGACGTCGGGAATCTTGTTGAATTGGCCGACTTGATATTGAAAAGAGTTTTCGATAATGAGACTAAAATGCGGGGTTTATAATTGTTAGGCATGCGATGTCTAAGGAATTCATTTGGTTAGGCATGCGATATCTAAAGAGGTTGCGGATTCCAACTGTTGTAGTTTTACACTTTCTTTTCTGTGACCGTAAGCGTAGTATGTGGTGTATCGCAGGCTTCGTTGCTATACATCAACGACAATCGGGATACGCATACTTGCTTACGTTGATGATATGAGATATTATGTGTTGCTGTGATATGTTCTATTGGATCGTCGCGTTCTGAATAGCCGGGGGGTTTTATGTGAGATGAGAGTTTTTTCTTTTTCATTCATGTAAAATTCATTTGTATGTAATATTCTTTTATTGGGGCACTTCCAGGTAGCGGAAGATGTCACCGTTGTATTTTACTTTTCCGCATTAGGTAGACCCAAGGCGGGGAGCACAAGTAACCGGGTTCTAGGGTCCAGTGGGAGACCATCTCGAGGAGTCGAGATCGGGTCTCCTAACCCTTGAATTGGCAGTGTTACTTGCCGCTCTCTTAGGGGTCTAGCGATGTGGGTTTGGCTATTCATCGCGACCGTGGAATCCGTGTTTTATACAGGCTCGTATTGAAAACACGGACGTCCTAGTATATCCAATATTTCATATATGTTCTTCTGCTGCAATGTTTTATGATGAGATCATATTACTGCCTGAGACGAATGTTTATATTATATATATGAAATATATGTTATATTGCAGATTTCGTTTCAAAGAGATGCTAGTGAAGCATATTAAAATGGGACTTCATTAATGGGATTAATGAAATAAAAGAAACCTAAGATGTTGTAGAGACTTGTTTATAAAAACTGGTAGCTCTAGTTGTTGCTTTGCATAGCGGTGTTCCTTGTAGAACATCCAGCAACTTATTCGATAAGGAAAGGACCGAGATCCCTTCACCGGGAGTGACTCCTTTACCAATAACTGGCAGATGCTACAAACTCGGTTTGTCTTTTGATTGCTTCTATAGTTCTTGCTTTGCATAGTGATATTTATGAAATATCCTGCACCTTATTCGATGAGGAAAGGGCCGACGATCCCTTCACCGGGAGTGACCCCTTTAGCAAAAGTAGAAAAGCCTCAAAAAAACTCCATTTAAAATCACTCGATTCTACGACGATATCAAGTTCATTACGCAATAGGTTTTCTTAAAAACCTGTCGTATCCCTCCGTCATTTCAGATAAGTACTAGTTAGTATTCGTGCTGCGGTAGTTTGGCCTTCGTCAAGGCGTAGTGTACGGTAGCTAACTAGTGCTTATCTGCTAGCATACGATGCGATTGGATTAGGGTATTCGTACGGCGTAGTTTGGCCTTCGTCAAGGGTCGTGCGGGTGGGTTTAATTCAATCAAGAAATGAACGGGTTGAACTTGACTAGCGGACTATGGGTAGTTTGGCCTTCGTCAAGGTCATAGGACGATAGGGGAAAAATACTATTGGGAATTTCAAGTGTTGAAATTTGCAATGAGATTGCATACCTTCTATGAGATAGTTGGATCCCGATACCCGCTGCGAGTAAGAGTTACTCATGGGAGAGTTTTACACATTACAATTAGCCGATCAAGTAGGTGTCTAGAAAGGTGTTAACGGGATTACGCCTCTGGGAAAATGAGGTTTACTTTAATTAGGTTCGTACGAAAGCACGGGGGACCTCCCTCAAAGTACCGACACTGGCCTGGCTGAAAGATTGGCGAACTTGTAGCCTGTAATTAATCCCGGCTAGTCTTTCCTTTTAGGGTTTGAAGGAAGATTTGATTAAAACAGTGGGAGACATCCTGATTAGATATATTATATAACCAATCTAATATTGCAAGAGCATACGCTGAGTGTTTTCTTCTCTCTCTCTCCAGGTAGCGACCATATCACGCCTTAATCAAGATAATAAAACAGATGTATTGACCGAACCCACTTGTTATACTGAGCTGGGGAACGTTGGTCCCGCTCCAACTTATAATTGTTATAAGACAGAGCAGGAAATTGGGGAATACCAGATTTCCCGTGCCGCCCAAACGAAGAAAGTGCACGTTGATGCATCATCTTCGTGTTCATTACACAGAACTGTTTCTCAGTATCCTTTACGTCCTGGGTATGTGATACCGGATCAGGATCCCGTATATGTAATCTGTTACATGGAGTTAGTTATATGTATGCCCTAGAGGCCATTACTGTACATATGATGTATATTGTAGTGGATGCTAGGACATATATAGGGAGGACTTTCTTGCTCGACATGATAGTATGCTATCTGGTTGTACTTTATCTTAACATGTACTCTGATTGTCTCTATATTACATGTTGATAAAGCCCTTAGGATATGTACTCGACTACTGGGACTATGATGAGATCATACTAGTGGGGCCACGGTAGTCGACGAGTACATCCTATAACTGTTCCTCGTCGAGGGTGTATCCTGACAGGGCATCGATGCACCAGAGTAGACTAGCGTATACGCATCTTGACCCATATGATGGGCGATGGATGATCCCATATCCATCGGTGTTTGACATCAAGGATGGTGTATGGGTGCTCAGTGGAGACTGGGTACACTGGACGGACTCGCCGAGAACTCCCAGATGGTATTATACCATACGTCAGATAGCAGTTCTCCGGTGACACTGGTACAGAGTAGTCTGTTGACCCGAGATCGTCATAGAGTCTTGTGTGATTCCCACTGTGCTTTGATTTCCATCATACCACGTCCAAGAGGTCGTGCAAAAAGGTGGCTTTTGGGTACAGTCCTGAATCACATGGAGGCAATGAGCGATAGGAGGGGATTCGTCTCTCCCGGTATAGGGAGTTGATGTTGTGCTGTGTTCGATTGGCTATAACCGGAAATCCCTGGCCAGGGTTGCTGAGATTTACTGGTAAGTGTTATCAGTAGTTTCTCGAACTGTTATAGACCTCATATCGACACGACTTATCGAGCTATTGGGGTCTGACGTTTACCACCCCTAGGCGAGATATGCGACATATCAGACGACGAGACCGGACTGTACGGGAGTGTTACTGTTTGGATTCACAGGAGAATGTACAGGCTTGCTTGTTGATCTTCTGAGTGCTCAATACCTGGGTAGCTGTTACGTTTAGCTGACCGCTTGCAGCTTGTGGGTGTTTGATATGATCATCACCTACTGCCGGCATATTGACGATTCTTTAGAGTCCTACACAGAGGTTTCTTGGCTCAGGCAAAATGGAGTAGGAGCACATATGTGATATGTGCGGAACCGAGAATAATGCGATATGTGATACCGTATTATATTCTCGCGATATTTGATATCAGCCGGGTCATCGGATCAAGTGTTGATTCGATGAATCGGTACGGATAAATATTAGTCGGTTATATGCGATATAACCGGATTGTCGGATCAAGTGTTGATTCGATAATTTAATGTATAATAATATATATGATATATTAAATTGCATTAACTAATATTTGCTCACTAAAAGATTCTTTTTCTCACTCGGGTAATACATTGATATATATGCTATATATGTTAAATGTATTATTTTATTTGGTTACAATAAATATTATATATGTGATATATAATATTGTAACAGGATATGATAACTAAAGCAACATGTTTAGTAAAGATTAATAATGATTAGGGTTTGGATTTGGGTTAATGGTTTCTAGATGATTCTAGAAGGTTTTTGTTTTGTCATGGAAAAGATATTTACTTATGACTCATTCTTAACTCAATCCAAAACCCTAACCCTTGGTTAATTCTCTACAATGGTTAAGTGAACCATGGTTGCATAATTGATCATTATCTCCTTTTCCTATTCATCACAAAAGGATTATTAATATTGTTCATCATCTTCTTCCTTCTTCTTCTTTTCCTGAAATGGTTTCTTGCTTTGATTTTTGTGATGGATAGATATGAGAAAAAGATTAATAAAGAGAGCAAAAATCCTAATTCATCATCCTCATCTTCCCTTGCCATTTAGATGAGGGTGTTCACATCATTTCATGAGTGTTAGCTTGTGTTAAAGAAACTTCAAGGTAGATCATCTTAGTATCGAAGATCGGAAGCAAAGGTTGCGTCTTTCTCTTCGTGGAAGCTCTCGAGAGTCCGGATCCCGATGATCGCAGCGAAGGGACCACAACACGGAGCATATGAAGTGAAGGACCGGATCTACAAAGGTTGTAATCCCTCTCACTTAGTGTTAAGTTGTTAACATGTTAGTTTTCGCCTAATCTCTAGTTTAAAGTTCCGTATTCGGGTTGTTCGGCACGGCTAAATTTTAAATCGGGCATGGTTGATACCTCGTAGACCCTTGTGCGCGTGCCTAGCAACCCTACAGTGGTATCAGAGCCAAGCTAGATCTTTAGGCGAAGTCTAGACGAAGTTTAAAGTCCGATCGAAACCCGAAACCCCGGTAAAACCCGCTCTCTGGACTTTTTCTAAAAACTGGGATTTTTCCACATTAAAAATGCTTAAAAAATTCAGCAGAGAATTATAAGAATTACGGTACAAAATTTTTTTGCTGAACAATACAAAGCGCGGCGGAACCGCGGCAGAAGCATGCCTTCTACGGCGGTTCCGCGGCTAAATGATGACGTCATCATCCCCTGTTTGCACAGTAACTCCTATTTTATTATGTTGGATTTTCTGGGAATTTTTAATATTTATTCAAGAGTTGAATTTTCTGGGATTGTTTTGGGGATTCGGTGTTTCGATCGGAGTATCAGATTTTGTCTATGTGGTTTTCCGGATATCTTTTAGAAACTGTTAAAAAGTTCGAACGGATATCAATAACTCACTTTTTCCCCTGTCGGAAAATTTTTCAAAAGTTGGATTTTTTCTCGTGTTTAAGAATGTTCTAAGTCATGCAAGTAACTCGGTGGACCCTCTAGAAGACAACAAACCTTAACTCGATTATGTGACCGCCTTGAACTGCCCTTTGAATCTTAGGGTTTGGGGCAGTACGGCGTGCCACATGTGAGGCGTTGGCTTGACCCTTCTACGGCTGGACCATTGGTACTGTGGCATGTAATGGATGTTTTTAAACCGATTTCAAGTGTTGAGATATATTGGGGAAATCTTGGGTGCTTGATGATTCGATCGGAAAGTTTAACTTTTTCTATTTATCTGGAATGTGATACAATATTTGGAATCCACAGGTAGTTATGAGATAACTAATTTGAATATTATAAACATAGCAGTTTAGTCTCAGATGATCGGTTGCCACGGAATTTTGATGTGATCAAAAGTCCGTCGCAATCACGTAACGTATGCGGATACTCGCTGGGTAAACATAATAGACAGCCTCACTCCATAGCCCCGACCAAGTGACTGTAGGAGAACCCCGTCGCCGAAAGCATCCGTTCGGGTGCTCCCGGTAGCGGTGTTCCGCCTTGGTGCACTTCGTCGACGGTATCGGGGGTGCGGCCGTCTACTAAACTTTGCGACGAGCATTCGATCAGGACGTCGGGAATCTTGTTGAATTGACCGACTTGATATTGAAAAGAGTTTTCGATAATGAGACTAAAATGCGGAGTTTATAATTGTTAGGCATGAGATGTCTAAGGAATTCATCTGGTTAGGCATGCGATGTCTAAGGAGGTTGCGGATTCCAACTGTTGTAGTTTTACACTTTCTTTTCTGTGACCGTAAGCGTAGTATGTGGTGTATCGCCGGCTTCGTTGCTATACATCAACGACAATCGGGATACGCATACTTGCTTACGTTGATGATATGAGATATTATGTGTTGCTGTGATTTGTATTGGATCGTCGCGTTTGAATAGCCAGGGGTTTTATGTGAGATGAGACTTTTTTCTTTTTCATTCATGTAAAATTCATTTGTGTGTAATATTCTTTTATTGGGGCACTTCCACGTAGCGGAAGATGTCACCGTTGTATATTATTTACTTTTCCGCATTGGTAGACCCAAGGAGGGGAGCACAAGTAACCGGGTTCTAGGGTCCAGTGGGAGACCATCTCGAGGTGTCGGGACCGGGTCTCCTAACCCTAGGATTGGCAGTGTTACTTGTCGCTCTCGTAGGGTTCTAGGGATGTGGGTTTGGCTATTCATCGTGACCGTGGAATCCGTGTTTTATACAGGCTCGTATTGAAAACACGGACGTCCTAGTATATCCAATATTTCATATATCTTCTTCTGCTGCAATGTTCAGTGATGAGATCATATTACTGTCAGAGACGAATGTTTATATTATATATATGAGATATATGCAGATTTCGTTTCAAAAGAGATGCTTGTGAAGCATAATAAAATGGGACTTTATTAATGAAATAAAAGAAACCTAAGATGTTGTAGAAACTTGTTTATAAAAACTGGTAGCTCTAGTTCTTGCTTTGCATAGCGGTGTTCCTTGTAGAACATCCAGCACCTTATTCGATAAGGAAAGGACCGAGATCCCTTCATCGGGAGTGACTCCTTTAGCAATAACTGTTAGATGCTACAAACTCGGTTTGTCTTTTGATTGCTTCTATAGTTCTAGCTTTGCACAGCGGTATATATGATATATCCTGCACCTTATTCGATGGGGAAAGGGCCGACGATCCCTTCACCGGGAGTGACCCCTTTAGCAAAACTAGAAAAGCCTAAAAAACACTCAATTTAAAATCACTCGATTCTACGACGATATCAAGTTCATTACGCAAAGGGTTTTCATAAAAACCTGTCGTAGCCCTCCGTCTTTTCAGATAGGTAGTAGTTAGTATTCGTGCTACGTTTGTTGGCCTGCGTCAAGGCGTAGTGTGCTGTAGCTAATTAGTATTTATCTGCTTATGCATTTGATGCAGATTGAATTAGGTTAGTCGTGCGACTTTGTTGGCCTGCGTCAAGGGTCGTGCGGGTGGGTTTAATCCAATCAAGAAATGACGGGTTGAACTTGACTAGCGCACTGTGGTTTGTTGGCCTGCGTCATGGTCATGGGACGCTAGGGGTAAAATATTATTGGTAATTTCAAGTGTTGAAATTTGCAATGAGATTGCATACCTACTATGAGATAGTTGGATCCCGATACCCGCTGCGAGTAAGAGTTACTCCTGGGAGAGTTTTACACATTACAATTAGCCGATCAAGTAGGTGTCTAGAAAGGTGCTAACGGGGTTACGCCTCTGGGAAAACGAGGTTTACTTTAATTAGGTTCGTGCGAAAGCACGGGGGACCTTCCTCAAAGTACCAACACTGGCCTGGCTGAAAGATTGGCGAACTTGTAGCGTGTAATTAATCCCGGCTAGTCTTTCCTTTTAGGGTTTGAAGGAAGATTTGATTAAAACAGTGGGAGACATCCTGATTAGATATATTAGATAACCAATCCAATCTTGCAAGAGCATACGCTGAGTGTTTTCTTCTCTCTCTCTCCAGGTAGCGATCATATCACGCCTTAATCAAGATAATAATACGGATATATTGACCGAACCCACTTGTTATTCTGAGCTGGGGAACGTTGGTCCCGCTCCAACTTATAATTGTTATAAGACAGAGCTGGAAATTAGGGAATACCAGATTTCCCGTGCCGCCCAAACGAAGAAAGTGCATATTGATGCACCATCTTCGGGTGTGTTCATTACACAGAACTGTTTCTCAGTATCCTTTACATCCTGGGTATGTGATACCGGATCAGGATCCCGTATATGTAATCTGTTACATGGGCTACATAGAAGTAGAGAACTGAGAACGGGTGATAAGTTTTATGAGACAGAAAACGGTGCAAGTGTTGCAGCCAAGTCTGTTGGTCACTATCACCCTATATTACCTGAATACATTGATTCTGAACGAATGTTATTAGATACCGAACCTGATATACAACATCACATCAGTTTCTTTATTAGTAAAGAAGTGATATAATTTTGTATTGTTGGATAATGTTTTGAACATTTTCTATATCAAGAGTTGATCGGTTCAGGCACGTTATCTAAAAGCATTGACGTTCTAAATCAAACTACAGTTCTTAGTATACAGAACACACACGAGAGGAAGTGTTCATGTAACATTTTAAAAGTGATTAAATAAATAATTAAATGAATAAAAGTGTTTAAGTGAATTTTAGGATTTTCGGTAAAGTAAAATGTATTTTCGTAAAACCAAACCGTGATTGTTTTTCATTATAATTTTAAAAATATCTATTTTAATTATGAAATTACTAGTAAATAGTGTTTATTTAGCCACTTATAAATTTTTAGTTTAATAAAATATTTTTCCTAAATTAATTATTTTAAATATTAACATAAGCTTTATTTTTACACTAAATTAGTGTAAATTACAAATTTAAATGGTTTTAATTTGTAAAAATGAACCATGGCATATTAGAAATTAGTGTGTATCATGAAAAATTTATTTGCAAATTTTTCCTAATTTCTAGAGCTTTCTTGAGTTGCTATAGTAAATAAATAAATAAATAAATACATGAAAAGACATTTAATGATGTTTCTCTTCTTGAAACTTCCACACACTTTGCACACTCTCTTCTTTCTATCACTCTCCTCACTTAGGCCGGCCACAACCCCCCATGGCTGCCCCTCCCCATTTTCCATCTCTTTTTTATTCAAAAATGATCAAAAATACATCAAAAATTCCATTAAAATTCCACAAAATCCTATTTATTTCATACCCTTTATTCCTTACTCATTTTTACATGGATTTTGGAGATGGAAAGCATGCATTTTGGAGGCTCATTTCTAGTTTGGATTTCATATTTTGGGAGGTATAATTTCTTTCTTTTGATTTATTGTTTTAGATGTTCATTTAAGCTTAATTAGATTTAATGAATTAGTTCTATGTTCAATTTTAAAAATTCAAGTTAGGGTTTCTAAATTCAAGTTATGATTTTTGTTAATTATTTAGGGTTATAATAGTTAGTTTAACACTTTTGGATTTGGAAAATCTTGCATGATTGTTGAATTGTAAATTTTTCATTGAAAATGGTTTAAATTAGGAAATTTTGCTAACTAGGTTTCTATAAAACCTAATTATTGGTGAAATAAATCTCAATTAATATTGTTAATACTAGATTTTGGTCTTAATAAGAGTATTAACTTGTTGGTGGAAAGAAAAACTTAGTGTGATTGCTAGTTTCTATGGATAATTGATAAATTGTGATAAAAATTGCTAATTTTGTAAACTAGATTTTGGAAATTTCTATATAAATGAGATTAAAAATATAATTATGGTTTTATTATATCACTATCATCATGAATTGTAGTTTAAGACATTAATTCATGCGAAATCATGTTTTGTGGTGGAATTGTGGTATTTTGCTTTAAAATGTTGAAAATTGTTAATGGTTGTAAACTAGAAAATTCAAATTTCTACAAATATATGTAATAAAAATATAGTAATAGTTTGTATAGTCTAGATATGCTATTTAATGAGTTTTATGACCTTTGGTTTCATTTAAATGTCAAGTTTTGATGAAAAACGGTAAATCGACATTTTTCGGGTTTTTCGAAAACGGACGATTTGATTGATTTTAGGGTTTCGATGGATTTAATCATGTTTTATAATATAAGTAATGTGTTTTAAAACTACGAGTTGTTTGTTGATGTTATCTCGATCCATCGGAGTTTGTACGCCGATATCGAGCGGTATTTGGTTCTTTTGCGTGGACGGGACATAGGTTTTAACCTATGCTTGTTCCTTGTATCGTTTGACTTTTGTATGTGATTCGGTTTACGATGCTATCTATATGTTTGCGTTTAGGTACCCTTCAAGTGGACTGCGGGCGATGAAGAGGAGGATGGCGACACCATCGTCGGCAGACATGGACCAGGTGAGTAGATGCATATCTACGGGGGGAAGTCGGGTGGATGGCGTTTGGCACCCCCGCAACGTAGAATAGGAATAGTACTTATTGACATTAGGAAACCAGACATGACCCTAGTAGGACCCTAGTATTGACCCTAGGCTGGACTAGACCGATTTAGGAAAACTATATCAGAGGATGAGTACCTTGGAAAAGTTCGTAGGTTTCAGATAGAAACACACACGCACACACTGAAACTCGACATGGTGTGTACGTATAAGTGTGTATATATATATAGAACTAGGTATAGGTATATATATATATATACAACCCGTACATGGGATTCTTTGAGGTGACATGGTATCTGAGGTATGATGAAACATTATAACTGAGCTTGATGCCGTGATTCTTGACTATACGGTCGTATTAAATGTTAGCGGATCATTAGAGAATGAGGTAATGAACAGGTATATATAAATTATAATGGGTAGTGTTGATGTTGAGATACATAGGACTCTAAAATAGTACCCGGACTGTAACTTGTGATTGGTCACGATTTGGGATATGTATGACTTGATTACGACATCATATAGGTGTGACCTGATGTCGATATCGTATGGGTGTGACTTGATGACGATAAGATATCGGTATGACTTAATCACAATATGATACATATGACATTATACGAATGAGGAGACACCTAGGAGATACTTGACCGTACCCCGACATTGGGATGCCGTACGATGGATTTTACCGTACGAGGCTTAGATTTGATGATTGATCCGCACTCTTGATTCGAGGAAGCCGTACTACGTACGTGACGCTATTGAGGCGGGATCGCCGACTATTAGAGATATTGATTCAGACCTTAGTTAGACTCTAGTTTCTTACTGACTAGTTTATTAGGTTTAGTTTCTTAGGATGTTAGATGGACACTGGTTTAGGTTCGACTCACATAGTGGCAGTTGTACTCGTATCTCGCAGAGGAGTGGATAATGCACACCTGTATTTACATTCATACTGTAATCATCATGGTGCATGTTCTTTTATATGTTGCTATAATCAGTATAAACTTTACCTGTTAGGACACCAGCACTATTACCGATGATGCGCATATTCCACGCACACTTATTTGCCGGCTCACACACATCATCATCGGTAATTGCTATGTCACGTACACTTTAGATCATATTATCTTTTATTGATAGAATCAGTTAACAACTAAACCGATATAATATTGTGATCACTCTCTGATGATAAGTATAAGACATGATATTCATTACTTAGACATTCATATTTTCGTGTTATCATGCAGTATTATGGGCATATGCCGACACTTATCATATAGTTACTCATAATTTTGAGATTTGGATTTCTATGAGATTTCTGGATTTTTGGGGAAAACCGCAAAAATATATAAAAATTTCTCTCTCTCTCCTCCTCTCTTTTTAAACAAAGTTGCGGTTTTCTCGTGATGTATGTGTCGTCCACCATGAGATTTTATGTTTTCTGTTGGATTTCGAGACCCGATTCGAGGAGTGGATGAACCGTCTCGGGTACATGGTGGGCCCGGTATGGTACCCCGGGGCAAGAAGATCGAGTTGTAGACGATGAGCCTGGCAGGGGAAGGCTACCTACCGGTGATGTCTGGCGCGGCGGATATCCGGAGGATACTGACCGTTGTCGTGGGATTTGATGATATGGGTCGATCCGGACTGACGGAGCCCGACATATTGATACTTGAGATTACATGTGTTGTGTCGATACTTGACACGGATTTCCATGGATTTCATTGTTGAGATTTCAGATGCTTATTCACACTTTACTATGATAACGGCTAAAGGTTCTCATACATATATATCTGGATTTCAGGATTTGTGACTTTACATTCATGGTGCATGCATTTCATTTCATATGACTTAGTACTATATGAGGCACTGACACGACACGGAGTATTTGCACTTACACGTAGTATTACCCTGCTAGTACTAGATGTTTGGGATATAGTAGTGTATTATTATGACCTAGGATAGCGTCGTGCATTCGATTTCTTTTCGTAGATGTCTTCTACTCACGAGTTGGCAACTCACCCCCGTTGTGCCAAATTCCTTACAGGTTCGATGTACAGGTTTCCCGGGCAGTTTGCTGGCACATCTTTTATTTCAGGGTGATTTGCACGGTAGGTTGGTTCACTTGTATCTGAACCACCATTGTATTTTATTCATTCATTTGTATCTAGTAAGCTCCATCAACCATACTTGTATTACTTGATAAGTTTATTGGACCAGTCTTTTATTTCGACCTTAGAGTCGCGCATGTATTATTCTGATATGGTGGTTTTGTTTTCTTTTGAGTTTTGAGCCTCGCCCTTTGGCGTTGTATATTATTGTGCTTGTTGTGGTTGTTTCCGCCTGTTGGCGTTGATGCTAGCTCCCGTTTGGGGATGCTTTTTATTGTTTATGTATATTATACTTGTTGTGCCCGTTTGGGGGCCAGTTTTTACAGAGGAGACTCTGCCGAAATTTTTGGTAAAATTTGCTGATGTTTTTATACTTGTTTTCTTTTCTTTTCTTCATTTTCTTCTTTTATGGTTTAGATTTCTGGGCTTCGGCTTACTCAGGTCACGTGGCGCCTCTAGACGCTTCGTAATCTAAGTGCCGGTCACGTTCCGTACTTTCGGGTCGTGACAAAGTTGGTATCAGAGCGCTAGGTTTAACCCTGTATAAGTCTAGGTGACCCTTGGTTGATGGAGTAGGCGATTTAGGTAGAGTAACGTACCGTGGGTATGGTCCGCGACATACTTACGATACGCTACCCTGCTTAAGGAGCCTTAGGATGTACATTTGTTTGCACCGTATTTCATTCGTTCCTTTGATCTATCTTCGTCGATGTCGGAGGGTGGTTCCTGTTACCACGGGGCGCACTGGCAGAGGGAGCTGCGGCTCGAATGCGATAACCATTAGAGTATTGGTTATTCTTGAGGATTGAAGCATTGCTTAGCGTGCGGACGAAGGGTATTCACATGCCGTCCGGATGAAGTTAAAGGGTTCGAACGATTATCAGAAAACCATTTTCCTAAGTTTAAAGTATTCGGAAGAATATGCAGGTATTTCGATGGACCCTCTAGAAGAATGAAACCCTAACTCGACATAATGACCACGAGAACGCCCTTGAACCTTAGGGTTTACGGCAGTTCCGCTGTGCCATTAGTGAGGCTTGGGTTTGCCCTTCTACGGCTGGATCATCGATGCTGGGGTATGTACCGGATATTTTTAAACTGTACTTGAGTGTTGAGCTCTCGGGGAGTATGGGAATTTGATGGATCGATCGAAAAGTTTAATGTAGTCCGGATATCAGGTGAAGGGATCGACTACGTGGGAGACTCTAGATATGAGTGTTGCCGTTAGTAGCGCAGTCTGCACAGCTACGAAGGGACGAGTTTGAAGCAGCCGATATCAGAGGAAAGATGCGCGCATTGACGATAGTGTTTACGATTTTGATCTAGTGATTTGAATTTCATATTTTCATTGATTGGATTTTTGTATTTTGAGGATTTTGTTCTACGATTGGTATTTCATGAGTGTACCTTCATTCTATTTGTGTTTCATATATCAGTTGTATTGATGTTGTTTAGTACACACCCAGTACACTTGATTTGGTTTTATATATATTTTGGGATTTTTGATTGATTTCGTGCATAGGGGTTACACATGATTTTTACATATGTTTCGACCTAGTTTTCATCCATTTTGTACTGTGATTTCGATTTTGATATTCAATGTATGTTTTCGTGCACCATGTGCACCCGATTAGGATTCTTGCGCATACTTGGCGCACTTGATGCGATTTTGTGCACACCAGATGCACTAAATCGGGGTTTTGTGCAGATTAGATGCACCTGATAGTGAGTCGTGCACGCCCGTTGCACTGGACAGATGTTTTTGGTGCACACCTGTTGCACCTAGTTTTGTTTTGTGGGTATTCATGGTATCTGTATTTGGTTTCGATTTCAGTGTGCACCGGACGCACATGACAATTTATTGATGTGATTGGGATTGATTTCAGTTTGAGCAGTATGTTTTCATAATTATTACTATCTGATTTAGTAACCAGGCGGGACGTGTATGTTAAATAAAAGATATATATATATATATATATATATCTAGTTTTTTTTAAACCGTCCGCTACTTATGCCGTGACCTGTGCATCACACGACGATTTTCAAAAGGGGTTTGTTTTTGCATATTTCCTTATCCAGATATTTGAACGGTTTTACTGTGATGCACACTATATATAAGTTATAGATTGATGTATATTAAGATGGTTTTCATATTGGGTTTTGATATTTTATTCTCTCCATAACTCCGAGGATTGCATTATGCTTGACGGAGTTGATTTTTTGTTATGTATTGATGATTTCGGAGCCCCGACGATTTGAGTGTTTGCTAAATGTTTTAGTATTTGGAGGGGGAGTTTTAATTTAAATTCGGGGACCGAATTTCTGAAAGGGGGGAAGATTGTAACATTTTAAAAGTGATTAAATAAATAATTAAATGAATAAAAGTGTTTAAGTGAATTTTAGGATTTTCGGTAAAGTAAAATGTATTTTCGTAAAACCAAACCGTGATTGTTTTTCATTATAATTTTAAAAATATCTATTTTAATTATGAAATTACTAGTAAATAGTGTTTATTTAGCCACTTATAAATTTTTAGTTTAATAAAATATTTTTCCTAAATTAATTATTTTAAATATTAACATAAGCTTTATTTTTACACTAAATTAGTGTAAATTACAAATTTAAATGGTTTTAATTTGTAAAAATGAACCATGGCATATTAGAAATTAGTGTGTATCATGAAAAATTTATTTGCAAATTTTTCCTAATTTCTAGAGCTTTCTTGAGTTGCTATAGTAAATAAATAAATAAATAAATACATGAAAAGACATTTAATGATGTTTCTCTTCTTGAAACATCCACACACTTTGCACACTCTCTTCTTTCTCTCACTCTCCTCACTTAGGCCGGCCACAACCCCCCATGGCTGCCCCTCCCCATTTTCCATCTCTTTTTTATTCAAAAATGATCAAAAATACATCAAAAATTCCATTAAAATTCCACAAAATCCTATTTATTTCATACCCTTTATTCCTTACTCATTTTTACATGGATTTTGGAGATGGAAAGCATGCATTTTGGAGGCTCATTTCTAGTTTGGATTTCATATTTTGGGAGGTATAATTTCTTTCTTTTGATTTATTGTTTTAGATGTTCATTTAAGCTTAATTAGATTTAATGAATTAGTTCTATGTTCAATTTTAAAAATTCAAGTTAGGGTTTCTAAATTCAAGTTATGATTTTTGTTAATTATTTAGGGTTATAATAGTTAGTTTAACACTTTTGGATTTGGAAAATCTTGCATGATTGTTGAATTGTAAATTTTTCATTGAAAATGGTTTAAATTAGGAAATTTTGCTAACTAGGTTTCTATAAAACCTAATTATTGGTGAAATAAATCTCAATTAATATTGTTAATACTAGATTTTGGTCTTAATAAGAGTATTAACTTGTTGGTGGAAAGAAAAACTTAGTGTGATTGCTAGTTTCTATGGATAATTGATAAATTGTGATAAAAATTGCTAATTTTGTAAACTAGATTTTGGAAATTTCTATATAAATGAGATTAAAAATATAATTATGGTTTTATTATATCACTATCATCATGAATTGTAGTTTAAGACATTAATTCATGCGAAATCATGTTTTGTGGTGGAATTGTGGTATTTTGCTTTAAAATGTTGAAAATTGTTAATGGTTGTAAACTAGAAAATTCAAATTTCTACAAATATATGTAATAAAAATATAGTAATAGTTTGTATAGTCTAGATATGCTATTTAATGAGTTTTATGACCTTTGGTTTCATTTAAATGTCAAGTTTTGATGAAAAACGGTAAATCGACATTTTTCGGGTTTTTCGAAAACGGACGATTTGATTGATTTTAGGGTTTCGATGGATTTAATCATGTTTTATAATATAAGTAATGTGTTTTAAAACTACGAGTTGTTTGTTGATGTTATCTCGATCCATCGGAGTTTGTACGCCGATATCGAGCGGTATTTGGTTCTTTTGCGTGGACGGGACATAGGTTTTAACCTATGCTTGTTCCTTGTATCGTTTGACTTTTGTATGTGATTCGGTTTACGATGCTATCTATATGTTTGCGTTTAGGTACCCTTCAAGTGGACTGCGGGCGATGAAGAGGAGGATGGCGACACCATCGTCGGCAGACATGGACCAGGTGAGTAGATGCATATCTACGGGGGGAAGTCGGGTGGATGGCGTTTGGCACCCCCGCAACGTAGAATAGGAATAGTACTTATTGACATTAGGAAACCAGACATGACCCTAGTAGGACCCTAGTATTGACCCTAGGCTGGACTAGACCGATTTAGGAAAACTATATCAGAGGATGAGTACCTTGGAAAAGTTCGTAGGTTTCAGATAGAAACACACACGCACACACTGAAACTCGACATGGTGTGTACGTATAAGTGTGTATATATATATAGAACTAGGTATAGGTATATATATATATATATATATATATATATATATATATACACACCCGTACATGGGATTCTTTGAGGTGACATGGTATCTGAGGTATGATGAAACATTATAACTGAGCTTGATGCCGTGATTCTTGACTATACGGTTGTATTAAATGTTAGCGGATCATTAGAGAATGAGGTAATGAACAGGTATATATAAATTATAATGGGTAGTGTTGATGTTGAGATACATAGGACTCTAAAATAGTACCCGGACTGTAACTTGTGATTGGTCACGATTTGGGATATGTATGACTTGATTACGACATCATATAGGTGTGACCTGATGTCGATATCGTATGGGTGTGACTTGATGACGATAAGATATCGGTATGACTTAATCACAATATGATACATATGACATTATACGAATGAGGAGACACCTAGGAGATACTTGACCGTACCCCGACATTGGGATGCCGTACGATGGATTTTACCGTACGAGGCTTAGATTTGATGATTGATCCGCACTCTTGATTCGAGGAAGCCGTACTACGTACGTGACGCTATTGAGGCGGGATCGCCGACTATTAGAGATATTGATTCAGACCTTAGTTAGACTCTAGTTTCTTACTGACTAGTTTATTAGGTTTAGTTTCTTAGGATGTTAGATGGACACTGGTTTAGGTTCGACTCACATAGTGGCAGTTGTACTCGTATCTCGCAGAGGAGTGGATAATGCACACCTGTATTTACATTCATACTGTAATCATCATGGTGCATGTTCTTTTATATGTTGCTATAATCAGTATAAACTTTACCTGTTAGGACACCAGCACTATTACCGATGATGCGCATATTCCACGCACACTTATTTGCCGGCTCACACACATCATCATCGGTAATTGCTATGTCACGTACACTTTAGATCATATTATCTTTTATTGATAGAATCAGTTAACAACTAAACCGATATAATATTGTGATCACTCTCTGATGATAAGTATAAGACATGATATTCATTACTTAGACATTCATATTTTCGTGTTATCATGCAGTATTATGGGCATATGCCGACACTTATCATATAGTTACTCATAATTTTGAGATTTGGATTTCTATGAGATTTCTGGATTTTTGGGGAAAACCGCAAAAATATATAAAAATTTCTCTCTCTCTCCTCCTCTCTTTTTAAACAAAGTTGCGGTTTTCTCGTGATGTATGTGTCGTCCACCATGAGATTTTATGTTTTCTGTTGGATTTCGAGACCTGATTCGAGGAGTGGATGAACCGTCTCGGGTACATGGTGGGCCCGGTATGGTACCCCGGGGCAAGAAGATCGAGTTGTAGACGATGAGCCTGGCAGGGGAAGGCTACCTACCGGTGATGTCTGGCGCGGCGGATATCCGGAGGATACTGACCGTTGTCGTGGGATTTGATGATATGGGCCGATCCGGACTGACGGAGCCCGACATATTGATACTTGAGATTACATGTGTTGTGTCGATACTTGACACGGATTTCCATGGATTTCATTGTTGAGATTTCAGATGCTTATTCACACTTTACTATGATAACGGCTAAAGGTTCTCATACATATATATCTGGATTTCAGGATTTGTGACTTTACATTCATGGTGCATGCATTTCATTTCATATGACTTAGTACTATATGAGGCACTGACACGACACGGAGTATTTGCACTTACACGTAGTATTACCCTGCTAGTACTAGATGTTTGGGATATAGTAGTGTATTATTATGACCTAGGATAGCGTCGTGCATTCGATTTCTTTTCGTAGATGTCTTCTACTCACGAGTTGGCAACTCACCCCCGTTGTGCCAAATTCCTTACAGGTTCGATGTACAGGTTTCCCGGGCAGTTTGCTGGCACATCTTTTATTTCAGGGTGATTTGCACGGTAGGTTGGTTCACTTGTATCTGAACCACCATTGTATTTTATTCATTCATTTGTATCTAGTAAGCTCCATCAACCATACTTGTATTACTTGATAAGTTTATTGGACCAGTCTTTTATTTCGACCTTAGAGTCGCGCATGTATTATTCTGATATGGTGGTTTTGTTTTCTTTTGAGTTTTGAGCCTCGCCCTTTGGCGTTGTATATTATTGTGCTTGTTGTGGTTGTTTCCGCCTGTTGGCGTTGATGCTAGCTCCCGTTTGGGGATGCTTTTTATTGTTTATGTATATTATACTTGTTGTGCCCGTTTGGGGGCCAGTTTTTACAGAGGAGACTCTGCCGAAATTTTTGGTAAAATTTGCTGATGTTTTTATACTTGTTTTCTTTTCTTTTCTTCATTTTCTTCTTTTATGGTTTAGATTTCTGGGCTTCGGCTTACTCAGGTCACGTGGCGCCTCTAGACGCTTCGTAATCTAAGTGCCGGTCACGTTCCGTACTTTCGGGTCGTGACAGTTCAGAAATGAACGAATCCTTTTCGAGGCATTGTAGACTAGGTCATATCAATGCGACCCGACTAGCTGAAGTTAAATTTAGATGCATATTTAAATCAGTTTGAATTTACATCTTGTGAAACTTGCCGGTCATGTCACAAAGATAAGATGACCACAGCTCTGTTTATTGGAAACAGAGAAAGAGTTAGTGAACTCTTGGGATTGATACATGCTGATGTATGTAAGTCCCCTGTCTACACATGCCAAGACCGGTTGTTTGTACTTTATTACATTCTCTGATAATTTCTCGAGATTCAGACATGTGTTCCTATTGAAACATAAGTCCGAACCTTTTGAGATATTCACAGAATATAAGTTACAAGTAGAGAACCAAAATACGGGTAAAAGTATTATGTCCTTTGATGTGATCAAGGAGGAGAATACTTGAGCACGAGATTTCTGGAATATTCTAAAGGAGAATGAGATTCTCTCTCAGCATTACTCCTCCGTATACACCATAGCACGATGGTATATCGGGGCGGAGCAATAGCACCCTATGTGATATGGTGTGCTCTATGATGAGTACTACAGAGTTGCCTATTTCCTTTTGGGAGTTATGCACATGAGAAGCTGCATACCTATTGAATAGGGTTCAAATCAAATCAGTTGCCTACCACTTCATATATGATGTGGAAAGGGATGAGCCCATATCTTAAGCTTGTTAAGATTTGGGGTTGTCCGGCCTATGTCTAAAAGCAAAATCCGGACAAGCTCGAGGCAAGGTCTGTTATGTAGAACTGGAAAGGTTCCAGCTATACAAAATGCAGCTGATGATTTGGTAGAACCAAAGGATTCAATAGTTTCCAACGAACCTCAGCCTCTCCGCCGATCTAGTAGGGTTCCTCACCCACCTGAGAGATATTTTAGTTTCTCTATGACAGTGGGAGCGAGGATTGCATCATGAGATGATGAACCAACTAGTTTCGTGCTGGCCATCAGGAGTGGGACTCTATAAGAATGGCTGGGTGCTTATCGATCTGAGATGGAATCCTTATACACCAACAAAGTATGGACTTTGGTTGCTTTATCTGAAGGGTTAAATCCCCATCAGGAGCAAGTATATCTTGAGAAGATTACTCGGTGTACATGAAAAAGTTGAGACATTCAAAGCTAGACTTGTTAAAGGTTTGCATCATAGACGAGGTATGGATTATGTTGAAGCCTTTTCTAAGGATCTATGCTTAAGTCCATCTAGATCCTACTTGCCACGGCTACATACCATTACTACGATATCTGGTGGTTGGGTGTCATGATTGCTTTTCTAATTGATGTTTTAGAAGAGAACGTCTATAAGTACACAGCCAGAGGGTTTCGTAGACAGTGGGAGCAGCGGAAACGTGTGCAAGATGTTTTATATGATAAAACAAGCATCGCGGAGTTGGAACATCTGTTTTGATGTGGTAGTCAAAGAGTCTGACTTCATCAAAATGGTAGATGAACCTTGTATATACAAAAAGGCAATAGAGAGTATGGTGGTGATCCTCGTAGAGTACGTGGATGACATACTCTTGATAGGGAAGGAGTTTCCTATGCTACGCTCGGTCAATCTCCGCTTATCACAAGGATTCTCTATACAGGATCAAAGTGATACCTCCTAAATCCTGGGTTTTGGATCTATGAGATAGATCTAATTGGATGTTAGGACACTCACTAGTTGTAGTGAGATGGTATCAATCGATCCTGGGGTGAATCACTGGAAAGGTTCCAGGGTGATAAGGACGACTGAATGTCAGTCGCAGGCATTGTCTTTACCATCAGTGGATGGACGGTGTGTTGGAAGAGTTCCAAGCTAGATACCGTGACATACTAGACGATTAAAGGCAAGATACATCGTTACCAAGGATACTACCAAAGAGGCAGTCTAGATATTTATATGTATGCCCTAGAGGCCATTACTGTACATACGATGTATATTGGAGTGGATGCTTGGACATATATATGGAGGACTTTCTTGCTCGACATGATAGTATGCTATCTGGTTGTACTTTATCTTAACATGTACTCAGATTGTCTCTATATTACATGATGATAAAGCCCTTAGGATATGTACTCGACTACTGGGACTATGATGAGATCATACTAGTGGGGCCACGGTAGTCGACGAGTACATCCTATAACTGTTCCTAGTCGAGGGTGTACCGAGACAGGGCATCGATACACCAGAGTAGACTAGCGTATACGCATCTTGACCCATATGACGGGCGATGGATGATCCCATATCCATCGGTGTTTGACATCAAGGATGGTGTACTGGTGCTCAGTGGAGACTGGGTACACTGGACGGACTCGCCGAGAACTCCCAGATGGTATTATACCTCACGTCATATGGCAGTTCTCCGGTGACACTGGTACAGAGTAGTCTGTTGACCCGAGATCGTCATAGAGTCTTGTGTGATTCCCACTGTGCTTTGATTTCCATCATACCACGTCGAAGAGGGCGTGCAAAAAGGTGGCTTTTGGGTACAGTCCCGAATCACATGGAGGCAATGAACGATAGGAGGGGATTCGTCTCTCCCGGTATAGGGAGTTGATGTTGTGTTGTGTTCGATTGGCTATAACCGGAAATCCCTGGCCAGGGTTGCTGAGATTTACTGGTAAGTGTTATCAGTAGTTTCTCGAACTGTTATAGACCTCATATCGACACGACTTATCAAGCTACTGGGGTCTGACGTTTACCACCCCTAGGCGAGATATGCGACATATCAGACGACGAGACCGGACTGTACGGGAGTGTTACTGTTTGGATTCACAGGAGAATGTACGGGCTTGCTTGTTGATCTTCTGAGCGCTCAATACCTGTGTAGCTGTTACGTTTATCTGACCGCTTGCAGCTTGTGGGTGTTTGATATGACCATCACCTACTGCCGGCGTATTGACGATTCTTTAGAGTCCTACACAGAGGTTTCTTGGCTCAGGCAAAACGGAGTAGGAGCACATATGTGATATGTGCAGGACCGAGGATAATGCGATATATGATACCTTATTATATTCTCGCGATATTTGATATCGGCCGGGTCATCGGATCAAGTGTTGATTCGATGAATCGGTACGGATAAATATTAGTCTGTTATATGCGATATAGCCGGATTGCCGGATCAAGGGTTGATTCGATAATTTAATGTATAATAATATATATGATATATTAAATTACATTAACTAATATTTGCTCACTAAAAGATTCTTTTTCTCGCTCTGGTAATACATTAATATATATACGATATACGTTAATTGTATTATTTTATTTTGTTACAATAAATATTATATATATGACATATAATATTGTAACATGATATGGTTATTAGTGCAACATGATTAGTGGAGATTAAACATGGTTAGGGTTTGATTAGGGTTAAGCTCTTCTAGAAGTTTCTAGAAGGTTTTTGTTTTGTTTTGTGTTAGATATTTTGTGAAGATATCTGCTTAACCAAACCCAAACCCTTGACCATGGTTGTTTCTCTACAAGGCTTAAGGATTCATTCTTGACTATGGTTGCAATTCTAACCTCACTAGTGAGTTATTCATTATTCATTACAAAGGAATTCTAATTATTATTCATCTTCTTCTTCCTTCATCTTTCTTCATGGAAAAAGCTTGCTAGCTTTTTTCCAATGTGATGAATAAATATGAGAAAAAGATAAATAAAGAGAGCAAAAATCCTACTTCATCATCCTCATCTTCCCATGCCATTTAGATGAGGGTGTTCACATCATTTCATGAGTGTTAGCTTGTGTTAAAGAAACTTCAAGGTAGATCATCTTAGTATCGAAGATCGGAAGCAAATGTTGCATCTTTCTCTTTGTGGAACCTCTCGAGAGTCCGGAACCCGATGATCGCAGCGAAGGGACCACAACACGGAGCATATGAAGTGAAGGACCGGATCTACAAAGGTTGTAATCCCTCTCACTAAGTGTTAAAGTGTTTAGCATGTTAGTTTTCGCCTAATCTCTAGTTTAATGATCCGTATTCGGGTTGTTCGGCACGGTTAAATTTTTAATCGGGCATGGTTGATGCCTCGTAGACCCTTGTGCGCGTGCATGGCAACCCTACAATTCTCACTGATGAGTTAGTTTACTCTTCGGGTGATCCCGACTAATTCTTCTTTCAGATTTGGAGGAGAATTTGAGATTACAGTGGGAGGTTTCCTGATTACATAAAGTGATAACCATTCTGATCTAGGTTAGAGTGCACGCAGAGTGTTTCTTTTCTCTCTCTCTTTGGAAGCGACCTTTGACCGACCCTAGACTATGACTCAGTGACCAAATTGACCGAACCTTCTTAAAATACTCGCTTTTGGATTGTCCAAGTTGCATAAGTCATTGCCGCTCCTTCTTTTATCCTTTGTATTTCTCAGAACACCCTGTATTACTACGGACATCCACTTCCATTGGATAGATCCATCGTATGGTTATATACGAACTCGAAGGAACTTCCTCGAGGATGGATCAAGGTCCAGGAGAAATAGAATTGGTTTATTCAGTTGTCTTTTATTATCACCTTCTCTCAGGTTGCGAGGGCCCCTTGGTTTAGGAGAGTACACCTATTACGCTTATTGGATAGTCTTCTTCCAAACCATAGGCAGGTGCCGAAAGGTAGGGAATGAAGAAAACCAATTAGCCTAAGTAGGGTGTACAAAAGGTAATATGTAAAGACAAAATAAAGGGATTAGAAAGAGGACAAAGTAAATTGTGACTGCTATCATTCACGACCAAACCGCATACTTCATCGCCACTCCTATTTCACCTTTGCTTTTTTCCCCAGTTCGGGAGAAATAGAATAAGGTATTATTCAGTTGTCTTTTATCATCACCTTCTCTTAAGTTGCGAGTACTCCTAGGATTAGGAGAGTACACCTATTATGGTTACTGGATAGTCTTCTTCCAAACCATAGGCTGATGCCGAATGGTAGGGAAGGAAGAAAACCATTTAGCCTAACGATGGTGTACAGAAGTTAATGAATAAAGACAAATAAAGGGATTTGGAGAGATGGCAATGAAATATACGGTTATAGTCATGAATTGTATTATGGAAGAGGCATTACTAGGAATACCAGGATACCCCTACGAAACATTTTCATGTTTCAGTGCATTGTTAAAGGAAAACTGATTTCCTGATTAGATACTTACTCCAAGGTATGTAGTTACCAGGTATGCTTCTCACATCTGTATGGTTTTACAGATGATGAGTAGGAGTTGGTTATTGGGAATAAGGTGATCATCCTCATTATATCGGAATTCGTTGTAATTGGTGATATTTGAGGAAATCGCCTGGGTAAAATTTTCAACCTACGACGCACAGGTTTTGAGTTATTCAACTCAGCGGACTTTTACAGAGTATTGTATGTTGTCCAGTGTCCGTCAGGACAAAGGGGTAGGTCCTCGTACTATGTTCTGTTTACTTGTGACTTCTCTAGTTTTTGGACAAGTGTTTCGTAGAAATACAATGTCTATGTTTTGAGAAGTTGTGGGTATAAGAATAAAGTAGAGAACCACTTGTTGCAAGTATCGTGATTCTTCGAAGAGATCGAAGATATAGATTCTTGTGATTGGTATTCAATTGATAGTAACGGTTTTGAGAAACTTGTTTCTCTTTCAGGTTACTCATAATTGGATGGATTCCTAAGTTGAGTAATGCTGATAAGCCTCTCTCCATTAAGTTTATATGCACTGAGACAGCTGCATGAATTGAATCTGGATCCAATTAAATTAGTGCCTCTATTTCTATATTTTATATAGAATGGTTCATATCTTAACGATGTTAAGATACGGGGAGTTGTCCAGCTTATGCTTAAAACCAAACACTGGATAACTCAAGGCACGTTTCTGTAATAGCAGTTTGTGGGTTGACCCTGGCTTTGACGAGGGTTGATTTTCTACCATCTGGAAGATCAATAGTGATATTGTTCGTGACTCGCCACAGTTTTAGTAAAATAGATTTTTTCAGAAAACAGTAGTGGGAGTATGGTAGAACTGGAAGTGATTCCAGAACCGCAAACGATTACAGAAAATTTAATATGACCTATATATTCAATCAGGTTTGACATTCCAATAGCCACTCCACAGATATGGTGGGTAACCTCAGACACCCGAGTGGTACTCCGGTAGCCTCAAGGACGGTGACAAGGAGATTCTTGTTTACCCATACATGACACTACTGTTGTTCCAGGCTATGAGACCCGACAGGAGGTTAAGTATAGCGTCGTTCTAAACTAGCTTTAGAAGTGGACATATATATTTTTCTGCCAGAGGGTTGTCGTAGTCAGTGGGAGCAGCGGAAGCATAGTGGGCAAGTAGCTTATATCTATTTATAGGCTTGAGCAAAGATACCGGAGATAAGATCATCTATTTTTTGATGTGACAGTCAAGGGTTTGACTTCATCAGAATAGAGGATGGATCTGTTGAGAAGGTAGTAGGGTGTGATGTCCTGGTATTTGGATGACATACACAGAGTAGGAAGTAAAATTCCTATACTACAATCGGTTATACTGTGGTAGTCACACAGTTGTTTCTTCACACAAGATATGGATATAATATCAGACATTCTGGTAACTAGATCTATGGTTTTAGATCTAGATTTGGGTAGTTTCCCAATCTGGGTACTTTGACAGTATTCTATTAGTATTTTAGAATAGATGACTCCTGGCTTGGTAGTGTACCTGCAGGTGATGGAGTCACCCTCTCTAAAGGTGTCTTACAGATTAAAGGGGAGAGGGATGTGCATTATTGGAAGATCACTTGCTCGGGAAATTGAGTCAATCGTGAAAAGTCAAGTACCACACCAGATGTTTTTTTTGCACTAGATGCGATTTGTTTATATTAATCCAATCCTGGAGAAACATAAGGAAGCAGTTTTAGAACATAAGTGCATGTTCTACGGAATTGATGACGGCAGACTCCTTCGGGAGACGGTTATCATTCCAGGCTTCAAAGGTGACATGGATGACAGAGTGATTGACAGAGTTATAGTTTTCCCTATGATGAGGGACGGTATAATGTACAGGTGGTCCACGAGGATACTGTGGAAGGCCTGGTGCTGGATACTGATTAGGTTCAGTGATCACTACAGTCTAAGAAGTTTGGATTTGAAGTTCATCAGATATCCAGACATATTCTAAGACAGGTATTACTCAATTCGGGAGATGGCATTCTCCGCGAACTTGAGATTAAGAGAGACATAGAAAGAAATATCAGGGCGGATCCACTAACTATAGCTATTTCTCGAACATAATAGTTTTACAAACGGGATTTGTTAAACTGATTAGTAAAGGAGTTGGATGTTTGTTATCACACGGGCTGTGAGTATGCGACATCGCAATAATTAGCCTTAAGTGCAAATGGGAGAATGTTGAATATAGTGCCCTCAAAGTCAATTATTGGATCGCAGGTACGTGATTGCAACGATTGAGGCAAGACCTATACCGATATGACAGTCTTGCTCGAGATGATAGTATGCTATCTGGTTTGTCTTTATCATCGTATAGATACTTTAGTTCGCTATTGCATGTTGATAGAGCCCAAAGGATTCTTGCTTGACTGCGGACAGTATGGTGGCGATCATATACGTGGGAGCTGGGGTCTGTAAGCACATCCTTAAAGTGTCCCTAGTCGTGGGAGTTTCGAGACAGGGCATCGATACTCCAGAGTAGACTAGTGTATACAGTCGAGACCCCGATGAGGGGCGGTGGCCGGTCTCAGAAGCCATTGGTGTCAGTTGGTTCACCTAAGATGTATACAGGTGCTCATTAGGTTATGAGTACACCGGATAGGACTCGCCAGGAACCTGCTAGTTGGTATTATACCCAGCGTCAGATAGCAGTTCCCTGGTGACATGTGTACAGGTTAGTTCATCGACCTGAGGTCGTCATTTGTCTCGTGTGAGTTCCCACTGTGCATTGATTTATACCCTACCACGGCTCAAAGGAGTCATGCAAACAGGTCTTTTTTGGGTACAGTCCCGAGCCACATGGAGACAAGTGAGCGGATCGGCAGGGTATTCGTCTCTCCCGGTATTGGGGGTGAAATCGCATTGTGTCTAGGAGAGCCATTAAACAAAGCCCTCGGCCGAGGCAAGAGATTTACTGGTAGATACTCCAGTAGTATCTCAGGGTGTTCTGGGCTATCTCTGACACGACTTATACCGCTATTGGGGGTCTGACGTTACCTTCCCCTTAGGCTGATATGCGATACTCATAGATGAATGGACCGGACTGTATATATATTATCACTGTTAGGCTCAGTAAGGTTTCTGGATGAGTTCGCTCGTCAGCTTCCCTTCAAATCAATACATAGGCAACCGTTACGTACAGCTAGTACCTCTGACGTGCTAGTGGTTATACCCAGTGCCAGTGTGTTAATGAGTCATTAGAGTCCTCCACAGACAGTTTCCCAAGTTCGGGCGAAACGTTGTAGAGGTCGTATGGTTTTATGGCAGGGTTCGGAAATTGCACGTGTGTTTACGCACGTGTCATATTTAGGGCAGATAATACTGGTATGCTTTGGTTTAATCCGGATCCGAGTATTATACTGTGTAGATATAATATTTTTGTCTCCGTTGCATTTGTATTCGGTCGTAATAGAAATGCGGGTATGTTTATACTGTTACGGGGTTATCCTGAAATTCGTTTCGGGATCGCTTTTGGAAGTTGCCAGTTTCCTGTTTTCTATCACCCGTATTTAACATTCGGTTAAATGTGTATTTATCTTTTCTTGAGGTGAGTCATGATTGTGTGGAAGTTTCTAGATGCTTCTAGATGGTGACTAGGATTAGTGACTCATGGTTGCATTAATTGATCATTTAATGTTTTGATGACTAGGTTAGATGATTCATGTTTTTCATTAAATGATGTTGCAAGGTGTTTAGATGAATCACTCATTCATTTATGGTTGAGGTCACCTTCCCCCCTTCCTACACTCAACCCCTCCTTCTTAAGTGGCCGGCACTCTCTTGGTAAATGATGAAGGATTCATTTTTGAAAAGATTATGAAAGTTTAGGTTCATGAAAATTTGATATGCCAATTTCTCATTTACCCGATCCAAAAGGCAACTTCATTAACCGTTCGTCCATGGCTTTGGACGAAGTGAGACAAAGTGTTCTACTCATTCTCTACATCAATCTTGGTCATCTCTTTTAGCAAACTTGATGATCGAGTTGCCTCGGTTCAGAGGCGGGAGCCCGTTTAAAGATCCGTCGACGTAGTGCCACTTGGACAAGGAGACCGGAGATTCAGGAGATCGGAGCAGCCGCAACAAAGCGTGGGATGATGGTTGAAGACCGAAGGACTCGGATCATTCAGTATAACATTTCTACCCACTTTGTAGTTTGTTAGTTTAGCTTTAATGGCAGATCCGGGTTATAGTATACGATAGCGCTAGTTGTAAAATTTTTTGTTCCGCATTTGGCGTCTGTTAGAGAGTCGGGGCGCTACCGTGTACTTACAGGTTTGCGTCAGGGTAATAACTTCACTATAGTCGATTACTTTTTACTTTGCATCGTGGTATTCAATTGGAATATCCTGCACCTTATTCTACGGGGAAAGAGTCGAGATCCCTTCACCGGGAGTGTCCTCTTTAGGAAAGGTTTTCATCACTATATTTTTATAAAAGGTTATCCAGTTCCTTCAACGATATCAAGTTCATTACGGTAAAAGGTTTTTCGCCAAAAACCATTCGTAGCCCTCCGTCATTTCAGATCAGTATTGCTTAGTATTCGTGCTACGTATGTCGTGCTTAGCCGAGGCGTAGTGTTCGGTATCTATGTAGTGCTTTTCTGTTGCATGGATATGCGATTGGTAAGGACAGTTGTACGGTAATTTTGGCTCAGTCAAGGACTCGTGCGGGTGGGTCTAATGCAATCAAGATAAGGACAGGTTGAACTTGGCTAGGATCCTTTGATATGTTGGCTCGGTCAAGGTCACTTGGGTCCTAGGGGTAAAAATCAAATCGGAGTTTCTAAAGAAACTGAAACTTGCTAGGCATGCGCATACCTTCTGGAGTGTGATGACGTGAGTGGATTCTGTCACGTTATCATGCAATGATAGTTGGATCCCGATTCCCACTGATGAGTTGGTATACTCCTCGGGTGATCCCGACTAATTCTTCTTTCAGGTTTGGAGGAGAATTTGAGTATACAGTGGGAGTTTTCCTGATTAGATAAAGTTATAACCATTCTAATTTAGGTTAGAGTGCACGCATAGTGTTTTTTTTCTCTCTCTGTTTGGCAGGGACCATGACCCGACCCTAGACTATGACTCAGTAACCAAGTTAACCGAACATTCTTAAAACAGTGGCTTTTGGATTGGCTGAGTTGCATACATCATTGCACTTCTTCTTTTACCCTTTGCATTTCTCCAGAACGCCATGTATTACTACGGACATCCACTTCCATTGGATAAATCCATCGTATGGTTATTTACGAATGTTCATATCAGATTTTTGCATTTTTATACCGCCTAATTTTTATCACATTGCTTATAGGTAGGTACTCTTGAGCCGTGTTTGCTAGTCAATTGCAGGATACAGGTTCTCGGCTCTAAACGGTGAAATTCATGGAAAAGCACGAAAAAATCCGGATTCCTGCCAACCGCAGATAAAACATGGGTCTCCGCTCTCTATCCGTATGTTGCCACACACCAGTTTAAGAGACAAAATGGCAAATCAATGTCATTTTCATCCACAAGGCTCAATGGCAATACAAGATCCAAGAAATCTACGCGGAGCTCGAGGAAATTATGACAAAAAGATCCACATCCAATCACCTTTTGATTTGCTGAAATTCTGGAGAAATTGTGAAGAGCTTCTGAGAAAAATCACATACCATACTGAAGTACAAAGAAGACCAGGGAACCCCAGAAAAACCGACGGCTCAACTCCCTAGTATAGCCGCGGTTCCACGGCATAAGTAGGCTTAGGCCGCGGAACCGCTGCCGTACGGTGTCGGCAGCGTGTCATATTTTAGGGGAAGATTTGAAGTTATATGTGAGGACAGATTATTGCCCTAAATTTTCATTTTCATGCCTATAAATAGTCCACAACTTGCCAAAGCCAAAGGTCCATAATCTTGTATTTATAATTTAGAATACATGTGTTGTTCTTCTTCCTCCTCTCATCTCTTCTCCATTAAAAACTTGTAGTGAGCTTTTGTGAGTGAAGAATGAATAAAGGAGTTCTTTGTTATCATGCTTGTCTTGTTCTTTTTTATAATTGCTTGTAATTTTCTTTTGCTAATTTAGTTGTTGTTATTTATTGTTTGTTTGTTTCTTTTTCTCTTTTCCTTTATCCTTAAACAACCATGATGCTTACGCATGATCCTTGCTGAGGTGAGGTCGCAAATAGCTAGTTGTAATCTTCTAACCTCTTTCTTTCTACCTTCCTCCTTTATTTTATTTTCATTTTTTCTTGTAATGGGTGAGTAGTTTCCATACTTGTTAGGGTAGGATAAGGAAAGTTTGAGAGAAGGAAATCTCTCTCACTCTTTCCTTGCCCAACATCTTAAATCGAACTCCCGTTAATTGAACCACAATCCGCTCCCTACGGCACCCTATCCTACATGATAGCGGTGATTCCGTAGTGAGACCGGTTGTGCTTGAATTAACCGGACGTTAAGGCTAAGAGCCAAGAACGGACGGACAAGCACCAAAAGGAAGAACTTATACCTTGGAAAGCCTAGCTTATACTCGCAAGTTCCTTCCTAGTTGTGCTAATCCCCATTGTTGTCGATTACCGTATCACCGATATTAAGAGTAGCAATGAAAGAAGTGAGCGACTCCTAACTCAAACTAACCTAATCCTAACCCTAACAATCTCTCTCTCTATATCATTTTAGCACTCAAGTAATCTAAAAACAAACCTGGACACTTGGACTTAACTCGTTAAAGCACATAGAAAAAGATTCTCATCTCCCTGCGGACGACCCGTACTCAACCGGCTAGCTACAAGCGAAACCGTCTTGATTGCTGTAATAAACTTAGCACGCAAAAACCATACCAATCAAATGGCGCCGTTGCCGGGGAGACGGTAGTTTATTTCTTTGTGTAATTTCGAGTTAATTTGTGAATATAAATATAACCGAAAAACAAAAAAAAATATATACATTGTAAAAAAATCATCTTGTTATTTTTGATTAGTTTTTGTGCAAGTGTGCAGGATAAAACGAAGTTCAAGTTCAGTGTTAAAGACGTGGGATGTTAGACCCATATTTCGCAGCTACACCGTGACGGATCAAGACGGAGCCAACGGTCTACTATAAAATTCTGGAGCAGATCCAGTGAGCAAATCACGATTCGGGAGCTCCAAACAGGAAGAGGACACCCAACAGAGCACAACCCAGAAAATTGACGGCCCAAGCCCATCATATCGCCGCGGAACCGCGGAATAAGATAGCTTATGCCGCGGAACCGCCGCCAGTTATTGCCTTCAGGGTGCTAAAATTTTTTGGTGAGTCTTTTTCCTCTCCCACACTCCTCTGAACTCCACTGAACTGTGTTTTCTGCACCATTCTTTGCGCAAACTCTCTTCCCCTTCCAATAAATTGTTTTTGTGCAGGATTCTTTGCGCCGCGCTAAAAATAAAAATTGTTTGCAGTTGATTGTTACTGCTTTGCATTTATTAATACGGACTTTAAGGGGGTTGAAACCAATTCAGATTGGGTGGGGATTTAATGACCCTTCCCAGGACCCCAGAAGCATATGCATTGACTATTGCTTAAATTAAAAAAATACTAGACTCGGCCCTAAGGACTTCGCGCTCAATAGGACAGAGGATTAGTTACAGGCATCGGCCGTTTATCCTATCCTGACTTTTGCGGTGTCTAGGCAAGTGTGTCCAAGGCAAGTGGTTACTTAATTAGGACCACTACTTACGTAGTGGGGAGCCTCCCACTTACCTGGCCGCAATTGTTCGAGAAGAGGCGGTTTGAGGTCCTATTTCTAGCCCTTTGGAACAGTTAGGAGCTGTCTAGCTGACCTAGGTGACCCTAAATCTAGGTGTGATTGTGCATATCTTGTTTGTGATTGCTTGAAGCCGTAAGCCCGTACATATTTCTGTAAAGCTCTTTCTAAAAAAAAAGAAAAAAAAAACACAAAACCAAAAACTTTTATAAAACATGCCCTATGTAGCCAGAATCCATTTTTTCACCCACCACCCATCATATTTCTCCATTGACGTTTTCTTACCCTCACCTTCCCTGCTTTGACTATACTAAACTCGTTTAGTGTATGTCCGCTTGGACTCAGGACACTAGCGCCCGCCTAGTCCACGTTACGTTAGTCGCTACCGACTACGCGATCGACTCAGACGTCGAAACTCCATCCATGCCTCTTTCACCCTTACCTTTGCCGCCAACTCCGACGTTGACCAGAATTCTGTTCATACATCTTCACCTTCACCATCACCAACCTCTTCTTCCGCGATATCAGGATTTAATCCAAACATCTCTTTGACTACCCCAGGATTGACTCCACCTCCTACGGAGGCAACTAACCCACCACCACAGCCTGTTGTAGCGCCGCAGCGAATCGCGCTCCAGGATCGTTTCTATCCCACCCGTTCTGCACTTCCCACCTGTCTTTCTCTTCCACCGGCCAATGGGGATAACTTTGAAATTAAGCCCCACTTCATTAACATGCTTCCGCGATTTCATGGGCTTGAATCTGAAGATGCCTATATCGTCATCAACAAGTTCCAAAATGTTTATGCCATGATGAAAACCACCCAGCTGGCGGACGATGCTATACGGATACGGGTCATTCCGTTCACTTTATGCGATCTTGCTGAAAAATGGCTGTATAGCACCGCTTCCCACTCCATAACCAGTTGGGATGAGTTTGTGAAAGCGTTTCTCAAGAAATTTTATTCGAATCATAAAACCGCAAGGATCCGTAACGAAATCAACCAATTCTCTCAGCTTCCTTCTGAGCCCTTCTGGAAGTGCTTTGACCGGTATATAGACCTTCTTGTTCAGTGTCCTCACCATGGTATCAAGAAATGGAAATTTTGCCAAACCTTATACGAGGGCCTGAACCCAGCAACCAAGCAGTTGTTGGAAACCATTTGTCAGGGCCACTTCGTCTCGAAATCTGACGAGGAAGCGTGGAAATTCTTCGACGACCTTGCGGAACAAACACTTCAATGGGAGAGCACCCGACCAACTTCTTCTTCTTCTTCGTCCACTTCTACTGGTCAATCTAGGGTAGGAATTCACCAACTCGACGTCTCTATTGCGCTGAAAGCTGAAATGGCTGCAATAACGAGAAAACTTGAAGCGATAGAGAGCAAATTTTAATCTCCTGCTCCTGCCCCTGTTATTCCCCTTCGTACCATTTGTGCTTGTTGTTCCGATCCTTCTCACTTAACCGAAGAGTGTCCTTACAATCCACCATCCCAAGGACAGGATCAGGTTAATGCTGCATTTCAGCAAAGACCGAGGAATGATCCATACTCTTCCACCTACAATCCCGGTTGGAGAAACCACCCCAATTTTGCATGGAATCAGAATCAGCACAATTCCAAGGCAACAATTTCCAGAGGCCCCCTCCTCCGCAATAACAAGCGCAACAACAAACACATCATCAGTTTCAGCAGCCCTTCCAACCCCAACCTTTTCAAAATCAGACGAACAATTTTGCACCCAACAATTCTTTTCCACAAAACAACTTTGTTCCGTCAAACAACGATAAGGTTTCCTCTCTAGAACGAAGTCTGGAGGCGTTCGTTAAAAAATCGACACAATCCACCGCCAACATCCAGTCGTCTATTCAGTCTTTGGTGCAACACACTGTTGCACACGGGCAAAGCATCAAGACCATCGAAGCCCAGATTGCACAGCTGAATGCGGCGTTAAGCGAGCGAGAAAGGGGGAAGCTTCCATCTCAACCACTCCCAAATCCCGGTCACCCACATAATGTACATATTGCTCTTGAACAACAGAACCATAATGTGAGTGCCGTGACTACATTGAGATCGGGAAGGATGCTGCACAACAACATAATGTGAGTGCCGACTTATTGTATCATACTAGTTTGTATATTACTTAATGGAAGCTTGGGATATTCACATGTATATAACAGACTTTCTAAACATGGTAGTATGCTACTTGGTATTTCTATCTTAATATGTGAGTATACGTATTGATAGAGCTCTTAGGATCTTGCTTGACTACCAGCGTTGTGATGGCAGTCACACAAGTGGGGGCTGGGTAGTCTATAAGCACATCCTTATTCAGGTCCCTAGTCGTTGGATTATCGAGACAGGGCATCGATACTCCGGAGTAGACTAGTGTGTACGCTTCTGATTCCAGTTGGGGAGATGGTCTGTCCCACAGCCGTCAGTACGTCGTACTGGAGATAGTATGCAGGTGCTCGTTAGGTTACGGGTACACCGGACAGGAGTCACAGGGAACTGTTGGTTGGTTTTATACCAGTCGTCGGTGAACAGTTCCCAGGTGACATGAGTACAGCATAGTCCGCAGACTTGACACTGCTACTTCGCCTCGAGTGTGTCCCACTGTTCTTAGATTGCTACCCTACCACGGCTCAATGGAGTCGTGCAAACAGGTAGCAGTTAGGTGCAGTCCCGAACACTTGGAGGCAGTGGCGGTTAGACAGGATTCGTCTCTCCCGGTATTGGGGGTTGATATCGCGCTGTGTCAAAGAGCCATCACGCAAAGTCCCTGGCCAGGGCAAGCGAGATTTGCTGGTAGGTTCCATTAGTTTCTCAGGGTGTAATGGGATTCGCTCCGACATGACTTATACCGCTATTAGGGGACTGACGCTTGCCGCCCACCTAGGCCCGATATGCGATAGTCTTAGACGAACAGACCGGACTGTACGGAGATTGTCACATCAGACTCAGTAGGAGTTCGGATGGGTTTCCTCATCGGCCTTCTTATTGACATCTACCTGGGGACCGTTACGTACAGCTAGTTCCGCTTGCGGTCTGTGGTTAAACCCACTGCCAGCGTAGTAGTCGAGTCTCTATAGTCCCACGCAGAGAATTTCCCTACTCCAGGCGAAACGCTATAGAGGTCGTATGGTTTTACGACAAGGGTTCGGACGCATACGTGTGTTTACGCACGTACGAAGTGGGCCAGGATGAGTGCTTCCATTGTCACAAGAAAGGGAACTGGAAGAAGGATTGCAAGGCGTGGAACGCGAAGAACCAGGAACCGAAGCAAGCTGTGGCTTCAACTTCAGGTGTGTTTGTAATTGAGAATTGTCTGTCGATCAACTCTACTTCCTGGGTATTGGATACCGGATCAGGATCTCATATTTTCAATTCATTGCAGGCACTGAGAAACCGTAGAGTGCTGAAGGAAGGTGATATGACCCTAAAGGTTGCTAACGGAGCTAGCGTGGGAGCTGCGTCCGTCGGGGATTATCACCTGGAATTGACGAGTGGACACATTTTGGTTTTACATAACTGTTTTTTTTTTACCAAGCTTAACGTGTAATATCATATCAGTTTCCTTGTTATCAAATAAAGGTTATGATTTCACGTTTGTAAGAGATGTTGTTAACATCCACCTTAATCATGGTTTGATTGGGTCCGGTACACTAAATAACGGTATATATGTTTTAAACCAACTCTAAATTTTCAATGTCCAGAACACACTAAAAAGAAAGTCTCCATATTTAAATGAAGCTTTCTTATGGCATTGTAGACTGGGTCACATCAATGAGAGAAGGTTGACTAAGTTGCATAGAGAAGGATATTTGGACTCGTTCGAATATCAAACTTATGACACTTATCAATCTTGTCTCAAAGGAAAGATGACAAAGACTCCATTTACTGGACAAGGAGTAAGAGCGAGCGAGCTCTTAGGACTCATACACTGCGGTGTATGTGGTCCAATGTCTACACATGCAAGAGGTGGTTTTTCCTATTTCATTACTTTCACGGATGATTACTCAAGATACGGATTCATTTATCTGATGAAACAAAAATCCGAGGCTTTTGAGAAATTCCAAGAGTATAAGAATGAAGTAGAAAACCAAACGGGCAAAAGTATCAAGACACTAAGATCTGATCGAGGTGGTGAATACTTAAGTGCCGAGTTCCTAGGTTACCTAAAAGAGAAAGGAATTCTCTCTGAGCTTACTCCTCCATAAACTCCACAGCATAACGGTCTATCGGAGAGACGGATCCGAACCCTATTGGATATGGTACGATCCATGATGAGTAATGCTGAGTTACTGCGATCTTTCTGGGGTTATGCGCTAGAATCAGCGGCATATCTTTTGAACATGGTTCCTACCAAGACTGTGCCTACCACGCCATATAAGATGTGGAGTGCGAAGAAACCCTATCATCAGTATCTTAAAATATGGGGATGTCCAGCTTTTGTTAAAAAGCAGCATGTGGACAAGCTCGAGGCACGATCAGTAAAGTGTAAGTTTGTGGGATATCCAAAGAACTCCAAGGGGTATCTATTCTATTACGCAGAGGAACAAAAGGTGTTTGATTCTCGTAATGCCCATTTTCTAGAATATCAGTTCTTAGAAAAGGAAATAAGTGGGAGCGAAATAGAACTGGAAGAAATTCCAGAAACACAAACTGCTTCTGAAAGTTTGGTAGAACCCTAAGTTCAAGAAGAACAAGACATTCCCGCACCCCTCCGCAGGAATAGTAGGCCGTCTCATCCGCCTGAGCGATACTACGGTTTTCTCTTAGATGGGGATAGAGAGGATTGCATCATAGAAGATGATGAACCTACTGACTTCCAGCAGGCCATCCAGAGCGGCGACTCGGTACGATGGCTAGATGCAATGCGGACCGAAATGGAGTCCATGTACACCAACAAAGTATGGACTTTGGACTTTGCTCCAGATGGGGTAAAACCCATAGGATGCAAATGGATCTTCAAGAAAAAATTGGTGTAGATGGGCAGGTGGAAACATATAAGGCTAGACTTGTTGCAAAGGGTTTTCGTCAAAGACCTGGTTTGGACTATGACGAAACTTTTTCTCCAGTGGCTACGCTCTAATCCATTCGGGTCCTTCTTGCTATTGCTGCCTTCCATGATTATGAAATCTGGCAGATGGACGTAAAGACGTCTTTTCTGAATGGGAATTTAGAAGAGTGTGTCTATATGGATCAGCCAGAGGGTTTCAATCAGAGTGGGAGCAGCGGGAAAGTATGCAAGCTGCTTAAGTCCATTTATGGACTAAAGCAGGCATCGCTGAGTTGGAACATCTGTTTTGATGAGACGGTCAAAGAATATGACTTTATCAAAAATCCTGATGAACCGTGCATATATAGTAAAGTTGTAGACAGAAGTGTTGTATTCCTCGTCTTGTACGTGGATGACATTCTATTGATAGGAAATGACATTCCTATGCTACAATCTATCAAAGCATTCTTGTCACAAAGGTTCTCCATGAAAGACCTGGGTGATGCCTCTTACATTCTGGGGATCCGGATCTATCGTGATAGATCCAAGAGGATGTTGGGACTTTCGCAGTCCAGGTATATCAACACTGTACTGAAAAGATTCAGTATGGAAGATTCTAAGCGCGGTAATCTACCGGCTTGTCACGGAATCACCCTCTCCAAAGAGATGTCTCCCAAGACTGATTTGGAAAGGGAACGCATGTCTATTATACCCTACGCTTCTGTGGTAGGCTCTATAATGTATGCGATGTTGTGCACCAGACCAGATGTAGCTAACGCACTGAGCGTGGAAAGCCGGTATCAGTCAGACCCAAGGGAGAAGCACTGGATAGCAGTAAAGAACAATCTCAAATACCTGAGAAGGACTAAGGAGATGTTCTTGGTTTACGGCAGAAAAGACCTCAGGTTGGAGGCCTTTGCTGATTCTGGCTTCCAGAGTGATAAGGACGATTCCAAGTCCATGTAGGGTTATGTCTTTACCCTCAATGGAGGGGCGGTGTGCTGGAAGAGCTCCAAGAAGGACACCGTTGCTGACTCAACGATGGAAGCGGAGTATATAGCTGCTTGCGATGCCGCAAAAGAAGCAGTCTGGATGAAGAAGTTCCTAACAGAACTTCAGGTGGTTCCTACCATAGTTGATCCAATACCTCTGTATTGCGACAACAACGGAGCTATAGCTTTAGCGAAGGAACCAAGGTCCCATCAGAAATCCAGACACATTTTAAGGCGGTATCACCTGATCAGGGAGATCATTGATCGTCAGGAGATCGAGGTTCGGAGAGTTGCTTCTGAAGAGAACATTGCTGATCCATTCACGAAGGCCCTACCTCAGATTCAGTTCGAGAGGCTACTCGAGATCATCGGTCTTCGATATGCCAGTACATGGCCCTAGTGCAAGTGGGAGATTGTTAGTGTATATGCCCTAGGGGACATTATTGTATCATACTAGTTTGTATATTACTTAATGGAAGCTTGGGATATTCACATGTATATAATAGTCCTGCTAAACATGGTAGTATGCTACTTGGTTTTTCTATCTTAATACGTGAGTATACGTATTGATAGAGCTCTTAGGATCTTGCTTGACTATCAGCGTTGTGATGGCAGTCACACTACTGGGGGCTGGGTAGTCTACAAGCACATCCTTATTCAGGTCCCTAGTCGTTGGATTATCGAGACAGGGCATCGATACTCTGGAATAGACTAGTGTGTACGCTTCTCATCCCAGTTGGGGAGATGGTCTGTCCCACAGCCGTCAGTACGTCGTACTGGAGATAGTATGCAGGTGCTCGTTAGGTTACGGGTACACCAGACATGACTCACAGGGAACTGTTGGTTAGCTTTATACCAGTCGTCAGTGAACAGTTCTCAGGTGACATGAGTACAGCATAGTCCGCAGACTTGACACTGCTACTTCGCCTCGAGTGTGTCCCACTGTTCTTAGATTGCTACCCTACCACGGCTCAAAGGAGTCGTGCAAACAGGTAGCAGTTGGGTGCAGTTCCGAGCACTTGGAGGTAGTGGCGGTTAGACAGGATTCGTCTCTCCCGGTATTTGGGGTTGATATCACGCTGTGTCAGAGAGCCATTACGCAAAGTCCCTGGCCAGGGCAAGCGAGATTTGCTGGTAGGTTCCAGTAGTTTCTCAGGGTGTAATGGGCTTCGCTCCGACACGACTTATACCGCTATTAGGGGACTGACGCCTACCGCCCCCTAGGCCCGATATGCGATATTCTTAGACGAACAGACCGGACTGTACGGAGATTGTCACATCAGACTAGTAGGAGTTCGGATGGGTTTCCTCATCGGCCTTCTTATCGACATCTACCTGGGGACCGTTACGTACAGCTAGTGCCGCTTGCGGTCTGTGGTTAAACCCACTGCCAGCGTAGTCATCGAGTCTCTAGAGTCCCACGCAGAGAGTTTCCCAACTCCAGGCGAAACGATATAGAGGTCGTATGGTTTTACGACAAGGGTTCGGACGCATACGTGTGTTTACGCACGTACGACTTTCGGATTACTAGTCGGCTTTGGTTTAAGCCAGTTACTAGTATCCGGTTATTGGATTTATACAGTCTAAAGTTTTTCCGTGTTTTCACGGATAGGAGGGGCGTTCTCGTAATTGCGTGAGAAGCTTCTAGAAGATGGTGACTAAGGAGGTTAATGTGGCATATACATTAAATGAGATTAGTGAGTCATATGGATGATTCATCCATGTCATTAATGCTTCATAATTGCTTAATGACTCATGGATGTGAATCACCATTAGATATTTATCAAGCATGGTTGTAAAACATTATCTTTTCTTTTCTTGATAAAATAAAATGCTTGATATATATTATGATAACTCATTTTCTCATTTCATTATTATTCTCACATTCTCTCTCCTCAAGCTCTCTCTCTTCAAACCCTAATCCTCCCCTCTCATGTGTTGAGTACAAGGATTAGTTAGACTACTTAATCCATAACCATACTCTATTTCATCTAGGTACTTTGATTAGCACTTAAAGATACCTAGTTGCCTCAAGTTTAGAGGCAAAGCTTGGAGTTTAGCTCTCGTGGTGGATCGTCTACTACTTGGAGAAGGCCGAGGAGGAGGTGGAGTTCGTAAAGAAGAAGGACACGGTTCTTTAGGTATAATCCCTTTACATAGTAGTTTAGAACTTCTATGTTTGTTGTTAGTTATCGTTTTGCTTCGATTCGTGCGGTTAGTCGATGTTTAAGCAAAGAACAAGAACGTTTTTCATATTTCCGCCTCACCGCAAGTCGTGGGGTGTTGTACATCGACTTACAAGAAATATACGGTTACAGTCATGAATCTGGATAATGGAAGAGGCATTACTAGGAATACCCGGATACCCCTTCGAAACATATTCGTGTTTCAGTTTCACTGTGTATTGTTAATAGAAAACTGATTTCCCAATCAGTCCTTGCTCTAGGGTATGTATTTACCAGGTATGATTCTCATATCTGTATGGTTTTACAGATGATGAGTATGAGTAAGTTATTGGAAATTAGGTGATTATCCTCATAATATCGGAATTCGTTGTAATTTGTGATATTTGAGGAAATCGCCTGGGTATAGTTTTCAACCTACGACACACAGGGCTTGAGTTATTCAACTCAGGGGACTCATACAGAGTAGTGTATATTATCCAGTGTCCATTAGGACAAAGGGTTGGTCCTCGTACTATATTCTGTTTACTTGTGACTTCTCTAGTTGTAGACATGTGTTTCGTAGAAATACTGTAAGTCGATGTACAACACCCCACGACTTGCGGGGAGGAGAAATAATGAAAAACGTTCTTGTTTTAGGCGTAAACATCGACTAACCGAGAATCTTTGCATAAACAATAACTAACAAGAAACCATAGAAGAGTTAACTACTATGATTAGTGATTATACCAAAAGAACCGAGTCTTTCATCTTGTCGTTCTCCACGTCCTCTCCGGCCTTCTCTATGTAGTAGAAAATCCACCCGGGAGCTTTACTACAAGCTTCACCTCTAACTTGAGGTAACTAGGTTTCTTAAATCTCTAATCTAAGTAACTTAGGTGATATAGAGAATGGTTAAGGATTAAGTAGTCTACTCTAATCCTTGGTCTCAACACATGAGAGGGGAGGATTAGGGTTTGAAGAGGGAGAGCTTGAGGAGGGAGACAGTGAACAAGAGAATGAGATGAGATAATGATCTATCATAATATATATAAAGCATAATCATTTATCCAATAAAAGAAAATAAAGGATTAATCATCATGCTTAATAAATACAATAGGGTGATTCATCTCCATGAGTCATTAAGCATTTATGATGCATTAATGACATGGATGAATCACTCAAATGACTCACTAATCTAATTTAATGCATATGCCACCATAACCCCCAAGTCACCATCTTCTAGAATCTTCACGCACAATTACGAGAACGCCCCTCCTATCCGTGAAAACACGGAAAAACTTTAGACTGTATAAATCCAATAACCGGATACTAGAAACTGGCTTAAACCAAAGCCGGCTAGTAAAAACTGTCTGTATGTCGTACGTGCGTAAACACACATATGCATCCGAAACCTTGTCGTAAAACCATACGACCTCTATATCGTTTCTCCTGGAGTAGGGAAACTCTCTGTGTGGGACTCTAGAGACTCGACTACTACGCTGGCAGTGGGTTTAACCACAGACCGCAAGCGGCACTAGCTGTACGTAACGGTCCCCACGTAGATGTCGATAAGAAGGCCGATGAGGAAACCCATCCGAACTCCTACTGAGTCTGATGTGACAATCTCCATACAGTCCGGTCTATTCGTCTAAGACTTTCGCATATCGGGCCTAGAGGGGCGGAAAGCGTCAGCCCCCTAATAGCGGTATAAGTTGTGTCGGAGCGAAGCCCATTACACCCTGTGAAACTACTGGAACCTACCAGAAAATCTCGCTTTCCCTGGCCAGGGACTTTGCGTAATGGCTCTCTGACACAGCGCGATGTCAACCCCCAATACCGGGAGAGACGAATCCTGTCTAACCGCCACTACCTCCAAGTGCTCGGGACTGCACCCAACTGCTACCTATTTGCACAACTCCTTGGAGCCGTGGTAGGGTAGCAATCTAAGAACATTGGGACACACTCGAGGAAAAGTAGCAGTGTCAAGTATGCGGACTATGCTGTACTCATGTCACCTGGGAACTGTTAACTGACGACCGGTATAAAACCAACCAACAGTTCCCTGTGAGTCCTGTCCGGTGTACCCGTAACCTAACGAGCACCTGCATACTATCTCCAGTACGACGTACTGACGGCTGTGGGACAGACCATCTCCCCAACTGGGATGAGAAGCGTACACACTAGTCTCCTCCGGAGTATCGATGTCCTGTCTCGATAATCCTACGACTAGGGACCTGAATAAGAATGTACTTGTAGACTACCCAGCCCCCACTAGTGTGACTCCCATCACAACGCTGGTAGTCAAGAAAGATCCTAAGAGCTCAATCAATACGTAAACTCACATATTAAGATAGAAAAACCAAGTAGCATACTACCATGTTTAGCAAGACTGTTATATACATGTGAATATCCCAAGCTTCCATTATGTAATATACAAACTAGTATGATACAATAATGGCCCATAGGGCATATACACTAACAATCTCCCACTTGCACTAGGGCCATGTAATGGCATATCGAAGACCGATGATCTCGAATAGCCTTTCGAAATGAATCTGAGGTAGGGCTTTTGTGAATGGATCGGCAATGTTCTCTTTAGTAGCAACTCTCCGAACCTCGATCTTGTTGAAGATAGTGCCCTCAGAGTCAATTATTGGATCACAGGCACGTGATTGCAATGATTGAGGGAGGACCTGTCCCAGTAGAACAGTCTTACTCAAGATGATAGTATGCTATCTGGTTTATCTTTATCATCGTGTACTGCTTTAGGTGACCTGACAGGTCACTATTGCACGTTGATAGAGCCCCTAGGATTCTTGCTTGACTACCGGCATTATGAGGGCGATCATATACATGGGAGCTGGTAGTATATAAGCACATCCTTAAAAGGTCCCTAGTCGTGGGAGTTTCGAGACAGGGCATCGATACTCCAGAGTAGACTAGTGTATACAGTCGAGACCCCGACGAGGGGCGGTGGCCTGTCTCACAAGCCACTGGTGTCAGTTGGATCACCTAAGATGTATACAGGTGCTCATTGGGTTATGAGTACACCGGACATGACTCGCCGGGAAAATGCTAGTTGGTCTTATACCTGACGTCAGATAGCAGTTCCCTGGTGACATGTGTACAGGTTAGTTAATCGACCTGAGGATCGTCATTTGTCTCGTGTGAGTTCCCACTGTACTTTGATTACTACCCTACCACGCTCAAAGGAGACATGCAAACAGCTTTTAGTTATGTACAGTCCCGAGCCATATGGAGGCAGTGAGCGGATCTTCAGGGGTTCGTCTCTCCCGGTATTAGGGGTGAGGTCGCGCTGTGTCTAGGAGAGCCATTACACGAAGTCCTTGGCCAAGGCAGGAGATTTACTGGTAGGTATTCCAGTAGTATCTCAGGGTGTTCTGGGCTACACTCCGACATGACTTGTACCGCTTTTGGGGGTCTGACATTTACCAACCACCTAGGCCCGTCATGCGATGCTCATAGACGAACGGACCGGACTGTACGGATATTGTCACTGACAGGCTCAGTAGGGTGTCAGGATGAGTTCACTCATCGACGTCCCTTTTGGTCAATAGCTGGTAGCCCGTCACGTATGGCCAATACCTCTGACGTGCAAGTGGTTAAATCCACATCCATTGTATTGACGAGTCTTTAGAGTCCCTAACATTCAGTTACTCAAGTTTCGGGCGAAACGCTGTAGAGGCCGTATGGAGATATGGCAGGGTTCGATCAGATACGTGCGGTATTGCACGGATCAGGATCGGACGGTTAGTACTAGAGGCCGTATGGATATATGGAAGGGTTCGATCAGATACGTGCGGTATTGCACGGATCAGGATCGAACGAATATTACTATCCGACTTTGGTTTAAGCCGGATCCTAGTATAGTACAGTGTAGATTTTGTCTCATTGCATTTGTATTTCGGTCGGAATACAAATGCGGGTGTGTATACACAGTATCGGGGTTTTCCTGTAATTTATTACGGGACCAGTTTTCTGGAGTTGCCAGTTTGCTTTCCGTTTCGGCCATTTTCATTTGTATCTTTCAATGGCCGAAGATTGGTGGAGGAGGACTTATTTGCATTTGTGCAAATAAGCAATTTGGAAGGGGGACTTTGCATATTGTTGGATCATGATGGAGGACCATCCCTTGACTTTCTTTTGTTGATGATGGTTTGACCTTTGTATTATGATAGTTGATGGAGTGTAGGACTTGTGGTGTGATCATTGTTTCTCATCATCACTTTTCTCTCTCTCTTGTATCATTGCATTCCACCCACCCCTTGACTTTGCTCTCTCTCTCCACTCACACAATGAAGAGGGGCCGTCCACTTTGGGAGGAAGGGGGATTGATTTTCATGTGTGGCATTTTGGTTTTCTAAGGGTGCTAAGAAAACCTCTCTAGTTCATCTCAAAAAAATCCATTCCTCCACCATCTCAAAAGGCAACCTCCATAAACCCCAAATGAGACATATAGATCTTCACTATATTCTACAGCAAATCTTGGGCACGTCGGCTCACCAGTTTCGTGCCCGAGTTGCCTCGGTATAGAGGCGGGAGCCCGTAAAAGAAGCAGGCGACGTGGTGCCCTTCCGGCGAGGAGGTGGAGAACGGACATTCCGCGGGAGATCGGGACGACGGCGAGAAGACCGGAGAACACGGATCGCTCGGTATATCTTTTTTCCCAATCTTGTAGATAGCTAGGACTAGTTAATGGCACGATCCGGGTTTTTAGTGCGCGGTGGTGCCGGTTCAAGAAAAATTAAAGTTAGCCATCGCTTCCGCATTTGGCCTCGGGAAGGAGGCCGGGGCGCCGCCGTGCACTTACACTGGTATCAGAGCCTCACCATTAACATAGTCTAGCTTTGTCTAATGTGTTTACATTTCCGATCGATCAAAAATTCCAATATCTGCGTTTTTCAGTAGCATCAGTTTCTGTCAAAATTTTTTGGAGTCCAAAAATTTTTCAGTTTGTTTCAGAATACTGTGCATGGAATTCTAAGCCCTCTGTGAAAATTTGACCTCGTGATCTCACCATATCACCGCGGAACCGCGGCCAAACCCATGCTTGGGCCGCGGTTCCGCCGCCACTTAGCCTCCTCACTGGACCAATTTTTTACAGAGGGTCTTGGACATGGAAAATAGGTTTTCTGGAATGTTATTTTTGGGCCCAGATTTCTTGATGTGCTACAGTAGTGCTTGGGGCCCACTTGGGTAAATTTGATCGATCGGATATTTTAAAAACATTAGTTTATAGTATTTACATTATATCTGCGACCGTGAATGTCACTTGATCAGTAAATCGTGTCTAACTGCTATATCCCGGTTAGACGGATTTGCGAACGTGACTTTCACGTTGATGTTCTGTGTTATGCTGTGATGTTGCGGATTGGTCATGGGGGATAGCCTGGATGCAATGGTAGTACAGAGTTTGTTGTATTATGTACATTTGATATTGCGGGGCGAGCGTCCGACATGTGGACTGCCGTCACTGCCTGTTTGTATTATTATTTTGGGGCACGACCAGGTTGCGGTCGATGTACCCGTTGTATGTATATTTTACTTTCTGTACTAGGATTACCCCAAGGTGGGGTGCACGGATAGCCGGGTTCTAGAGGGCAACAAGCCCGCATCTCATGGCATTGAGACGGAAGGGGCTTCACTCTAGGATTGGCGGGCTATTCGCCGCACTCGTAGGGGGTACAGGTTGACCCAGGAGGGGTGCCCAAGTTACCGGATTCCGTGAAGTGCCGGGTAGTCCATTCACGTTGCTGAAGGGGGCTGCCTCGCTTCAGGTTTTGGCGGGTAACTTGCCGCGCCCGTAGGGGTCTAGGATTTCATTGCACAGGCTATCCACACGACCAGTGGAACGTCGGGTTTCAGTAGTGGCTCTGTGAAACCCGGGGTTCCCAGATATCTGTATTGTTCTGTGATGCTTTATATTTCTGTGTTGTTGCATTTTTTATCACGCCTTGAGAGAAAATATTATATATTGGTATATATATATTAGTAGATGTTGTATATGTTTTGCATCAGCGCTGGTCCAGTCCCCGCTCTGTCGTTAGTTAGCTAACCTAACGGGTAATGACGGGACCCAGTGGCGAATGCGGTTGGCATATACGTACATCAATATATTTTCGTTCTCTGTGGTGTGATCAATTTATGGGACAGCGTTGATTCGGATCAATGCAAGCTAAAAACAAACCTAATCTGATGTTGTTGGAACACTTTTCAACAAGCTGTTATTGCAAGGACGTTCTCTTTTGTTTTGCATCGTGGTATTCAGTTGGAATATCCTGCTCCTCAGTCGACGAGGCAAGGGCCGAGATCCCTTCACCGGGAGTGACCCCTTGGACAAAAATTTGCGTCAGGGCAATAACTTCACTATAGCCGATTACTTTTGCTTTGCATCGTGCTATTCAGTTGGAATATCCTGCACCTCATTCTACGGGGAAAGAGCCGAGATCCCTTCACCGGGAGTGACCTCTTTAGCAATGGTTTTCGTCACTATATTTTCAAAAAGTTATCCGTTCCTTCAACGATATCAAGTTCTTTATGTTAAAGGTTTTCGCCAGAAACCATTCGTAGCCCTCCGTCGTTTCATATGGGTAGTCAATAGTATTCAAGCTGTGTTTGTTGGCCAAAGTCAAGGCACAGTGTTTGGTAGCTGTTGGTTATTCATATGAAGCATAGATAGATGCGTTGGTTTGGGACAGTCGTACCGCCTTATTGGTCAAAGTCAAGGGTAGGTACGGGTGGGTTCAAATCAACCAGGAGAATGACGGGTAGAACTTGACACGTGACTTATGATTTGTTGGCCAAAGTCAAGGTCATAAGAGCATGGGGTAAAAATCACATCGGGAGTTTCTAAAGAAACTGAAACTTGCCAGATATACGTATACCTTCTGGAGTATGATGGCGTGAGCGGATTCTGTTACGTTATCATGCGATGATAGTTGGATCCCGATTCCCACTGATGAGTTGGTTTACTCCTCGGGTGATCCCGACTAATTCTTCTTTCAGGTTTGGAGGAGAATTTGATGTTACAGTGGGAGGATTCCAGATTGGATAAATTGGTAACCATTTTGATCTAGGTTAGAGTGCACGCTGAGTGTTTCTTTTTTCTCTCTCTTCGGCAGCGACCATTGACCCGACCCTAGACTATTACTCAGTGACCAAGTTGACCGAACCTTCTTTAACACCGGCTTTTGGATTGTCAGAGTTGCAAACCTCTTTGCCACTCCTACTTTTACCCTTTTCTCTAGGACACTCCGTATTACTACGAACGTCCACTTCCATTGGACAAAACCATCGTATGGTTATATACGAACTCGAAGGAATTCGAGGATGGTTTCCGTTTCTGGAGAAAAGGGATAGGACTATTCAGTTGTCTTTTCCTTTTACCTTCTCTCAGGTTGCGAGTACTCCTTGGTTTAGGAGTAGTACACCTATTACGAAAATTGGATAGTCTTCTTCCAAACCATAGGCAGGTGCCGACCGGTAGGGAATCAAGAAAACCAATTAGCCTAACGATGGTGTACAGAAGGTATTACGTAAAGACATAACAAGGGATTAGTAAGAGGGAAAAGTAAATTGCGACTGCTATTCACTACCAAACCAAGTATTTCTTCGCCAATCCTAAATCACCTTTGTATTTCTCCAGGACACTCTGTATCACTACGAAGATCCACAGTTTATTGGATACTCCATCGTATGGTTATATACGAACTCGAAAGGAACTTGTTCCAGTTCGGGGATGGATTCTGGTTCAGGAGAAATAGGAATAAGGATTATTCGGTTGTCTTTTATCCTCACCTTCTCTCGCATTGTGGGTGCTCCTAGGATTAGGACAGTACACCCATTATGCTTATTGGATAGTCTTCTTCCAAACCATAGGCTGGTGCCAAACGGTAGTGAAGGAAGAAAACCATTTGGCCTAAAGAGGTGTGCAGAAGGTAATGACTAAAGACATATAAAGGGATTTGGAGAGGAGGCAAAGAATTATACGGTTACAGTCGTGAATCTGGAAGAGGAATTACTAGGAATACCGGGATACCCCATCGAAACATTTCAATGTTTCAGTTTCACTATGTACAGTTAAAGGAAAACTGATTTCCCGATTAGATACTTACTCCACGGTATGTATTTACCAGGTATGAGTCTCACATCTGTATGGTCTTACAGATGATGAGTGGGAGTAAGTTATTTGGAATTAGGTAATCGTCCTCATTATATCGGGATTCGTTGTAATCGGTGATATTTGAGGAAATCGCCTGGGCTGTTTGCCGGACGACAAATATTTGGTTTTGAATATCCGCTGTCATGCACCAATTTCAAATTGATATATCTGTACGTCTATTTTTATAGAGTGGGATGTACCTTTTTGAAATTATGTCTATGACATTTACTTATATCAGTGGATGGTTAGGTAAGGAGCATTAAACAGCGGTGTAATTCTTCTTAACCATAAGTACAGTTTTCAACCTATGACACACAGTGAATGAGTTATCAGACTCAAGGGACTTATACAGAGTATTGTATGTTGTCCAGGGTCCATCAGGACAGAGGGGTTGGTCCTCATACTATATTCGGTTTACTTATGACTTCTCTAGGTTTTAGACAGGTGTTTCGTGGAAACACAGGGTCCGAATTTTTTGAAGTTATAGGTATTTGAATAAAGTAGAGAACCAGGTATTGCAAGTATTGGGATTCTTCAAAGTGATCGAAGATGTAGATACTTGTGTGTGGTATTCAGTTAAAAGTAATGATTAAGAGAACTTGCTTCTCTTTCAGGTTACTCATAAGTGGAAGCATTCCTAAGTTGGGTAACGCTGATCGGCCTCCTTCCATTTAGTTGACATGCACTGCAAACAGCTGCATGATTTGAATCTGGTTCAATTAAATCAGTGCCTCTGTTTCTGTATTGGATATAGAACAGTTCATATCTTAACGTTGTTAAGGTATGGGAAGTTGTCCGGCCTATGATTAAAACCAGACTCTGGACAACTCAAGGCACGTTTCTGTAATGGCTGTTTGTGGGTTAACCCAGGCTATGACGAGGGTTGACTTTCTACCATCTGGAAGATCAATAGTGATATTGTTGTAGACTCGCCACAATTTTAATAAAAATGGAATTTTTTTTCAGAAATCAGTAGTGGGAGTATGGTAGAACTGGAAGTGATTCCTGAACCGCAAACGATTACTGAAGATTTGATAAGGAACCTAAAGATTCAATCTGGTTTGACATTCCATTGGCCACTCCGCACATAAGGTGGGTAACCTCAGGCACCCGAGAGGTACTCCAGAAGCCTCAAGGACGGTGACAGGGAGGTTCTTGTTTACCAAGACTTGTCGTTGCTGTTGTTCGAGGCTGCGAGACCCGGCATGAGGATGAGCATAGCGTCGTTCTAAACTAGCTTTAGAAGTGTACGTGTATATGACTCTGCCAGAGGGTTGTCATGTTGGGTTGCTAGGCACGCGCATAAGGGTCTACGAGGCATCAACCATGCCCGATTAAAAAATTAGCCGTGCCGAACAACCCGAATACGGAACTTTAAACTAGAGATTAGGCGAAAACAAGCATTCTAAACACTTTAACACTAAGTGAGAGGGATTACAACCTTTGTAGATCCGGTCCTTCACTTCATATGCTCCATGTTGTGGTCCCTTCGCTGCGTTCATCGGGATCCGGACTCTCGAGAGGTTCCACGAAGAGAAAGACGCAACCTTTGCTTCCGATCTTCGATACTAAGATGATCTACCTTGAAGTTTCTTTAACACAACCTAAAACTCATGAAATGATGTGAACACCCTCATCTAAATGGCAAGGGAAGATGAGGATGATGAAGTAGGATTTTTGCTCCCTTTATTTATCTTTTTCTCATATTTATTCATCACTTTGGAAAAATCAAGCAAGCTTTTTCATGAAAGAATGAAGGAAGAAGAAGATGAATAATGTTGTGAATCCATTTGTGATGAATAGGAAAAGAATTAATATGATAGATAATGCAACCATGGTGAACTTAACCATTGTAGAGAATTGACTAGGGTTAGGGTTTGGGTTGGGTTAAAGCATAAGTCACTTACAAATATCTTTCACAAAACAAAACCAAAACCTTCTAGAAGCATCTAGAAAGCTTAACCCTAATCCAAACCCTAATCATGTATAATCTCTACTAAACATGTTGCATTATTTATCATATAATGTTACAATATTATATATCGCATATATAATATTTATTGTAACCAAATAAAATAATACAATTAACATATATCGCATATATATCAATGTATTATCCGAGTGAGAAAAAGAATCTTTTAGTGAGCAAATATTAGTTAATGCAATTTAATATATCATATATAGATTATTATACATTAAATTATCGAATCAACACTTGATCCGACAATCCGGCTATATCGCATATAACCGACTAATATATATCCGTACCGATCATCGAATCAACACTTGATCCGATGACCCGGCTGATATCAAATATCGCGAGAATATAATACGGTATCACATATCGCATTATCCTCGGTCCCGCATATATCACATATGTGCTCCTACTCCGTTTTGCCTGAGTCAAGAAACCTCTGTGTAGGACTCTAAAGAATCGTCAATACGCCGGCAGTAGGTGATGATCATATCAAACACCCACAAGCTGCAAGCGGTCATCTAAACGTAACAGCTACCCAGGTATTGAGCGCTCAGAAGATCAACAAGCAAGCCTGTACATTCTCCTATGAATCCAAACAGTAACACTCCCGTACAGTCCGGTCTCATCATCTGATATGTCGCATATCTCGCCTAGGGGTGGTAAATGTCAGACCCCAGTAGCTCGATAAGTCGTGTCGATATGAGATCTATAACAGTTCGAGAAACTACTGATAACACTTACTAGTAAATCTCAGAAACCCTGGCCAGGGATTTCCGGTTATAGCCAATCGAAGACAGCACAACATCAACTCCCTATACTGGGAGAGACGAATCCCCTCCTATCGCTCATTGCCTCCATGTGATTCGGGACTGTACCCAAAAGCCACCTTTTTGCACGCCCTCTTAGACGTGGTATGATGGAAATCAAAGCACAGTGGGAATCACACAAGACTCTATGACGATCTCGGGTCGACAGACTACTCTGTACCAGTGTCACCGGAGAACTGCCATCTGACGTATGGTATAATACCATCTGGGAGTTCTCGGCGAGTCCGTCCAGTGTATCCAGTCTCCACTGAGCACCCGTACACCATCCTTGATGTCAAACACCGATGGATATGGGATCATCCATCGCCCATCATATGGGTCAAGATGCGTATACGCTAGTCTACTCTGTTCTATCGATGCCCTGTCTCGATACACCCTCGACTAGGAACAGTTATAGGATGTACTCGTCGACTACCGTGGCCCCACTAGTATGATCTCATCATAGTCGCAGTAGTCGAGTACATATCCTAAGGGCTTTATCAACATGTAATACAGAGACAATCAGAGTACATGTTAAGATAAAGTACAACCAGATAGCATACTATCATGTCGAGCAAGAAAGTCCTCCTTATATATGTCCTAGCATCCACTACAATATACATCGTATGTACAGTAATGGCCTCTAGGGCATACATATAACTAACAATCTCCCACTTGCACTAGGGCCATCTGTTATGGTATCGCATACCCAACAATTAGCTGCGGTTGAAGTATCTCATACTCAACCATCCCATAAAAGTCTCTACTGGGAAAAAAGCCTTTGTGAGTGGATCCGCGCTGTTGTCCTCTGTGTCTACTCTCCTAACCTCGATCTCCCTGGAGATCAACCATCTCCATGATCAGGTGATACTGCCTAAGAATTATATCTGGATTTCTGATGGGACGTTAGTTCCTTGGCTAAAGGCACAACTCCATTATCACACAATGGTAGGAACGAAGTTCATCTTATGAACATCTATATATCCAGACTGCCTCTTTGGTAGTATCTTTGGTAACGATGTATCTTGCCTTTAATCGTCTAGTGTGTCACGGTATCAAGCTTGGAACTTTTCCAACATACCGTCCCTCCACTGAGGGTATAGACAAGCCTGCGACTGACATTCAGTCATCCTTATCACCCTGGAACCCTTCCAGTGATTCTCCCCAGGATCGATCGATACCATCTCACTACTACTAGTGAGTTTCCTAACATCCAATTAGATCTATCTCATAGATCCAAAACCTAGGATTTAGGAGGTATCACTTTGATCCTATATGGAGAATCCTTGTGATAAGCGGAGATTGACCAAGCGTAGCATAAGAAACTCCTTCCCTATCAAGAGTATGTCATCCACGTACTCTACGAGGATCACCACCATACTCTCTACTACCTTTTTGTATATACAAGGTTCATCTACCATTTTGATGAAGTCAAACTCTTTGACTACCACATCAAAATAGATGTTCCAACTCCGCGATACATGTTTTATCATATAAAACATCATGCACACGTTTCCGATGCTCCCACTGTCTACGAAGCCCTCTGGCTTTGTACTTATAGACGCTCATTTCTAAAACATCATTTAGAAAAGCAGTCACGACACCCAACCGCCAGATATCGTAGTCATGGTATGTAGCCGTGGCAAGTAGGATCTGGATGGACTCAAGCATAGCTCCTTAGAAAAGGTTTCATCATAATCCATACCTGGTCAATGACACAAACCTTTAACAAGTCTAGCTTTGAAAGTCTCAACTTTTCGATGTACACCAAGTAATCTTCTCAAGATATACTTGCTCCTGATGGGGATTTAACCCTTCAGATAAAGCAACCAAAGTCCATACTTTGTTGGTGTATAAGGATTCCATCTCAGATCGCTAAGCATCCAGCCATTCTTACAGAGTCCTACTCCTGATGGCCAGCTCGAAACTAGTTGGGTCATCATCTCATGATGCAATCCTCGCTCCCACTGTCGTAGAGAAACCGAAGTATCTCTCAGGTGGGTGAGGAACCCTACTAGATCGGCGGAGAGGCTGAGGTTCGTTGGAAACTATTGAATCCTTTGGTTCTACCAAATTATCAGCTGCAGTTTGTATAGCTGGAACCATTCCAGTTCTACATAACAGACCTTGCCTCGAGCTTGTCCGGATTTCGCTTTTAGACATAGCCCGGACAACCCCAAATCTTAACAAACTTAAGATATAGGCTCTTCCCTTTCCATATCACATATGAAGTGGTAGGCAACTGATTTGATTTGAACCCTATTCAATAGGTATGCAACTTCACAAGTGCATAACTCCCTAAAGGAAATAGGAAACTCAGTAGTACTCATCATAGAGCACACCATATCAAATAGGGTGCTATTGCTCCACCCCGATATACCATCGTGCTATGGTGTATACGGAGGAGTAATGCTGAGAGAGAATCTCATTCTCCTTTAGAATAGTCCAGGAATTCCGTGCTCTAGTATTCTCCTCCTTGATCTCATCAAAGGACATAATACTTTTACCCGTATTTTTCGGTTCTCTACTTCTAACTCATATTCTGTGAATATCTCAAAAGGTTCAGACTTGTGTTTCAATAAGAACATATGTCTTAATCTTAAAAGATTATCAGAGAATGGAATGAAGTACAAAGAACCGGTCCTGGCATATGTAGACAGGGGACTTTCATACATCAACATGTATCAATCCCAAAAGTTCACTAACTCTTTCTCTGTTTCCAATAAACAAAGCTATGGTCATCTTATCTTTGTGACATGACCGGCAAGTTTCACAAGATGTAAATTCAAACTAATTTAAACATGCATCTAAATGTAACATCAGCCAGTCAGGTCGCGTTGATATGACCTAGTCTACAATGCCTCAAGAAGGATTCATTCATTTCTGAACTCTTCCTCTTGTGTGTGTTCCGCATACTAAGAACTGTAGTTTGATTTAGAACGTCATTGCTTTTAGATAACGTGCCTGAACCGATCAACTTTTGATATAGGAAATGTTCAAAACATTATCCAACAATACAAAATTATATCCTTTCTTTACTAATAAAGAGACTGATATGATTTTGTATATCAGGTTCGGTATCTAATAACATTTGTTCCGAATCAATGTATTCCGGTAATACAGGGTGATAGTGACCAACAGACTTGGCTGCAACACTTGCACCGTTTTCTGTTTCATGAAACTTATCACCCGTTCTCAGTTCTTTACCTATCTGTAGCCCATGTAACAGATTACATATACGGGATCCTGATCCGGTATCACATACCCAGGACGTAAAGGATACTGAGAAACAGTTCTGTGTAATGAACACACCCGAAGATGATGCATCAACATGCACTTTCTTCGTTTGGGCGGCACGGGAAATCTGGTATTCCCCAATTTCCTGCTCTGTCTTATAACAATTATAAGTTGGAGCGGGACCAATGTTCCCCAGCTCAGTATAACAAGCGGGTTCGGTCAATATATCCGTTTTATTATCTTGATTAAGGCGTTATATGGTCGCTATCTGGAGAGAGAGAAGAAAACACTCAGCGTATGCTCTTGCAAGATTAGATTGGTTATATAATATATCTAATCAGGATGTCTCCCACTGTTTTAGTCAAATCTTCCTTCAAACCCTAAAAGGAAAGACTAGCCGGGATTAATTACACGCTACAAGTTCGCTAATCTTTCAGCCAGGCCAATGTCGGTACTTTGAGGGAGGTCCCCCGTGCTTTCGCACGAACCTAATTAATGTAAACTTCGTTTTCCCAGAGGCGTAACCCCGTTAACACCTTTCTAGACACCTACTTGATCGGCTAATTGTAATGTGTAAAACTCACCCAGGAGTAACTCTTACTCGCAGCGGGTATCGGGATCCAACTATCTCATAGAAGGTATACAATCTCATTGCAAATTTCAACACTTGAAATTCCCGATAATATTTTACCCCTAGCACTTATGACCTTAACTAAGGTCAATATATCATAAGCACTAGTCAAGTTCTACCCGTCATTTCATGATTAATCAGACCCACCCTACATGACCCTCAACTATGGTCGACATAATCACATGAATGTTCTAACTAATCGCATCATATGCTGTGTAGGAAGACATCACTTAGCTACCGTACACTACGCCTCAACTAAAGTCGACATACGCAGCACGAATACTAAGTACTCTACTTCCTAAAATGACGGAGGGCTACGCTAGGTTTTTAAGAAAACCCTTTGCGTAATGAACTTGATATCGTTGTAGAATCGAGTGATTTTAAATGGAGTGTTTTTGAGGCTTTTCTAGTTTTGCTAAAGGGGTCACTCCCGGTGATGGGATCGTCGACCCTTTCCTCATCGAATAAGGTGCGGGATATATCATATATATCACTGTGCAAAGCAGAAACTATAGAAGCAATCAAAAGACAAACCGAGGGTTGTAGCATTTGCCAGTTATTGCTAAAGGAGTCACTCCCGGTGAAGAGATCTCGGTCCTTTCCTTATCGAATAAGGTGCTGGATGTTCTACAAGGAACACCGCTATGCAAAGCAAGAACTAGAGCTACCGGTTTTTATTAAACAAGTTTCTACAACATCTTAGGTTTCTTTTAGTTTCATTAATATCATTAATGAAGTCCCATTTTATTATGATTCACAAGCATCTCTTTTGAAACGAAATCTGCAATATAACATATATCTCATATATAATATAAACATTCGTCACAGGCAGTAATATAATCTCATCACAGAACATTGCAGCAGAAGAACATATATGAAATATTGGATATACTAGGACGTCCGTGTTTTCAATACGAGCCTGTATAAAACACGGATTCCACGGTCGCGATGAATAGCCAAACCCACATCCCTAGACCCCTACGAGAGCGGCAAGCAACACAGCCAATTCTAGGGTTAGGAGACCCGGTCTCGACTCCTCGAGATGGTCTCCCACTGGACCCTAGAACCCGGTTAGTTGTGCTCCACGCCTTGGGTCTACCTAATGCGGAAAAGTAAATAATATACAACGGTGACATCTTCCGCTACCTGGAAGTGCCCCAATAAAAGAATATTACATACAAATGAATTTTACATGATGAAAAAGAAAAACTCTCATCTCACATAAAACCCCGGCTATTCAAAAGAGACGATCCAATACAACATATCACAGCAACATATAATATCTCATATCATCAACGTAAGCAAGTATGCGTATCCCGATTGTCGTTGATGTATAGCAACGAAGCCGGCGATACACCACATACTACGCTTACTGTCACAGAAAAGAAAGTGCAAAACTACAACAGTTGGAATCCGCAACCTTTTTAGACATCGCATGCTTAACCAAATGAATTCCTTAGACATCACATGCCTAACAATTATAAACCCCGCATTTTAGTCTCATTATCGAAAACTCTTTTCAATATCAAGTCGGGCAATTCAACAAGATTCCCGACGTCCTGATCGAATGCTCGTCGCAAACTTTAGTAGACGGCCGCACCTCCGATACCGTCGACGAAGTGCACTAAGGCGGAACACCGCTGCCGCGAGCACCCGAACGGATGCTTTCGGCGACGGGGTTCTCCTACAGTCACTTGGTCGGGGCTTTGGGGCATGGCTGTCTATTAAGTTTACCCGGCGAGTATCCGCGTACACTACGTGATTGCGACGGACTTTTGATCACATCAAAATTCCGTGGCAACCGATCATCTGAGACTAAACTGCTAAATTTATAATATTCAAATCAGTTATCTCATAACTACATGTTGATTCCAATTATTGTATCACATTCCAGGTAAATAGAAAAAGTTAAACATTCCGATCGAATCATCAAGCACCCAAGATTTCCCCAATATATCTCAGCACTTGAAATTAGTTTAAAAACATCCATTACATGCCACAGTACCAATGGTCCAGCCGTAGAAGGGTCAAGCCAACGCCTCACATGTGGCACGCCGTACTGCCCCAAACCCTAAGGTTCAAAGGGCAGTTCAAGACGGTCACATAATCGATTTAAGGTTTGTTGTCTTCTAGAGGGTCCACCGCGTTACTTGCATGACTTAGAACATTCTTAAACACGAGAAAAAAATCCAACTTTTGAAAAATTTTCCGACAGGGGAAAAAGTGAGTTATTGATATCCGTTCGAACATTTTAACAGTTTCTAAAATTTATCCGGAAAGCCACATAGACAAAATCTAATACTTCGATCGAAACATCGAATCCCCAAAACAACCCCAGAAAACTCAACTGTAGAATAAAAATTAAAAATTCCCAGATAACTCAGCACTGTGTAGTAGGAATTACTGTGCAAAATAGGAGGGGTGAAGTCATCAAATGGCCGCGGAACCGCCGCAGAAGCCAGGCTTCTGCTGCGGTTCCGCCGCACTTTTGACGAATTAGCCCCTCGAATTTCACAGTAATTCTAATAAAACCCTGCTGAATTTTTTAGAAATTTTTAATTGACAAAAATCCAAATTTTCAGAAAATTTCCAGAGAGCATTTTGGAGTCGGGGTTTCGGGTTCGATCGGACTTTAAACTTCGTCTAGACTTCGCCTAAAGGTCTAGCTTGGCTCTGGTACCACTGTAGGGTTGCTAGGCACGCGCATAAGGGTCCACGAGGCATCAACCATGCCCGATTAAAAAATTAGCCGTGCCGAACAACCCGAATACGGAACTTTAAACTAGAGATTAGGCGAAAACAAGCATGCTAAACACTTTAACACTAAGTGAGAGGGATTACAACCTTTGTAGATCCGGTCCTTCACTTCATATGCTCCGTGTTGTGGTCCCTTCGCTGCGATCATCGAGATCCGGACTCTCGAGAGGTTCTAAGAAGAGAAAGACGCAACCTTTGCTTCCGATCTTCGATACTAAGATGATCTACCTTGAAGTTTCTTTAACACAAGCTAACACTCATGAAATGATGTGAACACCCTCATCTAAATGGTAAGGGAAGATGAGGATGATGAAGTAGGATTTTTGCTCTCTTTATTTATCTTTTTCTCATATTTATTCATCACTTTGGAAAAATCAAGCAAGCTTTTTCATGAAAGAATGAAGGAAGAAAAAGATGAATAATGTTGTGAATCCATTTGTGATGAATAAGAAAAGAATTAATATGATAGATAATGCAACCATGGTGAACTTAACCTTTGTAGAGAATTTACTAGGGTTAGGGTTTGGGTTGGGTTAAAGCATGAGTCACTTACAAATATCTTTCACAAAACAAAACCAAAACCTTCTAGAAGCATCTAGAAAGCTTAACCCTAATCCAAACCCTAATCATGTATAATCTCTACTAAACATGTTGCATTATTTATCATATCATGTTACAATATTATATATCACATATATAATATTTATTGTAACTAAATAAAATAATACAATTAACATATATCGCATATATATCAATGTATTATCCGAGTGAGAAAAAGAATCTTTTAGTGAGCAAATATTAGTTAATGCAATTTAATATCTCATATATATATTATTATACATTAAATTATCGAATCAACACTTGATCCGACAATCCGGCTATATCGCATATAACCGACTACTATATATCCGTACCGATTCATCGAATCAACACTTGATCCGATGACCCTGCTGATATCAAATATCGCGAGAATATAATACGGTATCACATATCGCATTATCCTCGGTCCCGCATATATCACATATGTGCTCCTACTCAGTTTTGCCTGAGTCAAGAAACCTCTGTGTAGGACTCTAAAGAATCGTCAATGCGCCGGCAGTAGGTGATGATCATATCAAACACCCACAAGCTGCAAGCGGTCAGCTAAACGTAACAGCTACCCAGGGATTGAGCGCTCAGAAGATCAACAAGCAAGCCTGTACATTTTCCTCTGAATCCAAACAGTAACACTCCCGTACAGTCCGGTCTCGTCATCTGATATGTCGCATATCTCGCCTAGGGGTGGTAAACGTCAGACCCCAGTAGCTCGATAAGTCGTGTCGATATGAGATCTATAACAGTTCGAGAAACTACTGATAACACTTACCAGTAAATCTCAGCAACCCTGGCCAGCGATTTCCGGTTATAGCCAATCGAACACAGCACAACATCAACTCCCTATACCGGGAGAAACGAATCCCCTCCTATCGCTCATTGCCTCCATGTGATTCGGGACTGTACCCAAAAGCCACCTTTTTGCACGCCCTCTTAGACGTGGTATGATGGAAATCAAAGCACTGTGGGAATCACACAAGACTCTATGACGATCTCGGGTCGACAGACTACTCTGTACCAGTGTCACCGGAGAACTTCCATCTGACGTATGGTATAATACCATCTGGGAGTTCTCGGCGAGTCCGTCCAGTGTATCCAGTCTCCACTGAGCACCCGTACACCATCGTTGATGTCAAACACCGATGGATATGGGATCATCCATCGCCCATCATATGGGTCAAAATGCGTATACGCTAGTCTACTCTGGTGTATCGATGCCCTGTCTCAATACACCCTCTATTAGGAACAGTTATAGGATGTACCCGTCGACTACCGTGGCCCCACTAGTATGATCTCATCATAGTCGCAGTAGTCGAGTACATATCCTAAGGGCTTTATCAACATGTAATATAGAGACAATCAGAGTACATGTTAAGATAAAGTAGAACCAGATAGCATACTATCATGTCGAGCAAGAAAGTCCTCCTTATATATGTCCTAGCATCCACTACAATATACATCGTATGTACAGTAATGGCCTCTAGGGCATACATATAACTAACATGTCATAGTCAGTGGGAGCAGCGGAAGCATTGGTGGACATGTGGCTTATGTCTATTTATAGACTAAAGCAGATATAGCGGAGATAGATCACCAATTTCTGATGTGACAGTCATAGGTTTGACTTCATCAGAATAGGGGATGGATCTGTTGAGAAGGTAGTAGGGTGGGTTGTCATGGTATTTGGATGACATACATAGAATAGGAAGTGATATTCCTATACTACGATCGGTTATACTTTGGTCGCCACACAGTGGTTTCTCCATATGGGACTTGGATATTATATCATACATACTGGTTACTAGATCTATGGTTTTAGATCTAGATTTGGGTGGTTTCCCAATCAGGGTACTTAGACAGCATTCTAAGAGTATTTAGAATGGACGACTCCTGGTACGGTAGAGTACCTGCAGGTGATGGAGTCACCCTCTCTAAAGGTGTCTTACAGACTAAAGGGGAGAGGGATGTGCATGATTGGCAGATCACTTGCTTAGGGAATTGAGTCAATCATGAGATGTCAAGTGCCACACCAGATGTTGTTCTTGCACTACATGCAATAAGTTGACATTGATCCTATCCTAGAGAAACAGTCGGGAGCAGTTTTAGAACATAAGTGGATGTTCTAGGGATATGATAACGACAGCCTCATTCGGGAGACAGTTATCATTCCAGGGTTCCAAAGGTGACCTGGACGACAAGGAGGTTGTCAGAGTTATAGTTTTTCCTTCTGACGAGGGGCAGTATTTTGGACAGGTGGTCCAAGGCAATACTGAGGGGGCATGGCGCAGGATACTGATTAAGTTCAGTTGACGATACAGTCTAAGAAGTTTGGATTTGGAGTTCATTTATGAGCTAGGTCCCATCAGACATCCAGACACATTCTAAGACAGGTATTGCTCATTTCGGGAGATGGCTTTCTTCGCGAACTTGAGATATAGAGAGAAATAGAAGGAAACATCAAAGCGGGTCCACTCACTGAGGCTATTCCTCGAACGCAATAGTTTCGCAAACGAGCTTTGTGAGACTGACTAGTAGAGGAGTTGGGTGTTCGGTATCACACGGGCTGTGAGTATGGGACATCGCAATAATTAGCCTTGAGTGCAAGTGGGAGATTGTTGGAGATAGTGCCCTCAGAGTCAATTATTGGATCACAGGAACGTGATTGCAATGATTGAGGGAGGACCTGTCCCAGTAGAAAAGTCTTACTCAAGATGATAGTATGCTATCTGGTTTATCTTTATCATCGTGTACTACTTTAGGTGACCTGACATGTCACTATTGCACGTTGATAGAGCCTCTAGGATTCTTGCTTGACTACCGGCAGTATGAGGGCGATCATATACATAGGAGCTGGTAGTCTATAAGCACATCCTCAAAAGGTCCCTAGTCATGGGAGTTTCGAGATAGGGCATCGATACTCCAGAGTAGACTAGTGTATACAGTCGAGACCCCGACGAGGGGCGGTGTCCGGTCTCACAAGCCACTGGTATCAGTTGGATCACCTAAGATGTATACAGGTGCTCATTGGTTATGAGTACACCGGACAGGACTCGCCGGGAACATGCTAGTTGGTCTTATACCTAACGTCAGATAGCAGTTCCCTGGTGACATGTGAACAGGTTAGTTCATCGACCTGAGGATCGTCATTTGTCTCGTGTGAGTTCCTACTGTACTTTGATTACTACCCTACCACGCTCAAAGGAGACGTGCAAACAGGTTTTAGTTGGGTACAGTCCCGAGCCACATGGAGGCAGTGAGAGGATCTTCAGGTGTTCGTCTCTCCCGGTATTGGGGGTGAGGTCACGCTGTGTCTAGGAGAGCCATTACACGAAGTCCTTGGACAAGGCAGGAGATTTACTGGTAGGTATTCCAGTAGTATCTCAGGGTGCTCTGGGCTACACTCCGACACGACTTGTACCGCTTTTGGGGGTCTGACTTTTACCAACCCCCTAGGCCCGCCATGCGATGCTCATAGACAAACGGACCGGACTGTACGGATATTGTCACTGACAGGCTCAGTAGGGTGTCAGGATGAGTTCGCTCATCGACGTCCCTTTTGGTCAATAGCTGGTAGCCCGTCACGTATGGCTAATACCTCTGACGTGCTAGTGGTTAAATCCACAGCCATTGAATTGACGAGTATTTAGAGTCCCCCGCATTCAGTTACTCAAGTTTCGGGCGAAACGCTGTAGAGGCCGTATGGAGATATTGCAGGGTTCGATCAGATACGTGCGGTATTGCACGGATCAGGATAGGACGGTTAGTACTAGAGGCCATATGGATATATGGCAGGGTTCGATCAGATACGTGCGGTATTGCATGGATCAGGATCGAACGGATATTACTAGTCAGCTTTGGTTTAAGCCAGATCCTAGTATAGTACAGTGTAGATTTTGTCTAATTGCATTTGTATTTCGGTCGGAATACAAATGCGGGTGTGTATACACAGTATCGGGGTTTTCCTGTAATTTATTACGGGACCAGTTTTCTGATGTTGCCAGTTTGCTTTCCGTTTCGGCCATTTTCATTTGTATCTTTCAATGGCCGAAGATTGGTGGAGGAGGACTTATTTGCATTTGTGCAAATAAGCAATTTGGAAGGGGGACTTTGCATATTGTTGGATCATGATGGAGGACCATCCCTTGACTTTCTTTTGTTGATGATGGTTTGACCTTTGTATTATGATAGTTGATGGAGTGTAGGACTTGTGGTGTGATCATTGTTTCTCATCATCACTTTTCTCTCTCTCTTGTATCATTGCATTCCACCCCCCTTTGACATTGCTCTCTTTCTCCACTCACACAATGAAGAGGGGCCGGCCACTTTGGGAGGAAGGGGGATTGATTTTCATGTGTGGCATTTTGGTTTTCTAAGGGTGCTAAGAAAAGCTCTCTCGTTCATCAAAAAAAAATCCATTCCTCCACCATCTCAAAAGGCAACCTCCATAAACCCCAAATGAGAAATATAGATCTTCACTATATTCTACAGCAAATCTTGGGCACGTCGACTCGCCAGCTTCGTGCTCGAGTTGCCTCGGTAAAGAGGCGGGAGCCCGTAAAAGAAGCAGGCGACGTGGTGCCCTTCCGGCGAGGAGGTGGAGACCGGACATTCCGCTGGAGATTGGGACGACGGCGAGAAGACCGGAGGACACGGATCGCTCGGTATATCTCTTTTCCCAATCTCGTAGATAGCAAGGACTAGTTAATCGCACGATCCGGGTTTTTAGTGCGCGGTGGTGCCGGTTAAAGAAAAATTAAAGTTAGCCATCGCTTCCGCATTTGGCCTCGGGATGGAGGCCGGGGAGCCGCCATGCACTTACAGATCTCCCGACGATCAATGATCTACCTGATCAGGTGATACCTCCTTAAGATGTGTCTGGACTTCTGATGGGACCTTGGATCCTTCGCTAAAGCTATAGCTCCTTTGTTGTCGCAATACAGAAGTATTGGATCAACAATGGTAGGAACCACCTGAAGTTCTGCTAGGAACTTCTTCATCCAGACTGCTTCTTTTGAGGCATCGCAAGCAGCAATATACTCCGCTTCCATCGTCGAGTCAGCAATGGTGTCCTGCTTGGAACTCTTCCAGCACACCACCCCTCCATTGAGGGTAAAGACATAACCTGACATGGACTTGGAATCGTCCTTATCACTCTGGAAGCCGGAATCAGCATAGGCCTCCATCCTGAGGTCTTTTTCGCCGTAAACCAAGAACATCTCCTTAGTCCTCCTCAGGTACTTGAGAATGTTCTTTACTGCTATCCAGTGCTTCTTCCCTGGGTTTGACTGATACCGGCTTACCACGCTCAGTGCGTAAGTTACATATGGTCTGTTGCATAACATCACATACATTATAGAGCCTACCGCAGAAGCGTAGGGTATAATAGACATGCGTTCCCTTTCCAAATCAGTCTTGGGAGACATCTCTTTGGATAGGGTGATTCCGTGGCAAGCCGGTAGATTACCGCGCTTAGAATCTTCCATACTGAATCTTTTCGGTACAGTGTCGATATACCTGGACTGCGAAAGTCCCAACATCCTCTTGGATCTATCATGATAGATCCGGATCCCCAGAATGTAAGAGGCATCACCCAGGTCTTTCATGAAGAACTTGTGTGACAAGAATCCTTCGACAGATTGTAGCATAGGAATGTCATTTCCTATCAATAGAATGTCATCCACGTACAAGACGAGGAATACGACAGTTCTTGCTACAACTTTACTATATATGCACGGTTCATCTGGATTTTTGATAAAGTCATATTCTTTGACCGTTTCATCAAATCACATGTTCCAACTCCGCGAGGACTGCTTCAGTCCATTAATGGACTTAAGCAACTTGCATACTTTCCCGCTGCTCCCACTCTGATTGAAACCCTCTGGCTGATCCATATAGACGCACTCTTCTAAATTTCCATTCAGAAAAGCCGTCTTTACGTCCATCTGCCGGATTTCATAATCATGGAAGGCAGCAATAGCAAGAAGGACCCGAATGGATTTGAGCATAGCCACTGGAGAAAAAGTTTCGACATAGTCCAAACCAGGTCTCTGACGAAAACCCTTTGCAACAAGTCTAGCCTTATAGGTTTCCATCTGTCCATCTACACCAATCTTTTTCTTGAAGATCCATTTGTATCCTATGGGTTTTACCCCATCTGGAGCAAGGTGCAAAGTCCAAAGTCCATACTTTGTTGGTGTACATGGACTCCATTTCGGTCCGCATTGCATCTAGCCATCGTACCGAGTCGCCGCTCTAGATGGCCTGCTGGAAGCCAGTAGGTTCATCATCATCTATGATGCAATCCTCTATATCCCCCTCTATGAGAAAACTGTAGTATCTCTCAGGCGGATGAGACGGCCTACTACTCCTGCGGAGGGGTGCGGGAATATCCTGTTCTTCTTGAACTACTTGTTCTACCAAACTTTCAGTATTAGTTTGTGGTTTTGGAATTTCTTCCAGTTCTATTTCGCTCCTACTTATTTCCTTTTCTAAAAACTGCTGTTCTAGAAAATGGGCATTACGAGAAACAAAAAACTTTTGTTCCTCTGCGTAATAGAAATAATATCCCTTGGAGTTCTTTGGATATCCCACAAATTTACACTTTACTGATCGTGCCTTGAGCTTGTCCACATGCTGCTTTTTAACAAAAGCTGGACATCCCCAAATCTTCATATGCTGAAGATGGGGTTTCGTCCCACTCCACATCTAATATGGGGTGGTAGGCACAGTCTTGGTAGGAGCCCTGTTCAGAAGATATGCCGTTGAATCTAGCGCATAACCCCAAAAAGATCGCGGTAACTCAGCATTACTCATCATGGAACGTACCATATCCAATAGGGTTTGATTCCGTCTCTCCGATACACCGTTATGCTGTGGAGTGTATGGAGGAGTAAGCTGAGAGAGAATTCCTTTCTCTTTTAGGTAACCTAGGAATTCAGCACTCAAGTATTCACCACCTCGATCAGATCTTAGTGTCTTGATACTTTTGCCGGTTTGGTTTTCTACTTCATTCTTATACTCTTGGAATTTCTCAAAAGCCTCGGATTTATGTTTCATCAGATAAATGAATCCGTACCTTGAGCAATCATCCGTGAAAGTAATGAAATAGGAAAAACCACCTCTTGCATGTGTAGACATTGGACCACATACATCGCTGTGTATGAGTCCTAAGAGCTCGCTCGCTCTTACTCCATGTCTAGTAAATGGAGTCTTTGTCATCTTTTCTTTAAGATAAGATTGACAAGTGTCATAAGTTTGATATTAGAACGAGTCCAAATATCCTTCTCTATGTAACTTAGTCAACCTTCTTTCATTGATGTGACCCAGTCTACAATGCCATAAGAAAGCTTTATTTAAATCTGGAGACTTTCTTTTTTGTGTTCTGGACATTGAAAATTTGGAGTTGGTTTAACACATATATACCGTTTTCCAGTGTACCGGACCCAATCAAACTATGATTAAGGTGGATGTTAACAACACCACTTCTAAACGTGAAATCATAACATTTATTTGATAACAAGGAAACATATGTGATATTATACGTTAAGATGGGTACATAAAAAACAGTTATGTAAAACCAAAATATGTCCACTCGTCAATCCCAGGTGATAATCCCCTATGGACACAGCCCCCACGCTAGCTCCGTTAGAAACCATCAGGGTCATATCACCTTCCTTCAGCACTCTACGGTTTCTCAGTGCCTGCAATGAATTGCAAATATGAGATCCTGATCCGGTATCCAATACCCAGGAAGTAGAGTTGATTGACAGACAATTCTCAATTACAAACACACCTGAAGTCGAAGCTACAGCTTGCTTCGGTTCCTGGTTCTTGGCGTTCCACGCCTTGCAATCCTTTTTCCAGTGCCCTTTCCTGTGACAATGGAAGCACTCCTCCTGGCCCACTACCGGTACTGCAAACTTTTTCATTCCTTTCCCTCCCACCTTACTTACACCTCCTCTAGGTTTGGTGGCAGCAATCTTTTTCCTTCCTTTGGCCCTAGCCTTGGACCCGGAAGAAGAAGCACCGCTAACAAACATAGCGGGTGTTTCTCTTTCCTTCTACAAGGTTCCCTCTGCACTCCTCCACATGTTAAGGAGTTCCGGACGTTCAACTTCTTTTCTTTGAATGTTGAAGTTCAGAATAAACTGGGTGTAGGTGGAAGGAAGGGACTGGAGAATAAGGTCTGTATAGAGCTCATTATCCAAAGTCGTCCCAAGGTATGCGAGCTCTTCTATGTAGCCAATCATCTTTAGGACATGTTCTCTTACCGATGATCCGACAACCAACCTCGCTCGAAACAAGTTCTCAGAGGTCTCGTATCTTGATATACGAGATTGCTCTCCATAAAGTTCCTTTGTATGGACAACTATGGCATCTAGTTCCATATCCTCATGCCTTCTCTGATGTTCATTGTTCATCGAGGCAAGCACGATGCACTTGGCTTTCGCGCAATCGAAATCCCAGGTTTTGCGGATTTCCTTATCAGCATTACTGGATTTGGGACCAGGGACAGCAGGTGCCTTAGCGGTGAGGACGCACCCCAATTTGTCATAGGTCAAACCCATTTTGACATTTCGCAGCCAATCTTTTTAGTTTGGCCCTGTCAGTATATTTTTCTCTAAAAGCAACTTAAGTCCAGTCATTTTCAGGGTCGCTGCAATTAGGAGAGAGAGAAGAAAACTCTTTAGCATGATGCTCTTGCATGTTTAGAGTGGTTTTTAATTTATCTAAACTGGATGGCTCCCACTGTTTCTCGAATCCTTCCTCAAACCATAAAAGAAGAATTAGCCAGGACTATTCTAACTGTACAATACTTGCTTAACCGTTCAGCCAGGCTGGTGTCGGTACTTCGAGGGAGGTTTTCCAACGCTTTCGCGAAGTTCCTTAATTAAATAACCTCTTTTCTCCGGGGGTGTAACCCTGCTGACACCTTTCTTGATACCTACTTGGTTTATATCATTGATCGTTAAGTGACGAATATCCTGATGAGTACCATATACTCACAGTAGGATCAGGATCCAAATATCATCGTATGATAATGTTGAAGGAATCCTACCAACATTCATCAGACTCCAAATGGTATGAAACTCTTTGCAAATTTCAGTTCTTTAGAAATTCCCGATATATGTTTTTGCCCCATGCTCTTATGACCTTGGCTTTGGTCAAAATATCATAAGTCACATGTCAAGTTCTACCCGTCATTATCTTGTCAATTTGAACCCATCCGTACATACCCCTGACTTTGGTCAAATGATAATACGACTGTCCCAAACTAACTCATCTATCTATGCAACAAATGAATACCCACCAGCTACCAAACACTATGCCCTGACTTTGGCCAAAATGCATAGCTTGAATACTACTGAATACCCAAATGAAATGACGGAGGGCTACGAATGGTTTTGGCGAAACCGTGAACGTAGTGAACTTGATATGACCGAAGGAACCTGATAGCTTTTAAAAGGAGTGGTTAAAGCTCCGCAATTAAAAAATATCATTTGTTTTAAAATAACCGATTGGTTTCTTTTAAATTGTTCCAACGATTCAACTTTTTGATTTACTTTCTTTGCATTATAAATAATGCATCCCATCATTAACCTATCATTGCAGAAAACAATGAAAATACAACGTCCTCTTATGCCATCCGCATTCGCCACGGGGTCCCGTCATCACCCGTTAAGTTACTTAACTAACGGCAGAGCGGGGGCTGGGCTAGCGCGGGTGTAAAATATAAGTGATGTCTAAATACACTACTACAAACATGGGTTGCCCCTACGGCTAAATCCGTAGGGGCGAAAAAATACCCTGTAGGTGCAAAGGCCGCAGGTGCAAGTTGAAGCCCTGAACTTTCCCCTACAGGCAAATTCGTGCCCCTACGGATTTCTGTCTAGGTCCTGTTGCCCCTACGGACGAGGCCGTAGGGTAAAAAAATTTATATTTTTTACGATTTTTTTTAATATATTAAATGTACCTACGAACAGCACCGTAGGTCCAAGTACTACCCCCTACGGATATATACGTAGGTACCTATCCGTAGGGGCAGAATATCAGGAATCCTGATAATTTGCCCCTACGGATAACGCCGTAGGGGCGAGGCCGTTGCCCCTACGGATATGTCCGTATGGGCACTCCCAACCCCTTGGCACAGAGATCAGGGGGGAAATATCAGTTACTGCTGATATTGTGCCCCTACGGATATAGCCATAGGGGCAACATGTGTACCTACGGATTAATCCGTAGGTACATATTATCTGTATTTTTTTTAAAAAATGGGCTGCTTGATTTTTCCCCGCCCTGTGCACAATAATATATACATCAATCAAATATAAAATTAATCATCACACAATATATATCGCAGTATTCATAATCACATCCCACGCATATATATAATATACAAAAGAAACCCAAAAACTGAATATGATATAAATATAAACTAATATCAATATCGTTTCAAAATGTAGTACAATGTGTTTGATATAAATAAATACATGTTTCAAAAAATAAGAACCAAAAAGCTACCCTAGTTCGGTCCAGCTCCACCTCTGAATAACGATAGAATAACGCGCGCCTGCTTCTCGGTCAATAAACTCTGCAATTCGTTGCGAGCGGGAGTCTGAGCGGCCTGTGGAGCTGGCGATGTGGTCTGCGCAGCCGCCATCGAGGTAGTCGCTTGCGGAGCCGCGGCTGCGGGAGTCTGAGCGGGCGGTGGAGCTATAGGAGCTGTCTGCGTAACCGCAGCCGATGTAGTGGCTTGTGGAGCCGCAGCCGAAGGAGATGCATGTGGAGGCTCGGCCGATGTACCCTTTCGCGTCTGGACCTAACGTGTGTAATAAGCATGTAAAAACTGTGTATTATTCGAATTCGTATCATTATTAACTTATTTCGAAACCCCGTTTGGATATCTAGTTTGTTGTTTATTTTAATTACATATGTATGTATGATTAATCAAACTTAAGTCTAAAACCAATTAAGCTCAAGCTACGTACTAATTATGGATATGTTGATATCTATATAATCTGACATGATATTTTACTATAAAGTAGTATACATACCAGCATCTCCTTCAACTCCTGAACAGTAGCCCTCAAGCTCTCAAGTTCCTGATGGACACGTCGGTCACCGGAGACGGAGGAAGTAACCGCCGGGGTGGAGTCCAACCTCATATGGGCCCTGCTAGGGCCCAGTCCCCGGCCTCTCTCGCAACCTCCGTGGTGCCCTCCGTATGCGGCGTCCAGAACTGGGGTCAGCAGCCTCGGATCGCTCTGTCCGGTAAAATCGATCCCCGAGGCCTGGGCCTGCTCAACCACCCGCTCCTACACCCACATTAAGTAGTAAAGTATAAGTATAAAATTTAAACTTGAACCTTCCAAAACTAAAATTTCAAATTTGGGTAGAAAAAATATTAACACTTACGTAGTACTCCTGGGTAGCGACGTCGGGATATCGAAGCTCTCCCGTGGCGGGATCTGTCGAGGTGCCGTGGACGGCAAGATATGCGGACAGCACGCTCGGTGTACCACCTGACGCCACGGTCCGAGATGTCTGCAATATTAGAAAGTAACTCTTAATATAAGAAATATTAGAAAATAACTCTTAATATTGCAGAATATCACAAAGGTCGGTCTATTGTAATTTACCGATAACTCCATGGCTCGAGTAATGTTCCTCGAGCCACCTGTGTAAGTGGGGCGACCCTACTTCGCCGACTTCCTGTTCTCTGTATTCTGAGTGGCCTGTTTCTGCATAACGCATTAACATTTAGTTTTCTAATTAAGAAACACAAATAAATATATTATATCATAAATAATGAATTACATTTAAAATACATACCTGTTTGCGTTGGGAGTCGAAATAAGCGCACAATAGAGGCCATGTCTCTACGTCGACTCTCGCAAACGCCGGAGTAGATAGGAGGGCCGCTCTCTTTGCCTCGGGGGTCGCCATCCACAGGGAGTAGCAGTCGGCCTTCAGCTCATTCCTGTTGCATCGGACCTTGGCCTGCATGTTCTTCATCAGGCCATTGTACAGAGCATGAAGGTCGAGCACCCTCCCCGGGTGATCAGGGTCGGCTACAGGCTGAAATTCATAATCCAACTGAAAATACAAAAAAAACATTGTTTTTAGATTGCAAGTGTTAATAATAAATATATTGGATAGATCAAATGAAAATATATATTAATACATACCCGAGCCTGATCAAAGAAGAGGGCGAATGAGCGTTGGTGCTGCTCGCCTCACTCAACGTGAAGTGGATAGTTCTTCACGAGCCGGCTCTCGTCCCCCAAATACCGGCCGAACCTCTCAGCATGTGGACCGGTATAGCGATAGTCAAGGGTAAAAAAAAGGAGGAATGCTTCCTCCCCCCAAGCTCTGTCAGGCCTCAGCCTATGGGACTAATTCGGGTCTCGAGTCCCCCTCTGGGGATAGGGAGGCCCCGCGTCTGCACGAAATATCAAGACAATCAATAATAAGACCAAGTTGAATTAATAAATCAAGGTTAAACGAAAATTCAAGTGTGATATATACCTCCGGTGACTATCGCACGAGCCTGGGCCCGGGCAGCAGCACGAGTGGGACGATAGTTTCTCCGGTGAGGAACAACCGGGGTCCCGGATGCGGATGCATCCCCTCCAACTAGAAAATAAACATCGACGCTAAATTTCCATGAAGTTCATATTTATTCTATAGAGCATATGTAAAATGAATAAATATTTTAAATTTATTCATACTAACCCGCAGACGATGCGGAGGGTATGGAAGCGGCAGGAGTGGCACCTGCGGAAGATGTGGACGCACCACCTATAATTAGACAATTAAAAATTGATTATATAAGTAATTGCAAAAAGAATGTGTAGATAAATAATATAACGTTCTAAATCAATATGCATGCACTATAGGATATATAAACATACCCGCAGATGCGGTGGTGTCACCATCTACAGCTAGACTGTAGGGATCCTAGGCACCCTAATGAGGTCTCACATGGCATCAGCCATGCAAATTTCAAATTTTACAAGTCCCGAGAAACCCTAATACGGATCGTTAACTAGAATTTTAGGCGAAACTTGCAACTAGTTAACTACTTTAACTAAGAGTGAACGGAAATACAACCTTTGTAGATCCGGTCCTCCACCTCCATATCTCCATGATGATGTCCCCTCGCTGCGATCATCAGATCCCGGGCTCTAGCGTCGGCTTCATCGGAGAAATGGGCGGGCTAGGTCGTCGACTTCGATGCCGAAGATGATCTACGTCGAGGCAACACAAGATCAAGCTCCAACTTCACCAAGCCATGAAACATGTGAAGAAAACACCCTATACTACTTGGAAAGTGGTAGAGGATGAAGAAATAGGATGTGGGTTCACATTAGAATTGGATTTCTCACTCTTTTTCTCAAGTTGCCATTAAAGGTTGCAAGTTTTTCTTCTTGTTCAAGAAGAAGAAGAAGAAGAAGAAGAAAAAGAATTTAATTAAGTTGTTTTTAAAATAGGAAATAATATCATACTTATCATATACACAACCATGGTCAAGTGTCGAGAATTAACTAAGGTTAGGTGAATGGTTAGGTTTAGGAAAAGAACAAGAATGGTCAAAGCTTCTTAAAACATCTAAGAAAAGAACAAAAGAAGCAACCATATCATTTTCTTTTCCTAAAATAAAGAATAAATAAATAAACTAAATAATCAAGAGAAGATGATAAAACCCTAACCATTTACTTAACCAAGGTTTAAGTCTTACACAAACCCAAGTTTGCATGTATCATCAAACATGATACAAACAAGTGCACAAAAGTATATCACATATACAACTTGTGAACTTCAAGTGAGAAAATCCATTTAAAGTGAACCAATACTAGTTAATGCAAAGTAATATATCAAATATATAATTATGTATTAAATCATTAAATCAACACTTGATTTAACGATCCGGTCATATCGCATATGACCGACTAATATTCAATGTATCGGCTTATCAAATCAATCCTTGATTCGATAACTAGGTTATATCGCATACAACCAATCGATAAATTCATCGCGATAATAGAATACGGTTTCACATACACGCATTATTCTCGGTCCCGCACATATCTCATATGCGCTCCTATTTCGTTTCGCTTGAGCCAGGAAACCTCTGTGTAGGACTCTAAAGACTCGTCAATACGCCGGCAGCAGGTGATGATCATATCAAACACCCACAAGCCGCAAGCGGTCTGCTAAACGTAACGGCCACCCGGGTACTGAGCGATCAGAAGATCGACAAGCAAGCCCGCTCATACTCCTGTGAATCCAACCAGTAACACTTACCGTACAGTCCGGTCTGTTCGTCAGAATTGTCGCATATCTCGTCTAAGAGTGGTAAACTTCAGACCCCAATAGCTCGATAAGTCGTGTCGATATGAGGTCTATAACAGTTTGAGAAACTACTGGTAACACTTACCAGTAAATCTCAGCAACACTGGCCAGGGATTTCCGGTTATAGCCAATCGAACACAGCGCAACATCAACTCCCTATACCGGGAGAGACGAATCCCCACATAGCGCTCATTGCCTCCATGTGATTCGGGACTGTACCCAAAAACCACCGTTTTTCACGCCTTCTTGAACATGGTAAGGTGGAAATCAAAGCACAGTGGGAACCACACAAGACTCTATGACGATCTCGGGTCTACAGACTACTCTGTACCAGTGTCACCAGAGAACTGCCATCTGACGTAAGGTATAATACCATCTGGGAGTTCTCGGCGAGTCCGTCCAGTGTACCCAGTCTCCACTGAGCACCCGTATATTATCTCTGATGTCAAACACCAATCGATATGGGATCATCCATCGCCCATCTGTATGGGTCGAGAAGGTATACGCTAGTCTACTCTGGTATATCGATGCCCCGTCTCGATACACCCACGACTAAGGACCTTGAAGGATGTACTTATGGACTACTATGTCCCCACTAGTATGATCCGCATCATAGTCCAGGTAGTCAAGTTCACATCCTAAGGGCTTTACCAACATGTAACAGAGAGACAATCAGTGTACACGTTAAGGTAAAGAGTAACCAGATAGCATACTATCATGTCGAGCAAGAAAATCCTCCCTATATATGTCCAAGCATCCACTACAATATACATCCTATGTATAGTAATGGCCTCTAGGGCATACATATAACTAACAATCTCCCACTTGCACTAGGGCCATCTGATAGCAGTGGTTGTAGTATATCATACTCAACCATCCCATAAAAGTTTCTCTCTGGGAAAAGGCCTTTGTGAGTGGATCCGCCGTGTTGTCCTCTGAGTCTGTTCTCCTAACCTCGATCACCCTGGAGATCAACCATCTCCATGATCAGGTGATACTGCCTTAGAATATGTCTGGGTCACTGATGGGACCGGGGTTCCCGTGCCAAAGCCACAACTCCATTGTCACACAATGGGAGGAACTAAGTTCATTTCATGAACAAATATACACCTAGACAGCCTCTTTGGTAGCATCTTAAGTAGCGATGTATCCTGCCTTTATCGTCTAGTATGCCACGGTATCTAGCTTGGAACTCTTCCCACATACCGTCCCTTTACTGAGGGTAAAGACAATGCCTATGACTGATATTCTGTCGTCCTTATCTCCCTGGAACACTTCCAATGATTCTCCCCAGGATCGTTTGATACCATCTCACTACATCTTGTGAGAATCCTAACATCCATTTAGATCTATCTCATAGATCCAAAACCCAGGATTTAGCAGGTATCACATTGATCCTATGTGGAGAATCATTGTGATAAGCGGAGATTGATCGAGCGTAGCATAGGAAACTCCTTCCCTATCAAGATTATGTCATCCACGTACTCTACGAGGATCGTCACCATACTCCCTACTACCCTTTTGTTTATACAAGGTTCATCTACCATTTTGATGATGTCAAACTCTTTGACTAATCCATCAAAATAGATGTTTCAACTCCGCGATGCCTGCTTTATCACATAAAACATCTTGCACACGTTTCCGCCGCTCCCACTGTCTATGAAGCTCTCTGACTGTGTACTTACAGACTCTCTTTTCTGAAACATCATTTTAGAAAAGCAGTCATGACACCCAACCGCCAGATATCGTAGTCATGGTATGTAGCCGTGGCAAGTAGGATCCGGATGAACTTAAGCATAGCCACTGGAAAAGGTTTCATCATTATCCACGCCTGGTCGATGACGAAAACCTTTAACAAGTCTAGCTTTGAAAGTCTCAACTTTTCCATGTACACCAAGTAATCTTCTCAAGATATACTTGCTCCTGATAGGGATTTAACCCTTCAGATAAAGCAACCAAAGTCCACACTTTGTTGGTGTATAAGGATTCCATCTCAGATCACTAAGCGTCCAGCCATTCTTACAGAGTCCTACTCCTGATGGCCAGCTCGAAACTAGTTGGGTCATCGTCTCATGATGCAATCCTCGCTCCCACTGTCATAGAGAAACCGAAGCAACTCTTAGGTGGGTGAGGAACCCTACTAGATCGGCGGAGAGACTGAGGTTCGTTGGTTGCTATTGAATCCTTCGGTTCTACAAAATCATCTGTTGTAGTTTGTATAGCTGGAACCTGTCCAGTTCTACATAACAGACCTTGCCTCGAGCTTTTCCGGATTTTTCTTATAGACATAGACCGGACAACCCTAAATCTTAACAAATTTAAGATATGGACTCTTCCCTTTCCATATCACATATGAAATGGTAGGCAACGATTTGATTCGAACCTATTCAATAGGTATGCAACTTCATAAGTGCATAACTCCCAAAAGGAAATAGCAAACTCAGTAGTACTCATCATAGAGCACACCATATCACATAGGGTGCTATTGCTCCACCCCGATATACCATCGTGCTATGGTGTATTCGGAGGAGTAATGCTGAGAGAGAATCTCATTCTCCTTTAGAATAGTCCAGGATTTCCGTGCACAAGTATTCTCCTCCCTGATCTCATCATAGGATATAATACGTATACCCGTATTTTGGTTCTCTACTTCTAACTTATATTCTGTGAATATCTCAAAAGGTTCGGACTTGTGTTTCAACAGAAACATAGGTCTGAATCTCGAAAGATCATCAGAGAATGTAATGAAGTATAAAGAACCGGTCTTAGCATGTGTAGACAGGGGACCTAACATACATCAACATGTATCATCCCAAGAGTTCAATAACTCTTTCTCTGCTTCCAATAAACAGAGCTGTGGTCATCTTATCTTTGTGACATGACCGGCAAGTTTTCACAAGATGTAAATTCAAACTTGTTTAAATATGCATCTATATGTAACTTAGCTAGTCGGGTCACATTGATATGACCTAGTCTACAATACCTCAAGAAGGATCCATTCATTTCTGAACTCTTCCTCTTGTGTGTGTTCCGTATACTAAGAACTGTAGTTTGATTTAGAACATCAATGCTTTTAGATAACATGCCTGGACCGATCAACTTTTGATATAGGAAATGTTCAAAACATTATCCAACAATACAAAATTATATCCCTTCTTTACTAAATAAAGAGATTGATATGATTTTGTATATCAGGTACGGTATCTAATAGCATTTGTTCAGAATCAATGTACTGGTAGTACAGGGCGATAGTGACCAATAGACTTGGCTGCAACACTTGCCCCGTTTTCTGTCTCATGAAACCTATCACCCGTTCTAAGTTCTTTACCTATCTGTAGCCCATGTAACAAATTACATATGCGGGATCCTGATCCGGTATCTCATATTCAGGACCTAAAGAATACTGAGAAACAGTTCTGTATAATAAACACACCCGAAGATAATGCATCAGCATGCACTCTCTTCGTTTGGGCGGCACGGAAATTCTGGTATTCCCCTATTTCCTGCACTGTCTTATAACCATTATAAGTTGGAGCGGGACCAACGTTCCCCAGCTCAGTATAACAAGCGGGTTCGGTCAATACATCCATATTATTATCTTGATTAAGGCGTGATATGGTCTCTACCAGGAGAGAGAGAGAAGAAAACACTCTGCGTGCGCTCTTGCAAGATCAGATTGGTTATTTATTTTATCTAATCAGGATGGCTCCCACTGTTTTTATCAAATCTTCCTTCAAACCCTAAAAGGAAAGACTAGCCGGGATTAATTACACGCTACAAGTTCGCCAATCTTTCAGCCAGGCCAGTGTCGGTACATTGAGGGAGGTCCGCCGTGCTTTCGCACGAACCAAATTAATGTAAACCTCGTTTTCCCAGAGGCGTAACCTCGTTAACACCTTTCTAGACACCTACTTGATCGGCTAATTGTAATGTATAAAACTCTCCCAGGAGTAAGTCTTACTCGTAGTGGGTATCGGGATCCAACTATCTCATAGAAGGTATGCAATCTCATTGCAAATTTCAACACTTGAAATTCCCGATAATATTTTGCCCCTAACCTCCTATGACCTTGACAAAGGCCAACAAACCATTGGATGCTAGTCAAGTTCAACCCGTCCTTTCCTGATTGAATTAAACCCACCCGCACGACCCTTGACAAAGGCCAACAAGGTCGCACGACTACCCTAACCCAATCTGCATCATATGCATAAGCAGATAAGCACCAGTCAGCTACCGCACACTTCGCCTTGACAAAGGCCAACAAACGCAGCATGAATACTAACTACTACTTATCTGAATTGACGGAGGGCTACGACAGGTTTTTCTGAAAACCTATTGCGTAATGAACTTGATATCGTTGTAGAATCAAATGGTTTTAAAATGGAGTGTTTTTGACTTTTCTAGTTTTTCTAAAGGAGTCAGTCCCGGTGAAGGGATCGTCGGTCCTTTCCTCGTCGAATGAGGTGCGGGATATATCATATATATCACTGTGCAAAGAAAAAACTCTTAAAAGCAATAAAAAGACAAACCGAGTGTGTAGCATCTGCCAGTTATTGCTAAAGGAGTCACTCCCTGTGAAGGGATCTTGGTGCTTTCCTTATCGAATAAGGTGCAGGATATATCATATATACCGCTGTGCAAAGCAAGAACTGTAGCTAACTGTTTTATTTTGAAATTTGATTCTACAACATCTTAGGTTTCTTTTATTTCATTAATCTCATTAATGAAGTCCCATCATTTAAGTTACCTAAACATCACAGATAAATACGACGTACACTTATGCCATCCGCATTTGCCTCGATGTCCCCTCGTGCACCGTTAGGTTAGGTAACTAACGGCAGAGCGGGACAGGGCTAGCGCGGGTGAAAAACATAATTAACGTCTATATAATATATCATATATACTATATATAGTATCCATCACAGAACATATCACATGATCACATCACAAATATAGCAGCAGAAGAATCATATGAAATATTGGATATACTAGGACGTCCGTGTTTTCAGTACGAGCCAGTATAAAACACGGATTCCACGGTCGTGATGAATAGCCAAACCCACACCCCTAGACCCCTACGAGAGCGGTGAATGTTATTGATACGTGCGTGTTCAAGTTCTAGTTTAAATACCGCAATCAAGACGGTTTCGCTTGTAGCTAGCCGGTTGAGTACGGGTCGTCCGCAGGGAGATGGGAGTCTTTTTCAATGTGTTTTAACGAGTTAATTCCGAAAGTTCAGATTTTGTTGTGGTTATCTAAGTGTTGAGTTGATATTTAAAGCGAGCTTGTTAGGGTTAGGATTAGGTTAGTTTGAGTTAGGAGTCTCCACATCTTTCGTTGCCCCTCTTAATATCGGTGTTACGGTAATCGGCAACAACGAGGATTAGCACGACTAGGAAGGGACTTGCGAGTATAAGCTAGGCTTTCCAACGCATAAGTCCTTCCTTTTGGTGCTTGTCCGTCCGTTCTTGGCTCTTAGCCATAACCTCCGGTTAATTCAACCACAACCGGTCTCACTACGGAATCACCGCTATCATGTAGGATAGGGTGTCGTAAGGAGCGGATTGTGGTTAAATTAACGGGAGTCGATTTAAGCTGTTGGGCAAGGAAAGAATGAGAGAGATTTCCTTCTCTCAAACTTCCCTTATCCTACCCTAACAAGAATGAACTACTCACACATCATAATACGGAAAAATAAAACAACACAAAAGAGGAAGATAGAAAGAAGGAGATTAGAAGAATACGACTAGCTATTTGCGACCTCACCTTGGTGAGGATCGAGCGCAAGCATCATTGTCGTATGTAAGGATAAAGAAAAAAGGAGAAGAAAGAAACAACAAGGAAATAACAACAAGTACTTAACGAATTTAAAGTTACAACAATTATAACAAAAGTAAGACAAGCATGATAATAAAATGGTCTTCTTTATTCAACACTCTTCACTCAAAAGCTCACTACAAGTTTAATGGAGAAGAGGTGAGAAGAGGAAGAAGAGAAACACTAAAACTAGGCAAAAAGAAAATACAAGAATGGACCCTTTCCTTCACAAAGTTCTGGGCTATTTATAGGCCAGAGAATGAAAACCTAGGGCAACCACCAGAACCTATACAAAAAGACCAAAGCACCCCCAAAACAGCTTTTTGTTTGGCGCCAGAATGGCCGCGGATCCGCGGCCTGGACCCACCTTTTGCCGCGGATCCGCGGCCCATTGGAGGAGTTGGGCCTTCTGTTTTTTTGGGTTTTCCTGTTTTTCTGTGTACATTATTCTGGAATATGTATTTTCTAAATTTGGCTCCCCGATTTTTCCAGAATTTCTGTTGAGGGAAAGGTGGACTTTTTGTCAAGATTTTGTCATGATTGCCTCGAGCTCCGCGTAGATCTCTTGGATTTTGTGCTACCATTGAGCCTTGTGCATGATGGTGACATTGATTTGACATTTTGTCTTCCTAAGCTGGTATCTGGCAACATACGGATGACGAGCGGAGACCGTGTTTTCTCAGTGGTTGGCAGGAACCCGGATTTTGTTGTGTTTTCCATGAATTTCACCGTTTTAGAACCGAGAACCTGTATCCTGCAATTGACTAGCAAACACGGCTCAAGAGTATCTACCGATATGCAATGTGACAAAAATTGGGCGGTATGAAAATGCAAAAATCTGATATGAACAAATACCCCCAAACTTATCATTTGCTCGTCCCGAGCAAAGCCCATTTATTCACAAAAAAAAAAATTCCTAACCTCACTTTCGCAGGGAACGCGATTGCACTGAGCATGTGCAACAAGCAGTTAAAGCTCTAGGTGTCCCTAGTAGGAGGAGTGTTGTCTCCTAAGGGTTTTCAGCGGATACTACCCACAAAATCCGGTCAAGTTGGTTTTGTAAAATAACTAAGCTTCAAACCCTAAAGTTTTGTTTTAGAAAATAACAATTCTATAATCCTAAGTCTAGACCCTCGAACCTTTATTTTTCACACCTCGCTTCTTATTTAACTACAGATTTTATATGTCTTTACATGTAGCGCAAATAGTGTCGTTAAGTTCCAGAAGGATCGATTAAAGTCATCATGTCGTACAATAAAGCCCAGATAACAATTTAAAAAGGATCACATAAGTTTTATAAAGAGTTAAGCATTTTTCAAGTTTCGTTTTCCAGTAAGGTTTCAACTTTAGAATTTCTATCTTCCATAACAGGAAACTAAGTCGTATTTTTCACTCCACCTTTTTCTTGTTTTCATTTCATACACACCTCTGTGAACGTGCAATAGTCTTTATCATAGAATAAAACCTTCATATCTCCGTTAAAATTTTTTATAAAAGCCTGTCTTTTATCAAGATTATTCTCACACAAAGAACCGTTAGGAATTTTAACTCGGAGAGAACACTTGCTTGACTTTGTTTTAAACTGGACTTTCTAGGCTTCTTAGCGAGCTTTGGGCCAATGCACCCAAACCAGTTGGTTTTAGGGCATTAGGTGTAGAAATACCCCAGCGGACTTAATTACTCAAGTTACCTAGGTCCAAAAACAAAAGACAGTTTGTCGTGAAAATCAGATGATTTAATACGAACGGAGATATAACCGGCAGTTCAAATATTTTTTGGATAAAAGACGTGTTTAGTGGGTTTGGTGTGTAATCATTCCTATCAAGTTTTAGATGGGTTATTTTTCAGACTTAGCTCCAATTACGGCATCAATAACATTCCTTCATATTCGCTTTACTTCATAAACTATTCTTGACATTACTTATTTCAGAACAAACCTATTTGATCCTCAGAAAATCATTTATTTGTTTAAAAGTTTAAACATGAAAGACTTGTCATCTAATTCCCAAAATCTTACGACACGTGTAGTGTGATGTAAAGACGTATAACAGCTATAGTTAACTTCAAAGGACAGTTATCTTTCAGGTTTTCAAAATCCAAACATAAGATTTAGTTATTCCTATTTTTTCAAACAAAAACCGTCGAATGTTGAATCAGAGTTCTTCCACAAGCTAACTTGACATAAAAGTGTTTATATTTTTATAAAATTTTCAAATTTTTATGGATTTTATAGATTTTAATCTGCAGATGCAAAATATACATATGAATGTGAAGGTAAGAAATGCGTACCGAGCGTACCCCCAAACTTAAACTGGACAGTGTCCTCACTGTCGTAGCATGAAGAGAGCAGTTTGAAGGTTCAAAATTGTCGGTTAGTGATACACAATTTTTATTTGTTTTTGTTTATAAAGGAAAGAAAAAGAATATACACACATATATGCAAAATGGTTTGTACATACCCCCAAACTTATTTGGAACAGTGTCCACTGTTCTTGGCTGGATAACCGAAGTTTGGAGGTAGGCAGAGGAAGATCATTCAGGGTAAACCGGCTCCTGTAAGAACAGGAGCTCCTCTGTTGGTTCGGCGCTAAGGTACGGTTTGCATCGGTGTCCATTTACCTTGAAGAGTGAACCGTCCTTTGGATTTTCCAAATCCACAGCGCCCTGCGGATACACATTCCGCACAAAATACGGCCCTTTCCAGCGAGATCTGAGCTTTCCAGGATGGAAGTGAAGTCGGGTGTCGTAAAGCAGTACCTGCTGACCAGGTACGAAGGTTTTGCGCAAAAGTTGTTTATCGTGAAACACCTTCGTTCGATTCTTAACGACAACCGCGTTATCGTAAGCTTCATCCCTAAGCTTGTTCAGTTCGTTCAACTGCAGCTTCCGATGGCTGCCCGCATCCTCAAGAGACAGATTCAGCTCCTTAATCGCCCAAAATGCGCGATGCTCGATTTCGACAGGAAGGTGGCAGGCTTTTCCGTACACAAGCCGATAGGGAGACATGCCAAGGTCGGTCTTATAAGCGGTTCTAAATGCCCAAAGGGCATCAGTGAGTTTCAGAGACCAATCCTTACGGTTCTTGGAAACCGTCTTCTCCAGCATCTGCTTGATTTGCCGATTTGAAACTTCGGCCTGCCTGCAGGTTTGGGGGTGGTAGGGCGTAGAAAGCTTATGATTAATGGAGTATTTCCGCATCAAGGCTTCGAAAGTTTTATTGCAGAAATGACTTCCATTGTCTCTAATGATCGCTCGGGGGTGCCCAAACCGTGAGAAAATGTTTTCTTTAAGGAACCTAACGACAACCTTGTTGTCATTAGTTCGGCTGGGCACAGCCTCGACCCATTTAGAGACGTAATCAACAGCTAGAAGGATGTACAAGTTCCCGAAAGAGCTGGGAAACGGCCCCATGAAATCTATCCCCCAAACATCGAAAATCTCCACAACCAAGATCGGTTGGAGCGACATCTCGTTTCTCCGGGATATCCGGCCCATGTGTTGGCACCGGGAGCAAGTCTTGCAATAGTCGTGAGCGTCTTTGAAAAGTTGTGGCCAGTAGAAACCACATTGCAAGATCTTCTCAGCTGTCTTTCTGGGCCCAAAATGCCCGCCACATGCTTGATCGTGGCAAAATGACAGCACACTCTTGAATTCCTCATCGGGGACACACCGACGAATAATCTGGTCGGGACAGTACTTGAACAAGTAGGGTTCGTCCCAGTAAAAGTGTTTTACTTGGGATAAGAAGCGAAGTCTGTCCTGACTAGACCATTCGGTTGGTAGTAATCCCGTGGCCAAATAGTTCACAATATCTGCGAACCAGGGTTCGCACGATACTGTCAAGAGTTGTTCATCCTGAAAAACGTCGTTAATCGGAATTGGAAGCGAAGGCGAAGAAGGAAGCCGTGAGAGATGGTCGGCAACTACGTTTTCACATCGTCGTTTGTCCTTAATGACATGGTCAAACTCTTGAAGCAAGAGGATCCAACGTATTAACCGAGATTTTGCATCTTTCTTCGCAAAAAGATGGCGCAGAGCTGAATGGTCCGTGTAGACAATGACTGGAGAGCCGATGAGGTAGGGCCTGAACTTTTCTAGAGCAAATACAACAGCTAAGAATTCTTTCTCAGTTGTTGTATAATTGAGTTGGGCGTCGTTCAGGGTCCGGCTCGCGTAATAGATTACGTGCGGCATCTTGTTGATGTGCTGTCCAAGGACAGCACCGATGGCAAAGTCGGATGCATCGCACATAATCTCGAATGGGTGCGTCCAGTCAGGGGAAGAAAGAACGGGAGCAGAAGTGAGTGAGCGTTTCAGTGACTCGAATGCAGTCACACAGCTCGAGTTGAAGTCGAAAGGCGTGTCCTTGGCCAGCAAAAGCGTCAAGGGCCTAGCAATCTTGCTAAAGTCCTTGATAAACCGTCTATAGAAACCGGCATGGCCAAGGAAGGCTCGGATATCTCTGACGCATCGGGGAGGAGGCAGATTGGAAATGACCTCAATCTTTGCTTTGTCAACCTCTATGCCATTTTGCGAGATGATATGTCCTAAGACAATACCTTCGCGCACCATGAAGTGGCATTTCTCCCAGTTCAAAGTGAGATTCTTGTCCTTACATCGGGTAAGGACAGCGTCAAGATGCAGCAAACACTCGTCAAAGGAGTCGCCGAAGATGGAGAAGTCATCCATGAAAATCTCCGAAAAATTTTCCACCATGTCCGAAAAAATTCCCATCATACACCGCTGGAAGGTAGCGGGCGCATTGCATAACCCAAAGGGCATGCGTCGATATGCAAACGTGCCGAAAGGACAAGTGAAAGTGGTCTTGTCCTGGTCTTTTTCGGCGATGGGAATTTGATTATGGCCAGAGTAGCCATCAAGAAAACAATAGTACTCATGTCCGGCCAATCGTTCCAGCATCTGGTCAATGAAAGGTAGCGGAAAGTGGTCTTTCCGCGTTGCGGCGTTGAGTTTTCTATAATCAATGCAAACACGCCACCCAGTTTGGGTGCGAGTAGGGATTAACTCGTTCGCCTCGTTGGTTATGACCGTGATGCCCGACTTCTTGGGGACAACATGAATGGGGCTAACCCACTGGCTATCAGAGATAGGGCAAATGATACCACTATCTAGACATTTGACGATCTCCTTCTTCACAGCCTCCTTCATGACTGGATTAAGACGTCTTTGTGGATCCCGGGCTGGATTGGCATCATCCATCAGATGAATGTGATGCTCAACGATCAGGGGACTAATCCCCTTGATGTCCGCCATGGACCAGCCAAAAGCTTGCCTGTTGCCGTGCAAGACCGCGAGAAGGGCTTTCTCTTGCTCGGGAGCTAGAGAAGCCGAAATGTTGACAGGGAGGGTCTCGTTCTCACCTAAGTAAGCATACTTAAGGTGAGACGGCAACGGCTTGAGTTCGAGCGTTGGAGGTGAAATGATGGAAGGCAAGACTGGTGCAAAGGTCTCGAACTCAAAGGACTCCAGCAAAGGTTCAAAACGAGTGTAGGCAACCGAGTCGGATGGTTCAGGTAACTCATCCGAAAATTCAAAAGATTCAAACTCTGGTTGTGCGCGGTTAAGATCGTTCGAGAACGTAAAACACTCGTATTCGTTATCGGGCGCAAAAACAGCAGCTGGTTCGAAGAGAAACGCACTAGTGGCGTCAAGATTATCGTGTTCAAACAGAAACTCCTCGAATTCACACTCTTCGGGGGTGATCTCCTGGATCGAGCAGACGTCCAGTATATGAGCATTAGGTTCGGCGGGTTGATTCCCCAACCTAAAAATGTTGAGTTCAATCGTCATATTTCCAAAAGAGAGGTTCATCGAACCATTGCGACAATTGATCACAGCATTTGAGGTTACGAGAAATGGGCGACCGAGTATCACCGGAATTTGATTCCGGGGGTTAGCTACAGGCTGTGTATCTAATACAATGAAGTCAACGGGGAATATGAAGTCCCCGACTTTGATTAACACATCCTCTAGCTCACCCCTAGGATGGGTGATCGATCGGTCGGCCATTTGGAGAGTGCAGTGTGTGGGTTTCAACTCTCCGACGCCTAATTGCTCGTATACTGAATACGGAAGCAGGTTAACACTGGCACCAAGATCTAATAGTGTGCGGTTGATGTTCTTATCCCCAATAGTAATTGAAATCGTAGGACAGCCAGGGTCCTTCCGTTTTTGTGGTAAAGATTGGGTAAGGGCATCACTCACAGCACTAGCCAAGAAAACTTTCTTGGGTACCTGAGACTTCCTCTTTTTCGTGCACAAGTCCTTTAAGATTTTCGCGTAGGACGGGATTTGTTAGACAGCATCTAAAAGAGGAATGTTAATATTAACCTGCTTGAATAACTCCAGAATCTTCTCCATTTGAGGATTTTGTTTATTAGACCTCAACCGGTTTGGAAATGGAACATTTTGAAAATTGGTTGAGTCTAATGCTGGAGGAGGAGATTGTGGAGTTGGAACGGATCCCAGAATAGGTGTTTTCGTGGAGTGAGAAGTGGGTCCGTTTAGAGCAGAAGAAGAGGAAGGGGAGCCTTGTGAAGAACGGAGAATAGGCTTGGAAGACGAAGAAGAAGAAGAAGAAGAAGCGGCGGCCGGGGTGTCATTGTTGATTCGTTTGCCGGTGTTGTTTTGCAGCATCCTTCCCGATCTCAGTGTGGTCACGGCACTCACATTATGGTTTTGTTGTTCAAGAGCAACATGTGCATTATGTGGGTGACCGGGATTTGGGAGTGGCTGGGACGGGAGCTTCCCCTTCTCTCGCTCGCTTAAGGCCGCGTTCAGCTGTGCAATCTGGGCCTCGATGGTCTTGATGCTTTGCTCGTGTGCGGCGGTGTGTTGCACTAAAGATTGAATCGAAGACTGGATGTTGGCGGTGGATTGAGTCGATTGTTTAACAAACGCCTCCAGACTTCGCTCGAGCGAGGAAACCTTATCGTTGTTCGACGGAACAAAGTTGTTTGGTGGAAAAGAGTTGTTGGGTGCAAAGTTGTTCGTCTGGTTTTGGAAAGGTTGGGGTTGGAAGGGCTGCTGATACTGAGTTTGTTGTTGTGCTTGTTGTTGCGGCGGAGGGGCCCTTTGGAAATTGTTTCCCTGGAATTGATTCTGATTTTATTCCAGGCAAAATTGGGGTGGTTCCTCCAACCGGGATTATAGGTGGAAGAGTATGGATCATTCCTCGGTCTTTGCTGGAATGCATTAACCTGATCCTGTCCTTGCGATGGTGGATTGTAAGGACACTCTTCGGTCAAATGAGAAGGATCGGAACAACAAGCGCAGATGGTACGAAGGGGGAGAACAGGGGCAGGAGAAGGAGAAGAAAATTTGCTCTCTATTGCTTCAAGCTTTTTTGTTATTGCAGCCATTTCAGCTTTAATCGCAATAGAGACATCGAGTTGGTGGATTCCTACCCTAGACTGACCGGTAGAAGTGGAGGTAGAAGAAGAAGTAGTCGGTCTGGTGCTCTCCCATTGTAGCGTTTGCTCCGCAAGATCGTCAAAGAACTGCCACGCTTCCTTGTCAGATTTCGATAGGAAGTGGCCCTGACAGATGGTTTCCAACAACTGCTTCGTTGCTTGGTTCAGTCCCTCGTATAAGGTTTGGCAGAGTTGCTATTTCTCTATACCGTGGTGAGGACACTGAACAAGAAGGTGTTTGTATCGGTCAAAGCACTTCCAGAAGGGTTCAGAAGGAAGCTGGGAGAATTGGTTGATTTCATTTCGAATTCTTGCGGTCTTATGATTTGGATAAATTTTTTTCAGAAACGCTTTAACAAACTCGTCCCAGCTGGTGATTGAGTGGGAAGCGGTGCTATACAGCCATTTTTCAGCGAGATCGCATAAAGTGAACGGAATGACCCGTAGACGTATAGCATCGTCCGACAGCTGGGTGGTTTTCATCATGGCACAGACGTTTTTAAATTTGTTGATGAAGATATAGGCATCTTCAGATTCAAGCCCATAAAAACGTGGAAGTATGTTGATGAAATGGGGCTTAATTTCAAAGTTGTCCCCATTGGCCGGAGGAAGAGAAAGGCAGGTGGGATGTGCAGAACGGGTGGGGTAGAAACGATCTTGGAGCGCGATTCGCTGCGGCGCTACAACAGGCGGAGGTGGTGGAATATTGGTCTCCGTAGGAGGTGGAGCCAATCCAGCGGTGGTCAAAGAGATGTTCGGATTAAATCCCGACATCGCGGAAGAAGAGGTTGGTGTAGGTGAAGGTGAAGGTGAAGATGTATGAACAGAATTCCGGTCAACGTCGGAGTTGGCCGGCAAAGGAAGGTGTGAAAGAGGAGTGGACGGAGTATCGACTTCGGAGTCGATCGCGTAGTCGGTCGCGACTAACGTAACGCGGACTAGACGGGCGCTAGTGTCCCGAGTCCAAGCGGACATACAGTAAACGAGTTTAGTATAGTCAAAGCGGAGAAGGTGAGGGTAAGAAAACGTCAATGGAGAAAGGCGACAAAAGGGCAAGTTTTTATAAAAGTTTTTGATTTTTTTTTTCTTCTTTTTTGTTTTTAGAAAGAGATTTACAGAAATATGTACGGAAATACGGCTTAAACAATCACAAACAAGATATGCACAATCACACCTAGATCTAGGGTAACCTAGGTCTACTAGACCTGCTCCTGAACTTGATTTTCGAAGTTAAACAGTGTCGAGAAACAGGCTTAAAAATACACTGATCAGGAGGCCAGGTAAGTGCAGAGATAAGGGGAGGTTGTCCAACGCTTTCGCGAAGTTCCTTAATTAAATAACCCTTTCTCTTTCGGCGGTTGCGCCTTTAACACTTTCCTAGACACCCCGTAAACAATATACGGTTAAGCGAGGTTCTAAACACGGTTTATCTTCTCCTAATGAGCGCGAAGTCCTTAGGGCTGAAGTCTAGTATTTTTTAATTTACAATGGACAATGCATATGCTTTAGTGATTTTTGGGGTCCTGGAAAGGGTGATGAAATCCCCACCCAATCTGGATTGGTTTCAAGCCCCTTAAGTCCGTATTAAAGAATGCAAAACAGTAACAAATCAACTGCAAACAATTTTTATTTTGCAGTGCAAAGAATCCTGCACAAGAACAGTTTATTGGAAAGGGGAGAAGAATTTGCGCAAAGAAGCCTGCAGAAAACACAATTTATTAGAGTTCAGAGGAGTGGGGAGAAGCAGAGAACTTACAGAGAAATTTGGGGCCCTGAAGGCACCAACAGGCCGCGGATCCGCGGCCTAAGCCCTCTATTGCCGCGGATCCGCTGCAGGAAGTGGGTATTGGGGCTTCATTTTTCTGGTGTGGGCTCTGTTTGGTGTCCTCTGTTTGTCTGGATGTGTGGAATGCTGAGTTGCTCACTGTATCTACTCCATATTTTTACAGTCGACCGGATGCTTCGTTTTTGTTCGTCGCGGTGTAGCCGTGAAAATGTGGGTCTATCTTCCCACGTCTTTGGCACTGTACCTGAACTCCGTATTTCCAACGTCTTTGGCGTCGATCTTGAGCTTCGTATTTCCTGCACACTTGCACAAAAACTAATCAAGAATAACAAGATGGTTTCTTTTACAAAGTATATTTTTTCGTTTTTTTTTTATACTTACAAATTAACCCGAAATTAGACAAGGAAATAAACTACCGTCTCCCTGGCAACGGCGCCATTTGATTGTTATTGATACGTGCGTGTTCAAGTTCTAGTTTAAATACCGCAATCAAGACGGTTTCGCTTGTAGCTAGCCGGTTGAGTACGGGTCGTCCGCAGGGAGATGGGAGTCTTTTTCAATGTGTTTTAACGAGTTAAGTCCGAAAGTTCAGATTTTGTTGTGGTTATCTAAGTGTTGAGTTGATATTTAAAGCGAGCTTGTTAGGGTTAGGATTAGGTTAGTTTGAGTTAGGAGTCTCCACATCTTTCGTTGCCCCTTTTAATATCGGTGTTACGGTAATCGGCAACAACGGGGATTAGCACGACTAGGAAGGGACTTGCGAGTATAAGCTAGGCTTTCCAACGCATAAGTCCTTCCTTTTGGTGCTTGTCCGTCCGTTCTTGGCTCTTAGCCATAACCTCCGGTTAATTCAACCACAACCGGTCTCACTACGGAATCACCGCTATCATGTAGGATAGGGTGCCGTAAGGAGCGGATTGTGGTTAAATTAACGGGAGTCGATTTAAGCTGTTGGGCAAGGAAAGAATGAGAGAGATTTCCTTCTCTCAAACTTCCCTTATCCTACCCTAACAAGAATGAACTACTCACACATCATAATACGGAAAAATAAAACAACACAAAAGAGGAAGATAGAAAGAAGGAGATTAGAAGAATACGACTAGCTATTTGCGACCTCACCTTGGCGAGGACCGAGCGCAAGCATCATTGTCGTATGTAAGGATAAAGAAAAAAGGAGAAGAAAGAAACAACAAGGAAATAACAACAACTACTTAACGAATTTAAAGTTACAACAATTATAACAAAAGTAAGACAAGCATGATAATAAAATGGTCTTCTTTATTCATCACTCTTCACTCAAAAGCTCACTACAAGTTTAATGGAGAAGAGGTGAGAAGAGGAAGAAGAGGAACACTAAAACTAGGCAAAAAGAAAATACAAGAATGGACCCTTTCCTTCACAAAGTTTTGGGCTATTTATAGGCCAGAGAATGAAAACCTAGGGCAACCACCAGAACCTATACAAAAAGACCAAAACACCCCCAAAACAGCTTTTTGTTTGGCGCCAGAATGGCCGCGGATCCGCGGCCTGGACCCACCTTTTGCCGCGGATCCGCGGCCCATTGGAGGAGTTGGGCCTTCTGTTTTTTTGGGTTTTCCTGTTTTTCTGTGTACATTATTCTGGAATATGTATTTTCTCAATTTGGCCCCCCGATTTTTCCAGAATTTCTGTTGAGGGAAAGGTGGACATTTTGTCAAGATTTTGTCATGATTGCCTCGAGCTCCGCGTAGATCTCTTGGATTTTGTGCTACCATTGAGCCTTGTGCATGAAGGTGACATTGATTTGACATTTTGTCTTCCTAAGCTGGTATCTGGCAACATACGGATGACGAGCGGAGACCGTGTTTTCTCAGTGGTTGGCAGGAACCCGGATTTTGTTGTGTTTTCCATGAATTTCACCGTTTTAGAACCGAGAACCTGTATCCTGCAATTGACTAGCAAACACGGCTCAAGAGTATCTACCGATATGCAATGTGACAAAAATTGGGGGGTATGAAAATGCAAAAATCTAATATGAACAAGCGGCAAGTAACCCTACCAATTCTAGAGTTAGGAGACCCGAACTCGACTCCTCGAGTTGGCCTCCCACTGGACTCCAAAACCAGGTTACTTGTGCCCTCTTCCTTGGGTCTATCCTAGTGCGGAAAAGTAAATAATATACAAACGGTGACAACCTCCGCCACCTGGAAGTTCCCCAATAAAAGAATATTACATACAAGTTTTTGCATGAATGAAAATGAAAAACACTCATCTCACATAAAGAAAACCCGGCTATTCAAACACGACGATCCAATAAAACATATCCAGCAACACATAACATCACATGTCATCAACGTAAGTAAACATGTGTATCCCAATTGTCGTTGACATATAGCAACGAAACCGGCGATATCACATATTACACTTACGGTCACAGAAAAGAAAGTGTAAAACTACAACAGTTGGAATCCGCAACCAGCATAGACATCGCATGCCTAATCAAATGAATTCCTTAGACATCACATGCCTAACAATTATAAACCCCGCATTTTAGTCTCATTATCGAAAACTCTTTTCAATATCAAGTCGGCTAATTCAACAAGATTCCCGACATCCTGATCGAATGCTCGTCGCAAACTTTAGTAGATGGCCGCACCCCCGATGCCGTCGACGAAGTGCACCAAGGCGGAATACCGCTGCCGCGAGCACCCGAATGGATGCTTTCGGCGACGAGGTTCTCCTACAGTCACTTGGTCGGGGCTATGGGGTGAGGCTGTCTATTAAGTTTACCTAGCGAGTATCCGCGTACGCTACGTGATTGCGACGGACTTTTGATCACATCAAAATTCCGTGGCAACCGATCAAGTGAGACTAAACTGCTACGTTTATAACATTCATTCAGTTATCTCATAACTACTTGTGGATTCCAAATATTGTATCACATTCCAGATAAATAGAAAATGTTAAACTTTCCGATCGAACAATCGAACACCCAAGTTTTCCCGAAACAGCTCAACACATGAATTAAGTTTAAAAACATTCATTTCGTGCCTCAGTACCAACGGTCCAGCGGTAGAAGGGTCAAGCCAACGCCTCACATGTGGCACGCCTTACTTGTTAGTTATATGTATGCCCTAGAGGCCATTACTGTACATTGGATGTATATTGTAGTGGATGCTGGGACATATATAAGTAGGACTTTCTTGCTCGACATGATAGTACGCTATCTGGTTACTCTTTATCTTAACGTGTATACTTTCTGTCTCTCTGTTACATGTTGATAAAGCCCTTAGGATGTGTACTCGACTTCCAGGACTGTGATGCAGATCATACTAGTGGGGCCTGGATAGTCCATGAGTACATCCTTCAATGTTCATAGTAGAGGGAATATCGAGACGGGGCATCGATATTCCAGAGTAGACTAGCGTATATCTTCTCGACCCATGCGATGGGCGATGGATGATCCCATATCCATTGGTGTTTGACATCAGAGATGGTATACGGGTGCTCAGTGGAGACTGGGTACACTGAACGCACTCGCCGAGAACTCCCAGATGGTATTATACCTCACGTCAGATGGCAGTTCTCTGGTGACACTGGTACAGCTTAGTCTGTTGACCCGAGATCGTCATAGAGTCTTGTGTGTCTCCCACTGTGCTTTGATTTCCACCCTACCACGGCTCTACTGAGTCGTGCAAACAGGTGGTTTTTGGGTACAGTCCCGATTCACATGGAGGCAATGAGCGATAGGAGGGGATTCGTCTCTCCCGGTATTGGGGGTTGATGTTGCGCTATGCTCGACTGGCCATAACAGGAAATCCCTGGCCAGGGTTGCAGTGACCTACTGGTAAGTGTTATCGGTAGTTTCACACATGTCATGGACTTCACGTCGGCATGACTTATCAAGCTATTGGGGTCTGACGTTTACCACCCCTAGGCGAGATATGCGACATATCAGATGAACAAACCGGACTGTACGGTAAGTGTTACTGGTTGGATTCACAGGTGTGTGAGTGGGCTTGCTCGTCGATCTTCTGATCTCTCAATACCTGGGTGGCCGTTACGTTTAGCAGACCGCTTGCGGCTTGTGGGTGTTTGATATGATCATCACCTGCTGCCGGCGTATTGACGAGTCTTTAGAGTCCTACACAGAGGTTTCCTGGCTCAAGCGAAACGAAATAAGAGCGCATATGAGATATGTGCGGGACCGAGAATAATGCGTGTATGTGATACCGTATTCTATTCTCGCGATGAATGTATCGATTGGTTGTATGCGATATAACCTAGTTATTGAATCAAGGATTGATTCGATAAGCTGATACATTGGATACTAGCCGGTTATATGCGACATGACCGGATCATTGAATCAAGTGTTGATTTAATGATTTAATGTATAATTATATATTTGATATATTACATTGTATCAACTAGTATTGGTTCACTTTAAAAGGATTTTCTCACTTGAAATGCACATTGTATATGTGATATATTTTTTGTGCACTTGTTTGTATCATGTTCGATGATACTTGCTCATTTGGGTTTGTGTAAAGATTAAACAATGTTTAGTGAATGGTTAGGGTTTCTTTTCTCTTATTTATTTATCTATTTATTATTGTTTTGGAAAAGATAAAGAGAAAAAGAAATGGTGGCTTAGTTTGTTTTTTGTTGAAGCTTCTTGAAGTTTTGAACAAGTCCACCATTCTTGTCTCTTCTCTAACCCTAACCACTCATCTAACCTTAGTTAAATCTCTACACTAAACCATGGTTGAGATTATGATAAGTATCATATTGTTTTTATTTTAAAAAACTTATGATATATATCATCTTCTTCTTCTTCATCTTCTTCTTCCATGAAGAAAGCTTGCAACATCAATGGTGATTGATTAAAAAGTGTGAGAAATCCAAATCTAAAGTCTACCCACTTCCTATTTCTTCATCCTCTACCTCTTTCCAAGTAGTATAGGGTGTTTCCTTCACAAGTTTTCTTGACTTGGTGAAGTTGGAGCTTGATCTAGCGATGCCTCGACGTAAATCATCTTCGGCATCGTCGTCGATGACCTAGCCCGCTTTTTCTTCGATGAAGCCGACGCTAGAGCCCAAGATCCAATTTGTACAGCAAGGAGACTTCATCGCGGAGCCATGGAGGTGGAGGACCGGATCTACAAAGGTTGTAGCCACTTTCCTTTAGCATTTAATTCGTTTACATGCTTGCATCGCCTTATTATCTAGTTAACGATCCGTATTAGGGTTTGTAGGCACTTGAAAAATTTTAATTGGCCATGTTTGATGCCTTGTGAGACTCAATTAGAGTGCCTAGGAACCCTACAGTGGTATCAGAGCTACTAGGCATTGGATGTCGACCTTTGGGGGGTTCTCACTGTGTGACAGTGTGGCGAAGCATAGGCTGTTACCCCCAGGGTGTCCCGAGACTGGAAGGTGTTCCGGCGGGTTGTAGTCCTCGCGAGGGGGCATGCATAAAAAGTAACGGCTGAGGGACCCGTTGGTTCCATGGTGACCCCATTGGATTGGTTGGCTGCCTGACCTACGGTGGTATCAGAGCCTAGCTAGAGCCTTAGGCGATGCGTAGACGGAGTTAGAAGTCCGATCGACCCAAAACCCCGACTTTAAAATGCTCTCTGGACAATTTTGAAAAACTGGGTTTTTCCGAGATTAAAAATATGCAGAAACCTCAGTACAATATTATAAGAATTACTGTTTCAAACGGGGGCTCTGAATCGTTCATAGTGCGGCGGAACCGCCGCATATGCATGCCTAATGCGGCGGTTCCGCGGCAAGTTGGTCTCCTCTGGCACATTTTTCTGCACAGTAATTCTTATAGTTTATTGTTGGTGTTTCTGGGAATTTTTAATAATTTTTTAAAGAGTTGAATTTTCTGGGTTGTATTAGGGACTCGGTGTTTCGATCGGATTGTCTAATTTTGTCAGTGTGTTTTTCCGGGTATTTTTTAGAATATGTTAAAATGTTCGACCGGATATAAATACCCACTTTTTCCCCTGCCGGGAAATTTCCAATTGTTGGATTTTCCGTAGTTTAATAACGTTCTAAGTAGTGCAAGTAACGCAATGGACCCTCTAGAAGACAACAAACCTTAACTCAATTATGTGACCGTCTTGAACTGCCCTTTGAACCTTAGGGTTTGGGGCAGTACGGCGTGCCACATGTGAGGCGTTGGCTTGACCCTTCTATGGCTGGACCGTTGGTACTGAGGCACGAACTGAATGTTTTTAGACTTATTTCATGTGTTGGACTGTATCGGGAAAACTTGGGTGTTCGATTGTTCGATCGGAAAGTTTAACATTTTCTATTTATCCGGAATGTGATACAATACTTGGAATTCGCAAAAAGTTATGAGATGACTGGATGAATGTTATAAACATAGCTGTTTAGTCTCACTTGATCGGTTGCCACGGAATTTTGATGTGATCAAAAGTCCGTCGCAATCACGTAGTGTACGCGGATACTCGCCGGGTAAACTTAATAGACAGCCTCACTCCATAGCCCCGACCAAGTGACTGTAGGAGAACCCCGTCGCCGAAAGCATCTGTTCGGGTGCTCGCGGTAGCGGTGTTCCGCCTTGGTGCACTTCGTCGACGGCATCGGGGGTGCGGCCGTCTACTGAAGTTTGCGACGAGCATTCGATCAGGATGTCGGGAATCTTGTTGAATTGCCCGACTTGATATTGAAAAGAGTTTTCGATTTTGAGACTGAAATGCGGGGTTTATAATTGTTAGGCATACGATGTCTAAGTATTTCATTTGATTAGGCATGCGATGTCTAAAGAGATTGCGGATTCCAACTGTTGTATTTTTACACTTTCTTTTCTGTGACCGTAAGTGTAATATGTGATATCGCCGGTTTCGTTGCTATATGTCAACGACAATTGGGATGCGCATATTTACTTACGTTGATAACATGTGATGTTATGTGTTGCTGGATATGTTATATTGGATCGTCGTGTTTGAATAGCCGGGGGTTTTTATGTGAGATGAGTGTTTTTCATTTTCATTCATGTAAAAACTTGTATGTAATATTCTTTTATTGGGCCACTTCCAGGTTGCGGAAGTTGTCACCGTTGATGTATATTATTTACTTTTCTGCACTAGGATAGACCCAAGGAGGGGAGCACAAGTAACCGGGTTCTAGGGTCCAGTGGGAGACCATCTCGAGGAGTCGAGTCCGGGTCTCCTAACCCTAGAATTGGTAGGGTTGCTTGCCGCTCTCGTAGGGGTCTAGGGGTGTGGGATTGGCTATTCATCACGACCGAGGAATCCGTGTTTTATACTGGCTCGTATTGAAAACACGGACGTCCTAGTATATCCAATATTTCATATGATATTTTCTGCTGCGTTATCTGTAATGTGATCATGTGATGTTCTGTGACAGATATTTTATATAGTATTATGATATATTATATAAACGTTGCTTATGTTTTACACCCGCGCTAGCCCTGCCCCGCTCTGCCATTAGTTACCTAACCTAACGGTGCAGACGGGACATCGAGGCGAATGCGGGTGGCATAAGCGTACGTTATATTTATCTGTGATGTTTAGGTGGACTTAAATGATGGGATATTCATTAATGAGATTAATGAAAGAAAATAAACCTAATTGATGTTGTGGAATCGAATTTCAAAATAAAAACAGGTAGCAACAGTTCTTGCTTTGCATCGCGGTGTTCATTATAGAACATCCTGCACCTTATTCGATGAGGAAAGGACCGAGATCCCTTCACCGGGAGTGACTCCTTTAGCAATAACTGGCAGATGCTACAACCCTCGGGTTTGTCTTTGATCGCTTCTATAGTTTCCGCTTTGCACAGTGATATATATGATATATCACGCACCTCATTCGACGAGGAAAGGGCCGACGATCCCTTCACCGGGACTGACCGCTTTAGCAAAACTAGAAAAGCCTCGAAAACATTCCATTTAAAAACCATTTGATTCCGTAACGAGATCAAGTTCAAAGCGTTAAAGGTTTTCATAAAAACCATTCGCAACCCTCCGTCATTTTAGGAAGTAGAGTACTTAGTATTCGTGCTGTGTTTGTTGACCATAGTCAAGGCACAGTGTACGGTAGCTAAGTGATGTCTTCGTACACCGCATATGATGCGATTAGTTAGGACATTCGCGTGACTTTGTTGTCCTTAGTTAAGGGTCATATGGGTGGGTCTAATTAATCACGAAATGACGGGTAGAACTTGACTAGTACTTATGATTTGTTGACCATAGTTAAGGTCATAGGTGCTAGGGGTAAAAACCATTATCGGGAGTTTCAAGTGTTGAAACTTGCAATGAGATTGCATACCTTCTATATGATAGTTGGATCCCGATACCCACTGCGAGTAATTGTTACTCTTGGGAGAGTTTTGCACTTTACAATTAGCCGATCAAGTAGGTGTCTAGAAAGGGGTCAACGGGGTTACGCCTCTGGGAAAGCGAGGTTTACAGTAATTAGGTCCGTGCGAAAGCACGGGGAACCTCCCTCAAAGTACCGACACTGGCCTGGCTTAAAGATTGGCGAACTTGTAGAGTGTAATTAATCCCGGCTAGTCTTTCCTTTTAAGGTTTGAAGGAAGATTTGATAAAAACAGTGGGAGCCATCCTGATTAGATAAAATATATAACCAATCTGATCTTGCAAGAGCGCACGCAGAGTGTTTTCTTCTCTCTCTCTCCTAGTAGCGACCATATCACGCCTTAATCAAGATAATAATATGGATGTATTGACCGAACCCACTTGTTATACTGAGCTGGGGAACGTTGGTCCCGCTCCAACTTATAATTGTTATAAGACAGAGCAGGAAATAGGGAATACCAGAATTCCTATGCCGCCCAAACGAAGAAAGTGCATATGATGCATCTCTTTCGGGTGTGTTCATTACAAAGAACTGTTTCTCAGTATCCTCTGCATCCTGGGTATATGATACCGGATCAGGATCCCAGATATGTAATCTGTTACATAGGGCTACAAAAAGCTAGAAAAACTGAGAACGGGTGATAAGTTTGATGAGGCAGAAAACGGGGCAAGTGTTGCAACCAAGTCTGTTGGTCACTGTCACCCTGTATTACCAATACATTGATTCTGAACAAATACTATTAGATACCGAACCTGATATACAAAATCATATCAGTCTCTTTATTAGTAAAGAAATGATATAATTTTGTATTGTTGGATAATGTTTTGAACATTTCCTATATCAAAAGTTGATCGGTTCAGGCACGTTATCTAAAAGCATTGACTTTCTAAATCAAACTACAGTTACTTGTATACTGAACACACACAAGAGGAAGAGTTCAGAAATGAACAAATTCTTCTTGAGGTATTGTAGACTAGGTCATATCAATGCGCCCGACTAGCTGAAGTTATATTTAGATGCATATTTAAATCAGTTTGAATTTACATCTTGTGAAACTTGCCAGTCATGTCACAAAGATATAATGGCACCAGCTATGTTTACTGGAAGCAGAGAAAGAGTTAATGAACTTTTGGGACTGATACATGATGATGTATATAAAGTCTCCTGTCTACACATGCCAGGACTGGTTCTTTATACTTCATTATATTCTCTGATAATCTCTCAAGATTCAGTCATATGTTCCTGTTGAAACATAAGTCTGAAGCTTTTGAGGTATTCACAGAATATAAGTTAGAAGTAGAGAACCAAAATACGGGTATAAGTATTATGTCCTATGATAAAATCAGGGAGGAGAATACTTGTGCATGGCATTCCTGGACTATTCTAAAGGAAAATGAGATTCTCTCTCAGTATTACTCCTCTGAATACACCACAGCACAACGGTGTATCGGGGCGGAGCAATCACACAATATTAGATATCGTGTGCTCTATGATGAGTATTACTGAGTTACCTATTTCCTTTTGGATGTTACGCGCTTGAGAAGCTGCATACCTATTGAATTAGGTTCGAATCAAATCACTGCCTACCACTTCATATGTGATATGGAAAGGGAAGAGCCCATATCTTAAGTTAGTTAAGATTTGGGATTGTCCGGCCTATGTCTAAATGCAAAATCCGGACAAGCTCGAGGCTAGGTCTGTAATGTAGAACTGGAAAGGTTCCAGCTATACAAACTAAAGCAGATAATTTGGAAGAACCAAAGGATTCAGTAGATTCCAACGAACCTCAGCCTCTCCGCCGATCTAGTAGGGTTCCTCACCCACCTGAGAGATACTTCGATTTCTCGATGACAGTGGGAGCGAGGATTGCATCATAAGATGATGACCCAACTAGTTTCGAGCTGGCCATCGGGGGTAGAACTCTGCAAAAATGGCTGGATGCTTAGTGATCTGAGATGGAATCCTTATACACCAACAAAGTATGGACTTTGGTTGCTATATCTGAAGGGTTAAATCCCCATCAGGAGCAAGTATATCTTGAGAAGATTTCTTGGTGTAGATGGAAAAGTTGAGACTTTCAAAGCTAGACTTGTTAAAGGTTTTCGTCATCGACCAGGCATGGAAAATGATGAAACCTTTTTCCAGGGAATATGCTTAAGTCCATCCAGATCCTACTTGCCACGGCTACATACCATAACTACGATATCTGGTGGTTGGGTGCCATGACTACTTTTCTAAATAATGTTTTAGAAGAGTGCGTCTATAAGTACACAGCCAGAGGGCCTCGTAGACAGTGGGAGCAGCGGAAACGTGTGCAAGATGCTTTATAGGATAAAGCAGGCATCGCGGAGTTGGAACATCTGTTTTGATGGATTATTCAAAGCAGTTGACATCATCAAAATGGTAGATGAACCTTGTATAAACAAAAAGGTAGTAGGGAGTATGGTGACGATCCTCGTAGAGTACGTGGATGACATACTCTTGTTAGGGAAGGAGTTTCCTATGCTACGCTCGATCAATCTCCGCTTATCACAATGATTTTCCATATAGGATCAAACTGATACCTACTAAATCCTAAGCTTTGGATCTATGAGATATATCTAATTGGATGTTAGGATACTCACTAGTTGTAGTGAGATGGTATCAATCGATCCTGGGGAGAATCACTGGAAGGGTTCCAGAGTGATAACGACGACTGAATGTCAGTCACAGGCATTGTCTTTACCCTCAGTAAAGGGACGGTATGTTGGAAGAGTTCCAAGCTAGATACCGTGACAAACTAGACGATAAAGGCTGGTAACATCGCTATTAAAGATACTACCAAATAGGCAGTTTGGGTGTATATTGGTTCATAAGATGAACTAGGTTCCTGCCATTGTATGACAATGGAAGTGTGGCTTCGGCCCTGGAACCCTGGTCCCATCGGTGACCCAGACAAATTCTGAGGCAGCATCACCTGATCATGGAGATAGTTGATCTCCAGGTTGATCGAGGTTAGGAGAGTAGACTCAGAGGACAACACGGCGGATCCACTCACGAAGACCTTTTCCCAAAGAGAGACTTTTAGGGGATGGTTGAGTATGTGATACTGCAACCACTGCTACAGATGGCCCTAGTGCAAGTGGGAGATTGTTAGTTATATGTATGCCCTAGAGGCCATTACTGTACATTGGATGTATATTGTAGTGGATGCTGGGACATATATAGGTAGGACTTTCTTGCTCGACATGATAGTACGCTATCTGGTTGCTCTTTATCTTAACGTGTATACTTTCTGTCTCTCTGTTACTGTTGATAAAGCCCTTAGGATGTGTACTCGACTTCCAGGACTGTGATGCAGATCATACTAGTGGGGCCTGGATAGTCCATGAGTACATCCTTAAATGTTCATAGTCGAGGGAATATCGAGACGGGGAATCGATATTCCAGAGTAGACTAGCGTATATCTTCTCGACCCATGCGATGGGCGATGGATGATCCCATATCCATTGGTGTTTGACATCAGAGATGGTATACGGGTGCTCAGTGGAGACTGGGTACACTGAACGCACTCGCCGAGAACTCCCAGATGGTATTATACCTCACGTCAGATGGCAGTTCTCTGGTGACACTGGTACAGCTTAGTCTGTTGACCCGAGATCGTCATAGTGTCTTGTGTGTCTCCCACTGTGCTTTGATTTCCACCCTACCACGGCTCTACTGAGTCGTGCAAACAGGTGGTTTTTGGGTACAGTCCCGATTCACATGGAGGCAATGAGCAATAGAAGGGGATTCGTCTCTCCCGGTATTGGGGGTTGATGTTGCGCTATGCTCGAGTGGCCATAACAGGAAATCCCTGGCCAGGGTTGCAGTGACCTACTGGTAAGTGTTATCAGTAGTTTCACACATGTAATGGACTTCACGTCGGCATGACTTATCAAGCAATTGGGGTCTGACGTTTACCACCCCTAGGCGAGATATGCGACATATCAGACGAACAGACCGGACTGTACGGTAAGAGTTACTGGTTGGATTCACAGGAGTGTGAGTGGGCTTGCTCGTCGATCTTCTGATCGCTCAATACCCGGGTGGCCGTTACGTTTAGCAGACCGCTTGTGGCTTGTGGGTGTTTGATATGATCATCACCTGCTGCCGGCGTATTGACGAGTCTTTAGAGTCCTACACAGAGATTTCCTGGCTCAAGCGAAACGAAATAGGAGCGCATATGAGATATGTGCGGGACCGAGAATAATGAGTGTATGTGATACCGTATTCCATTCTCGCGATGAATGTATCGATTGGTTGTATGCGATATAACCTAGTTATCGAATCAAGGATTGATTCGATAAGCCGATACATTGGATACTAGCCGGTTATATGCGACATGACCGGATCATTGAATCAAGTGTTGATTTAATGATTTAATGTATAATTATATATTTGATATATTACTTTGCATGAACTAGTATTGGTTCACTTTAAAAGGATTTTGTCACTTGAAATGCACATTGTATATGTGATATATTTTTTGTGCACTTGTTTGTATCATGTTTGATGATACTTGCTCATTTGGGTTTGTGTAAAGATTAAACTATGTTTAGTGAATGGTTAGGGTTTCTTTTCTCTTATTTATTTATCTATTTATTATTGTTTTGGAAAAGATAAAGAGAAAAAGAAATGGTGGATTAGTTTGTTTTTTGTTGAAGCTTCTTGAAGTTTTGAACAAGTCCACCATTCTTGTCTCTTCTCTAACCCTAACCACTCATCTAACCTTAGTTAAATCTCTACACTAAACCATGGCTGAGATTATGATAAGTATCATATTGTTTTTATTTTAAAAAACTTATGATATATATCATCTTCTTCTTCTTCATCTTCTTCTTCCATGAAGAAAGCTTGCTACATCAATGGTGATTGATGAAAAAGTGTGAGAAATCCAAATCTAATGTCTACCCACTTCCTATTTCTTCATCCTCTACCTCTTTCCAAGTAGTATAGGGTGTTTCCTTCACAAGTTTTCTTGACTTGGTGAAGTTGGAGCTTGATCTAGCGATGCCTCGACGTAGATCATCTTCGGCATCGTCGTCGATGACCTAGCCCGCTTTTTCTCCGATGAAGCCGACGCTAGAGCCCAAGATCCGATTTGTACAGCGAGGAGACTTCATCGCGGAGCCATGGAGGTGGAGGACCGGATCTACAAAGGTTGTAGCCACTTTCCTTTAGCATTTAATTCGTTTACATGCTTGCATCACCTCATTATCTAGTTAACGATCCGTATTAGGGTTTGTAGGCACTAGAAAAATTTTAATTGGCCATGTTTGATGCCTTTTGAGACTCCATTAGAGTGCCTAGGAACCCTACAGTGGAACATGTAACAGAGAGACAGAAAGTATACACGTTAAGATAAAGAGCTACCAGATAACGTACTATCAGTACTGCCCCAAACCCTAAGTTTCAAAGGGTAGTTCAAGACGGTCACATAATAGAGTTAAGGTTTGTTGTCTTCTAGAGTGTCACGACCCGAAAGAGCACGTGACTGGCCCTTGAACCATATGAAGTCTATAGGACCCCATCTGATCCAAGTAAGCCAAAAGCCCAGCAATCTAAAACCATTTAAAGAGTAAATAAGGAAAACTGTTTTTGAAAAGTAAGGAAATCATGTTTGGAAATCAAAGTTTTTAAATAACTAAGCCGAATATGCATTTTTTTAAAATGTGTAACCTTTCCTGAAAATTTCGGCAGAGTTTCCTTTGTAAAAACTGGCCCCGAACGGGGTACAACAAGAATAATATATATGAAATGATAAAAGGCATCCCCAAGCGGGAGCTAGCTCTTCGTCCATCGACGGTCACAACCACGCAAGCAATAATAATATACAACGCCAAAGGGCGAGGATCAAAACCCAAAAAAAAAGAAACCAAAAACAGCCAGAAAACCGTAATACTACTAGCGCGACTCTAAGGTCGAAATAAAACAACACTGTTTTCTAAGTCTGAAATAATAAACAAGTTTTGGTTGATGGAAATTCTAGATACAATAAATGATACATGAACAATGGCGGTTCTGATACAAAAGAACCCACCTATCCAAGCAAGTCACCCATAAGGAAGCAGTGTGCCAGAAATGCCGCTATGGAATCTATACGGCAAAAACCTGCAAGGACTGGGGCACAACGTGGGTGAGTTGCCAACTCGTGAATAGAAAATATCTACCAGCAGAGATCGAATGCATGACCCATCCTAGGTCAATACGATCAGATATAAATAAACCTCAATATGAATAAAGCTGAAGCATGCTAAACTGGCAATGTAATCTCTACATGAGTGTAATGCCAAGTGCTCGTGCTAGTGCCTCAGGTAATAGCATGTCATGAATATGAGGCATGATCAATGTAATCAAATCTGCACACACGTGGATCCCGTCTACTCGTCACCCAATGACAATAACCATCATGCAAGTAAATATCATGAAACCTGTGCATGGAAATATGAGGATATAACCCACCCGTGTCCCTCACGACACGTCAAAATCATGGAACCGGAGTGCCCAGCATCGGCACTCGAAAACATCATGAAAACTGTGTCCAGCATAGGCACATAAATCCTCATATATCGGGCTCCGTCAATCCGGATCGGCCCGCGGGCTCTGTCTACGGTATCGGCCCTCGGCCCCGGCAGGACGCCCAAATCTATCCATCGACTCTGGTCAGTATTCTCCGGATAACCGCCAGGTCCAACCAATCACCGGTAGGTACTCGCCCGCCTCCAGGCTCAATCAGCAAAGCTCATCGATCATCTTGCCGAGGGGAACCATACCGGGTCCACCATGTACCCGTAATCGGCTCATCCACTCCTCGATTCGGGTTTCACATGTCGCTCTCAGCACCGAGAAAATACATGGTGGACGCACTGAAATATCATATCAAGGGTAACCGGGTTTTTAAAGCAATGACATATTCTCTTTTGAAACACTCTCGGTTCCCAAATCCAGAAATATCATAGAAACAACATATCTCAATGCGTATAATCAAAACCATGAAGTATGCGACATGTAAAGGAAGGTATGCATATCATCATGTCATGCAAGGATCATATACTGAATGCAATAGTACTACTGTGTAGTGACATGGCAATTATCGATGATGAGTGTGTGAGCCGGCAACAAGTGTACGTGGAACATATGCATCATCGATAATGGTGCTGGTGTCCTAGCAGCATGACTGAAATATAACCACAGTACAAGCGATGCAATGCAAATAGCATGAATATGCGGAATCGAATAATCAACGTAGAAGTAAAGAATCTACACCAATCTGTACAAGTCATGCTGGGGTGCCATTTGAAATAAGACGAATCAGGGCTTTTGGAAAAACAAGGGCTACGGTGTTTAAGGAAAAGATACATCATTTGAAAATATCCGTATGACCCTTCTGCCTATCTTTAAAATATCCCCGATTCGTTAGTTTGAAATAGGTATGACTCGGTCCAGTCTAATGTCTACTAAGTAATCTAGACAGGAGGGGTAAGAAACCACCTAATCTGAGTCAATATATATAGATATGATAGTCGGTGATCCCGCCTCAATAACATATCGTAAGATATCCTCGAGTCATGAGTGCGGATCTATCATCAATATCGGCTCGTATGGTAGATCGTCGTACGGCATCCCAATAGCTGGGTAGGGGTCAATATCACAGTACCTCATCACATATCAGGTATCACTATCATCAGATCGCATAATCTGGGGTACTACTCTAAGTCTATTACAAATCGATACCATCTATAAAAATATGAATGCGGGTAAAGCACATGTCCAAAGGCCCGCTAAAACTATCATATCGCACCTCGAAGACAAGCTATGTCACATCACCGATCTCACGGCCTCACATCAAGTATCATCTCAAACCACGTATCATCCTCAAATCCCGTATATAAACACATAGTCCCATACCCATGTGTAGATATACGCACCATCATATGTACTATAATAAATGAAAGAATGAATGCAAGTATGTGTGTAAATGTATGTGTGAGTGCAACCACTACTCTAGGGTTCGCACTATACTAAACCAATATATTCTTATCATCAAAATATCATTATTACCATCAATAACCCTAAACAACACATAATAAATATTCGTGCGTATACGTATTCGTATACATCACCACGGACTGCGGGGGTGCTATATGCCATCCACCCGACTTCTCCCCGTAGATATAAATCTACTCACATTGCTTCTCGTGTGCCAAAGCCGATGTCGCTATCTTCACCTCCTTTGCTTCAACATCACGCGGGGTACCTACAAGTATATCACAATGCTAAAGCACATGAAAATCACATCGGAAACCAAAATAGCACACGCTACCCGCATAGGTAAAACCTATCGACTCGCATGTAAACACAATCATAATCCACTTGTCGTTGACGTCCAAACGCCACCCGACAGGAATGAATCACCAAATACCAAAATCCATGCTAAAACAAGTCCCAAATTATACACCAACATAGGAAAATCAACCCAGATTTCACCCTAGATGGAATCAGTCAAAACTAGACATACTCAGGGTCAAAACTAGAGGAAATGGGGGCATGCACAGAAAACGAGACAATTCCTTAAAATACCTTATTTTAGAATTTTCCATAATTTTTCCCCATTTATCTGTATTTAATTATACCAGAATATTAAAATATTCATTAAAATAATATTAAATTATAAAATTTCCCAAAAATCATATTTTATTATTTTGAAGACGTTACAATCTACCCCCCTTAAAGAAATTCGGTCCCCGAATTTAAATTTAAACCCCCAAATACTAAAGTATTTCAATACAAATTCCAAGTCATCGGGGCTCCGAAATCATCTATACATAAAACATCATAGCGCAATGCATGCGCATGAGTACTGAGCAGATAACTGAAAAGCAACACTCCATCAAGCATCCGCAATCATCGGAGTCATGGTAACGACACAATGTCAAATCCAATACAAAATCAATATGATATGAACCAAGACTATACATGTAGACACCCAATCTATACATGTAATTAGCTGATGCAACTGTATGCCAAATCTTTTTAAGTCGCTGTGCGATGCGCGTAACACTGCACAGTGGCGGACGTTTCTCATAAGAAAATAACTATATATGTGTATATATATCCTTTGTTTAATAAGCACGTTCCGCCATTTTGAAAATAATCAGAAGGGTTTCCTTGTTTTTAAAACGTTTTGTGTCATATCGGACACGTAGGTATATACTGAGGCTATAGCTCGCTTTTCGGAAATCCCTTCGATAACTATCGATGCATGCAAAATATATCCAGGCACTGTCCACTGACTAGTCCTGCTCAGTATGAAAGAAAATATCCCACATCATAAAAATGTACTGCTCCAAAAGGAATAAATTCCAAAAATGCACATAACACCACCCTGTGCGTCTGACGCGCACGGAAATCAAAATCCATATATGCGCTAAACATGTGCACAAAACAACATCTAGGTGCAACGGGTGTGCACGAAGCATCTGTCATAGGCAACATGTGTGCCTGACAGCCAAAACAGGTGCATCTGACATGCACGAAGAATCTCGATTTAGTGCATCTGGTGTGCCCCAAAATCGTATCTCAAAACATGCGCCCAACATGCGTGAAAATCCAAATCGGTGCATCCATCATGCACGAATGAAAATCTAGACCCTGCGCACTCAATATGCACGGAATCACAAAATCCAATAGCAACGTCGAATATGCGTAAGTCCAGTCAAAAGCACGGAGTGCAAGAATCCACATCAATATCACAATCAAAATCGACATACCGAAAGGCATCAAATCGAAGTCAGGTGCAATCGTAATACACAAAATATAAATCCGGTGCAACAAAGGCACGAAATATAAATCTGATGCGATAAACGCAAGAAACATAAAACTGGTGCGACAAATGCATGAAGTATAGAACTGATGCATCCCATGCACAAATACCAAGCAATAACTCAAATAAGTAAGCAGCAACACCAAGTGTATCCAGATATGAAGAAAATCATAAACGTGTGCAGCTGCGGGCACAAAACACATATCGATGCACTACAAGTACATATAAGCTATACCGAGTGCAAAATCAAAACACTAAAATTACATGAAACTTTGCTGGAAGCGTATATCAAATCACCAGCATAAAATAGGCATGAAATCGCAATCAACAGCTCAAAAGTAATAACTATGTACAAGGTATAAATACCCAGTAGGTGCAACCATGGTGCACAAAATCAAATATCATGAAACTCAGTCATCAAGACTAAATCATGCGAATAGATCGCCCAAAATACCGAAATCCAAAGCAACGGATACGTGATAATCAAATCACAAAATCACAAATCATAATTACCGTCGTCGGTATACCCTCCTTCAGGGTCGAGAAGGTACCGGTACATCCAATGCTAGCGGCGCAAGATATCTACTTGCCTCTTGCTCGCGGCTGGCGTCCTCTGCCTCTGGTTCCTGATCTTTCCTGTAGATTACCAACTCGCAATCCATCGGCTCATCGGCCCGGTCAGGTGTGCTGACAGGAACGATTCCGTTCTTGCACTTCCCTGGTCATCTCTCGGTCAATCCTCACGACCGCTCGTAAAGCAGCACATCTCTAGTGCCGACCTCGGGTCCTCTGAATGCATATCACACATCCGATCCTGGGTGCAACTCTTATTGCAGCAGTGTACTGGAAGGAATCCTACTCAAGGTCTCTTCTGATCTTGCCTAAGCCAAACTGTAAGGAGGCTGGTACTCTGGTGTAATCTTTTCTCGCTCTCTGGACCTCTGCGTCCTTAGTACAACATCTCCTCGGAAGCTGGTCGCATCTCTGCGCCTCTGTATGCATGTCCGGCCTTTAATCTTAACGGGGTGTAGTAACAGCTCGTCTGCCTCTCGCACGAACTTCTTGTCCCGCTTGTCTGTATCATCGACCATTCGACGTCGCGTCTTTATCTGCACACTGCAATGTCCTCGGCTACGGTCCACCCGAAGTCTCTAACACGGACTCGAAATCACGAACTCAGTATCTTCATCACTCAGTAGAAGATATCTAGCCGAACACGTCCTCAGCGTGCATATCGCATCTCTGATGTCAGCGGAGTGCAACGTTATCTCGTCGAAATCTCGTGCAAACTCTTTACTCCACCTTGCTCCACTATCGACTGATTCGGACTCATCTCATCATGGCTACACAGACTGCGCTCCGACGGCTATGCTCGTATCTGGAGTCTCCCAAGCAGTGTCCCATCACATGATATCCGAATGATGTCGAATCATCCGATCGACTCGTCAGAACCTCACAATCCCCCAAGAGCTCAACATCTCGGGTACAGTTTAATAGTATCGAGTACATGCCACAGCGTCGGTGGTCCAGCCGTAGAAGGGCAAACCCAAGCCTCACTAATGGCGCCGAGGAACTGCCGCAAACCCTAAGGTTCAAAGGCTTTCACACGGCCATTAAGTCGAGTTAGGGTTTCATTCTTCTAGAGGGTCCATAGAATCACCTGCATGTCTTTCCGTATACTTTAAACTTGGAAAATGGGTTCCTGACCTTCGATCGTCTCAATCGACTCTCAACGAATCTGCGTGAAGTCGCCTCTAGCTGGAATCAATCTATCTGATGACCTCGCATCGGGGTAAGCGAACGAACCACATGTCCTAGTCATTAATCCTCGGTGACTAGCGACTCACTATCACATCTCTAAGAATATGCTCATGCTGCAGTAGCTCCAATCATCTGGGCGATATCCCATCACTCACAGCAACAACTGGCTCATTCGTCGGTACGTTAAGCAGCGCCTCAACCATCATGAATAAGCGATACATCAACGGTCATCACATCCTGGCTGGCCTCTATCAGTGGCTCAATCCTCTGGTACCGTCATGTACATCCTAGAAATCTCACAGCAGCAATCTGTCAAACGCCCATAGTGCGGAAACACAAAATACGAAGCCTCAATGCAACCGTATGTCTCTGGAATCACGCCCCGGTCAGTCCTCGTCCGCGATGAGCTCATGCTGACAACTCGAGCCGTAGCTCACTCTGCCCGTGCAATCGCGGCAGCAAAACCATAACCAGTATCGATGAAGATAGATCATAGGAAGGAATATGACACAATGCAAGGAAATGTACAACCTAAGGTTACTTAAGCGGAGTGGCGTGTCGTAAGTATGCCGCGGAACATACCCACGGTACGTCACTCTACTTTAGTCACCTATTCCATCAACCAAGGGCCATCCTACACGACGAAAGTTCGGGTCTAATACCCCCTCGACCAAGTCTAAGTTCCGTAAGGTCAAGCCTAAGTTCCTTATATAGATAACGCCCTAGGCTCCACATAGTCAAACTTAGACTCGAACCAAGGTCAACCTAGCGCTCTGATACCAACTTTGTCACGACCCGAAAGAGCACGTGACTGGCCCTTGAACCATATGAAGTCTATAGGACCCCATCTGATCCAAGTAAGCCAAAAGCCCAGCAATCTAAAACCATTTAAAGAGTAAATAAGGAAAACTGTTTTTGAAAAGTAAGGAAATCATGTTTGGAAATTAAAGTTTTTAAATAACTAAGCCGAATATGCATTTTTTTAAAATGTGTAACCTTTCCTGAAAATTTCGGCAGAGTTTCCTTTGTAAAAACTGGCCCCGAACGGGGTACAACAAGAATAATATATATGAAATGATAAAAGGCATCCCCAAGCGGGAGCTAGCTCTTCGTCCATCGACGGTCACAACCACACAAGCAATAATAATATACAACGCCAAAGGGCGAGGATCAAAACCCAAAAAAAAAGAAACTCAAAACAGCCAGAAAACCGTAATACTACTAGCGCGACTCTAAGGTCGAAATAAAACAACACTGTTTTCTAAGTCTGAAATAATAAACAAGTTTTGGTTGATGGAAATTCTAGATACAATAAATGATACATGAACAATGGCGGTTCTGATACAAAAGAACCCACCTATCCAAGCAAGTCACCCATAAGGAAGCAGTGTGCCAGAAATGCCGCTATGGAATCTGTACGGCAAAAACCTGCAAGGACTGGGGCACAACGGGGGTGAGTTGCCAACTCGTGAATAGAAAATATCTACCAGCAGAGATCGAATGCATGACCCATCCTAGGTCAATACGATCAGATAAAAATAAACCTCAATATGAATAAAGCTGAAGCATGCTAAACTGGCAATGTAATCTCTATATGAGTGTAATGCCAAGTGCTCGTGCTAGTGCCTCAGGTAATAGCATGTCATGAATATGAGGTATGATCAATGTAATCAAATCTGCACACACGTGGATCCCGTCCACTCCTCACCCAATGACAATAACCATCATGCAAGTAAATATCATGAAACCTGTGCATGGAAATATGAGGATATAACCCACCCGTGTCCCTCACGACACGTCAAAATCATGGAACCGGAGTGCCCAGCATCGGCGCTCGAAAACATCATGAAAACTGTGCCCAGCATCGGCACATAAATCCTCATATATCGGGCTCCGTCAATCCGGATCGGCCCGCGGGCTCTGTCTACGGTATCGGCCCTCGGCCCCGGCAGGACGCCCAAATCTATCCATCGACTCTGGTCAGTATCCTCCGGATAACCGCCAGGTCCAACCAATCACCGGTAGGTACTCGCCCGCCTCCTGGCTCAATCGGCAAAGCTCATCGATCATCTTGCCGAGGGGAACCATACCGGGTCCACCATGTACCCGCAATCGGCTCATCCACTCCTCGATTCGGGTTTCACATGTCGCTCTCAGCACCGAGAAAACACATGGTGGACGCACTGAAATATCATATCAAGGGTAACCGGGTTTTTAAAGCAATGACATATTCTCTTTTGAAACACTCTCGGTTCCCAAATCTAGAAATGTCATAGAAACAACATATCTCAATGCGTATAATCAAAAGCATGAAGTATACGACATGTAAAGGAAGGTATGCATATCATCATGTCATGCAAGGATCATATACTGAATGCAATAGTACTACAGTGTAGTGACATGGCAATTATCGATGATGAGTGTGTGAGCCGGCAACAAGTGTACGTGGAACATATGCATCATCGATAATGGTGCTGGTGTCCTAGCAGCATGACTGAAATATAACCACAGTACAAGCGATGCAATGCAAATAGCATGAATATGCGGAATCGAATAATCAACGCAGAAGTAAAGAATCTACACCAATCTGTACAAGTTATGCAGGGGTGCCATTTGAAATAAGACGAATCAGGGCTTTTGGAAAAACAAGGGCTACGGTGTTTAAGTAAAAGATACATCATTTGAAAATATCCGTATGACCCTTCTGCTTATCTTTAAAATATCCCCGATTCGTTAGTTTGAAATAGGTATGACTCGGTCCAGTCTAATGTCTACTAAGTAATCTAGACAGGAGGGGTAAGAAACCACCTAATCTGAGTCAATATATATAGATATGATAGTCGGTGATCCCGCCTCAATAACATATCGTAAGATATCCTCGAGTCATGAGTGCGGATCTATCATCAATATCGGCTCGTACGGTAGATCGTCGTACGGCATCCCAATAGCTGGGTAGGGGTCAATATCACAGTACCTCATCACATATCAGGTATCACTATCATCAGATCGCATAATCTGGGGTACTACTCTAAGTCTAGTACAAATCGATACCATCTATAAAAATATGAATGCGGGTAAAGCACATGTCCAAAGGCCCGCTAGAACTATCATATCGCACCTCGAAGACAAGCTATGTCACATCACCGATCTCACGGCCTCACATCAAGTATCATCTCAAACCACGTATCATCCTCAAATCCCGTATATAAACACATAGTCCCATACCCATGTGTAGATATACGCACCATCATATGCACTATAATAAATGAAAGAATGAATGCAAGTATGTGTGTAAATGTATGTGTGAGTGCAACCACTACTCTAGGGTTCGCACTATACTAAACCAATATATTCTTATCATCAAAATATCATTATTACCATCAATAACCCTAAACAACACATAATAAATATTCGTGTGTATACGTATTCGTATACATCACCACGGACTGCGGGGGTGCTATATGCCATCCACCCGACTTCTCCCCGTAGATATAAATCTACTCACATTGCTTCTCGTGTGCCAAAGCCGATGTCGCTATCTTCACCTCCTTTGCTTCAACATCACGCGGGGTACCTACAAGTATATCACAATGCTAAAGCACATGAAAATCACATCGGAAACCAAAATAGCACACGTTACCCGCATAGGTAAAAACCTATCGACTCGCATGTAAACACAATCAAAATCCACTTGTCGTTGACGTCCAAACGCCACCCGATAGGAATGAATCACCAAATACCAAAATCCATGCTAAAACAAGTCCCAAATTATACACCAACATAGGAAAATCAACCTAGATTTCACCCTAGATGGAATCAGTCAAAACTAGACATACTCAGGGTCAAAACTAGAGGAAATGGGGGCATGCACAGAAAACGAGACAATTCCTTAAAATACCTTATTTTAGAATTTTCCATAATTTTTCCCCATTTATCTGTATTTAATTATACCAGAATATTAAAATATTCATTAAAATAATATTAAATTATAAAATTTCCCAAAAATCATATTTTATTATTTTGAAGACGTTACATAGAGGGTCCATCGCGTTACTTGCACTACTCAGAACGTCTTTAAACCACGGAAAAATCCAACACTTGGAAATTTTCCGGCAAGGGAAAAATTGGTTATTTATATCCGATTGAACTTTTTAACATATTCAAAAATTATCCGGAAAAACACATAGACAAAATTAGAGATTCCGATCGAATCATTGAGTCCCCAATACAACCCAGAAAACTCAACTCTTCAGTGCAAATTAAAAATTCCCAGAAAACTCAGCACCTGAAGAGACAAATTACTGTGCAAAAATGGAAGTCAAATCTCATTATTTGGTCGCGGAACCGCCGCAGAAGCCAAGCTTCTGCCGCGGTTCCGCCGCAGAAGCCAAGCTTCTGCCGCGGTTCCGCCGCGCTTTAGCCGTATCACTTGATCATTTTTGCACCATAATTCTTAGAATTTCCTGCTGAATTTTAAAAGAATTTTTAATCTGGAAAAAACCCAGTTTTGAAAAAATGTCCAGAGAGGTTGAAAAATTGGGGTTTCAGGTTCGATCGGGTTTCTAACATCGTATACGCAGCGCCTAAGGCTCTAGCTAGGCTCTGATACCACTGTAGGGATTCTAGGCACACTAATGAGGTCACACATGGCATCAACCATGCCAATTTCAAATTTTACAAGTGCCGAGAAACCCTAATACGGATCGTTAACTAGAATTTTAGGTGAAACTTGCAACTAGTTAACTACTTTAACTAAGAGTGAACGGAAATACAACCTTTGTAGATCCGGTCCTCCACCTCCATAGCTCCGTGATGATGTCCCCTCGCTGCGATCATCGGATCCCTGGCTCTAGCGTCGGCTTCATCGGAGAAATGGACGGGCTAGGTCGTCGACTTCGATGCCGAAGATGATCTACGTCGAGGCAACACAAGATCAAGCTCCAACTTCACCAAGCCATGAAACTTGTGAAGAAAACACCATATACTACTTGGCAAGTGGTAGAGGATGAAGAAATAGGAAGTGGGTTCACTTTAGAATTGGATTTCTCACTCTTTTTCTCAAGTTGCCATTAAAGGTTGCAAGTTTTTCTTCTTTTTCAAAAAGAAGAAGAAGAAAAAGAATTTAATTAAGTTGTTTTTAAAATAGGAAATAATATCATACTTATCATATACACAACCATGGTCAAGTGTAGAGAATTAACTAAGGTTAGGTGAATGGTTAGGTTTAGGAAAAGAACAAGAATGGTCAAAGCTTCTTGAAACATCTAAGAAAAGAACAAAAGAAGCAACCATATCATTTTCTTTTCCTAAAATAAAGAATAAATAAATAAACTAAATAATCAAGAGAAGATGATAAAACCCTAACCATTTACTTAACCAAGGTTTAAGTCTTACACAAACCCAAGTTTGCATGTATCATCAAACATGATACAAACAAGTGCACAAAAGTATATCACATATACAACTTGTTAACTTCAAGTGAGAAAATCCATTTAAAGTGAACCAATACTAGTTAATGCAAAGTAATATATCAAATATATAATTATGCATTAAATCATTAAATCAACACTTGATTTAACGATCCGGTCAAATCGCATATGACCGACTAATATTCAATGTATCGGCTTATCAAATCAATCCTTGATTCGATAACTAGGTTATATCGCATACAACCAATCAATAAATTCATCATGAGAATAGAATACGATATCACATACATGCTTTATTCTCGGTCCCGCACATATCTCATATGCGCTCCTATTTCATTTCGCTTGAGCCAAGAAACCTCTGTATAGGACTCTAAAGACTCGTCAATACGCCGGCAGCAGGTGATGATCATATCAAACACCCACAAGCCGCAAGCGGTCTGCTAAACGTAACGGCCACCCAGGTATTGAGCGATTAGAAGATCGACGAGCAAGCCCGCTCATACTCCTGTGAATCCAACCAGTAACACTTACCATACAGCCCGGTCTGTTCGTCTGATATGTCGCATATCTCGTCAAGGGGTGGTAAACGTCAGGCCCCAATAGCTCGATAAGTCTTGTCAATATGCGGTCTATAACAATTTGAGAAACTACTGGTAACACTTACCAGTAAATCTCAGCAACCCTGGCCAGGGATTTCCGGTTATAGCCAATCGAACACAGCGCAACATCAACTCCCTATACCGGGAGAGACGAATCCCCTCCTATCGCTCATTGCCTCCATGTGATTAGAGACTGTACCCAAAAACCACCATTTTGCACGCCCTCTTGGACGTGGTAAGGTGGAAATCAAAGCACAGTGGGAACCACACAAGACTCTATTTCGATCTCGGGTCTACAGACTACTCTGTACCAGTGTCACCAGAGAACTGCCATCTGACGTAAGGTATTATACCATCTGGGAGTTCTCGGCCAGTCCGTCCAGTGTACCCAGTCTCCACTGAGGACCCGTATATCATCTCTGATGTCAAACACCAATGGATATGGGATCATCCATCGCCCATCTGTATGGGTCGAGAAGGTATACGCTAGTCTACTTTCGTATATCGATGCCCCGTCTCGATACACCCACGACTAGGGACCTTGAAGGATGTACTTATGGACTACCATGTCCCCACTAGTATGATCCGCATCATAGTCCAGGTAGTCAAGTACACATCCTAAGGGCTTTACCAACATGTAACAGAGAGACAATCAGTGTACACGTTAAGGTAAAGAGTAACCGGATAGCATACTATCATGTCGAGCAAGAAAGTCCTCCCTATATATGTCCAAGCATCCACTACAATATACATCCTATGTATAGTAATGGCCTCTAGGGCATACATATAACTAACATAGACAATAATAAAAATTGCTAAGTAAGAGCAAAAGGAATGTGTGTATTTATGATATAGCATTCTAAATCAATATACATACACTATATGATATATAAACATACATGGAGGAGCGTGGTTGGCCTCTGTCCCAGATGTGGACGCATCACCAACAACTAGACAATCAAACATTGACAATATATGTAATTTTGACATAAACAGGCATGAATATCTGTAATATTACATTCAAAATGTATATGCGTGCAGTATACCTGGAGGTGTGGCAAAATCCACACGGAAGGAGGCATCCGAAGGGGTCTCCGATCTGGGTGCAAGACCGGCCCTCTGAAGCTCCCTACGGAGCTCTCCGGGAGGCAGAACCGCTCTGCCTCTGCCTCTGCCGCGGCTGGAGCTCCTGCTGCCCCTCGCTGCTCCTGACACCGTCATCAAATCTAGATAAATGGTTCGTGGACGCATTAAACAATCATTAAAAGTATTGACTATATATGTATAGAGCGTAAAATGTGAAGTAATAATATAACATTACTGATAACCTTTCGTTCCGTGGGCGCATCATACATACCTACTTGGATTTCATCGTCGATGTCATTTCTAACCCATGTAACTTCATGATCGGTCGAAGACAACCCGTCCTTCGAAACAGACGGTCGGAGCACTTTAAGCCTTCTCTCTTCTTCGTCCTCATCGCTGTCCTCGTATTCTGGGACATCGTAGACATCTCTGGGTTTCCATCGGCATACAACACTCCACCCCGGATGCTACAAACACTGTGAGTAGTATACTTGGAACGCTTGGTTCGGAAAGATAAACGGATCGTCCTGACCGTAAAATCGAAGTGTGTTCACACTGGTCAATCCATATTCATCTTTCCAAGTCCCAAGACTGCTTCTCCACCTGTCCGTATCGGTTCGCGGATCATACCAAGTACACTGGAATATATAAAAGGGTTCTGATCGTCCGGGATAGTCAATGCCGAGTATACAATTTAAGTACCCATAGTAAATCAGACCGTCTGATCTTATCGTCGCAATCCCACTATTCTGAGTGGATCTAGATGTTTCTATGTCCTTAACTACGAATTTGTATCCAAGGACACCAAATCCTTTGTAATATGCAACCTCCATACTAGGAAATTGAGCTAAACATCTTGAATCACTCTCAAATGATGCAGACAAGTTCGTATCGTGGATCTAACAAAACAAATTTTACGACAAATACATAACGATACAAGTTTAGGTTAAAACTGATAGCAAAAAAATGTTATTCGAATAACTTACATGATCTGTGACCCAATCACAAAAATTATCCTGATGGTATTTTTCCAAACGTTCTTCGTTCCAATCAGGATGCCCCTCACGTACCTCGTTAAAATGAATTCTGTTTTCGACAAATAATTGTGACATTAATATTATGTCATTTCATACACATACAAACACAGATATAACAATTAATCCAAAAGAACTTACTTTCTAATTTGTTCAAGACATGCGCAATTAAGCAACATAAACCGGTATATCTTATTGATAAACATAGTGTCTACCCTCTTATACTCGGCTTTACCATTCGGCTTATACCTGGCCTCTCCGCATGTTGGACACTCTTTCAAATCTGAATTCTCTTTCCGGTACAACACGCAATTTTTAGGACATGCTTGAATCTTCTAGCACTTTAGACCCAAATCAGACATCATCTTCTGGGCTTCGTACCAGCTTTCGGGCACATTATTTCCCGGAGGCATAGAATCTTTCAAGAACGAAAGAAGCATTGTGAATGACTTGTTGCTCCATCCATTTAGGCACTTAATCTGGAAAAGTTGGACGAACCATGAGAGGGTGGAATACTTCGCATTCTCATAAATTGGTTTCCTAGCATCATTGATGAAATTTTCATATTTATCCGCACGCGGTCCTTGACCGGAAGGAATGTCATCTTCGGTACGAATAGATTCATCTACGGCAGCCTCTACCATATCCTCCATTTCTTTTGATGGAAATAAATTTCCATCTCCTGCCGTATTACCGAATTCTTCTTCTTCTCCTGACGGATTATCGTGTTCCCCTTCTTCTTCTGCCGCAGTACTGCATTCTTCTCCTTCCCCGTGATATTTCCAAGTTGTATAAAGTCTAGTAAACTCATATTTTACAATATGAAGCTCTGCCAATTCTACCTTCTGCCAGTACTTATTGCAACATCTATCGCACGGACAGAGAATCTTCACTATTATGATCTTATTATGTGCGCGTGCAAATTCAAGGAAAGCAGCAACTCCTGCGACAAACTTAGGTTGCATACGTTGTTTCCAATCCACATACATCCAGTCCTTAACTCTGACGTACTCATGGTCTATGTTAGACTGTATAACATATAAATTGTAGGTTATGCTGACTATATTGAGAAATATAAGAACGGTATAGTTACTGACAAAGGATAAAATCCGTGTATATGCTTTGTGTGTGCGTTTGTCGTTGAAAAGAATAAATTATCGCACGTATGTTAACCGATAGACGGGGACTAAGTGGCGCTTTTAGTTTCATATATGAGTATCGATGGGAATATGAAGGTTTCATATTATCATATATTGGTTTTAACCCGAACATCACGAATCGCTCTCTAATTATGCGTTTGTTGTGTATTTTTGTTGTATGTGTGTGTTCCGGCTGTCGGGGGTAGACTTCTATCCCATTAAGAATGTATAGAGCGAATGCCCATCACTTGTGCTTTTAACCGTTTCGAGTAAATTTCCGCAGCACCTCCCCGCTGTTCTCCGAGTACACTGTAATAGAATAGATAATCATTTCAAAGCTGTGAAACAACGTTGAAATGAACATCTAATCTATCTTTGTACACGGAGAACCAACGGAAAGGTACCGACGAAATATCTTGAAACGGATGAAAACACAAGTGAATGAAGGCGTTTGCTTTATACATTCTTAACTTGTCCACACGGGACAAATCTATGGGTTACCATACGATTGAATTTTCTCGTCGCGTAGAATATACGACGGTTGTTAGTATCGAGCTATACTGTCCGATATTTAACAACCTTCGTATAGTTCTAGGTCACGACGAGCATCGCACGTATGTTAACCGATAGACGGGGACTAAGTGGCGCTTTTAATTTCATATATGAGTATCGATGAGAATATGAAGGTTTCATATTATCATATATTGGTTTTAATCCGAACATCTCAAATCGCTCTGTAATTATGTGTTTGTTGTGTATTCTTGTTGTATGTGTGTGTTCTGGCTGTCGGGGGTAGACTTCTATCCCATTAACAATGTATAGAGCGAACGCCCATCACTTGTGCTTTCAACCATTTCGAGTAAATTTCGGCAGCACCTCCTCGCTGTTCTCCGAGTACACTGTAGTAGAATAGATAATCATTTCAAAGCTATGAAACAACGTTGAAATGAACATCTAATCTATCTTTGTACATGGAGAACCAGCGGAAAGGTACCGACGAAATATCTCGAAACGGATGAAAACACAAGTGAATGAAGGCGTTTGCTTTATACATTCCTAACTTATCCACACGGGACAAATCTATGGGTTACCATACGATTGAATTTTCTCGTCGCGTAGACTATACGACGGTTGTTAGTATCGAGCTATACTGTCGGATATTTAACAACCTTCGTATAGTTCTAGGTCATGACGAGTATCGCACGTATGTTAACCGATAGACGGGGATTAAGTGGCGCTTTTAGTTTCATATATGAGTATCGATAGGAATATGAAGGTTTCATATTATCATCGAGTATCATATATTGGTTTTAACCTGAATATCTCGAATCGCTATCTAATTATGCGTTTGTTGTGCATTCGTGTTGTATGTGTAACATGATTTTAAACCATTAAGATCAAGATTGATAGAACTTATCATCCTACATTGCAATAGCATTCATCAACCAAAAACTATTATTGCAATGGCATTCATCTATAACAATCAACAATTAAAACTACAAATGTACGATATTGATATCATAAAGCGTTATACGCAACATTGATAGAACTGATAAATAAAAAAATGAAACACAAACCGTATCAAGATTTAACAACTTTGATTATGTCATATACGCGGGCCGATATTTTCATATTAGCCAATAGGCAAAAATAGATTGCAGTCTGGATATGGCATATTGGCAGATGTTACCTATATGCATATATGCATGTTGTCTCCGCATTTTTTCATAAATTAAACCAACTTTTCTATACATGCTAGTAATTACTGGATACATTCAGGTTAAATGCATAGAGCTATCCGTAATTTCCTCTACGGTAAACTTTCATCAATGCAATACTTTAGTTCTCCTAACTAGATCGCCATTCACAAACACAATCTATTTATATGGCATGATTTATACACTTAATTTTACCACATTTAAAGACAATAAATCATTCATGATATGATGCATGTATATACATCGATACCCAACCCCAACCTAACCCTAGCCCCAGCCCCAGCCCCGCCCCAGCCCGAGCCTAACCCTAGCCCCAGCCCCAGCCCTAGCTCTAGCCCGAGCCTAACCCTAGCCCCAGCCCCAGCCCTAGCTCTAGCCCGAGCCTAACCCTAGCCCCAGCCCCAGCCCCAACCTAACCCTAGCCCAGCCCCAGCCCAGCCCAGCCCTGCCCCAACCTAACCCTAACCCCAGCGCGCCCCAGCTAAACCCCAATCCTAAGCCAAACCCTAACCCTAGCCCCAGCCCCAGCCCCAGCCCCAGCCGGAGCCGAACCCCAACCCTAACCCTAACCCCAACCCCAACACAGACCCCGACCGCAACCCCTGCCGAACCCTAACTCCAACCACAACCCCAGACCCAGCCATGAACCCTAGCCCTAAATAATCAAAAATTTCTTTAATTTAGTTGAAGATTTACTAACCTGAACGATGGTGGCGACGACCTGAACGTCGGTGGCGACGACGAGAACGGTGGTGGCGACGAGAACGGCGGTGGCGACGAGGAGAACGGCGGTGGTGATGACGAGAATGGCGGTGGCGATTTGGAGATTTTCTTTCGCGCGCGGTCGCGAGAGGAAGAAAGAGAGCGTAGGCGATCGATCTGTGCCTTTATTAAATCGATATTTAGTGGCCCCTACGGATTTGTCCGTAGGTCCTTGGTTTGCGGCTCCGTAGGGGCAAACACCAAATTAAGAATTAATATTTTTATTCTTGAACGTCTGGGTCCGTAGGGGCAACCTTTTAGCCCTACGGATTAATCCGGAGGACCTACTTAAATCTGCCCCTACGGATTTCAATATCCGTAAGGGCAACCCCCTATTTTACTAGTTATAGCTATCATATATAGATGTTGTACATTCGTCAGACGCAATAATAGGCATTCCAGATCTTATATGAACTTTATTGGATTTGTAAGCAATCCGTGTTTGTTTAGAGCCTACAACAAAAGACGGATTACACAGTTGTGATGAATAGCCATTACCCCATCCTAGACCCCTACGGGTACGCAAACTACCCGCCAAATACCCGAAGTGAAGCGGTCTCCCTCAACAAAGTGAGTAGGCCACTAAACACTTCAAAGTACCCGGTAGTTTGTGCACTGATCGCACGCTTTTGGCGTGTCGGATGTTCAAAGTTCTAATGTTTACCGCGATCAGGATGGTGTCGCTATACAGCTAGCCGGTTGAGCACGGGTCGATCCACAGGGAGATGGTTGTATGTCCGTTCGAGTTTTAGACGAGTCAATAAAGAATGAGTATATGTTTGTTCAAGTCTAACCTATGTGTTTTATTTGCAAGTATAAAGTTGTTAAGAAAAAGATACGAAATTGTAAGCTAAAGAAATCCGTACTCAAAACCTTTGAGCCGAGTCTTGACCAATTGAAGCTAGAACAATCAGCAACAAGGTGGATTAGGGGACTTAAGCACGGTATTCGTGGAATCCGGCTTATTTACCCTTGTCCTTCCGTTCTTGTCTTTTGCTTTTGCCTCCGGCCAAACCGAACGCAACCGGTCGCGGTTAGGAATCACCGTTACCTTGGTAGGGTAGGGTGCCTAAGAGAGCGCTTGCATAACGTTTGGGCGGAGTTCAATGGAAAATAATGGGAAAAGGAAATGAGCAAAGAAATATTAACTTACAATACCGTATTTATTCTTAACAACGATAATTACAACCATTCACAAAAACGAACCAAAAAGAGCAAAAGAAAAGAAAAGATTAAAAGTAAGTAAGTGCATGGAATTTAAGTACAAGAAAGTAAGACATGAATGTAAAGAAAGTAATAAAAAGCAAGAAAGAAATAAGCAAGAAAGTAATTACAAGAACATAGAACTCAAGACAAGCATGTGATCAATAGCCAACCCTTAAACTTGCATGCTCAATCAAGAGGTTGCAAGATCAAGAGAAGGGTAAAGAACTCATGTGAAATGAAGCACTAATTCCATAAGAAGATACAACCCTTGAAATCAATAACAAACCCTTAAACATTCAAGCTCAATGAAGAGGTTGAAAGATTAAGAGAAAGCAAGGATCTCAAGGGGAAGTTAAAACAAAAGAATGATACAAAAACCTCATCTTCATTTCATCATCCACACAAAAAGCTCTCACTACAATTTTCATGGAGGAAAGAATGAAGAAGAAGAAGAAGAAGAATAAACTACACTAAAGAGGCTAAAGAACTTAACACCTTGGCTTGGCTCAGATCTGGGGTATTTATAGGCGGGGAAATGGAAACGTAGGGCAAGAATCCGGCTCCACATAAAATTACCCAACTGCCCACAAAAAACGACAAAGCGAGGAGACCAAATGGCCGCGGTTCCGCGGCCTAAGCGTGCTTATGCCGCGGAACCGCGGCGCTTTAGAGGAGTTAGGCGTTCATATTTTGTGGGGATCCCTGGTTTTATGTTGTCTGCTGTGTGGTATATGACTTTTTCACAGAAACTCTTCCCATTTCTTCCAGAATTTCAGTAGATCAAAAGGTGATGTGATATAGATCTTTTGCCAAGATTTCCTCGAGCTCCGCATAGATATGTTGGATTTTGTGTTGCCATTGAGCTTTGTGCACGAAAATGACATCGATTTTCCATTTTGTCCCTTAAACTGGTGTGTGGCAACATACGAATAGAGAGCGGAGACCCGTGTTTTATCTGTTGTTGGCAGTAATCCGGAATTTGATGTACTTTTCCATGAATTGCACTGTTCAAAGCTGAGAACCAGTATCCTGTATATATGTAGCAAACATTGATTAAAAGCACCTGCCTATAAACAAACGAGTGTAAGAATGGGCAGTATAAAATGCAATATTCTGGTATGAACATGCACCCCATCTTGGGTCTATCCTAGGAGCAAAAACAGTAAAATGAAATAATACAACGGTGGCTACAACCGCAACCTGGATGCGCCCCGCAAAATAATATTACAACATATTACAATTATATTGAATGAATGAATATAACAACCCATCTCAAACCCCAGCTAATCATCACAACCGTCCAATACAGTTCACAACCACAAACAGTAAAAACCATTACAGAAATGTGCAACCCCCTGCCAACCGACATACTAGTAGTTTGGGGAGGTTTACGAACACATTATACAAACACAGATATAATCAAATTAGCAAACATCGTGAAATTTCGATCGATCAAAACACTTTAGATTCTACTCCAATACTTCTCTGTGCACCTGAGACTTAAGCAGAAAAATAAACATTCCAGATTATCATTATTATCACAGGAGAGTTACTGAAAGAATTTGGGCTGAGTCGGCCCCAACTCGGCCGTGGATCCGCAGCGGATCGCGTGGATCCGCGGCGGATCGCATGGATCCGCCGCGGTTCCGCGGTGAGTTGGCCGAGTTAGGAGTCCAAATTTCTTCAGTAACCATATTATTCTTTTCTTGTTATTCTGAAGCTCCCTGAAAAATTTTTAGAGCCAGTTTTAAAATCGATAGAAACTGTGATAAATCGATAATGTTTCCGGTTCGTTTTGCGTTCGAAATTCTTACAACTTTGCTAATGAGTTAATTATTGTTTAGCGAGGCTCTGATACCACTGTAAGTCGATGTACCACACCCTATGACTTGCGGGGAGGCGGAATAATGAAAAACGATCTTGTTTTAGGCGTAAACATCGACTAACCGAGAATCATTGCATAAACAATAACTAACAAGAAATCATAGAAGAGTTAACTATTATGATAAGTGATTATACCTAAAGAACTGAGTCCTTCGTCTTGTCGTTCTCCACGTCCTCTCCGGCCTTCTCTATGTAGTAGAAGATCCACCCGAGAGCTTTACTACAAGCTTCACCTCTAACTTGAGGTAACTAGGTTTCTTAAATCGCTAATCTAAGTAACCTAGGTGATATAGAGAATGGTTAAGGATTAAGTAGTCTACTCTAATCCTTGGTCTCAACACATGAGAGGGGAGGATTAGGATTTGAAGAGGGAGATCTTGAGGAGAGAGAAAGTGAGCAAGAGAATGAGATGAGATAATGATCTATCATAATATATATCAAGCATAATCATTTATCCAATAAAAGAAAATAAAGGATTAATCATCATGCTTAATAAATACAAGAGGGTGATTCATCTCCATGAGTCATTAAGCATTTATGATGCATTAATGATATGGATGAATCACTCAATTGACTCACTAATCTCATTTAATGCATATGCCACCTTAACCCCCAAGTCACCATCTTCTTGAAGCTTCTCGCGCAATTACGAGAACGCCCCTACTATCCGTGAAAACACGGAAAAACTTTAGACTGTATAAATCCAATAACCGGATACTAGAAACTGGCTTAAACCAAAGCCGGCTAGTAAAAACTGTCCGGATGTCGTACGTGCGTAAACACACGTATGCGTCCGAACCCTTGTCGTAAAACCATACGACCTCTATATCGTTTCGCCTGTAGTAGGGAAACTCTCTGTGTGGGACTCTAGAGACTCGACTACTACGCTGGCAGTGGGTTTAAGCACAGACCGCAAGCGGCACTAGCTGTACGTAACGGTCCCCAGGTAGATGTCGATAAGAAGGCCGATGAGGAAACCCATCCGAACTCCTACTGAGTCTGATGTGACAATCTCCGTACAGTCCGGTCTGTTCGTCTAAGACTATCGCATATCGGGCCTAGGTAGCGGCAAGCGTCAGTCCCCTAATAGCGGTATAAGTCGTGTCGGAGCGAAGCCCATTACACCGTGAGAAACTACTGGAACCTACCAGCAAATCTCGCTTTCCCTGGCCAGAGACTTTGCGTAATGGCTCTCTGACACAGCGCGATGTCAACCCCCAATACCGGGAGAGACGAATCCTGTCTAACCACCACTGCCTCTAAGTGCTCAGGACTGCACCCAACTGCTACCTATTTGCACGACTCCTTTGAGCCGTGGTAGGGTGGCAATCTAAGAACAGTGGGACACACTCGAGGCGAAGTAGCAGTGTCAAGTCTGCGGACTGTGCTATACTCATGTCACCTGGGAACTGTTAACTGAAGACCGGTATAAAACCAACCAACAGTTCCCTGTGATTCCTGTCCGGTGTACCCGTAACCTAACGAGCACCTGCATACTATCTCCAGTACGACGTACTGACGGCTATGGGACAGACCATCTCCCCAACTGGGATGAGAAGCGTACACACTAGTCTACTCCGGAGTATCGATGCCCTATCTCGATAATCCTACGACTAGGGACCCGAATAAGGATGTGCTTGTAGACTATCCAGCCCCCACTAGTGTGACTGCCATCACAACGCTGGTAGTCAAGCAAGATCCTAAGAGCTCTATCAATACGTATACTCACATATTAAGATAGAAAAAGTAAGTAGCATACTACCATGTTTAGCAAGACTGTTATATACATGTGAATATCCCAAGCTTCCATTAAGTAATATACAAACTAGTATGATACAATAATGACCCCTAGGGCATATACACTAACAAATATAAGATCCAAGTCTGAGAAGTTATAGGTATAAGAATTAAGTAGAGAACCAGGTGTAGCAACTATTGGGATTCTTCAAGGTGATCAAAGATGTAGATACTTGTGGTTGGTATTCAGTTGATAGTAATGTTTTAGAGGACTTACTTCTCTTTCAGGTTACTCATAATTGGATGCACTCCTAAGTTGAGTAATGATGATCGTCCTCTTTCCATTTAGTTGACATGCACTGGAGACAGCTCCATGATTTGAATCTGGTTCCAATTAAATCAGTGCCTCTGTTTCTTTATTGTATATAGAATGGATCATACCTTAACGATGTTAAGGTATATGGAGTTTTCCGGCTTATGCTTAAAACCAGACTCTGGATAACTCAAGGCACGTTTCTGTAATGGCAGTTTGTGGGTTGACCTTGGGTATGACGAGGGTTGACTTTCTACCATTTGGAAAATCAATGGTGATATTGTTCTTGACTCGCCACAGTTTTAGTAAAATGGATTTTTTTTCAGAAAACAGAAGTGGGAGTATGGTAGAACTGGAAGAGATTCCAGAACCACAAACGATTACGAAAAATTTAATAGGACCTAAAGATTCAATCAGGTTTGACATTCCATTAGCCACTCCGCAGATATGGTGGGTAACCTCAGATACCCGAGAGGTACTTCGGTAGCCTGACGGTGACAGGGAGGTTCTTGTTTACCCAGACTTGCCACTACTGTTGTTCCAGACTATGAAACCCGGCAGGAGGATAAGTATAGCATCATTCTAAACTGCTTTTAGAAGTGCACGTATATATTATTCTGCCAGAGGGTTGTTTTGATTAGTGGGAGCAGTGGAAGCATAGTGGATAAGAAGCTTGTGTCTATTTATAGACTAAAGCAGATATAGCGGAGATAGATCATCTATTTTTGATGTGACAGTCATGGTCTTTGACTTCATCAAAATAGGGGATGGATCTGTTAAGAATGTAGTAGGGTGTGATGTCCTGGTATTTGGATGACATACACAGAGTAGGAAGTAAAATTCCTATACTACGATCGGTTATACTGTGGTTGTCACAAAGTAGTTTCTCCATATAGGATATGGATATTATATCAGACATTCTGGTTACTAGATCTAGATTTGGGTAGTTTCCCAATCTGGGTACTTAGACAACATTCTAGAGGTAAATAGAATGGACGACTCCTGGCATGGTGGTGTAAGAGCAGGTGATGGAGTCACCCTCTCTAAAGGTGTCTTACAGACTAAAGGGGCGAGGGATGTGCATGATTGGCAGATCACTTTCTTAGACAATTGAGTTGATCATGAGATGTAAGTACCACACCAGATGTTGTTTCTGCACCAGATGCAATAAGTTGATATTAATCCAATCCTGGAGGAACGTTCGGAGGAAGTTTTAGAACATAAGTGGATGTTCTATGGATTTGATAACGGTAGCCTCCTTCGGGAGACAGTTATCATTCCAGGCTTCCAAGATGACCTGGATGACAAAGTGACTGTCAGAGTCATAGTTTTCCCTCCGACGAGGGGCAGTAGTATGGACAGGTGGTCCACCGGAACCTGAGGGAGGCATGGCGCAGGATACTGATTAAGTTAAGTTGACGATACAGTCTAAGAAGTTTGGATTCGTGAACTAGGTCCCATCAGATATCCAGATATATTCTAAGACATGTATTGCTCATTTCGGGAGATGGGTTTCTCCGCGAACTTGAGATATAGGGAGACATAGAAAGAAACATCAGTGCGGGTCCACTCACTGAGGCTATTTCTCGAACACAATAGTTTTACAAACGAGCTTTGTGAGACTGATTAGTAGAGGAGTTGGGTGTTCGGTATCACACGGGCTGTGACTATGCAACATCGCAATAATTAGCCTTAAGTGCAAGTGGGAGATTGTTGGATATAGTTCCCTCAAAGTCAATTATTGGATCGCAGGCACGTGATTGCAATGATTGAGGGAGGACCTATACCGGTAGGACAGTCTTACTCGAGATGATAGTATGTTATCTGGTTTATCTTTATCATCGTGTACTGATTTAGGTGACATGATATGTATCACTATTACACGTTGATAGAGCCTATAGGATTCTTGCTTGACTAACAACAGTATGATGGCGATCATATACGTGAGAGTTGGATAGTCTATAAGCACATCCTTAAAAGTGGTCCCTAGTCGCGGGAGTTTCGAGATAGGGCATCGATACTCCGGTGTTGACGAGTGTATAAAGTCTAGACCCCGACGAGGGGCGGTGGCCGGTCTCATAAGCCATTGGTGTCAGTTGGTTCACCTAAGATGTATACAGGTGCTCAATGGGTTATGAGTACACCGGACATGACTCGCTGCGAACATGCTAGCTGGTTATTAAAACATGTAGTCAGATAGCAATTCCCAGGTGACATCTATACAGGTTAGTCTATTGACCTGAGATCGTCATTTGTCTCGTGTGAGTTCCCACTGTGCTTTGATTATTATCCTACCACAGCTCAAAGGAGTCATGCAAACAGGTTCTAGTTGGATACAGTCTCGAGCCATATGGAGGCAGTGAGCGGATCGGCAAGGGATTCGTCTTTCCCTACATTGGGAGTGAGATCGTGTTATGTCTAGGAGAGACATTACACAAAATCCATGGCCATGGTAAGCGAGATTTACTGGTAGGTATTCCATTAGTATCTCAGGTGTTTTGGGCTACACTCCGATACGACTTATACCGCTTTTGGGGGTCTGACGTTTACCAGCTTCCTAGGCCCGATATGCGATACTCATAGATGAACGGACTGGACTGTACGGATATTGTCACACAGGCTCAGTAGGGTTCCAGGATGAGTTCACTCATCGGACTCCCTTTCACTCAGTATATGGGCAGTCGTTACGTACAGCTAGTACCACTGACGGCTTGTGGTTAAACCCACTGCGAGGGTATTGACGAGTCTTTAGAGTCCCCCACAGAAAGTTTCCCTGTTCGGGCGAAACGCTGTAGAGGCCGTATGGATTTATGGCAGGGTTCGAACGTACATGTGCACTTGTGCACATGTCACGTTTTGGACGGATAATACTAGCGGGCTTTGGTTTAAGCCGGATCCTAGTATTATACTGTGTAGGTTTTTTTGTCTCATTGCATTTGTATTCGGTCGGAATACAAATGCGGGTATGTATATACAGTTGCGGAGTTATCCTGTAAATTTGTTACGGGATCGCTTTTTGAAGTTGCCAGTTTGTATCTTATTTTGGCCAAATTTCCGTTCTATCTTTCTTTGGCTGAAATTTGGTGTGGTTTTTTTTAGCAAATGTGAAATTTGTAAAGGGAGGGGGTTTTCTGTGGCTCCAGCACTTTCCAGCAACAATTTCATAGAAGGGGTTTTCTGCAATTTCGAGATTAATGTTTGGAGGGGCTTTTTTGTGGTGAGAGTTGATGGTTGATTGTGAGTGTTGAGAGTGATGTTTTGTTGTGGGTTTTTATTGCCTTTTTGCATATGATCACCCTATTCTCTCTTGCCTTGTGCTCACCCCCCCATTCCTCTTGTTGTGGCCGAGCCCTCTTAAGGCAGCCTCCCCATTGTTGTTGTGATTATTATGATTCATTTTCATTTGCAAAGAAAATCCATTAGCTCATCTCCAAAAGCTCATTTCATCTTCACTCCAAGTTTGTCAACTTCAATTAACTCTCACCCAAAGTCTTGGGTGACATGAGACAAAGTGTTCTGCACTTATTCTACAACGACCTTGGACACGTCGGCTAGCAAACATCGTGCCTGAGTTGCCTCGGTCTAGAGGCGGGAGCCCGTATAAAGATACGTTGATGTGGCGCAGTTTTTGGCGATGAGCGAGATCGGAGAGCGAGCTTCGCCGGTGCATCCGCAACATGCTAGTGGCAGAGGTTAAACACCAAAGGACACGGATCGATCAGTATAATCTCTAAACCCCCTTTTTCAGTATTCTAGTTTACGGTTAATGGAACGATCCGGGATTCGGATGCGGCTAGCGCCAGATCGTAAAAAGTTTTTGTTCCGTATTTGGTCTCGGAAAGATGGCCGGGGCGCTGCCGTAACCCAACAGATTCTAGTTCAAAATCACCTTTTTCCCAAAGTAGAAGAAACTGGAGTTCGGAAACATCGATTCTCCATTTAGAGGATCTGTATGGAATAGAAACCTATTGCTCTTAGAGAAAGGAACATAAGGTTCTGGTAGCATAGATCCTGGAGGATACGGCCAATCCATTGGGCCATCATTCCGGCTGTTTTTCTATAAAGTTATAGAAAAACAGGAAATAGGCAAGGATTCCCTTGAGTAATGGCTGCAGTACCTGGATAAGTCGGCATATGGGCAAAGCTTGGAGCCCTCCCTGGCCCCATGACGGTGTTGGCAATAGATGGGGGTCGGCCTGCAACCCGAACAGCCAATATCTTCCCATCAATCCTGTACCCATTCATCTGAGCTGCAGCCTTGGCGACAAAGATAGGATCAATATACTTAACAAGTCAATCTCTTTCACGGGCTTGCCATTGCACTATGGTAAAGCACTCAATGCCGGATTACCCATCCATCCAAGGTAGACCAGAACTAGGAGCCGGTGGCCCACCAAATCAAAGGGGGACAGTCCTCTATTAGTTCTGGTCTCTGTGGTCGAGGATGCTAAATGGCAAGCAGCGGTGAGATGGCTTGCATCACCACAATGTAGAGGCATTGATTTTTGATGCTGCTTTCTGCACTTGACTGAAATTTTCCTCTCCCAGTGTCGAGTTCAGCTCGGTGAGCTCCCTTAGTTAGGCTCGCTTATGTTCATTCATTTCTTCTTCAACCGGAACCAGTAGCTTTTCCACCATATCCACGGCAGCATCCAAAGACTTCTGTCTATCTGCCTCAATGTAGACATGCAAGTCCCCATTCTCTGAGAAGTCAAGTTTTGCATCTTTATATTGCTGGGCTTTTCCAAACCTTTACCCCGTAATAGAATCTGAGCCCTTCTCCATTCTCTTCTGTATGTGAGCACTCACATTATTTCTTGGCCGATGAAATTATAAACAGGGACTTCTTTGACTGGTATGTAAAGCTTGTTATAGAACTTTGAATTAGAATCCGAAGGCAAAACAAAATAGGATTCTTCTGAATCAAATCAGAAATGATCTGTTGCCTACTACGATCAGTGAGTTTTACACGGAGCTTAGACTCCCTTGTATTGACCCTAATGCCCAAGTTGTTGCAACTTGGTGGTGGAGATGGAGACCACTCGTCCTCTGGCCGGTCATCAAGAACCTCTCGTGACTTCTTCGGTTTATCTCAAAAGTGAGTTCAACTTCAGGATTTTAGGATCAAACTCTTTATCGACTACAAGGCCGTTCACGAAATCGAGAAGCTTCAAAAGTCCCAACATCTTTAACTGGGTGTCATCAGTGGACCATCCAGTCTTCCTTTTTATCTTAGCCACATCGCCGCCATTAGCTCTAGGCCAAGTATGTAAACCCACCATTTACAACGTCTTCTTTTTTTACCAGAACTTCCAGACTTCTCTCCTGGTCCTTCAAACGGATTTCACCACCTAACAAGTTCTTCCCAACATATGACTTTGACTCTGAGTCCTGCTTCAGTCTCTTCTGTACATAATCATCCAATGTATCAGCTGACCTTCTCTTCTTCTCCGAACTGGATAGAGCAGAGTTATACCGGTGCCATTCTTCGTCATCACTGTTAGAAGACGACTGAGCCATGAACCCTTCTCTCTTATGGTTCTTCTTCACAGAGTTTTTCTTCTTCTCGGGGCTCCTCGCTCTCAACAACAACATTCCCATCATCACTGCCACGTCTATTGGGCGAGCACAGAGCAAGACGTCACTTGTCTTATCTGAACATTTATGGGATGTCTCCTTACCCGGCATGACCAAACAATGGAGTGAGCGCTAGCGCGAAAGCCGTTGTGCGGTAGCACATCCGTTTTCTTACTCAAGTTCAAACTACCAGCAAGAAAACAGATTATATGCAAGGCTTTTAAATATAGCAGGCGTTATGAAAACCAATTGAGCGTGCTATATTCAGTCATGCTCATCCCTTGTTGACTCACATAAGTCAGCAAGTCAAAACTACCAGACTCGTGAACCGTTCACGAGACTGAACGTGAACTAACTCACTACCCCGAGACAGGACTTCTTTTCTTCCAGACAGGAACTCTCGAATGCGCCGTACTCATCTTAACTCGTCAAACTCATTTCCCTTCCTCATAACCACGATACTCAAGATCAAACTCAAAACCTATAACGATGAACTTCAACCCAGAAGACGTTAACGAGACGAGACTTGGTGAACTCAAAAGCACTCGCATTATACTCAACGATTCACAAACCAACACTGGAAACACGTGTTAGTCTTCATTCACTGGTAAAACATCCGGAATGAGGCGTTTTCTTAAAGATTCCTTGATCGATTGTTGTGCTTTTCTCGTGGGATCACAAACGAATTTCTTATGGATGATCCCTTCTTTTCTCCCCAATCAATTCATTCTTGAACCAAGCGAGGGAAAGCTAGCACGAAGTTGGCCCGTAGAGCGGAAGCTAGTGGAGACAACGACTAATAAGATTGACGATAGAAGAACACCTTGGCTTTACGACTTTCGTGTTCTCCCTACTGGCCGCCTTTCCTTCTTTACTTACTGTACTAATGGAACCTTTCCTACTCCGTATGTCTCTTTAATTTAATAAGGCGAATGAAACGTTGGGCTTCCCTTTTGAGATGATATGATTTTCTTGAAAAAGTATTAGAGCGGGAGTGAAACGGTTGTCGTGTATGACTAACTTTCTGGTTATAAAGACAAGGTCTTTTATTCTAGCCTTTAGCTTTTCATACTTGCTTCGCCAGTTCTGGCTAGAGTAATATCAGCGTCTAAGGACGGATAAAGGATAACACCTCTCTTTCTGACCTACTTTCTTGTTGTAAGTACCTCTTTCTTTCTTTCCTTCCTTTCTTTATATGCCTCTACTAATGCTTCTTTATGTATGCCTTTAGGTTCTTTGTTTTAAGGTGAGTGGAGAGAAGGTACCCTTCCCATAAGGGGCATTAGAGTCAGGGGAGGCGACTAAAGGAAGCTGGCATTTTGTTCCCCCTTTGGGGTCTAGGGGGCCTGTTCGACTCATTTAAGGTTAGAATCCCATTTTCTTAATGTCGACTATAGTTTCCTTATTCCTCTGTATGTCCGTTAAGATGGGTTTAGTGTCCTAATACTAATAATTGATATCTTGCTTCGAACTGACTGATGAGGGCCGGTTAGAGTAGATCAGATTTCCTAAACCTAGTTAAGGTTTAATAAAGCTCGACTATGACGTAGAGGAGAATACCTCCGCTAAGAATTACCGCTAATAACTACCTCTTCCCAGCCTGACTAGCTGAATACCATGCTTTTCGCCCACTAATGCTATCCAAGTCAAGGACTTCCTAAACTGAGGATTGGAGAATACCCTGCCTGACTTGATGAGCTAACTCTAAGTTAATGATGAAAGGTTACCCTAGCACCTCATGAAGGATTTAGAAGCATCACACGTACCAAAGATGGAATTTTTAGGGTGCTAAGTTAACGTGCAAAGGATCGACCCTAGAAAAATTAGGGTTTCAAATCTTACACATCAACATATGAAAGGAAAGTTAGGGTTTAGAGAGTACAACCTTTGTAGCTCCCTACGCTAGACTCCTCGGCTACTTGAGGTTTGTAAGAACTCCGCTTGAACGCCTCTCGGTCACCGATGATCCACCCGGAGTCCGCTTTGTCCAAGCTAGCAACTTCGCAAGATCAAGAATGAAAAACGAAGCCAACACTCTAAACAAGTGGGCAAGACTTGTGTAGAATGATGTTGTGGTGGCTTTTCTCACTTCAAAATCCTATCTTGATGAATGATTTGCTCTCTAGAAAATTCAAGAGAGCAAGAGCTCAAGGTTGAAGAAGATGATGGATATTATGAAGAAGAGAATAATCATTCTCAAGAGAAAAAGAAAAACATAAGTATATATATTTTCCTTTATCATTTCAAACCATGGTTATCTCTTTATGAATATTAAATTTATCTTTAGATAATCACAAGAGAAAGATTAAACCATGGTCAAAAGTTAGGTGCAAGCGGTTAAGTTACAAGAAGAGTGTAGAAACTTTGACCATGATTCAATCTTATCTCATTTCTTTTGTTTTTGCAAAAATAGAAATAAATATCCATAAAATAAACCATGGTGTGAGTCTTATATATCCACCATTTTCTATGTATAAACAACCATGATAGATGATGTATGTATGTATGTGTGCATGGACATCCATATGTGCATGAAACAATAAGAAATGCATAAATGCATCCATACATCCAAAGAAAACAAGAAAGGATTTCTTGTGAGAATCTAATGGTTAAATGATAAATCAACACTTGATTTATCAATCCGGCCATATCACATATGACCCCACCAAAAGCAAGCCGCCCGATCAATACACGGTATCCTATACGTGCATTTTAATCGGGTCCATGCGCATATCGCATACACGCACCACAACGTTTCGCCTGGACTAGGAAACTCCATTGTGGGACTCTAAGATTCGTCAATACGCCGGCAGTGGGCGATGATCATATCAAGCACCCCCAAGCCGCAAGCGGTCAGCCAAACGTAACGGCTACCCGGATATTGAGCGATCAGAGGAGAACAAGCGAACCTGCTACAACTCCCGTCGTGCCAACCGGCAACACTTCCCGTACAGTCCGGTCTCCTCGTCTGATATGTCGCATATCAGGTCTATGGGTAGTAAACGTCAGACCCAAATAACCGATAAGTCGTGCCGATGTGAGGCATATAACGGGTCGAGAAACTACTGGTAACACTTACCAGCAAATCTCTGAATCAGTCCTAGCCAGGGACTTCCCTGTTACGGCCAATCAAGCACAGCGCAACATCAACCCCCAATACCGGGAGAGACGAAACCCCTCCTATCGCTCATTGCCTCCATGTGACTCGGGACTGTACCCAAAAACCACCGTTTTGCACGCCCTCATGGACGTGGTAAGGTGGAGATCAAAGCACAGTGGAAATCACACAAGACTCTATGACGATCTCGGGTCTACAGACTAACCTGTACAAGTGTCGCCTGAGAACTGCCATCTGACGTGAGGTATAATACCATCTGGGAGTTCTCGGTGAGTCCGTCCAGTGTACCCAGTCTCCACTGAGCACCCGTATACCATCTCTGATGTCAAACACCAATGGATATGGGATCATCCATCGCCCATCTCATGGGTCGAGAAGCGTATACGCTAGTCTACTCTGGTATATCGATGCCCCGTCTCGATACACCTGCGACTAGGGACCTTGAAGGATGTACTTATGGACTATCATGTTCCAACTAGTATGATCTGCATCATAGTCTAGGTAGTCAAGTACACATCCTAAGGGCTTTACCAACATGTAACTATAAGACATTTTAAAGAGACTAGTATACATGTTAAGATAAAAAGCAACCAGATAGCATACTATCATATCGAGCAAGAAAGTCATCTCTATATATGTCCAAGCATCCAATATAATATACATCATCTGTACAATACTGGCCTCTAGGGCATACATACAACTAACAATCTTCCACTTGCACTAGGGCCAGCTGCTGTAGTATCGCATACCGAGCATCCCGAAGAGTCTCTCAAACTGTATCTGGGGAATGGCCTTCGTGAGTGGATCCGCCGTCTTGTTCTTCGTGTCAACCCTCCTTACCTCGATTTCCCGGCGATCAACTATCTCCCGGATCAGGTGATACCGCCTCAGAATATGCCTAGATCGCTAATTGTTATCGCAATACAAAGGTATTGGATGCTCAATGGATGGAACCATTCCATGTTCAGTAATGAACTTCTTGATCCAGGCAGCCTCTTTGGCAGCATCGTTGGCAGCGATGTATTCAGCCTCCATCGTCGAGTCTGCCACGGTTTCCTGCTTGGAACTCTTCCAGCTAACCGCCCCTCCGTAAAGGGTAAAGACAAATCTCGACTGCGACTTAGAGTCGTCCTTATCACTCTGGAAGCTCGAATCGGTAAAGGAATCCACTTGGAGTTCTCCGTTACCATACACCAAAAGCATCTCTTTTGTCCACTCTGGAAGCTCGAATCGGTAAAGGAATCCACTTGGAGTTCTCCGTTACCATACACCAAAAGCATCTCTTTTGTCCTTCGTAAGTACTTGAGAATGCTCTTCACAGCTGTCCAGTTACTCTCTCCAGGATCAGCTTGATACCTACTCACTATACTTAGTGAATATGCTACATCGGTTCTTGTACATAACATCGCGTACATGATAGAACCTACTGCCGAAGCATAGGGTATCCCTTGCATGTGAGCTCTCTCCAAATCAGTCTTAGGAGAGAGTGACTCCAGAGATCGTGGGTATGTTCCCACGCTTGGATTCTTCCATACTAAACCTCTTTAGTATGGTGTCAATGTACCTGGATTGGGACAATCCTAATATCTGTTTGGATCTATCTCTATAGATCCTGATTCCCAATATGCAGGAGGCATCACCAAGATCTTTCATTGAGAATCTTTGTGATAAGAAGAGCTTGACCGATTGCAGCATAGGAATGTCATTTCCTATCAAGAGTATGTCGTCCACGTACAATACGAGGAAGACAACCTTACTCTCTGCCACCTTCTTGTAGATACAAGGTTCGTCTGGATTTTTGACGAAATCAAACTCTTTGATAACGACGTCAAAGCAGATGTTCCAACTCCGCGATGCTTGCTTTAATCCATAAATGGATTTTAGCAGCTTGCACACCTTCCCACTGCTCCCACTGTCTACGAAGCCCTCTGGCTGAGTTATGTACACGCACTCTTCTAAATCACCGTTTAGAAAAGCGGTCTTAACATCCATTTGCCAGATTTCGTAGTCGTGATATGCAGCAATGGCAAGCATGATCCGGATGGATTTAAGCATAGCCACTGGAGAAAAGGTTTCGTCATAGTCCACACCTGGTCTTTGACGAAAACCCTTTGCAACAAGTCTAGCTTTGAAAGTCTCCACTTTCCCATCTACACCAAGTTTTTCTTGAAGATCCACTTGCTCCCAAAGGGTTTTACCCCTTCAGGAGCAACTTCTAAAGTCCATACTTTGTTGGTGTACATGGATTCCATCTCGGATCGCATAGCATCCAGCCATTTCACTGAGTCCCTACTCGTGATGGCCTGCTCGAAGCTAGTTGGGTCATCATCCTCCATGATGCAATCCTCGCACCCACCATCCATGAGAAAACCGTAGTATCTCTCAGGTTGGCGAGGAACCCTGCTAGATCGGCGGAGTGGCTGGGGTTCATTGGGAACTACAGAATCCTCTGGTTCCACCAGATCTTCTGTTGTAGCTTTTGTAGCTGGAACCTCTTCCAGTTCTACCTCATGACCACTAATCTCTTTTTCAAGAAATTCCTTTTCTAAAAAGGTGGCATGCCGAGAAACAAACACTCTTTGTTCCTCAGGGTGGTAGAAGATATACCCTTGTGAATTTTTGGGATATCCTATAAATTTTCATTGAACAGACCGTGCCTCGAGTTTGTCCGGATTTTGTCGTTTGACATAGGCTGGGCAACCCCATATCTTAACATAGTTAAGACATGGTCTCTTCCCTTTCCATATCTCATATGGAGTGGTAGGCACAGATTTGTTGGGACCATATTCAATTGATGTATGGCTGTTTCAAGCGCACACCCCCAGAAGGAAATAGGCAACCCAGCTGTACTCATCATGGAGCGCACCATATCTAATAGGGTGCGGTTTCTCCGTTCTGATACACCGTTGTGCTGTGGTGTATATGGAGGAGTCAGCTGAGAGAGAATCCCATTCTCTTTTAGGAAGTCCAGGAATTCACTGCTCAAGTATTCACCTCCTCGATCAGATCGAAGGATTTTAATACTTTTTTCGGTTTGGTTCTCGACTTCTTGTTTATATTCTCTAAATTTCTCAGAAGCTTCAGACTTATGTCTTATCAAGAACACGCGTCCGTATCTTGAGAGATCGTCAGTGAATGTAATGAAGTACGAAGAACCATCCCTGGCATGTGTAGACATGGGACCGCATACATCACTATGTATCGGTCCCAAGAGTTCGGTAACTCTTTCTCCGTGTCGCGTAAACGGAGTTTTGGTCATCTTGCCTTTGAGACATGACTGGCAAGTGTCATAAGATGAAAATTCGAACTGTTTCAAACATCCATCCTTATGCAACTTAGCTAGTCGTGTCTTATTGATGTGACCCAGTCTACAATGCCACAAGAAGGATTCGTTTAGTTCTGAACTCTTCCTCTTATGTGTGTTTGCTATGCTTAGAACTGTTGATTGATTTAGAACATAAATGCCATTGCATAACGTGCCTGATCCAACCAACTTTTGGTTACGGAAAATGTTCATAACATTATCCTGTAATACAAAATTATATTCCTCTTTACTCAACAAAGAAACCGATATAATGTTGCATATCAGGTTCGGCATGTAATAGCATTCGTTCAGAACCAATGTATTACCAGTTGGTAATGCAAGGTGATATTCCCCGACAGTCTTAGCTGCAACAATTGCACCATTTCCAACTCTAATGTATTTATCACCTTCTCCAAGTTCTCTACCTTTCCTGAGCCCATGTAACTGATTACATATATGGGATCCTAACCCGGTATCTAATACCCAGGACGTAGGGCAAATAGAGAAATAGTTCTCTGTAACGAACACACCCGAAGAAAATGCATCAACATGTACTTTCTTCATTCGGGTGGCATGGGAATCCCGGTATTCTCCTATATCCTGTTCAGTCCTATAACTCTTATAAGAAAGAACGGAACCAACGTTCCCCAGCACAGTATAACATGCGGGTTCGGTCAATACATCCATATTATTATCTTGATTAGGGCATAACATGGTCGCTACCTGGAGAGAGAGAGAAGAAAACACTTTAGCGTATGCTCTTGCAAGATCAGATTGGTTATTATCTTATCTAATCAGGATGGCTCCCACTGGTTTTTAACAAATCTTCCTTCAAACCATAAAAGGAAAGACTAGCCGGGATTAATTACACCTTACAACTTCGCCGATCTTTCAGCCAGGCCAGTGTCGGTACTTTGAGGGAGGTTCCCCGTGCTTTCGTACGGACCTAATTAAAGTAAACCTCATTTTCCCAGAGGCGTAACCTTGTTGACACCTTTCTAGACACCTACTTGATCGGCTAATTGTAATGTGTAAAACTCTCCCAGAAGTAACTCTTACTCTCAGTGGGTATCGGGATCCAACTATCTCATATAAGGTATGCAATCTCATTGCAAATTTCAACACTTGAAATTCCCGATAATGCTTTTGCCCCTAGCGTGATATGACCTTGACGAAAGCCAACAAACCACAGCCCACTAGTCAAGTTCAACCCGTACATTTCTTGACTGAATTAAACCCACCCGCATGACCCTTGACGAAAGCCAACAAAGCTGTACGACTACCCTAATCCAGTCGCATCATATGCAGCAGATAAGCAGCACATAGCTACCGCACACTAAACCTTGACGAAAGCCAACAAATGTAGCACGAATACTATATGCAACTTATCTGAAATGTCGGAAGGCTACGACAGGTTTTTCTGAAAACCTATTGCGTAATGAACTTGATATCGTTGTAGAATCAAGTGAAGTTTTGAAATGGAGTGATTTTGAGGCTTTTCTAGTTTTGCTAAAGGGGTCACTCCCGGCGAAGGGATCATCGGCCCTTTCCTCGTCGAATGAGGTGCGGGATATATCATATATATCACTGTGCAAAGCAGAAACTATAGAAGAAATCAAAAGACAAACCGACTGTGTAGCATCTGCCAGTTATTGCTAAAGGGGTCACTCCTGGTGAAGGGATCTCGGCCCTTTCCTCATCGAATAAGGTGCAGGGTATATCATATATACCGCTATGCAAAGCAAAACTGTAGCTACCCATTTTATTTTTAAAATTTTTGATTCTACAACATCTTTTAGGTTTCTTTTCTTTCATTAATCACATTAATGAAGTCCCATCATTTAAGTCACCTAAACATCACAGATAAATACGACGTACACTTATGCCATCCGCATTCGCCTCGATGTCCCCTCGCGCGCCGTTAGGTTAGGTAACTAACGACAGAGCGGGGCAGGGCTAGTGCGGGTGTAAAACATAAGTAACGCCTATATAATATATCATATATACTATATACTGTATCCATCAGAACATATCAAATGATCACATCACAGATATCGCAGCAGAAACATAGATATAATGTGGGATATACTAGGACGTCCGTATTTAGTATTTAGCCAAAATAGAAAATATGGATTCCACAGTCGCGATGAATAGCCAAGCCCACACCCTGGACCCCTACGAGAGCGGCAAGCGACCCTACCAATTCTGGAGTTTAGGAGACCTGGTCTCGACTCCTCGAGATGGCCTCCCACTGAACCCCAGAACCCGGTCACCTGTGCTCCCCTCCTTGGGTCCATCCTAATGCGGAAAAGTAAATAGTATACAACACCGGTGACACAAACTCAACCCGGAAATGCCCCAAATAAAAGAATATTACATTACATTTGAATTTACATGAATGAAAATGTAAAACTCTCATCTCACATAAAAAAAAACCCGGCTATTCAATTGCGACAATCCCGCACATCATATCTCAGCAACACATAATTTCTCATATCATCAACGTAAGTATGTATGCATACACCGATTGTCGTCGACGTATAGTAACGACAATCGGTAAATACATAATACACTTACGGTCACAGAAAAGAAAGTGTAAAACTGCAATATCTGGAATCAACATTCTCTTTAGACATCGTAAATACGAAATATCACATACTTCGTATTTCATTTCCAACTATATGAATTCCACATATTGCATCTTATTCCAGATAATTAGACGGTATTAAAGTTTTCGAACGAATGATCAAATACTCAAAATTCCCTAAACCTCAACACTTGAGTGGAGTTCAAAAACCCGGAGTGTGACACAGTGGTAACGGTCCAGCCGTAGAAGGGTCAAGCCAACGCCTCACATGTGGCACGCCGTACTGCCCCAAACCCTAAGGTTCAAAAGGCAGTTCAAGACGGTCACATAATCGAGTTAAGGTTTGTTGTCTTCTAGAGGGTCCACCACAAACAAACTTGCACGTAATTCCGAAAGATTTTAAACCCCGTGAAAAGTGAGCAAATGATACTCGTTCAAATACTTCAATACATTCTAATTTATCCGGAAAAGAAACGAAATGAAAATTCCAATCGAATCGTCAAGTCCAAAACAATCTCCAGAAATTTTCAGCAGTAAAAACAGATTAAAAATACCCAAAAAATATACAAGCAGAACACAACATTACAGTATAAAATTTATGCAGTGATCGACTTGTATGGCCGCGGAACCGCGGCCTAAGCAAGCTTAGGCCGCGTTTCCGCGGCAAGATTAACTGTTCATCGCATAATTTTTACATCGTAATTCTTACATATTCCTGCTGATTTTTTTACGTATTTTTAATTCTGAAAATAACCATATTTTGAAAAAAGTCCAGAGAGCACCCAAAAAATCCGTATTTTCGGTTCGATCGGAGTTTTAACTTCGTAAAAAGGTCGCCTAATGTTCTAGGTCGGCTCTGATACCAATGAAAGGTCAGGCAGCCACCTCATCCAATGGGGTCACCGTGGCACCAACGGGTCCCTCAGCAGCTACTTTTTACGCAAGCCCCCTCGCGAGGACTACAACCCGCCGGAACATCTTCCGGTCTCGGGACACCTTGGGGGTAAGAGCCTATGCTTCGCCACACTGCCACACAGTGAGAACCCCCCATAGGTCGACATCCAATGCCTAGTAGCTCTAATACCTATGAAAGGTTACCCTAATACCTCATGAAGAGTTTAGAAGCATCACATGTACCAAAGATGGAATTTTTAGGGTGCTAAGTTAACATGCAAAGGATCGATCCTAGAAAAATTAGGGTTTCAAATCTTACACATCAACATATGAAGGGTTTAGAGAGTACAACCTTTGTAGCTCCCTACGCTAGACTCCTCGGCTACTTGAGGTTTGTAAGAACTCCGCTTGAACGCCTCTCGGTCACCGATGATCCACCCGGAGTCCGCTTTGTCCAAGCTTGCAACTTCGCAAGATCAAGAATGAAAAACGAAGCCAACACTCTAAACAAGTGGGCAAGACTTGTGTAGAATGATGTTGTGGTGTCTTTTCTCACTTCAAAATCCTATCTTGATGAATGATTTGCTCTCTAGAAAATTCAAGAGAGCAAGAGCTCAAGGTTGAAGAAGATGATGGATATTATGAAGAAGAGAATAATCATTCTCAAGAGAAAAAGAAAAACATAAGTATATATATTTTCCTTTATCATCTCAAACCATGGTTATCTTTTTATGAATATTAAATTTATCTTTAGATAATCACAAGAGAAAGATTAAACCATGGTCAAAAGTTAGGTGCAAGTGGTTAGGTTACAAGAAGAGTGTAGAAACTTTGACCATGATTTAATCTTATCTCATTTCTTTTGTTTTTGCAAAAATAGAAATAAATATCCATAAAATAAACCATGGTGTGAGTCTTATATATCCACCATTTTCTATGTATAAACAACCATGATAGATGATGTATGTATGTATGTGTGCATGCACATCCATATATGCATGAAACAATAAGAAATGCATACATGCATCCATACATCCAAAGAAAACAAGAAAGAATTTCTAGTGAGAATCTAATGGTTAAATGATAAATCAACACTTAATTTATCAATCCGGCCATATCACATATGACCCCACCAAAAGCAAGCCGCCCGATCAATACACGGTATCCTATACGCGCATTTTAATTGGGTCCATGCGCATATCGCATACGCGCATCACAACGTTTCGCCTCGACTAGGAAACTCCATTGTGGGACTCTAAGACTCGTCAATACGTCGGCAGTGGGTGATGATCATATCAAGCACCCCCAAGTCGCAAGCGGTCAGCTAAACGTAACGCCTTCCCGGGTATTGAGCGATCAGAGGAGAACAAGCGAACCTGCTACAACTCCCGTCGAGCAACCGGCAACACTTCCTGTACAGTCCGGTCTCCTCGTCTGATATGTCGCATATCAATTCTAGGGGTGGTAAACATCAAACCCCAATAACCGATAAGTCGTACCGATGTGAGGCTCATAACGGGTCGAGAAACTACTGGTAACACTTACCAGCAAATCTCTGAATCAGCCCTGGCCAGGGACTTCCCTGTTATGGCCAATCGAGCACTGCGCAACATCAACCCCCAATACCGGGAGAGACAAAACCCCTCCTATCGCTCATTGCTCCATGTGACTCGGGACTGTACCCAAAAACCACCGTTTTGCACGCCCTCATGGACGTAGTAAGGTGGAGATCAAAGCATAGTGGGAATCACACAAGACCCTATGACGATCTCGGGTCTACAGACTAACCTGTACAAGTGTCACCTGAGAACTGCCATCTGACGTGAGGTATAATACCATCTGGGAGTTCTTGGCGAGTCCGTCCAGTGTACCCAGTCTCCACTAAGCACCCGTATACCATCTCTGATGTCAAATACCAATGGATATGGTATCATCCATCGCCCATCTCATAGGTCGAGAAGCGTATACGCTAGTCTACTCTGGTATATCGATGCCCCGTCTCGATACACCTGCGACAAGGAACCTTGAAGGATGTACTTATGGACTACCATGTTCCCACTAATATGATCTGCATCATAGTCTAGGTAGTCAAGTACACATCCTAAGGGCTTTACCAACATGTAACTATAAGACATTTTAAAGAGACTAGTATACATGTTAAGATAAAAAGCAACCAGATAGTATACTATCATATCGAGCAAGAAAGTCATCTCTATATATGTCCAAGCATCCAATATAATATACATCATCTGTACAATACTGGCCTCTAGGGCATACATACAACTAACAAATGATCCCTTCCTTTCTTAAGGACAGAACTAGTAACCCTCCCTCTGGGAGCCTCTGGTTTCCTTCAGTTAGTGGAACAAAGTGCTTCCTTTAGAGAACAACCAGTGTCACGGATGTCGTGTTCGACTAGTTCCTTAACTTACGACTCTCCGGGTAGAAAGACCTCCTCCTTACAGACTTTGTCCTTCGCTTCCAGCAAGAAAGAGCTTAGGCATAGTAAAGTTAAGCCGTATAGCGCAGGAGCCCCTATTCGAGTAAGGTATCTATCACTTTTATTTAAAGCAAAGGAGCTCGAGGGAAGCGAGAGCTAGCCCGACCAGCCCGTCGATCCTAATGTTTTCTTCGCTCCCGTTAGTGCCCTGTCTGTAGTTTTTCATAGAATTCCCTTGGCCCATTGCCGGAGAATGTTGCATGCTGGCAAGAAAGTCATCCGATAGGGCATACAAACAGAACAGATAGGACATCCGAAAAACAAAATCAAAACCAAGAGATTATGGCGGCGCTTTTCACTATCAACGTCGAAAGCAACCTCCCAAGCGCAATCCATCTCTGGAAAAAGCCGAATGAGACAAAGAAAAGCTCTCGATCTAGGCGGCAGTCATAGCTTCGGTTCCACAGGAGGAAATAAACAAGGATTCCTGTGTCTACTAGGAAGTAGAAGTCTTGGTTAGGGATTATGCCCTACCAAGAGAAAGAGCCCTGTCTCTTGACAAAGGCTTTCTTTACTTATTTCTTCTTCTACGAATATTTCTCATCCAAGGCTTAACTTTCTTTGGCTTCCACGGATCGCTTCAATATAGTCTCATGGCTTTGAGGAACCACTCGACTAGGCCTCCCTCTTCAGTTACGGGAGCGATTCTTTCCTTTCTGCCTGCCTATAAATTTTTTCAGTTAGACTCTCTTTCTTGGATCGACCCTTTTTTTCTCTCTAGCATACTTTACTTGATTTTTTCTTCTTCCGTAGAGATCCACGATTCTCTATCTTTGCTTAGTAGGGATAGCCTTTCACGCCCAAAGTCGGATTCAAATACCTCAATACTCCTAATTCATACCTTTCTTACCTTTATTAAAAAACTGGGAGGGACCTCCCCTATTGAAGTTTCATCCTTTCATAAATCCCCCTTTCCCTTCAACTAAACCCCCATTAAATAATGTTTTGTAGCCGATGAGGATGCCACTGGGGGGCTTGCTTTCTTTTCTCTTATCTTCCCTTCCTTCACTCAATTCTGGAAACTGGGACTGATTGATACGCAGATGATTAGGGGGTTTCGTTTTCCCTACTAAAGTTTAGTAGCCGTCTTCCAGTTATTTTTTGACAATGAAATAAAAAGAACGTGGCCTTAGTGCCTATTCAGATTCAAAACGTTAGATGTTGGTCCCTACTTCCTGTCAAACTAAGTCTCGACATTCGAAATCCCAGAAATAAGGACGATAAGGCAAACTAAATATTCAAAGTGCTAACTGCATGAGCTGGGTGAGAGAAAACAACCTTGCCGATCACTTTGATTCACAACAAACATCGGGATGAGTGTTGGGAACGTCGTATCCGGCCTAAGAGAAAAAAACTAGAGGGAGCCTGGTGTATTTGTTCATTAGGTAGCACATTTTAATACTTCCTGTAGAATCTTTCGTTGTTGAACGTGCAAATAGGGAAGGGAGATGAAAACGGATTCCTCTATTTACTACGTAGATATCGCGGTCCAAAGAGGCCCCTAATCGAGAAGAATGTGCTTTTCCTGTACCTGAAGAGCCATTGTTCCCTTTTGGTCTTATTGTGACTTGGAAGGCAACCTATCTATATTCATTTCTTCTGCTTCTAGCTGCTAGAGAGGTTCCTATTGAAAGAGATGAAACATAAGTATATTGATCCACTCCTTCCCGATTGAATGAAAGAGAAGCTTATGAAGGCAATGCAAACCTCTCTCTTTTGGCGAAAGAGCACTTAACACTTTCTCCTTTTTAAAGTGGCGCATTTGTGGTCTAATCAACAACTTCCGAGATCGAATGAAAGACCGGGTTTTGGTTTCATCCATGAGCAAGTCTTGGCCACTGACTCTGTCACGTCCCGAAAGATGGAACATGACCGGCACTTAAACTACGAAACGTCTCGAGGCGTACGTAATCTAAGTAAGCCGAAAACCTAGAAATCCAAATCAAAAAAATAGTAGAGTGAAAGAAAACAAATTTAAAACAAGTAGTTTTCATAGCATAAGCCGAATTATGCGGTTTTTTAGAACATCAAAATTTACTGAAAATTTCGGCAGAGTCTCCTTTGTAAATACTGGCCCCCAAACGGGATACAACATGAATAGTATACGAAATCAATAAAAAGGCATCCCCAAGCGGGAGCTAGCACTTCGTCAATCGACGGTCACAACCACACAAGCAATATGATATACAACGCCAACGACGAGGATCAAAATTCAAAAGGAAACTCAAAACCACAAGAAAACCGCAGAAATATAACGTGCGACTCTAAGGTCGAAGAAATAACATCACTGGTCTCTATCTCAAAATAAATACATGTTTGGTTGATGGAACTTCTAGATACAACAGAGTAATAATATACAAGTTATATAATGGGGGGTACGATACAAGTAAACCCACCTACTAGCAAATCACCCGAAGGAAACTATGCCCGCACAGCCATAATGAAACCTGTACGGCAAACCTGCAAGAAACTGGGGCACAACGGGGGTGAGTTGCCAACTCGTGAATAGAAAAACATCTACGAATAGAAATCGCATAAATAACGCAACCTAGGTCAATGATCATAATATATCCTCAATTATATATATAACATGCAACCTATAACAAGGCTAGGGTAAATATCTAACCCGAGTGTAATCTCATATGCCCGTGTCAGTGCCTCAGGTAGTAATATATCATATGAATGAGGTATGAATGCATGAAAACAGAATACATGTAAATGAAGAACTGTTTTCATAATTTAGTGAGATTTCCTTGTATTTTTAAAATAAGGTATCATAATGAAATCAGCATAAAACAGTGCCTAGCATCGGCACAAAACGTAATCCCAATATCTCGATATCACTGTATCACAGTCTCTGTACCTCAATATCTCGAAATCTCAATGTCTCAATCACAATATCTAGGGCGCCGTCAGTTGAGACCGGCCCCTACCATCCATCTCAAGACCACGACGGTATCCTCCGGATATCCGACGCGTCGGGTAAAATCACCGGTAGGTAGTGCTCCCCTACCAGGCTCACATCGTCATCATCACGCGCTTCTTGCCCCGGGGTACCTTACCGGGTCCACCATGTACGCGAAACGGTTCATCCGTCTCCTCGAATCGGGTCTCGAAATCCATCAGCAAACTCATGGTGGACGACTCATACATCATGGGAAAAAACGCACTTTTTATTTTAAAAGAGAGAAAAGGTTTATTTATGTTTTTGCGGTTTTCCTCCAAATCCAGAAAATCTCATGGAAATCCGAATCCAAAACCTCAATAACACGTAAAATAGTGAATATATGCATGAGAATCCATGAATGCGGCATAACAATGAATAACAGTATGCTTGAAGTAGCAGATAATAACTACAATGTCTAAACTAACATATAAGGCAAGTGCGCTATGTCAAGCAATAATATTTTCTAAAGTGTACGTGACATGGCAATTACCGATGAAGATGTGTGTGAGCCGGCAAGTAAGTGTACGTGGTACATACGCATCATCGGTAATGGTGTTGGTGTCCTAACAATATGATATCAACATTGCAATAAGAAATTATAACATAAGTATGCGAAGCGAACCACAATAATAAGCGGGAGCTGAATACTAGACGCAACTGTAACTAACCTGCATTAATCTAATATAAGTCCTACAAAAGGTGCCTTTTGAAATAACACGAATCATGGGGTTTTGAAAATAGGGGCTACGGTGTTTTTATGAAAAGATACGTCTTTTGAAATATCCGTAGTATCCCTTGGGCTGTCTTTTAAAATACCCACGATTCGTTAGTTTTTGAAATAGGTAAGAATCAAATCTAATCTAACAACTAAACTAAACTAAAGGGCTAAGCTAACAAGCTGGACTACAGGTAAGGAAACCGCCTAACATCTGAGTCGATACATATACATACCTGTATATATATTAGTCGGTGATCCCGCCTCAATAATATCATTTCCGATACCATATCTATAATAAGATATCCCAAGTCAAGAGTGCGGATCAATCATCAAAATATAGCTCGTACGTAAATCCGTCATACGGCATCCCCAAATCTGGGTACGGGTTAATATCATATTCATCACACTATTCATCTGGTATCCTCTTTATCCAAGATCATAGTCCAGGGTACTGACCTATGTCTAGTACAATACTAATATCATCAATATAGTCATGATCTGACTACTGATCGACAGTCTCGTACAAACCGATATCACAACCACAAAACAAATCTCATCGACTCAGCTCAATCCCAAGTATCGTCCTCAAATCCGTATGTGAACACATAGTTTACCCATGTGAACACATAACTATAAAGAATCCCATGAGCACATATAAATAGGAATGTATGCAAGTATGTATGTGTGTATGTGTAGTACAACACTACCCTAGGGTTCGCAACACTAAAATAATCCAACACACCAATATCCATCATAAACATCGTTATTAATCCCAAATAACATATAATAATTGTTGGTGTGTATTCGCATCCGTATACACCACCACGGACTGCGGGGGCTATATGCCATCCACCCGACTTCTCCCCGTAGATATAAATCTACTCACCTGGTCCTCGCTCGCCGGTGCTGACGTCGCCACGCGCTTGCTTGTCGTCTCGAAGTCCATATAGGGTACCTACATATCAAAACGCACCATATCGCATTAAAACCCGACTCATGACCAAAACGACGCACGAATCCCATATAGGTCAAAACCTATGGTTGCTCTCACAAACCAACCCAAAAACCCTCGACGTCGGCGTGCAAACGCCCGACCATCGAGAAAAATCCAAGTACACTCATTTACACATTCACGAATACTAATTTAAATATAGAATAGGTTAAAATTCACAAAAACCCCAAATTCACTTTAGAAGCCATTTTTCCGAAAATCTAGCAAGCAAAAATTACCCGTTTTAGTACAAAACTCGACGTTTAAATGAATGTAGCGGCCAATATACTTATTAAATATCTTAAATAAGTCATATAAATCATTTCCATAATTTAAGCAGACCGAACAAAGACAAACTCATATGTCAAGGTAGGCTGCTCAATATATTAAGGTAAAGATGTGAAAAGCATCAGCTCTGTAAGCGGATTTGCAACGAAAAGGTATATTCCCCAGTTCCAATAGCCCTCTTTACAGTATCGGGAAAGAATATTAGCCAGTATTTCACCAAACCATATATGTTCAAAAAAAACTAGTTTGCAAAAATACCGGTTTTAACTCTTTTTAAAGCAAAATTCACAATTTAGCAATTATGCTTGGTTTTGCATGATCCAAAGTCATTAAACCACTCGTTATAATATTAATAATGACATGAAACCATAATTATATTTTAATCTAAAGCATTTAACAATTTTCCAAAACTCTAGTTAGCAAAATAACTTAATTAGGGCATTTTATAAGTAATGGTTTGGAATTAACAACTAAATTAGCTTTCTATAAAACTTAAGATGTTAATCCACAACACAAAACCATGCACAATTTATCATAACCCATTTCCACAACAAAACCCTAACTTGAAATCTTTAATCATGCAATTAAACTCATCAAAACCTAATTAAGCACTAGTTAACTTAGATTAAAGCAACTAGATAACAAATTTTAACAAAAGCATGAGATTATACCTCCCATGATGAGATCAAGCTCAAGATCTAGCCTCCTAAAATGCCATTTTGATCCCTAGATCCATGCTAGAAAGGCTAAGGAGAAATGGGTAGGAGTTGGATATGGATTTTGGGATTTATTTGATGGGTTTTGAGGCAATTTTTAAGCATTTTTGAAGAGGAATGAGAGGAGCAAAAAGGGGGAGGGGGCTGCTGCTGGACGGGCTGGCCACATGCATGTGGGGGAGAGGAGAGAGGGGGTGTGGTGTGAGGTATGGTGAGGGAAAAGTCCAAGTCAACAAAAGGACAACTCTTTTATCCATTTTCTTTTCTTTTCTTTTGCAAAACAAGTGGGGACAAGAGAGGGGGGCTGCAGAATTCAGCTAAGGGGGAGGGAAAATGGGGGTGTGTGAGTGTGGGTATGGGTGTGGGGTGATGGAAAATCATAAATACAATACCCCAAACATCCATTTACACTAAAAAAAAGCCTTTTTCTTCGATATTTTCTAAACCGTTTTGGCAAACGATTTTGTTTCAAAAACCACATGATAAAATTTTATTTAACGTATTATGATGCACAAAATTTTTTTCAACTCATTCCAATTTGTAATTTTCCCTAATTAAATATATTAGTGACGGCTTAAAATAATATTAAAATAATTAATTTCGGAAAATTTTTCAGAAAATTTGAAATTTCACCAGTGGCTCAATAAACACCAAATACTAGCAATTACATAGCTAGAATATGTATATTTAATTTTAAAATAAAGATATTTGTATTTTGAATTTTTACAGAAAACCCCTTATTTTACCGTTTTTTCGAAATTTCACCGAAACGATTTTCAAAACGTTACAGACTCATGCGGGAGAAATGGGCAGTCCCTATTCACTGTATTGCAGAGAATGGGGACATCATTAGGGTCCTTGAGCCTAAGAGCGGAAAGTCTAATCAATACTGTGTTGGCGATCTGTTTTACCAGCTCTGTTTTGTTAGTTTCTTTTTGAACGAAGATGCGACAATTGCGCTCTCGCCATAGATACCAAACAGGAAGCACAGGGAGTGACATTCCTTAACAGGACGGCGCGAAAGTTCTTACCAGCCGCAAGCGCGGAAGGAGGAGTGAAACGTCGGGAATTGCATATTACTTAAGTGCTGTTCCAGGCCCTCTTCCTGACTTTTTCAACGTAGATGAGGAGGTCCCACTGTAACGTTTTGAAAATCGTTTCGGTGAAATTTCGAAAAATCGGTAAAATAAGGGGGTTTTCTGTAAAAATTCAAAATACAAATATCTTTATTATAAAATTAAATATACATATTCTAGCTATTTAATTGCTAGTATTTGGTGTTTATTGAGTCACTGGTGAAATTTCAAATTTTCTGAAAATTTTTCCGAAATTAATTATTTTAATATTATTTTATGCCGTCACTAATACATTTAATTAGGAAAAATTACAAATTGGAATGAGTTGAAACAAATTTTGTGCATCATAACACATTAAATAAAATTTTATCCTGTGGTTTTTGAAATGAAATCGTTTGCCAAAACGGTTTAGAAAATATCGAAGAAAATTGCTTTTTCCGGTGAATTTAGTGTTTACGGGAATCGGGATAATACATTTATCTTTTTTCCAAACCCACACACCCACACCTCACCCTCTCTCCCTCTCCCTATGTGGCCGCCCCACCATGACAGCCCTCCCCCCCCCCTCTCTCTCCAATCACCAAGAAAAGAAAAGAAAAGAAAGGAAAATGATAGAAAATGGTGGACTTTGACTTTTTCCACTTTCTCCACCTCACTCTCTCTCCTCCATCACCCATTCCCCCCCCATGCTGGCCGAAACCTGCACATTTTCAGCAGCCCCACCCCTCTCATTCCTCATCTCATCTCTTCTCCAAAAAAATCCACAAAAATTTCATGAAAAATCAACTAAAACCTCACAAAATCAAAATCCAATCTCTACCCATTTTTCCATGGCCCATCTAGCATAGATCTTGGTGAAAAGAGAGAAATTTGGGAGACTTTGATCATTGCTAGATCTCTAATTGGGAGGTATAAATCTTAACCCATGTCATAATTGTTGGTTAATTACTCCAATTTAACAAAATTTGGTGTTTAATTGGTGTTTATATTGCAAACTTGAATTGTGGAATTAATGGTTATATGTGAGATTAAAATCAAGCTAGGGTTTTATCACATCATTAAGTTTGCCATATGTAGATTAACATGTTAATTCTTGCTAAAACTTAATCCAGTTACTAATTTCAAATTGTTAGTTGGAAATTGTGATAAATGTGTTATTTTGCTAACTAGGTTTTTTTGAAATTGTTTTATATTTGGATTTAAAATCTAAATTAAGATTTTATGTCATTATTAATATTATAATGAGTGGCATAATGACTTTGGATCATGCAAAACCAAGCTTAATTGATGAATTGTGAATTTTTCTTTAAAAGGTGTAAAAAAATTGATATTTTTGCAAACTAGGATTTTGGAATTTATGCAAATTTATGAGAATAAATTATAGAAATGGTTTATATGACTTAATTAAGATGTTTAATAAGTATTATGGCCGATAGATTTATTTAAACATCGAGTTTTGTACTAAAACGGTTAATTTTGCTTGCTAGATTTTCGGAAAAATAGCTTTTAAAGTGAGTTTGAGGTTTTGTGAATTGCAACCTATTTCATATTATAATTAGTGTTTGTGAATGTGTAAATGGGTGTGTTTGGGCTTTTTCTAGATGGTTTGGAGTTTTACGCCGACGTCGAGGGTTTTTGAGTTGATTTGTGAAAGAAACCATAGGTTTTGACCTATGTGGGATTCGTGTGTCGTTTTAGTTATGAGTCAGGTTTTAATACGATACGGTGCGTTATGATATGTAGGTACCTCATGTGGACTTCGAGACGACAGCAAGCGCGTGGCGACGTCGGCACCGGCGAGCGAGGACCAGGTGAGTAGATTTATATCTACGGGGAGAAGTCGGGTTGATGGCGTATAGCACCCCCGCAGTTCGTGGTGATGTATACGAATACGTATACACACATATATATATTGTTTATATATTGTTTGAGTTATTGATGATAAATATGGATATTTGGTGTTCTTGGATGATTTAGTGTCGCGAAACCTTAGAGTAGTGGTCGCACCACACTTGCACACACACACCCATACTTCCAAACTTTCTTCATTCATTTGTGCTAACGGGAATATATTGTTATGTGTTCACATGGGTATGGGACTATGTGTTCACATACGGATTTGAGGATGATACTTGGGATTGAGATGAGTCGATGAGTTTTGTGTTGAGATTGTGATTTCGGTGATATGGCAGTATTCGTACTTGAGGTACGTCCTGGTGTTATAGCGGATCTTAGGACGAGGATACGGGTGAATAGTGTTATTAATTAAATGGTCGACATGTGATCGTGATATGAGATATGGTATGCTAGGATATTGATCCTAGGCCATATTGGGCGATGTATACCCCTTGATGATGATATGTGCTGATGATATCAGTTTGTACGAGACTGTCGATCAGTAGTCAGATCATGACTATATTGATGATATTAGTATTATACTAGACATAGGTCAGTACCCTAGACTATGATCTTTGATAAAGAGGATACCGGATGAATAGTGTGATGAATATGATATTGACCCATACCCAGATTTGGGGGATGCCGTACGACGGATTTACGTACAGGTATGTATATATATCGACTCAGATGTTAGGCGGTTTCCTTACCTGTAGTCCAGCTTGTTAGCTTAGCCTTTTAGTTCAGTTTAGTTGTTAGATTAGGTTCGACTCCTTCCTTTTTCAAAAGCTTACGAATCGTGGGTATTTTAAAAGACAGGTCAAGGGATTCTACGGATATTTCAAAAGACGTATCTTTTCCTAAAAACACCGTAGCCTTTATTTTCAAAACACCGCGATTCGTGTTATTTCAAAAGGCACTATTGTAGGACTTATATTATGATAATGCAGTTTAGTTATCGTGGTGTCTAGTATTCCGCTCATTATTACTGTTCACTCCTCATCGCATACTTATATTATAATTTCTTATTGCATTGTTGATATCATACTGTTAGGACACCAGCACCATTACCGATGATGCGTATGTACCACATACACTTGCTTGCCGACTCACACACATCTTCATCGGTAATTTCCATGTCACGCACACCTTAGAAAATATTATCGCCTAATTTAGCTTGTTAACTAGTAGTTTTGACATGATGATTAGTTGCATGCATTATATGCTAGTTTAGACATTGTAGTTGTTACTTGTCACTTCATGCTTACTGTTATTCATTATATGCCGCATTCAGGGATGCTCATGCTTATATTCATGGTTTTACATGCCATTGATGATTCGGATTTCCATGATATTTTCTGGATTTGGAGGAAAAACCGCAAAACATATATAAACTGCTTTCTTTCTTTTTAAATAAAAATGCGGTTTTCCCATGATGTACGAGTCGTCCACCATGAGTTTGCTGATGGATTTCGAGACCCGATTCGAGGAGATGGATGAACGATTTCGGGTACATGGTGGGCCCAGTAAGATACCCCGGGGCAAGAAGGTCGTGTTGCTGACGTTGAGCCTGGCAGGGGAACACTACCTACCGATGATATTACCAGACGCGTCGGATATCCGGAAGATACCGTCGTGGTCTTGAGATGGATTGTAGGGGCCAGTCTGGACTGATGGCGCCCTAGATATTGAGATTTAGACATTGAGATTTCGAGATATTGAGGTACCGAGAGTTGATGATACAGGCCAGTCCGGATAGCCGGAGCCTGAGATTTTAAGATATTGAGATTTATGTTTTGTCTCGATGCTAGACACTGCTGATGCTGATTTCATTTATTATACCTCATTTGAAAATTTACAGAAGAAATCTCTCTAAATTATAAATCAGTTTCTTCATTTACATGTATTCTGTTTTAATGTATTCATACCTCATTCATATGATATATTGCTACCTGAGGCACTGATACGAGCACTTGGTATTACCGTTGCTTAGAGGTATACCCTAGCCATTATTATAGGCTGCATGTTATATGTATATTTGATGATATATTATGATCATTGACCTAGGATTGCGTTATTTATGCGATTTCTGTGCGTAGATGTTTTCTACTCACGAGTTGGCAACTCACCCCCGTTGTGCCACAGTTCTTGGAAGTTTCGCCGTACAGGTTTCATTACGGCTTGCTGGCACTATTTCCATTTCCGGGTGACTTGGTAGTAGGTGGGTTTATTTGTATCGCACCCATCATTATATCTTGTATATTATTATTCTATTGTATCTAGAAGTTCCATCAACCAAACATGTATTTATTTTTGAGATAGAGACCAGTGATGTTATTCTTTCGACCTTAGAGTCGCGCGTTGTATTTCTGTGGATTTCTTGTTATTTTGAGTTCCTTTTGAGTTTTGATCCTCGCCCTTGGCGTTGTATATTATATTGCTTGTGTGTTTGTGACCGTCGATTGACGAAGAGCTAGCTCCCGCTTGGGGATGCCTTTTTTTGATTTCGTATACTATTCTTGTTGTATCCCATTGGGGAGCCAGTATTTACAAAGGAGACTCTGCCGAAATTTTCAGGAAATATTTGATGTTTTTAAAACCGCATAATTCGGCTTATGCTATTAAAACTACTTGATTTTAAATTGGTTTCCTTCACTCTACTAATTTTCTTGGTTTGGATTTCTGGGTTTTCGGCTTACTTAGATTACGTATGCCTCGAGACGTTCGTAGTTTAAGTGCTGGTCATGTTCCGTACTTTCGGGACGTGACAAAGTTGGTATCGGAGCGTTAGGTTTTACCTTCGGAGCGTAGGATGACCCTTGGTTGATGGAATAGGTGACTAAAGTAGAGTGACGTACCGTGGGTATGTTCCGCGGCATACTTATGATACGCTACTCCACTTAAGAAGCCTTAGGATGTACATTTCTTTGGTCAGTATTATATTCATTTCGATCTAGCCTCATCAGTACCAGTTATGGTTTTGCTTCCACGATTACGGCAGGGTGAGCTACGGCTAGAGTTGCGGTCAGCACGAGCTCGTCACGAACGAGGACTGACCAGGGCATAATTCCGGCGACACACGATTGCGGAGATGTGTCTTTTTACTGTGTTTTCGCGCCACGAGCGTCTGGCGGATCGCCTTTATGAGATTACTTGGACGTGGCGATCAGCACTAGAGGATTGAGCCACTGACAGAGGCCAGCCAGATTTTGATGACCGTTGGTGTATTGCTTACTCATGATGATTGAGGCACTGTTCAGCGTGCAGACGAGTGAACCAGTTGTTGCTGCGAGCGACGAGATATCGCCCCAGATGTTGGAGCTATTGCGGGACGAGTTATACTAATAGATGATAGAAGGTCGCTAGTCACCCGATGATGAATGACTAGGACAGGTGGTTCGTTCGCCTACCCCGATGCGAGGTCATCAGATAGATTGATTCCAGCTAGAGACGACTTTACGCGGAGACGTTGAGAGTCGATAGAGACGATCGAATGTCAGAAACCTATTATTCCAAGTTCAAAGTAGTCGAAAAGACATGCAGGCAATTCTATGGTCCCTCTAGAAGAATGAAACCCTAACTCGACTTAATGACCGTGTGAAAGCCTTTGAACCTTCGGGTTTGCGGCAGTTCTGCGGCGCCATTAGTGAGGCTTGGGTTTGCCCTTCTACGGCTGGACCACCGATGCTGTAGTATGTACTCGATACTATTAAACTGTGTCCAAGATGTTGAGCTCTTGGGGGATTATGAGGTTTTGACAATCGATCGGATGGTTCGACTTCATTCGGATGCTAGGTGGTGAGATGCATTCTTGGGAGACTCCAGATACGAGGATAGCCGTTGGAGCTCAGTCCATGCAGCCACGATGAGACGAGTCCGAAACAGTCGACGTTAGAGAAAAGTGGAGTAAGGGTTCGTACGAGATCTTGATGAGACGACGTTCCACTCCGCCGACATCAGAGATGCGATACGCATGCCGAGGCATTGTGCTTGAATAGACCTTCCAGAAGGAGTCGCGATGAGTATGCAGCCGTTCCGGAACAAGAAATAGATTTAATAGAGGACGATGACTTCCGGACAGTTCGGCAGAGACGTGATTTGGAAAGAGACCTCGATAGGACCTTTCTGGAATGAATTACGAGTAGACTTGGACCCAGGAGTGGTCATGTTACGCACACCAGCAGGCCGGAATTCAGGTTCGTCGACGAGACATGCTATGAGTGACCACGACAGTTGGCCAGAGATTCTTGGAGGATGTGCTTGAGGGGGACTATTCCGCCATACTTGATTTTGGTATTTTAAGCGATCTATTCTCATGATTTGGTTTTGATGGCTGAGTTTCATGATATCGTTTTCATGCGCCATGGTTGCACCTACTGAGTATTTACGATTTTTGCACAGTTGTTGCACTTGAGATAGTTTTCGTGCCTTGGATTTTCGTGCATGTTGAGCGCATGTTTTGAGATGCGATTTTGGTGCACACCAGATGCACTCAATCGAGATTTTTCATGCATGTCAGAAGCACCTGATTTTGCTGTCAGGCACACACGTTTCCTGTGATAGATGCTTCGTGCACACCCGATGCACTTCAATGTTGTTTCTGTGCGCATGTATGGCACATATATGGGTTTTGATTTCCGTGCGCACCAGACGCACGTAGTATTCATATGCGTATTTTGGAATTGATTTCTTATACAACAGTATGTTTTTATGATATTTGCTATGTGTTTTCAAACTGTGAAGGACTAGTCAGAGAACAGTACCTGAATATATTTTGCATTCATTGATAGTTATTGAAGTGATTTCCAAAAAGCGAGCTATAGTTTCAGTATTTACCTACGTGTCTGATATGACACGAAATGTTTAAAATAAGGAAACCCTTCTAAATTGTTTCCCAAAACGGCGGAACGTACCTTTCAAACAAAGGTATATATGTATATAATTATTTTCTTATGATAGACGTCCGCCACTGTGCAGTATTATGCGCATTGCACAGCGACTTAAAAGATTTGGCATGCATTTCCTCCTGATATTTACATGTATAGTTCCGATTTATAGCATATCGGTCTTGCTTTGGATTTGGCATTCGTGTCTTCACCTTGACTCCAATTATTGCGGAATGCTTGACGGAGTTTTGATTTCGAGTTATCTGCTCATTACTCATGCGCATGCATTGCGCTATAATGCGTTTTATGTATTCATGATTTCGGAGCCCCGGCAATTTGATGGTTTTGGCTGAAATATTTTAGTATTTGGGGGGGGGGGGTTAATTTAAATTCGGGGACCAAATTTCTTTAATGGGGGAAGATTGTAACATTTTGAAAATCGTTTCGGTGAAATTTCGAAAAATCGGTAAAATAAGGGGGTTTTCTTTAAAAAGTTAAAATACAAATATCTTTATTAAAAAATTAAATATACATATTCTATCTATGTAATTGCTAGTATTTGGTGTTTAGTGAGTCACTGGTGAAATTTCAAATTTTCTGAAAATTTTTCCGAAATTAATTATTTTAATATTATTTTAAGCCGTCACTAATACATTTAATTAGGAAAAATTACAAATTGGAATGAGTTGAAACAAATTCTGCCCATCATAACACATTAAATAAAATTTTATCCTGTGGTTTTTGAAATGAAATCGTTTGCCAAAACGGTTTAGAAAATATCGAAGAAAAAGGCTTTTTCCGGTAAATTTAGTGTTAACGGGAATCGGGGTAATACATTTATCTTTTTTCCAAACCCACACACCCACACCTCACCCTCTCTCCCTCTCCCCATGTGGCCGGCCCCACCATGACAGCCCTCCCTCTCTCTCTCTCTCTCCAATCACCAAGAAAAGAAAAGAAAAGAAAAGAAAGGAAAATGATAGAAAATGGTGGACTTTGACTTTTTCCACTTTCTCCACCTCACTCTCTCTCCTCCCTCACCCATTCCCCCCCCCCATGCTGGCCGAATCCTGCACATTTTCAGCAGCCCTTCCCCTCTCATTCCTCATCTCATCTATTCTCCAAAAAAATCCACAAAAATTTCATGAAAAATCAACTAAATCCTCACAAAATCAAAATCCAATCTCTAACCATTTTTCCTTGGCCCATCTAGCATGGATCTCGGTGAAAAGAGTGCAATTTAGGAGGTTTTGATGATTGCTAAATCTCTAATTGGGAGGTATAAATCTTAACCCATGTCTTAATTGTTGGTTAATTACTCCAATTTAACTAAATTTGGTGTTTAATTGGTGTTTATATCGCAAACTTGAATTGTGGAATTAATGGTTATATGTGAGATTAAAATCAAGATAGGGTATTATCACATCATTAAGTTTACCATGAGTAGATTAACATGTTAATTCTTGCTAAAACCTAATCCAGTTACTAATTTTAAATTGTTAGTTGGAAATTGTGATAAATGTGCTATTTTGCTAACTAGGTTTTTTTGAAATTGTTTTATATTTGGGTTTAAAATCTAAATTAAGGTTTCATGTCATTATTAATATTATAATGAGTGGTTAATGACTTTGGATCATGCAAAACCAAGCTTAATTGATGAATTGTGAATTTTGCTTTAAAAGGTGTAAAAAATTGATATTTTTGCAAACTAGGATTTTGGAATTTATGCAAATTTATGAGAATAAATTATAGAAATGGTTTATATGACTTAATTAAGATGTTTAATAAGTATTATGGCCGCTAGATTTATTTAAACATCGAGTTTTGTACTAAAACGGTTAATTTTGCTTGCTAGATTTTCGGAAAAATAGCTTTTAAAGTGAGTTTGAAGTTTTTGTGAATTGCAACCTATTTTATATTATAATTAGTGTTTGTGAATGTGTAAATGGGTGTGTTTGGGCTTTTTATCGATGGTTTGGCGTTTATACGCCGACGTCGAGGGTTTTTGAGTTGATTTGTGAAAGAAACCATAGGTTTTGACCTATGTGGGATTCGTGTGTCGTTTTAGTTATGAGTCGAGTTTTAATACGATACGGTGCGTTATGATATGTAGGTACCCCATGTGGACTTCGAGACGACAAGCAAGCGTGTGGCGACGTCGGCACCGGTGAGCGAGGACCAGGTGAGTAGATTTATATCTACGTGGAGAAGTCGGGTGGATGGCGTATAGCACCCCCGCAGTTCGTGGTGATGTATACGAATACGTATACACACACATATATATTGTTTATATATTGTTTGAGTTATTGATGATAAATATGGATATTTGGTGTTCTTGGATGATTTAGTGCCGCGAAACCCTAGAGTAGTGGTCGCACCACACGTCCACACACACACCCATACTTGCATACTTTCTTCTTTCATTTGTGCTTACGGGAATATATTGTTATGTGTTCACATGGGTATGTGACTATGTGTTCACATACTGATTTGAGGATGATACTTGGGATTGAAATGAGTCGATGAGTTTTGTGTTTAGATTGTTATTTCGGTGATATGGCAGGATTCGTACTTGAGGTACGTCCTGGTGTTATAGCAGATCTTAGGACGACGATACGGGTGAATAGTGTTATTAATTAAATGGTCGACATGTGATCGTGATATGAGATATGGTATGCTAGGATATTGATCCTAGGCCGTATTGGGCGATGTATACCCCTTGATGATGATATGAGCTGATGATATCAGTTTGTACGAGACTGTCGATCAGTAGCCAGATCATGACTATATTGATGATATTAGTATTGTACTAGACTTAGGTCAGTACCCTAGACTATGATCTTTGATAAAGAGGATACCGGATGAATAGTGTGATGAATATGATATTGACCAGTACCCAGATTTGGGGTATGCCGTACGATGAATTTACGTACAGGTATGTATATATATCGACTCAGATGTTAGGCGGTTTCCTTACCTGTAGTCCAGCTTGTTAGCTTAGCCCTTTAGTTTAGTTTAGTTGTTAGATTAGGTTCGACTCCTACCTATTTCAAAAGCTTACGAAACGTGGGTATTTTAAAAGACAGGTCAAGGGATTCTATGGATATTTCAAAAGACGTATCTTTTCCTAAAAACACCGTAGCCCTTATTTTCAAAACACCGCGGTTCGTGTTATTTCAAAAGGCACTATTGTAGGACTTATATTAGGATAATGCAGTTTAGTTATCGTGGTGTCTAGTATTCCGCTCATTATTACTGTTCGCTCCGCATCGTATACTTATATTATAATTTCTTATTGTATTGTTGATATCATACTGTTAGGACACCAGCACCATTACCGATGATGCGTATGTACCACGTACACTTGCTTGCCGGCTCACACACATCTTCATCAGTAATTGCCATGTCACGCACACCTTAGAAAATATTATCGCCTAATGTAGCTTGTTAACTAGTAGTTTTGACATGATGATTAGTTGCTTGCATTATATGCTAGTTTAGACATTGTAGTTGTTACTTGTCACTTCGTGCATACTGTTATTCGTTATATGCCGCATTCATGGATGCTCATGCTTATATTCATGGTTTTACATGCAATTGATGATTCTGATTTCCATGATATTTTCTGGATTTGGAGGAAAACCGCAAAACATATATAAACTGCTTTCTCTCTTTTTAAATAAAAATGTGGTTTTCCCATGATGTATGAGTCGTCCACCATGAGTTTGCTGATGGATTTCGAGACCCGATTCGAGGAGTTGGATGAACCGTTTCGGGTACATGGTGGGCCCGGTAAGGTACCCCGGGTCAAGAAGGTCGTGTTGCTGACGTTGAGCCTAGCAGGGGAGCACTACCTACCGGTGATATTACTCGACGCGTCGGATATCCGGAGGATACCGTCGTAGTCTTGAGATGGATGGTAGGGGCCTGTCTGGACTGATGGCGCCCTAGATATTGAGATTTAGACATTGAGATTTCGAGATATTGAGGTACCGAGAGTTGATGATAAAGGCCAGTCCGGATAGCCGGAGCCTGAGATTTTGAGATATTGAGATTTATGTTTTGTGTCGATGCTAGACACTGCTGATGCTGATTTCATTTATGATACCTCATTTTAAAATATACAAAAGAAATCTCTCTAAATTATGAAAAAAGTTTCTTCATTTACATGTATTCTGTTTTCATGTATTCATACCTCATTCATATGATATATTGCTACCTGAGGCACTGATACGAGCACTTAGTATTACCGTTGCTTAGAGGTATACCCTAGCCATTATTATAGGCTGCATGTTATATATATATTTGAGGATATATTATGATCATTGACCTAGGATTGCGTTATTTATGCGATTTCGGTGTGTAGATGTTTTCTACTCACGAGTTGGCAACTCACCCCCGTTGTGCCACAGTTCTTGCAGGTTTCGCCGTACAGGTTTCATTACGGCTTGCTGGCACTATTTCCATTTCCGGGTGACTTTCTAGTAGGTGGGTTTATTTGTATCGCACCCATCATTATATCTTGTATATCATTATTCTATTGTATCTAGAAGTTCCATCAACCAAACATGTATTTATTTTTGAGATAGAGACCAGTGATGTTATTCTTCGACCTTAGAGTCGCGCGCTGTATTTCTGTGGATTTCTTGTTATTTTGAGTTCCTTTTGAGTTTTGATCCTCGCCCTTGGCGTTGTATATTATATTGCTTGTGTGGTTGTGACCGTCGATTGGCGAAGAGCTAGCTCCCGCTTGGGGATGCCTTTTTTTTAGATTTCGTATACTATTCATGTTGTATCTCGTTGGGGAGCCAGTATTTACAAAGGAGACTCTGCCGAATTTTTCAGGAAATATTTGATGTTTTTAAAACCGCATAATTCGTCTTATGCTATTAAAACTACTTGATTTTAAATTGGTTTCCTTCACTCTACTAATTTTCTTGGTTTGGATTTCTGGGTTTTCGGCTTACTTAGATTACGAATGCCTCGAGACGTTCATAGTTTAAGTGCCGGTCATGTTCCGTACTTTCGGGACATGAAACCCACTCTTCAATAGGTTGATTTGGAATCCGTCTAGACCCGTAATCAACTCAGAAAGAAAACGGATTCTACAAGAAAACTGCTGCATAATCCATTTTCTTGCTCGCTGTTAAGTCCTTTATTTTCGTATATGGCACTGAGTAGTTCCTCTGGAAAAGGAGTCGAGTCTTTGAGAATCACGGTATATACAAACCTCGATGAAGATACCACTGAATACGCGAGGGCCAGGTTGCTCGAGTTAAAGTCGCTGGTCGAGAGGCGATTGAATGCTTTTGAAAACTTTGAAGCATATAGATTCCGGATGGTTAAGGCATATGATCTATAAGTTAGACCAATATTTCTCCTGGGTAACTTGTACTAAAAGTTGCTGACTTTGACTATAACAGCGATCTAATCCTCCAAGTAAAAAATGAGCAAAAAACGATAGATAGGAAAACATGCCCTTTTCTCGTTAAAGAGGCCCTTCAGAATGGGTGCTATAATTTGTTAACATCGAATTCCACTGCCAGGTGTTATAAATGGGTGTTGGTCAAAGACATTTTATTAATGATTCGATAAACTTCGACCTTTCTTCTAATTCCTTGTTCTTTGTTATGTCATCATAAAAATGAGATGTTGAGTTATCGAGTATGTTGTGATGTATGTATGCTTATATTCTTCTACATTGATTGCAGATTTTCTTTGAAATGTTATATGCCACAAGTTTTTGATGCAAGTATGAACGTTGGCGATGTTTGCTTATGCCTTAAAGAATATGCATGTATGATGACAGGTGACAATACTATGTGATGGTGTGATATTACACGAATCAAATGCTCGATGGAATATGATCCGAACTGAATTACAGAATCTGTCTTCCATAACTATTTCTTACAAATATCTTCATGTTTTTGTTTTAATGACATTTTGGAAAATCAAAATTGGGAATTCTTTCGCAAGCCCCTTTCCCCTATGCTTGGCTCTCTATCCTCTGTTCTGGGCTCTCAAGCTCCGTCCAAAAACCAATATCTATTTCTGTCTTTCTTCTCAGGCACAGTGGATTCGGCAAATAAATATCTGTCTTTAATAGCCGATCAAGAACTCCGCGTCTCAGAGCTAGGTCCTTTTCTTTGGCTTGGTCCTCGAGGTGGGGATCATGTTCTCGTTCAAGCTCAAGAAGCTCAAGGAAAGCGTATCGGATCACAGAGTAAAAACCGCTAGCCCCTCTATTTGAAACTTCGAATAGAGTCCTGGTACTCACTAACGGAACAAGAACGATTATGTGATTCGCCTGCTTGAACTTTACGAACTTCAACTAACTTCACTTACAAAGCAGGTTTTTTTCCTTACTAATAGAACATATACTACCTTTTTACAACCTTCAAAAAAGTGACGACTTACAACGAACCCCACTTGCTAGATAAAACCGATACAGAAACAGATACTGCTGGCCATAACGTCATTAGTGGATTCTCTGATCCTCCCTCGAGTACTCAGCTTACCGAAAGGAAGAGAGTTTTAGAACTTCACTTACAGCTGGAACTCAATGGTTGATTTTGTTAGGTCCACGTTACCCACCCCGGTTCTTTCGGGGAGGTGGAATAGGTAAAAATCAAAATTTTCTCACAAGGTAACATGGACCATGCATGAAGGATCTTTGGTAAACAAAAACTAACATATTAACTACAAGTTCTAGCGACTATGTAGAATGGTTATACCTAGGTTTTGAACTCCTTCTCTTCTTGATGTGGTTCTCCTTCTTGCTTGCTCCTTGTAGTGGCGTAGAAGGCTCCTGCTCGTCGTCTTCTCTTTGTCGAAGATAGATCCACCCGAGGGCCTCGAACTTGAGCTCCTACCTCAACCAAGAGGTAACTAGAGTGCTTAGTTTTCTAGACAAAGAACCCTAGAAAGAGTAGAGATGAGTCTTGATGGATTTGTCTCAAGAGCTTATTATTTCCAACCTATGGAACACTTATGCTTTGTGAGGAAGAGGGAGAGCTCCAAACATGAGAGAGAAAGAGCAAGAGAGAATGAGCTACCTTTTGCAACCATACTCTCATATGAGAGAATAATGAATTAATAATAATAATTAAAAATTAATTGTGATGGTTCATTTTGAATGAACATTATCATTTCACATTAAATGAATTTTGCAAGAATCAAAGAGCATCTTTCATGTGAAATGATGATGGTCAATATGTCAACATAGGTCGACATGTCAACCAAAGTAAAATGGTCAACAACCCTAATGTAAGTCTACGCTAGCGCCCCGGCAGTCTACAGACGCCAAAATGCGGAACAAAACTTTTAAACTGGCGCTATCGTATACTTTAACCCGGATCTGCCATTATTGCTAAACTAACAAACTGTAAAGAGTGTAGGAAAGTTATACCGAACGATCCGAGTCCTTCGTTCTTCAACCATCATCCCACGCTCCGTTGCGGCTGCTCCGATCTCGTCGATCTCCGATCTCCTCGTCGAGGTGGCACCACATGATCGGTTCTTTAAACGGGCTCCCGCCTCTGACTCGAGGCAACTCGATCGTCAAGTTTGCTAAAAGAGACGACCAAGATTGATGTAGAGAATGAGTAGATGACTTTGTCTCAATTCGTCCAAATCCGTGGACGATCGGTTAATGAAGTTGCCGTGGAAATCGGGTGATGGAATGAAATGAACTGTAAAATTCCATACACCCAGAATACTATCATAATCTTTTCTAGTCAAAATGAAACATCAAGTGAGAGAGTTAGGAGAGAGAGGAGGCCGGCCACTTATATATGATGGAGGGAGGTGACCGTAGGAGAGGGGGGTGACCACAAGAAAGCTTCTCACTTAAAAGATCAAGAAGAAAATATCTTAAGGAAAACAAAAGGCTTTAATAACAAAGCATGAGTCATTAAGCATAGTCACCATTTAATAAATGCACCATTAAAGTCAAGATGACTCATTAGCCACTTCATCACTTCTAGAAGCTTCTAGAATGATGACTCACTCATATCTGTAGAAAAGATAAATCCGTTTTTAACCGAATGTTAAAAGACGGCTGATAGAAAACTGGAAACTGGCAACTTCCAAAAGTGATCCTGAAACGACTTTCAGGATAACCCCGAAACTGTATAAATATACCCGCATTTGTATTACGACCGAATACAAATGCAACTGAGACAAAGATATTATACCTACTCAATATAATACTCGGATCCGGCTTAAACCAAAGCCGACCAGTATCATCTGTCCGAAAATCGACACGTGCGTAAACGCACGTGCATTTTCCGAACCCTGCCATAAAACCATACGGCCTCTACAACGTTTCGCCCGAACTTGGGAAACTGTCTGTGGGGGACTCTAATGACTCGTCAGCACCCTGGCAGTGGGTTTAACCACAAACCGTCAGCGGCACTAGCTATGCGTAACGGCTGCCCATGGACTGACCTCAAGGGTGGCCGAGGAGCGAACTCAAGGGAGACCGATGAGCGAACTCCTCCGAATACCCTACTGAGCCTAACAGTGACAATGTATATACAGTCCGGTCCGTTCGTCAATGAGTATCGCATATCTGCCTAGGGAGCTAGCAACGTCAGACCCCCAATAGCAGTATAAGTCGTGTCGGAGTGAAGCCCAATACACCCTGAGATACTACTGGAGTACCTACCAGTAAATCTCCTACCATGGCCATGGATTTGTGTAATGGCTCTCCTAGACACAGCACGATCTCGCCCCCAATACCGGGAGAGACGAATCCCCTGCCGATCCGCTCACGTGCCTCCATATGGCTCGGGACTGTACCCAAAAGCTACCTGTTTGCACGACTCCTTTGAGCCGTGGTAGGGTAGAAATCAAAGCATAGTGGGAACTCACACGAGACAAATGACGACCTCAGGTCGATGAACTAACCTGTACACATGTCACCAGGGAACTGCTATCTGACGGTAGATATAATACTAACTAGCAGATTCCCGGCGAGTCCTGTCCGGTGTACTCATAACCCAATGAGCACCTGTATACATCTTAGGTGATCCAACTGACACCAGTGGCTTGTGAGACCGGCCACCGCCCCTCGTCGGGGTCTCGACTGTACACACTAGTCTACTCCGGAGTATCGATGCCCTGTCTCGAAACTCCCACGACTAGGGACCACAATTAAGGATATGCATATAAACTACCCAACTCTCACGTATATGATCGCCATCATACTGTTGGTAGTAAAGCAAGATCCTAAGGGCTCTATCAAAGTGTAACATGCAATCAGTCACCTGAACATGTACACGACTGATAAAGGCAAACCAAATAGCATACTATCATCTCGAGTAAGACTGTCCTACCGGGATAGGTCCTCCGCAATCATTGCAATCACGTACCTGCGATCCAATAATTGACTATGAGGGCACTATCTCCAACAATCTCCCACTTGCACTCAAGGCTAATATTGCGATGTCGACTACTCACAGCCCGTGTGAAACCGACACCCAACTCCTCTACTAATCAGTATCACAAAGCCCGTTTGTAAAACTATTGTGTTCGAGAAATAGCCTCAGTGAGTGGATCCGCCTAGAAGTTTCTTTCTATATCTCTCTAAATCTCAAGTTCGCGGAGAAAGCCATCTCCCGAATTGAGTAGTACCTGTCTTAGAATATGTCTGGATATCTGATGGGACCTTAGTTCATAAATGAACTCCATATCCAAACTTCTTAGACTGTGTGGATCACTGAACCTAATCAGTATCCGGCACCATGCCACCCACAGTATCCTCTGGAACCACCTGTCCATAATACTGTCCCTCGTCAGAGGGAAAACTAAAAACTCTGACAATCACTCTGTCATCCATGTCACCTTTGAAGCCTGGAATGATAACCGTCTCCCGAAAGAGGCTGCCGTTATCAAATCCGTAGAACATGTACCAATGTTCTAAAACTGCTTCCTTATGTTTCTCCAGGATTGGATTAATACAAACTTATTGCATCTAGTGCAAAACCAACATTTGGTGTGGTACTTGACATCTCATGATTGACTCAATTGCCTAAGCAAGTGATCTGTCAATCATGCACATCCCTCTCCCCTTTAGTCTGTACGACACCTTTAGAGAGGGTGACTCCATCACCTTGAGGTACACCACCATGCTAGGAGTCAACTATTCCAAAAACCATTAGAATATTTGTCAAAGTACCCACATTGGGAAACTACCCAAATCCAGATCTAAAACCGTAGATCCAGAAACCAGAATGTCAAATATTATATCCATATCCTGTCTGGAGAAACAACAGTGTGACGACCACAATACAACCGATCGTAGTATAGGAATTTTACTTCCTACTCTGTGTATGTCATCCATATACCATGACATCACACCCTACTACCTTCTTAACAGATCCATCCCCTATTCTGATTGAAGTCAAAACCATGACTGTCACATCAAAATTAGATGATCTATCTCCGCTATAACTGCTCAAGTTTATAAATAGATATAAGCCACTTGCCCGCCATGCTTCCGTTGCTCCCACTGACTACGACAACCCTCCTACCGGGTCTCATATCCTGGAACAACAGTAGTGTCAAGTCTTGGTAGATAAGAACCTCCCTGTCACCGTCTCTGAGGCTACCGAAGTACCTCTCGGGCGTCTGAGGTTACCTACCATACCTGCGGAGTGGCTGTTGGAATGTCAAACCTGATTGAATGTATAGGTCCTATTAAATTTTTCCGTAATCGTTCACGGTTCTGGAATCACTTCCAGTTCTACCATACTCCCACTACTGTTTTCTGAAAAAGATCCATTTTTACTAAAACTGTGGCGAGTCAAGAACAATAACACTATTGATCTTCCAAATGGTAGAATATCAACCCTCGTCATAGCCAGGGTCAACCCACAAACAGCCATTACAGAAACGTGCCCTGAGTTATCCAGAGTCTGGTTTTAAGCATAAGCTGGACAACTCCCCATACCTTAATTTCTTTTAAGGTACGATCCATTCTATATCCAATACAGAAACTTTGGCACTTATTTAATTGGAACCATATTCAAATCATGTAACTGTCTCCAGTGCATATCAACTTTAATGGAAAGAGGCTAATCAGTATTACTCAACTTAGGAATCCATCCAATTATGAGCAACCTGAAAGAGAAAACTCGTTTCTCAAAACCATCACTATCATCTGAATACCAATCACAAGAATCTACATCTTCGATCTCTTTGAAGAATCCCGATACTTGTGACACCTGGTTCTCTATTTTATTCTTATACCCACAACTTCTCAAAACATAGACCTTGTATTTCTACGAAACACTCGTCTAAATACTAGAGAAGTTATAAGTAAACAGAACATAGTACGAGGACCTACCCCTTTGTCCTGAAGGACACTGGACAACATACAATACTCTGTATAAGTCCGCTGAGTTAAACAACTCATAACATGTGCGTTGTAGGTGGAAAACTGTACCCTGGCGATTTCCTCAAATATCACCAATTACAACGAATTCCGATATAATGAGGATGATTACCTAATTCCCAATATCTTACTCCCACTCATCATCTGTAAAACAATACAGATATGAGAATGAAACCTGGTAAATACATACCCTTGGAGTAAGTGTCTAATCGGGAAAACAGTTTTTCTTTTAACAATGCACTGAAACATGAAAATGTTTCGTAGGGGTATCCTGGTATTCATAGCAATGCCTCTTCCATAATCCAATTCATGACTTCAACCGTATATTTTATTGCCATCTCTCCAAATCCCTTTATTTGTCTTTAGTCATAACCTTCTGTACACCATCGTTATGCTAAATGGTTTTCTTCCTTCCCTACCGTTCGGCACCAGCCTATGGTTTGGAAGAAGACTATCCAGTAAGCATAATAAGTGTACCCTCCTAAACCAAGGAGTACTCGCATCTCGAGAGAAGGTGACGATAAAAGACAACTGAATAATACCTTATTCTTTTTAAAGGTGAAATAGGAGCGGCGATGAAGTACGCGGTTTTGGTCGTGAATGATATCAGTCGCAATTTACTTTGCCCTCTTTCTAATCCCTTTATTTTGTCTTTACATATTACCTTCTGCACACCCTACTTAGGCTAATTGGTTTTCTTCATTCCCTACCTTTCGGCACCAGCCTATGGTTTGGAATAAGACTATCCAATAGGCGTAATAGGTGTACTCTCCTAAACCAAGGAGCTCTCGCAACCTGAGAGAAGGTGATAATAAAATACAACTGAATAAACCAATTCTATTTCTCCTGAACCTGGATCCATCCTCGAAGAAGTCCCTTCGAGTTCGTATATAACCATACGATGGCTCTATCCAATGGAAGTGGATATCTGTAGTAATACGGGTGTTCTGAGAAATTCAAAGGGTAAAAGAAGGAGTGGCAATGACTTATGCAACTCAGACAATCCAAAAGCCAGTATTTTAAGAAGGTTCGGTCAACCTGGTCACTGAGTCATAGTCTAGGGTCGGTCAATGGTCGCTGCCAAAGAGAGAGAGAAAAGAAACACTTTGCATGCACTCTAACCTAGATCAGAATGGTAATCACTTTATCTAATCCGGAAACCTCCCACTGTCCTGTCAAATTCTCCTCCAAACCTAAAGAAGAATCAATCGGGATTACCCGAAGAGTAAACCAACTCATCAGTGGGAATCGGGATCCAACTCTCATCGCATGTTAACGTGATGGAATGCATCCACGTTATTCATACTCCAGAAGGTATGCGCATACTTGGCAAGTTTCGGTTTCTTTAGAAACTCCCGATATCATTTTCTTGCCCCATGCTCTTATGACCTTGGCGAAAGTCAACAAATCATAAGTCGCATGTCAAGTTCTGCCCGTCATTATCTTGTTAATTTGAATCCACCCGTACATACCCTTGACGAAAGCCAACAAGGTAATACCACTGTCCCAAACCAACTCATCTATCTATGCAACAAATGAATACCCAGCAGCTACCAAACACTATGCCTTGACGAAAGCCAACAAACATAGCTTGAATACTACTGACCATCCATAAGAAACGACGGAGGGCTACGACTGGTTTTTGGCGAAAAACCTTTAACGTAGTGAACTTGATATCGCTGAAGGAACCTGATAGCTTTTTATAAAAATATAGTGGCGAAAACCTTTTGCTAAAGAGGTCACTCCCGGTAAAGGGATCTTGGCTCTTTCCTCGTGGAATGAGGTGCTGGATATTCCACTGAATACCGCTATGCAAAGCAACTTGTAATCGACTATAGTAAAGTTATTACTCTGACGCAAACTTCTGTCCAAGGGGTCAGTCCCGGTGAAGGGATATCAACCCTTGCCCCGTCGAATGAGGTGCTGGATATTCCACTGAATACCGCTATGCATAACAAAAGAAAACGTCTTTGCAATAACACTTTTTAAATTGTTCCAACAACTGTATACAGGTTTGTTTTTACTTTGCATTGATCAGAATCAACGCAGTCCCATCATTCAATCACACCAGAAAAGAACGAAAATAAAATGTACGTATATGCCATCCGCATTCGTCACTGGGTCCCGTCATCACTCGTTAGGTTACTTAACTAACGACAGAGCGGGGACTGGAATAGCGCGGCTGTAAAACATATACAATATCTAATAGTATATAAACCAATATACATAATCGCTCCAGGCGTGATAGTATGCAACATTACAGAAAAGTAATAAGCATCACAGAACAATACAGATAATCTGGGATCCCCGAGTTTCACAGAGCCGCTGCTGAAACTCGACGTTCCCCTGTCGTGTGGATAGCCTGTGCAATGAAACCTAGACCCCTACGGGTGCGGCAAGTTACCCGCCAAAACCTGAAGCGAGGTAGTCCCCACAGCATAGTGAATGGAACACCCGGCACTTCACGGAATCCGGTAAATTGAGCACCCCTCCTTGGGTCAACATGTACCCCCTACGAGTGCGGCGAATAGTCTGCCAATTCTGAAGTGGGGCCCCTCTGCCTCTCAAAGCCATGAGATGCGGACCCGTTGCTTTTCCGAACCCGGCTATCCGTGCACTCCGTCGCGGGGTAAAACCTAGTACAGTAATGAAAAATAGTACAATAGGTACATCGACCGCAACCTGGTCGTGCCCCAAAAGAATATTATACAACAGGCAGTGACGGCAGTCCACAAGTTGGACGCTCGCCCCGCAATATCAAATGTACAAATAAACACAAACTGTACTACCATTGCACACTGCTATCCACCACGACAAATCCGCAACATCACAGCACAACACAGAACATCAACGCGAATGTCACGTTCGCAAACCCGTCTAAAAGAACTATAGCAATTAAACGCGGTTTACCGATCAAATGACATTCCCGGTCGGAGATATAATGTAAGCACTGTAAACTAACGTGTTTAAATTTCGATCGACCAAAGTCCAAATATCAAAAAGTGGGCCCCACTGCTTACTGGTGAACAGTAACAAAACCTGGGCCAAAACTATATATACCAAAAATCCCAAAATCCAACACAGAACCCACTGACCAAATTTGGGAGCACGTGCTCCCCACGTGGCCGCGGATGCGCGGCCAAATCATGGGTTTGGCCGCCCTTCCGCGGCAGCCTGGAGGGATCACGACCCCAAATTTTGTCGTGGTTCTTAAATATGCCTGCACGGATTTTTAAGACATCCAGAATTCAATTTTGAGACCGTTTAAAATCAACAGAAACTGTTGGCTTGGAATTTGCAGTTTTTAGTTTTCCGATCGGATCGATGTTTTAAACGCGTTAGCACAAGTTAGTATAGCAAAATGGTTAGGCTCTGATACCACTGTAAGTCTACGCTAGCGCCCCGGCAGTCTACAGACGCCAAAATGCGGAACAAAACTTTTAAACTGGCGCTATCGTATACTTTAACCCGGATCTGCCATTATTGCTAAACTAACAAACTGTAAAGAGTGTAGGAAAGTTATACCGAACGATCCGAGTCCTTCGTTCTTCAACCATCATCCCACGCTCCGTTGCGGCTGCTCCGATCTCGTCGATCTCCGATCTCCTCGTCGAGGTGGCACCACATGATCGGTTCTTTAAACGGGCTCCCGCCTCTGACTCGAGGCAACTCGATCGTCAAGTTTGCTAAAAGAGACGACCAAGATTGATGTAGAGAATGAGTAGATGACTTTGTCTCAATTCGTCCAAATCCGTGGACGATCGGTTAATGAAGTTGCCGTGGAAATCGGGTGATGGAATGAAATGAACTGTAAAATTCCATACACCCCGAATACTATCATAATCTTTTCTAGTCAAAATGAAACATCAAGTGAGAGAGTTAGGAGAGAGAGGAGGCCGGCCACTTATATATGATGGAGGGAGGTAACCGTAGGAGAAGGGGGTGACCACAAGAAAGCTTCTCACTTAAAAGATCAAGAAGAAAATATCTTAAGGAAAACAAAAGGCTTTAATAACAAAGCATGAGTCATTAAGCATAGTCACCATTTAATAAATGCACCATTAAAGTCAAGATGACTCATTAGCCACTTCATCACTTCTAGAAGCTTCTAGAATGATGACTCACTCATATCTGTAGAAAAGATAAATCCGTCTTTAACCGAATGTTAAAAGACGGCTGATAGAAAACTGGAAACTGGCAACTTCCAAAAGTGATCCTGAAACGACTTTCAGGATAACCCCGAAACTGTATAAATATACCCGCATTTGTATTACGACCGAATACAAATGCAACTGAGACAAAGATATTATACCTACTCAATATAATACTCGGATCCGGCTTAAACCAAAGCCGACCAGTATCATCTGTCCGAAAATCGACACGTGCGTAAACGCACGTGCATTTTCCGAACCCTGCCATAAAACCATACGGCCTCTACAACGTTTCGCCCGAACTTGGGAAACTGTCTGTGGGGGACTCTAATGACTCGTCAGCACCCTGGCAGTGGGTTTAACCACAAACCGTCAGCGGCACTAGCTATGCGTAACGGCTGCCCATGGACTGACCTCAAGGGTGGCCGAGGAGCGAACTCAAGGGAGACCGATGAGAGAACTCCTCCGAAAACCCTACTGAGCCTAACAGTGACAATGTATATACAGTCCGGTCCGTTCGTCAATGAGTATCGCATATCTGCCTAGGGGGCTAGCAACGTCAGACCCCCAATAGCAGTATAAGTCGTGTCGGAGTGAAGCCCAATACACCCTGAGATACTACTGGAGTACCTACCAGTAAATCTCCTACCATGGCCATGGATTTGTGTAATGGCTCTCCTAGACACAGCACGATCTCGCCCCCAATACCGGGAGAGACGAATCCCCTGCCGATCCGCTCACGTGCCTCCATATGGCTCGGGACTGTACCCAAAAGCTACCTGTTTGCACGACTCCTTTGAGCCGTGGTAGGGTAGAAATCAAAGCACAGTGGGAACTCACACGAGACAAATGACGACCTCAGGTCGATGAACTAACCTGTACACATGTCACCAGGGAACTGCTATCTGACGGTAGATATAATACTAACTAGCAGATTCCCGGCGAGTCCTGTCCGGTGTACTCATAACCCAATGAGCACCTGTATACATCTTAGGTGATCCAACTGACACCAGTGGCTTGTGAGACCGGCCACCGCCCCTCGTCGGGGTCTCGACTGTACACACTAGTCTACTCCGGAGTATCGATGCCCTGTCTCGAAACTCCCACGACTAGGGACCACAATTAAGGATATGCATATAAACTACCCAACTCTCACGTATATGATCGCCATCATACTGTTGGTAGTAAAGCAAGATCCTAAGGGCTCTATCAAAGTGTAACATGCAATCAGTCACCTGAACATGTACACGACTGATAAAGGCAAACCAAATAGCATACTATCATCTCGAGTAAGACTGTCCTACCGGGATAGGTCCTCCGCAATCATTGCAATCACGTACCTGCGATCCAATAATTGACTATGAGGGCACTATCTCCAACACCTAACCATGGAACAATTATCTTTAATTAATATGATTAATCATATTTCTCATTTTTATTAGGGTTTGGAAAAAGTCAACAGTCAACAACTCTAATGAGAATCCTCTGCCTCTGCCTCTGTCAACTGTGCATACACACCCTCATCCGTGTTCCGAGGAACATGAATACAATGAGAAAAAACCAATCACAAAACAAATACTAGGATCTGGCTTAAACCAAATCCCACTAGTAATAACTACCCGGACACCAAACGTGCACAAGTGCGCAGATGTGAACGAACCCCGTCGCAAAACCATGCGACCTCTACTCTGTTTTGCCCAAAGGCGAGCAACCCTCTGTGTGGGACTCGAAAGGTTCGACACTACGCTGGCAGTGGGTTTAACCACAGGCCGCAAGCGGTACTTGCTGTACGTAATGGTCCCCAGGTAGATGCCTAAAAGAAGACTGATGAGGTGAACCCATCCGAACTCCTACTGAGCCTGAATGTGACAATCTCCGTACTGTTACGACCCGAAAGTACGGAACATGACCGGCACATAGACTACGAAACATCTCGAAGCATACGTAATCTAAGTAAGCCGAAATCCCAGAAATCCAAACCAAGAAAACCAGTAGAGTGAAGGAAAACCATTTTAAATCAAATAGTTTGCAACACACACCGAAATGTGCATTTTAAAATCACAAGTCTTTTCAAAAAATTTCGGCAGAGTTTCCTTTGTAAAAACTGACCCCAAACGGGTACAAAGCCTGATAAAGCATATATAATGAAAAATGCATCCCCAAGATGGAGCTAGCTCTTCGTCAATCGACGGTCACAACCACGCAAGCAATATAATATACAACGCCGAAGGGCGAGGATCACAACAGAAAACGGAAACTCAAAACAGCATGAAATCCAAAGAATTATAACGCGCGACTCTAAGGTCAAAAGAATAAATATCACTGGTCTCTATCTCAAATAAATACATGTTTGGTTGATGGAACTTCTAGATACAACAGAATAATAATATACAAGATAATGATGGGTACGATACAAATAAACCCACCTACTTGCAAATCACCAGAATAATATGCCGTGCCAGCAAAGCCGTAATGAAACTTGTACGGCAAAACCTGCAAGAAACTGTGGCACAACGGGGGTGAGTTGCCAACTCGTGAGTAGACAACATCTACGAACAGAAATCGCATGAACAACGCAATCCTAGGTCATATGATCATAATATATCCTCAAATATATAACCTGCAGCCTATAACAATGGCTAGGGTATACCTCTAACAACTGTAATATCAAGGGCTCGTGTCAGTGCCTCAGATAGCAATATATCATATGGATGAGGTATGAATACATGAAAACAGAATACATGAAAAGGAAGAAACTGCTTTCATAACATAGTGAGATTTTTGTTTATTTAAAATGAGGTATCATAATGAAATCAGCATAAACAGTGTCTAGCATCGACACAAAACATAAATCCCAATGTCTCAAAATCTCAGGCTCCGTCTATCCGGACTGGCCTGTATCATCAAATCTCAGTACCTCAATATCTCGAAATCTCAGTATCTCAATCTCACTATCTAGGGTGCCGCCAGTCTAGACCGGCCCCTAACATCAATCTCAAGACCACGACTGTATCCTCCGGATATCCGACGCGTCGGGTAAAATCACAGGTCGGTAGTGCTCCCCTGCCAGGCTCAACGCCATCATCTACGATCTTCTCGCCACAGGGTACCGCCCCGGGCCCACCATGTACCCGAAACGGTTCATCCAACTCCCCGAATCGGGTCTCGAAATCCATCAACAAACTCTGGTGGACGACTCATACATCATGGGAAAACCGCACTTTTCATTTAAAAAGAGAGAGAAAAGAAGTTTATAAATGTTTTTGCAGTTTTCCCCCAAATCCAGGAAATCTTATGAAAATCCGAATCCAAATCATCAATAGTATGTAAACAGGGAATATAGGCAAAAAAATCCATGAATGCGGCATACCAGTGAATAATAACATGCATGAAGTAGCAAGTAATAACTATAATGTCTAAACTAGCATATAAGGCAAGTACACTAATATCATATAGAAACTAATAGCCAACAAGCTATGTCAATGCAATAGTATTTTCTAAAGTGTTCGTGACATGGAAATTACCGATGAAGATGTGTGTGAGCCGGCAAGTAAGTGTACGTAGAACATACGCATCATCGGTAATGGTGCTGGTGTCATAAAAGCATGATATCAACAAAGCAATATGAAATCACAATATAAGTATGCGATGCGGAGCGAACTGTAGGGTTCCTAGGCACTCTCAAGAGGTCTCACAAGGCATCAACCATGCCAATTTCAAAAATTACGGCGCCGAGAAACCCTAGACTACGGATCGTTGGCTAGAATTCTAGGCGAAACAGAAACCAGTTTACAAATAAACTAAAAGAGCGGAAATACAACCTTTGTAGATCCATTTCTCCACCTCCATAGCTCCATGAAGAAGTCCTCTCCGCTGTACAAATCCGATCTTGGACTCTCGCGTTAGCTTCATCGGAGAAATAGGCGGGCAAGGTCATCGGCTTCGTGCCGAAGATGATCTACGTATAGGCATCACTAGATCAAGCTCCAACTTCACCAAGTCAAGAAACTTGTGAAGAAAACACACTCTACTACTTGGTAAGAGGTAGAGGATGAAGAAATAGGAAGTGGGTAGACTTTAGAATTGGATTTCTCACTTGATTTCATCAATCACCATTGATGAAGTGAAGCTTTCTTCATGAAAGAAGATGAAGAAGAAGAAGAATCATATTATGATAAGTTATTAAAATGAAAAGGAAAATAAATACTTATCATAATACTAACCTTAGTTAAGTGTAGAGAATAGACCATGGTTTGTTTAAATGGTTAGGGTTAAGTATGAAGACAAGAATGGTGACTAAGTCAAAGCTTCATGAATCTTCAACAAAAAAACAAACAAAGCCACCATTCATTCTTTTTCCTTTCCAAAACAAATAAATAAATAAATAAACAAATGAATAAGATAATAAAAACCCTAATCATTAAGTAAACCATGGTTTAATCTTTACACTTAACCAAGTTAACAGGTATCATCAAACATGATACAATCATGTGCACAAAAGTATATCACATATACAACTTGCACAATTCAAGTGAGAAAATCCATTTAAAGTGAACCAATACTAGTTAATGCAAAGTAACATATCAAATATATAATTATACATTAAATCTTTAAATCAACACTTGATTCAATGATCCGGTCATGTCGCACACAACCGACTAGTATACAATGTATCAGCTTATCGAATCAACGCTTGAATCGATAACTAGGTTATATCGCATACAACCATTCGATACATTCATCGCAAGAATGGAATACGGTATCACATACACGCATTATTCTCGGTCCCGCATATATCTCATATGCGCTCCTATTTCGTTTCGCTTGAGCCAGGAAACCTCTGTGTAGGACTCTAAAGACTCGTCAATACGCCGGCAGCAGATGATGATCATATCAAACACCCACAAGCCGCAAGCGGTCTGCTAAACGTAACGACCACCCGGGTATTGAGCGATCAGAAGATCGACGAGCAAGCCCGCTCACACTCCAGTGAATCCAACCAGTAACACTACCGTACAGTCCGGTCTCGTCGTCTGATATGTCGCATATCTTGCCTAAGGGTGGTAAACGTCAGACCCCAATAGCTCGATAAGTCGTGTCGATATGAGGTCTATAACAATTCGAGAAACTACTGGTAACACTTACCAGTAAATCTCAGCAACCCTGGCCAGGGATTTCCTGTTATAGCCAATCGAACACAGCGCAACATCAACTCCCTATACCGAGAGAGACGAATCCCCTCCTATCGCTCATTGCCTCCATGTGACTCGGAACTGTACCCAAAAACCACCGTTTTGCACGCCCTCTTGGACGTGGTAATGTCACGACCCAAAGTTTGGCCCGTGACCGGCACTTAACCACGTAACGTCTACAGGCGTAACGTGACTAAGGGAACCGGAAACCCAGAAAACAAACCAGTGAAAGTATAGAGTGTGATAAGAATTAAATGAAAACACCAACTAACATGATAAGAAATCTAAGTAAACAATCCCAAGATAACAATATACGACGCCGTAGCGAAGCTCAAGATCCACAAGTGGGAACATCTCAGATAGCATAAAACTGCAAAAGAAAAGTCGGCTCACAACGAGCACGACACCAGAACACAAATAAAGTACAACATCGTCCTCACACTGTCTCTAAGTCAAATACATACATGGTAGATAGAGAATACTAGATACAACAATGTACATACAGAAAGATAAACAGATACCGCACAAAACCCACCTATCAGCAAAAGAGCTAGTACACCAACTATGGGGGTATCTGTGTCAAAAGATGCAACCGCAGCCTGCCGCGACTACTCCGAAGGGCAACCTGCAACACTGTGGCACAACGGGGGTGAGTTGCCAACTCGTGAATAGAGATAACATATAAAGGTAATCGCGAGCATGCACGTACTACGCTACTCTATCATATGCCAACAGATGATATCAATATGTGATAAGCAGCATGTGTAATAATCATGCAAGTTCTCTATCAGGTACAGTACTACTGGGTGAGGTACAAATGCTCTATCAGGTAATGCATCTACCGGATGAGGTACAAATGCTTTATCAGGTAATGTAACTACAGGATGAGGTACAAATGCTTTATCAGGTAATGTAACTACAGGATGAGGTACAAATAATAAATGCTGAGCAGGGGAAATATAGTATATACACGGAATGTCAACGTGGGATATATGTATATCGGTGTCCATCAATGCACCCAGATCCCCCAAATAGCTCAGGCGCCGGCACCCTCATCGGCCCTCGAATCCTGTACACCTCTGAGAGTCCCGAGTGCCCAACATCGGCACCCAAATATCATAAATACTCGTGTCCAGCATCGACACGCAAATCCTCATCCATCGGGCCCCGTCAGTCCGGGTCACCCACATCCATCTATAGACTCTGATCAGTATACTGCGGATAACTGTCAGGTCCAACCAATCACCGGTAGGTAGTGGTCCCTCTGCCAGGCTCACCGTCTACTGCACAGCGAAACCGTTCTCGCCCCGGGGTACCATACCGGGTCCACCATGTACCCGTAATCGGTCTCAACCGCCTCCTCGATTCGGGTTTCCATATATCACTCTAGCACCGAGAAAACACATGGTGGACGCACCGAAATATCATATCAAGGGAATCGGGTTTTTAAATGATTACATATTTGAAATAGCCACGGTTCCCAAATCCAGAAATCACATATAATCCAAACAAGTACAAGTCAATGATCCGATATGATATGTGCGTCAAAAGTAAATGTCCAGTCAAGTTACATATAGATAAGTTACAAGATAATAATCCGATGTGACATATGCATCAGGTATGAATATCAAGTCATGTCACATATAATGAGCTACAATGCAATGATCCGATGTGATATGTGTAGCAGGTAAGAATATCAAGTCATGTCACATATAATGAGCTACAATGCAATGATCCGATGTGATATAGGCATCAAGTATGAATATATGGTCGTGTCACAAATAGATGAACTAGAATGCAATGATCCGATGTGATATAGGCATCAAGTATGAATATATGGTCATGTCACAAATAGATGAACTAGAATGCAATGATCCGATGTGATATAGGCATCAAGTATGAATATATGGTCATGTCACAAATAGATGAACTAGAATGCAATGATCCGATGTGATATAGGCATCAAGTATGAATATATGGTCATGTCACAAATAGATGAACTAGAATGCAATAATTCGATGTGATATAGGCATCAAGTATGAATATATGGTCATGTCACAAATAGATGAACTAAAATGCAATGCGTACAAAAATAGTAACCATGGACATGCAATATGTGTATATGGAACACTATAAGGTTCCATCGGCCCTGACGTAGAACGCCATGCGGGCGATATCCCCGTAGATGTGAAATCTACTCACCGTAGTCTCCCGCTAGGTGTAGCCAACAACCTGCTTCCCTTTCTTCACTGCGTCCGCCGTACTCGCCTGCGAACCTAGAATTACACAATATATCATATGTAAGCTCGAAATCACACAAACGCGACATTAAAGCCGAACAAGTAACTCGTGTCGTGAACCAAGCGCGCGTGTGCGCGATACGCTAAAACGTGTGGTTACGCGTCTGAAATCACTCCGACGCGTCGCGATACGCAGAACCCAAAACCCACACACACGTAACACGCGTGTCGCGAAAGGTTGAAAATACGGGAAAATAGGTATTCTACCCCAGATTTTTATACAGGAAAGAAAATGCAAAAATATAAATACCAAAATAACCTACATATAAGCAGAGACCCACACCCCAAACCCCAACCCAAATCTCCCCAATCTGGCCGCAATTTGCGGCCAGAATGCCATTTTTGGCGGCCAGACTTGGGAATTGGGTCCCCAGGTTTGGTTGGTGCACTCCATACCATACATACATGCTACAGAAATCACTAGTTTTGTTCTGAAAAGTCTCGGATAGCAGCAGATTCCTACAGTGCCTAAAATCAGTTCAAAACACACATTTTGCACAAAAATGGAACTTTATGGTATTTTGATGAAATCTGAAACAAACCTAGGTCTAATCACTCACCAATAACTTGTTAACAAGCTAATCAAGCCACAACAACATAAGTTTTAACATGATACACTAAACCCCCTCCAAAAGCACTAAAATGGTACAAAAATGTGATATTTCTAAACTAAACATGCAAGTTATGGAAATTGGGTGCTAGGATTAAGATTTTATACCTTTAATTGACCTTAAAACACCAAGGGTTCCAGCTCTTCTCTCAGTTGTGCAGGTTTGCCCGTGAACACCTCAAGAACCTCAAGTTTTCATGGTTTTATTGAAGGAAAAAGTATTGATTTGGGTAGGGTTTTGTTTGGGAATCAAGGGGAAGTGAATAGGAGAAGAAAAGGTGAAGGGAATGGGGGTTTATTTGCTGGAATTCTGCAGAGAATTCAGATGAGGGAAAGAGAGAGAGAAGAGGGAAGGAAAGTCAAAGAAAGTCAAGGCCTCACCTAACACCATACCTATTTGTTTTATTAGGAGTTGGGAATTATCAAAGGGGGTTAAGATATGAATAAAATGGTGGGGAAAAGATAATTTGCAACCATGCACACAAGAAAATGGTTAACAAGTCAAAAAATGCCTAAGTATGCAAGGTGCACCCTACAAAGGGAAAATTTTTAAAAAAGCTAACACTACCCATAAGAACTATAATTAGAAATCTTAAGAACCCATATAAATATAAACATACACGACTACTAATTATCACCAAAACCATCAAACGGGAATTCAAAGTGTTACAATCTACCCCCCTTTAAGGAAATTCGGTCCCCGAATTTAAAAATCTACCCATACGCACCTTCAAAAAGATGGGGATACCTCTTCCTCATCTCGCTCTCGGTCTCCCAAGCGACCTCCTCCCTGCTCTGGCCGCGCCAAAGTACCTTGACGGACGGTATCTCTTTCGACCTCAATTTCTTCACTTGTCGATCCAAGATCATCACTGGCTGCTCTGCATAGGAAAGATCGCGCTCAATCTGGATCGTCGGGTGCTGAATCGCATGCGAAGGATCATGAAGATATCGGCGGAGCATCGAAACGTGAAATACGGGGTGCACGTCTGGAAAACTGGGCGGAAGGGCTAATCGATACGCAACTGCACCAATACGCTCAAGGATCTCGAAGGGGCCTACGTATCTGGGACTAAGCTTCCCCTTCCTTCCAAACCTCATCACGCCCTTCATTGGGGAGACCCTCAAGAAAACATGATCACCAACAGAAAACTCAAGTCTGCGTCGACGACGGTCCGCATAAGATTTCTGCCTACTCTGGGCTGCTTTCATCCTATCGTGAATCAACTCGATCTTCGCTGTCGTCTCCTCAACGATCTGTGGCCCTAAAATACTGCTCTCACTGAGCTCTGTCCAACAAGTAGGCGACCTGCATTTCCTCCCATAAAGAGCCTCAAACGGTGCCATCCGAACGGTCTCCTGGTAGCTGTTGTTGTAGGAGAACTCCACTAAGGGCAAATGATGATCCCAGCTACCTCCGAAGTCTAATACGCATGCTCTGAGCATGTCCTCGAGAGTCTGAATAGTCTGCTCTGACTGTCCGTCGGTCTGCGGATGAAATGCTGTGCTGAAACTCAAGCGAGTGCCCAAAGCCTCCTGAAGCCTCTGCCATAGCCGGCTGGTAAACTGGGTGCCTCTATCGGACACGATGCATGCCGGAACTCCGTGCAGTCGCACAATCTGATCAATGTAAACCTGGGCATACTGAGTAAATCCGAAAGTCGTCTTTACCGGTAGGAAGTGAGCCGCTTTCGTCCAACGATCCACGATCACCCAGATGGAGTCATACCCTCGACTAGTCCTGGGTAGACCCACAATGAAGTCCATAGATATCTGTTCCCATTTCCACTCCAGAATGGGTAATGGCTGTAGCTCTCCCGCGGGCCTCTGGTGCTCAGCCTTGACTTGCTGACAAGTCAGGCATCTCGACACAAAATCTGCGATGTCCCTCTTCATACCGTCCCACCAGTAAACATCTCTCAAGTCATGGTACATCTTGGTGGAACCGGGATGAACACTATATACCGATCGATGTGCATCCTCAAGAATCTCGCGCCGCAATTCCTCAGCATCCGGTACGCACAGTCTAGCCCCAAATTGTAGTATCCCCTGATAGTTGATCACGAACTCGGAAAATCTGCCCTGTCCCATCTGTGTCCTGATCTCTGAACAGCGGTCATCACTGTGCTGTGCCTCGTATATACGGTCAAGCAACTGTGGGCGTGCACGAACATGCGCAATCTGTCCCCCGATCGGCGTAAACTCAAACTGTACTCGGCCATCGCATAAGATCTGCCAATCTGCCGATGACTGCCTCTGCACTGTGCTCACACAAGATAGACTACCCCTGGGCCTCCTGCTCAACGCATCTGCCACTACATTCGCCTTGCCCGGGTGATATAAGATCTCACACTCGTAGTCCTTCACTAACTCCATCCATCGGCGCTGCCTAAGGTTCAGGTCTCGCTGCTGAAATATGTACTTTAAGCTTTTGTGGTCAGTGAATATCTGGCACGACTCTCCATACAGATAATGTCGCCAGATCTTGAGTGCAAAGACCACCGCAGCCATCTCCAGATCATGAGTAGGGTAATTCTGTTCATGTTTCATTAATTGCCGTGAAGCATACGCAATCACCCTGTTATGCTGCATCAAAACGCATCCTAGCCCCACTCGTGAAGCATCGCAGTAGACCGCAAATCCGCCTGATCCTGAAGGCAAAGATAGCACTGGTGTCGTGGTCAGTAGAGCCCGTAACCGCTGGAAACTGCGCTCACACTCCTCTGTCCAATCAAAGTGAACTCCCTTCCGGGTCAACCCGGTCAATGGTGTAGCAATGCGAGAGAAGTCCTGCACAAATCGCCTGTAATAACCTGCCAGCCCTAGAAAGCTGCGAACCTCCGTCACTGACGTGGGTCTAGGACAACTCCGAACTGCCTCTATCTTCCTCTGGTCGACACATATACCATCTCGTGTAATCACGTGCCCCAAGAAGTCTACGCTGTCTAGCCAGAAGGCACACTTGGAGAATTTGGCGAAAAGCTGATGCTCCCTCAAGGTCTGCAGTGAAATCCGCAGGTGCTGCTCGTGCTCCTCTCTACTCCGAGAATACACAAAGATATCGTCAATAAACAATATAATGAACAGGTCAAGATACGGCCGGAAAATACGGTTCATCATGTCCATAAATGCTGCTGGCCCGTTGGTGAGTCCGAACGACATCACCAAAAACTCATAATGGCCGTAACGTGTACGGAAAGCTGTCCGGGGAATGTCCTCCTGTCGAACCCGCAGCTGATGGTAGCCTGATCGCAAATCGATCCTCGAAAAGTATCCTGCCCCCTGAAGCTGGTCGAACAAATCGTCGATGCGTGGCAAAGGATATCTGTTCCGCACTGTCACCCTGTTCAGCTGGCGGTAGTCAATACACAAACGCATGCTGCCGTCCTTCTTCTTGATGAACAGGACTGGAGCACCCCAAGGAGAAACACTGGGTCGAATAAGTCCCTTATCCAGCAAGTCCTGCAACTGACCCTTCAACTCTCTAAGTTCCGCCGGGGCCATCCGATAAGGCGGTACTGAAATAGGCCCCGTGCCAGGAACCAAATCAATGCAGAAAGAAATATTACGCTCGGGCGGTAGCCCAGGAAGCTTGTCAGGGAACACATCAGGGAACTCGCTAACCACCGGAACCAGATCCAGAGGAAGCTCTGTAGCTCTAGTATCGCAAACATAAGCAAGAAATCCCTGACATCCCTTCCGCAAAAGTTGTCCAACGCGAACAGAAGAAATCACACAGTGAGGGGTGGCACTACGGTCCCCCAACACAACAACAACCGACTCGCCGGGAAAACAAAATCGAACTGTCTTCTCGCGGCAGTCAACAGAAGCATAGCACGTGGCTAACCAATCCATGCCCAACAGAACGTCGAAGTCCAACATCTCAAGAAGGATCAAGTCGACCGGCAACTCTCTCTCGCCAATACGGACGGTACAGGATCGGAACACGTTCCTAGCAACAAACGACTCTCCCACAGGAGTAGTCACAACAAGCGGCTGGCCAAGCAAACCGGACTCTCTACCCAAACTCGGCACAAAGTGTGTGGATACGTACGAGTGCGTGGATCCGGGATCGAATAACACGTGTGCATCAACCGAACATACAGAAAGGATACCCGAGACCACCGCATTGGACGCCTGTGCGTCCTGATGCGTCAAAGCAAAAACTCGTGCCTGTCCTCCACCTGCAACTAACTGTCCCCTGCCGGCTGCTGGCCGTCCTCTACCCCGGCCACCTCGTCCTCTATGAACGAATCCTCCGCGACCACGACCTTTCTGTGCAGGCGTCTGATGCGGAGTAACAGTAGGTACTATCGGCAACGCCGTCTGGGGTGGTGAAGGTGGTAATGTAACATGCGGTGCTGCCGCCCCACTCCGGGGTACCTCGGGACAATCTCGCACACGATGATAAGAACTCCCGCAACGGTAACATCCTGATGACGGTCTCTGGCCCTCCTGGGAATAGGAGCTAAACAATCGGCCTCGTCTCGAATCTCTGCCACCTGCAAGGTGCCTGTCACGACGCTGGAATGGCCGTCTCTGCACTGACGTATCTGCACGAACTCTTTTCGTCCCTGGAACTGCCGAAGTCTCAGCAAGGCGCTCTTTAACTAATAATGATGCATCTACTGTTGCTGCGTATGTCTCGTAATGCTGCGCGCTGATAGCAAGGAATAGTGGTGTAAGCAAGCCTCGGACAAATCTCTTAACTCGCAACTCCTCAGTAGCCACTAGGTACGGGGCATAGATAGCTAGCTCTGTGAACAGCACGTCGTACTCTGCCACTGACATCCCTGGTGTCTGGCGCAAGGACTCAAATCTGCGTGCTCGGGCATCCCTAACACTCTGAGGAAGAAAACGGGCAAGGAATAGCGCTACAAACTCGGTCCAGGTCATAGGAGGAAGACCTGCTGCTCTGCCCTTCTCAACTGAATCACACCACTTCTGTGCAAGACCTTCTAGGCGAAAGCTCGCTAACTCGACCCATCTCGCATCCGCGCATCTAAGTGAACGACATATACGGGCCATCTTATCAAGGAAGGACTGGGGGTCCTCGGCTGTGTCGGTGCCTGTGAAAACCGGAGGTTTTAACCTCATGAACTCTGATAGCGATACCGTAATCACCTCCGTGGCTGCAGGGGCAACTGGCTGTGTGGTAGGTACCATCGCGGTCGCTGGAACAGGTGGAGCTACCTCTGGTCGCTGTGCTTGAAGCGCCTCAACTAGCGATCCTATCATCTCACGCATCTCCTGCTTGCTAGATCCCACCGTCTGGCGCATCTCCTGCACACCAGCCCCTAGCGTGGCGATCTGATCTGTCAAAGGAGGAACAGTCTGCTCAGGTACAACGGGTGCACTGCCCGGATCAGTCCTCGTCTCGGACGAGTCAACTCGAATCTCGGCCCTCGCGGCCGCTCTCTGCGCCCTCGTAGTCTTTGGCGGCATATTGGCTGAAAGGAACAATAGGATTCGATAAGGATACGGAAATCGAATCATGAGAATGTATATACTCAAAAAGGAAATTTATATAAACAAGTCCTAAGGTCGCGTAGGCGGAGTACCGTGTCGTGAGTATGCCGCGGAACATACACACGCTATGCTACCCTGCCGCAGCTACCTACTCCATCATACCAGGGTCATCCTACACTCCGAAAGGTAAAACCTACGCTCTGATACCAACTTTGTCACGACCCAAAGTTTGGCCCGTGACCGGCACTTAACCACGTAACGTCTACAGGCGTAACATGACTAAGGGAACCGGAAACCCAGAAAACAAACCAGTGAAAGTATAGAGTGTGATAAGAATTAAATGAAAACACCAACTAACATGATAAGAAATCTAAGTAAACAATCCCAAGATAACAATATACGACGCCGTAGCGAAGCTCAAGATCCACAAGTGGGAACATCTCAGATAGCATAAAACTGCAAAAGAAAAGTCGGCTCACAACGAGCACGACACCAGAACACAAATAAAGTACAACATCGTCCTCACACTGTCTCTAAGTCAAATACATACATGGTAGATGGAGAATACTAGATACAACAATGTACATACAGAAAGATAAACAGATACCGCACAAAACCCACCTATCAGCAAAAGAGCTAGTACACCAACTATGGGGGTATCTGTGTCAAAAGATGCAACCGCAGCCTGCCGCGACTACTCCGAAGGGCAACCTGCAACACTGTGGCACAACGGGGGTGAGTTGCCAACTCGTGAATAGAGATAACATATAAAGGTAATCGCGAGCATGCACGTACTACGCTACTCTATCATATGCCAACAGATGATATCAATATGTGATAAGCAGCATGTGTAATAATCATGCAAGTTCTCTATCAGGTACTGTACTACTGGGTGAGGTACAAATGCTCTATCAGGTAATGCATCTACCGGATGAGGTACAAATGCTTTATCAGGTAATGTAACTACAGGATGAGGTACAAATGCTTTATCAGGTAATGTAACTACAGGATGAGGTACAAATAATAAATGCTGAGCAGGGGAAATATAGTATCTACACGGAATGTCAACGTGGGATATATGTATATCGGTGTCCATCAATGCACCCAGATCCCCCAAATAGCTCAGGCGCCGGCACCCTCATCGGCCCTCGAATCCTGTACACCTCTGAGAGTCCCGAGTGCCCAACATCGGCACCCAAATATCATAAATACTCGTGTCCAGCATCGACACGCAAATCCTCATCCATCGGGCCCCGTCAGTCCGGGTCACCCACATCCATCTATAGACTCTGATCAGTATACTCCGGATAACTGTCAGGTCTAACCAATCACCGGTAGGTAGTGGTCCCTCTGCCAGGCTCACCGTTTACTGCACAGCGAAACCGTTCTCGCCCCGGGATACCATACCGGGTCCACCATGTACCCGTAATCGGTCTCAACCGCCTCCTCGATTCGGGTTTCCATATATCACTCTAGCACCGAGAAAACACATGGTGGACGCACCGAAATATCATATCAAGGGAATCGGGTTTTTAAATGATTACATATTTGAAATTGCCACGGTTCCCAAATCCAGAAATCACATATAATCCAAACAAGTACAAGTCAATGATCCGATATGATATGTGCGTCAAAAGTAAATGTCCAGTCAAGTTACATATAGATAAGTTACAAGATAATAATCCGATGTGACATATGCATCAGGTATGAATATCAAGTCATGTCACATATAATGAGCTACAATGCAATGATCCGATGTGATATGTGTAGCAGGTAAGAATATCAAGTCATGTCACATATAATGAGCTACAATGCAATGATCCGATGTGATATAGGCATCAAGTATGAATATATGGTCATGTCACAAATAGATGAACTAGAATGCAATGATCCGATGTGATATAGGCATCAAGTATGAATATATGGTCATGTCACAAATAGATGAACTAGAATGCAATGATCCGATGTGATATAGGCATCAAGTATGAATATATGGTCATGTCACAAATAGATGAACTAGAATGCAATGATCCGATGTGATATAGGCATCAAGTATGAATATATGGTCATGTCACAAATAGATGAACTAGAATGCAATAATCCGATGTGATATAGGCATCAAGTATGAATATATGGTCACGTCACAAATAGATGAACTAGAATGCAATGCGTACAAAAATAGTAACCATGGACATGCAATATGTGTATATGGAACACTATAAGGTTCCATCGGCCCTGACGTAGAACGCCATGCGGGCGATATCCCCGTAGATGTGAAATCTACTCACCGTTGTCTCCCGCTAGGTGTAGCCAACAACCTGCTTCCCTTTCTTCACTGCGTCCTCCGTACTCGCCTGCGAACCTAGAATTGCACAATATATCATATGTAAGCTCGAAATCACACAAACGCGACATTAAAGCCGAACAAGCAACTCGTGTCGCGAACCAAGCGCGCGTGTGCGCGATACGCTAAAACGTGTGGTTACGCGTCTGAAATCACTCCGACGCGTCGCGATACGCAGAACCCAAAACCCACACACACGTAACACGCGTGTCGCGAAAGGTTGAAAATACGGGAAAATAGGTATTCTACCCCAGATTTTTATACAGGAAAGAAAATGCAAAAATATAAATACCAAAATAACCTACATATAAGCAGAGACCCACACCCCACACCCTAACCCAAATCTCCCCAATCTGGCCGCAATTTGCGGCCAGAATGCCATTTTTGGCGGCCAGACTTGGGAATTGGGTCCCCAGGTTTGGTTGGTGCACTCCATACCATACATACATGCTACAGAAATCACTAGTTTTGTTCTGAAAAGTCTCGGATAGCAGCAGATTCCTACAGTGCCTAAAATCAGTTCAAAACACACATTTTGCACAAAAATGGAACTTTATGGTATTTTGATGAAATCTGAAACAAACCTAGGTCTAATCACTCACCAATAACTTGTTAACAAGCTAATCAAGCCACAACAACATAAGTTTTAACATGATACACTGAACCCCCTCCAAAAGCACTAAAATGGTACAAAAATGTGATATTTCTAAACTAAACATGCATGTTATGGAAATTGGGTGCTAGGATTAAGAATTTATACCTTTAATTGACCTTAAAACACCAAGGGTTCCAGCTCTTCTCTCAGTTGTGCAGGTTTGCCCATGAACACCTCAAAAACCTCAAGTTTTCATGGTTTTATTGAAGGAAAAAGTATTGATTTGGGTAGGGTTTTGTTTGGGAATCAAGGGAAAGTGAAGAGGAGAAGAAAAGGTGAAGGGAATGGGGGTTTATTAGCTGGAATTCTGCAGAGAATTCAGATGAGGGAAAGAGAGAGAGAAGAGGGAAGGAAAGTCAAAGAAAGTCAAGGCCTCACCTAACACCATACCTATTTGTTTTATTAGGAGTTGGGAATTATCAAAGGGGGTTAAGATATGAATAAAATGGTGGGGAAAAGATAATTTGCAACCATGCACACAAGAAAATGGTTAACAAGTCACAAAATGCCTAAGTATGCAAGGTGCACCCTACAAAGGGAAAATTTTTAAAAAAGCTAACACTACCCATAAGAACTATAATTAGAAATCTTAAGAACCCATATAAATATAAACATACACGACTACTAATTATCACCAAAACCATCAAACGGGAATTCAAAGTGTTACAGGTAAGATGGAAATCAAAGCATAGTGGGAACCACACAAGACTCTATGACGATCTCGGGTCAACAGATTACTCTATACCAGTGTCACCAGAGAACTGCCATCTGACGTAAGGTATAATACCATTTGGGAGTTCTCGGCGAGTCCGTCCAGTGTACCCAGTCTCTACTGAGCACCCATATATCTCCTCTGATGTCAAACACCAATGGATATGGGATCATCCATCGCCCATCTGTATGGGTCGAGAAGGTACACGCTAGTCTACTCTGGTATATCGATGCCCCGTCTCGATACACCCACGACTAGGGACTTTGAAGGATGTACTTATGGACTACCTTGTCCCCACTAGTATGATCCGCATCATAGTCCAGGTAGTCAAGTACATATCCTAAGGGCTTTACCAACATGTAATAGAGAGACAATCTGTGTACACGTTAAGGTAAAGAGCAACCAGATAGCATACTATCATGTCGAGCAAGAAAGTCCTCCCTATATATGTCCCAGCATCCACTACAATATACATCCAATGTACAGTAATGGCCTCTAGGGCATACATATAACTAACAATTTCCCACTTGCACTAGGGCCATCTGTAGCAGTGGTCGAAGTATCTCATACTCAACCATCCCATAAAAGTCTCTCTCTGGGAATATGCCTTCGTGAGTGGATCCGCCGTGTTGTCTTCTGAGTCTACTCTCCTAACCTCGATCCCTTAGAGATCAACTATCTCAATGATCAGGTGATACTGCCTTAGAATATGTCTGGATCACTGATGGGACGGACGTTCCTTGGCATAAGCCACAACTCCATTGTCAGACAATGGGAGGAACATAGTTCATCCCATGAACCAATATACACCCAAACAGCCTCTTTGGTAGCATCTTAAGTAGCGATGTATCTAGCCTTTATCTTCTAGTATGTCACGGTATCTAGCTTAGAACTCTTCCAACATACCGTCCATTTACTGAGGGTAAAGACAATGCCTGTGACTGACATTCTGTCGTCTTTATCACCCTAGAACCCTTCCAGTGATTCTCCCCAGGATCGATTGATACCATCTCACTACAGCTAGTGAGTATTCTAACATCCATTTAGATCTATCTCATAGATCCAAAACCCAGGATTTAGTAGGTATCACTTTGATCCTATGTGGAGAATCATTGTGATAAGCGGAGATTGATCGAGCGTAGCATAGGAAACTCCTTCCCTATCAAGAGTATGGCATCCACGCACTCTACGAAGATCATCACCATACTCCCTACTACCTTTTTGTTTATACAAGGTTCATCTATCATTTTGATGATGTCAAACTCTTTGACTATCTATCAAAACAGATGTTCCAACTCCGCGATGCCTGCTTTAATCCTATAAAGCATCTTGCACACGTTTCCGCTGCTCCCACTGTCTACGAAGCCCTCTGGCTGTGTACTTATAGACGCACTCTTCTAAAACATCATTTAGAAAAGCAGTCATGACACCCAACCACCAGATATCGTAGTCATGGTATGTAGCCATGGCAAGTAGGATCTGGATGGACTTAAGCATAGGTACTGGAAAAGGTTTCATCATTATCCACGCCTGGTCAATGACGAAAACCTTCAACAAGTCTTGCTTTGAAAGTCTCAACTTTACCATTTACACCAAGTAATCTTCTCAAGATATACTTGCTCCTGATGGGGATTTAACCCTTCAGATATAGCAACCAAAGTCCATACTTTGTTGGTGTATAAGGATTCCATCTCAGATCGCTAAGCATCCAGCCATTCTTACAGAGTCTCACTCCTGATGGCTAGCTCGAAACTACTTGGGTCATCATCTCATGATGCAATCCTCGCTCCCACTGTCATAGAGAAACAGAAGTATCTCTCAGGTGGGTGAGAAACCCTACTAGATCGGCGGAGAGGCTGAGGTTCGTTGGCATCTACTGAATCCTTTGGTTGTACCAAATCATCTGCTGTAGTTTGTATGGCTGGAACATTTCCAGTTCTACATAACAGACCTTGCCTCGAGCTTGTCCGGATTTTGCTTTTAGACATAGGCCGGACAACCCCAAATCTTAACTAGCTTAAGACATGGGCTCTTCCCATTCCATATCTTATATGGAGTGGTAGGCAACTGATTTGATTTGAACCCTATTTAGTAGGTATGCAACTTCTCAAGTGCATAACACCCAATAGGAAAAAGGTAACTCGGTAGTACTCATCATGGAGCACACCATATCACATAGGGTGTATCTGCTCCGCCCCGATATACCATCGTGCTATGGTGTATACGGAGGAGTAATGCTCAGAGAGAATCTCATTCTCTTTTAGAATAGTCCAGGAATTCCATGCACAAGTATTCTCCTCCCTGATCTCATCATAGGACATAATACTTATACCCGTATTTAGGTTCTCTACTTCTAACTTATATTCTGTGAATATCTTAAAAGGTTCGGACTTGTGTTTCAACAGGAACATAGGTCTGAATCTCGAAAGATTATCAGAGAATGTAATGAAGTAAAAAGAACCGGTCTTGGTATGTGTAGACAGGGGACTTACATACATCAACATGTATCATCCCAAGAGTTCACTAACTCTTTCTCTGTTTCCAATAAACAGAGCAATGGTCATCTTATCTTTGTGACATGACTGACGAGTTTCACAAGATGTAAATTCAAACTGATTTAAATATACATCTAAATGTAACTTCAGCTAGTCGGGTCGCATTGATATGACCTAGTCTACAATGCCTCAAGAAGGATTCGTTCATTTCTGAACTCTTCCTCTTGTGTGTGTTCTGTATACTAAGAACTGTAGTTTGATTTAGAACATCAACGCTTTTAGATAACGTGCCTGAACCGATCAACTTTTGATATAGGAAATGTTCAAAACATTATCCAACAATACAAAATTTTATCGTTTCTTTACTAATAAAGAGACAGATATGATTTTGTATATCAGGTTCGGTATCTAATAACATTCATTCAGAATCAATGTATTACAATACAGGGTGACAATGACCAACAGACTTGGCTGCAACTCTTGCCCCGTTTTCTGCCTCATGAAACTTATCACCCGTTCTCAGTTTTTCTACCCTTTTGTAGCCCTATGTAACAGATTACATATCTGGGATCCTGATCCGGTATCATATACCCAGGATGCAGAGGATACTGAGAAACAGTTCTGTATAATGAATACACCCGAAGATGATGCATCAGCATGCACTCTCTTCGTTTGGGCGGCACGGGAAATCTGGTATTCCCCAATTTCCTGCTCTGTCTTATAACAATTATAAGTTGGAGCGGGACCAACGTTCCCCACCTCAGTATAACAAGCGGGTTCGGTCAATAATCCGTATTATTATCTTGATTAAGGCGTGATATGGTCGCTACCTGGAGAGAGAGAGAAGAAAACACTCACCGTGCGCTCTTGCAAGAATAGATTGGTTATTATTTTATCTAATCAGGATGGCTCCCACTGCTTTTTATCAAATCTTCCTTCAAACCCTAAAAGGAAAGACTAGCCGGGATTAATTACACACTACAAGTTCGCCAATCTTTCAGCCAGGCCAGTGTCGGTACTTTGAGGGAGGTCCCCCGTGCTTTCGCACGAACCTAATTAATGTAAACCTCGTTTTCCCAGAGGCGTAACCCCGTTGACACCTTTCTAGACACCTACTTGATCGGCTAATTGTAATGTGTAAAACTCTCCCAGGAGTAACAATTACTCGCAGCGGGTATCGGGATCCAACTATCTCATAGAAGGTATGCAATCTCATTGCAAATTTCAACACTTGAAATTCCCGATAATATTTTGCCCCTAACGTGCTATGACCTTGACGAAAGCCAACAAACCATAGTCCGCTAGTCAAGTTCAACCCGTACATTTCTTGATTGAATTAAACCCACCCGCACGACCCATGACGAAAGCCAACAAAGCCGCACGACTACCCTATTCCAATCGCATCGTATGCTAGCAGATAAGCAGCATATAGCTACCGCACACTGCACCTTGACGAAAGCCAACAAATGCAGCACGAATACTATATACAACTTATCTGAAATGACGGAGGGCTACGACAGGTTTTTCTGAAAACCTATTTCGTAATGAACTTGATATCGTTGTAGAATCAAATGATTTTAAAATGGAGTGTTTTTTAGGCTTTTCTAGTTTTGCTAAAGGAGTCACTCCCGGTGAAGGGATCGTCGGTCCTTTCCTCGTCGAATGAGGTGCGGGATATATCATATATATCACTGTGCAAAGCAGAACTCTTAAAAGCAGTCAAAAGACAAACCGAGTGTGTAGCATCTGCTAGTTATTGCTAAAGGAGTCACTCCCGGTGAAGGGATCTCGGTCCTTTCCTTATCGAATAAGGTGCAGGATATATCATATATACCGCTGTGCAAAGCAAGAACTGTAGCTACCTATTTTATTTTGAAATTCGATTCTACAACATCTTAGGTTTCTTTTATTTCATTAATCATATTAATGAAGTCCCATCATTTTAGTACCTAAACATCACAGATAAATACGACGTACACTTATGCTATCCGCATTCGCCTCGATGTCCCCTCGTGCACCGTTAGGTTAGGTAACTAACGGCAGAGCGGGGCAGGGCTAGCGCGGGTGTAAAACATAAGTAACGCCTATATAATATATCATATATTCTATATACTGTATCTATCACAGAACATCACATGATCACATCACAGATATCGCAGCAGAAGAAACATATGAAATATTGGATATACTAGGACGTCCGTGTTTTCAATACGAGCAAGTACAAAACACGGATTCCACGATCGTGATGAATAGCCAAACCCACACCCCAAGACCCCTACGAGAGCGGCAAGCAATCCTACCAACTCTGGAGTTAGGAGACCCGGACTCAACTCCTCGAGTTGGTCTCCCACTGGACTCCAGAACCCGGTTACTTGTGCCCTCCTCCTTGGGTCTATCCTAGTGCGGAAAAGAAAATAATATACAAAGGGTGACTACTTCCTCAACCTGGAAGTGCCCCAATAAAAGAATATTACATACAAGTTTTTACATGAATGAAAATGAAAAACACTCATCTCACATAAAAACCCCCGGCTATTCAAACACGACGATCCAATATAACATATCTAGCAACACATAACATCACATGTCATCAACGTAAGTAAATATGCGCATTCCAATTGTCGTTGACATATAGCAACGAAACTGGCGATATCACATGTTACACTTACGGTCACAGAAAAGAAAGTGTAAAACTACAACAGTTGGAATCCGCAATCTCTTTAGACATCGCATGCCTAATCAAATGAATTTCTTAGACATCGCATGCCTAACAATTATAAACCCCGCATTTTAGTCTCATTATCGAAAACACTTTTCAATATCAAGTCGGGCAATTCAACAAGATTCCCGACATCCTGATTGAATGCTCGTCGCAAACTTCAGTAGACAGTCGCACCCCCGATACCGTCGACGAAGTGCACCAAGGCGGAACACCGCTGCCGCGAGCACCCGGACGGATGCTTTCGGTGACGGGGTTCTCCTACAGTCACTTGGTCGGGGCTATGGGGTGAGGCTGTCTATTAAGTTTACCCGGTGAGTATCCGCGTACGCTACGTGATTGCGACGGACTTTTGATCACATCAAAATTCCGTGGCAACCGATCAAGTGAGACTAAAGTGCTGTGTTTATAACATTCATTCAGTTATCTCATAACTTATTGTGAATTCTAATTATTGTATCACATTCCGGATAAACAGAAAATGTTAAACTTTCCGATCGAATAATCGAACACCCAAGTTTTTCCGATATAGATCAACACATGAAACAAGTCTAAAAAACATTCAGTTCGTGCCTCAGTACCAACGGTCCAGCCGTAGAAGGGTCAAGCCAACGCCTCACATGTGGCACGCCGTACTGCCCTAAACCCGAAGGTTCAAAGGGCAGTTCAAGACGGTCACATAATCGAGTTAAGGTTTGTTGTCTTCTAGAGGGTCCATCGAGTTACTTGCACTACTTAGAACGTCTTTAAACTACGGAAAAATCCAACACATGGAAATTTCCCGACAGGGGAAAAATTGGGTATTTATATCCGGTCGAACTTTTTAACAAATTCTAAAATTTATCCGGAAAGCCACATAGACAAAATCTGATACTTCGATCGAAACACCGAATCCCCAAAACAACCCCAGAAAATCCAACTCTTGAATAAATATTAAAACTTCCCAGAAAACTCAGCATTAAAAGTTAAGAGTTACTGTGCAAACAGTATTGGGAGAAGGGACAAAAGTGGCGCGGAACCGCCGCATTAGCCAACTAATGACGCGGTTCCGCCGCACTGTAGCAGATTCACACAAAAATTTTTGCATCTTAATTCTTATGTTTTCCTGCTGAATTTTTATAGAATTTTTAATTTGGAAAAATCCACGTTTTTAGAAAAAGTCCAGAGAGCATTTTCCGGGTTAGGTTTTCGGTTCGATGGAGTTTCAAACGTCGTCTAGAGTTCGCCTAAGGCTCTAGCTAGGCTCTGATACCACTGTAGGTCAGGCAGCCACCCCATCCAATGGGGTCGCCGTGGCACCAACGGGTCCCTCAGCCGCTACTTCTTACGCATGCCCCCTCGCGAGGATTACAACCCGCCGGAAAACCTTCCTGTCTCGGGACACCCAGGGGGTAAGAGCCTATGCTTCGCCACATTGTCACACAGTGAGAACCCCCCATAGGTCGACATCCAATGCCTAGTAGCTCTGATACCACTGTAGGGTTCCTAGGCACTCTCAAGAGGTCTCACAAGGCATTAACCATGCCAATTTCAAAAATTACGGTACCGAGAAACCCTAGACTACGGATCGTTGGCTAGAATTCTAGGCGAAACAGAAACTAGTTTACAACTAAACTAAAAGAACGGAAATACAACCTTTGTAGATCCATTTCTCCACCTTCATAGCTCCATGAAGAAGTCCTCTCCGCTTTACAAATCCGATCTTGGACTCTCGTGTTAGCTTCATCGGAGAAATAGGCGGGCAAGGCCGTCGGCTTCGTGCCGAAGATGATCTACGTCGAGGCATCACTAGATCAAGCTCCAACTTCACCAAGTCAAGAAACTTGTGAAGAAAACACACTCTACTACTTGGCAAGAGGTAGAGGATGAAGAAATAGGAAGTGGGTAGACTTTAGAATTGGATTTCTCACTTGATTTCATCAATCACCATTGATGAAGTGAAGCTTTCTTCATGAAAGAAGATGAAGAAGAAGAAGAATCATATTATGATAAGTTATTAAAATGAAAAGAAAAATGAATACTTATCATAATACTAACCTTAGTTAAGTGTAGAGAATAGACCATGGTTTGTTTAAATGGTTAGGGTTAAGTATGAAGACAAGAATGGTGACTAAGTCAAAGCTTCATGAATCTTCAACAAACAAACAAACAAAGCCACCATTCTTTCTTTATCCTTTCCAAAACAAATAAATAAATAAATAAACAAATGAATAAGATAATCAAAACCCTAATCATTAAGTAAACCATGGTTTAATCATTACACTTAACCAAGTTAACATGTATCATCAAACATGATACAATCATGTGCACAAAAGTATATCACATATACAACTTGCACAATTCAAGTGAGAAAATCCATTTAAAGTGAACCAATACTAGTTAATGCAAAGTAATATATCAAATATATAATTATACATTAAATCATTAAATCAACACTTGATTCAATGATCCGGTCATGTCGCACACAACCGACTAGTATACAATGTATCGGCTTATCGAATCAACACTTGAATCGATAACTAGGTTATATCGCATACAACCATTCGATACATTCATCGCGAGAATGGAATACGGTATCACATACACGCATTATTCTCGGTCCCGCACATATCTCATATGCGCTCCTATTTCGTTTCGCTTGAGCCAGGAAACCTCTGTGTAGGACTCTAAAGACTCGTCAATACGCCGGCAGCAGATGATGATCATATCAAACACCCACAAGCCGCAAGCGGTCTGCTAAACGCAACGGCCACCCGGGTATTGAGCGATCAGAAGATCGATGAGTAAGCCCGCTCACACTCCAGTGAATCCAACCAGTAACACTACCGTACAGTCCGGTCTCATCGTCTGATATGTCGCATATCTTGCCTAGGTGTGGTAAACGTCAGACCCCAATAGCTCGATAAGTCGTGTCGATATGAGGTCTATAACAATTCGAGAAACTACTGGTAACACTTACCAGTAAATCTCAGCAACCCTGGCCAGGGATTTCCTGTTATAGCCAATCGAACACAGCGCAACATCAACCCCCTATACCGGGAGAGACGAATCCCCTCCTATCGCTCATTGCCTCCATGTGACTCGGGACTGTACCCAAAAACCACCGTTTTGCACGCCATCTTGGACGTGGTAAGATGGAAATCAAAGCACAGTGGGAACCACACAAGACTCTATGACGATCTCGGGTCAACAGACTACTCTGTACCAGTGTCACCAGAGAACTGCCATCTGACGTAAGGTATAATACCATCTGGGAGTTCTCGGCGAGTCCGTCCAGTGTACCCAGTCTCTACTGAGCACCCGTATATCTCCTCTAATGTCAAACACCAATGGATATGGGATCATCCATCGCCCATCTGTATGGGTCGAGAAGGTACACCCTAGTCTACTCTGGTATATCGATGCCCCGTCTCGATACACCCACGACTAGGGACTTTGAAGGATGTACTTATGGACTACCCTGTCCCCACTAGTATGATCCGCATCATAGTCCAGGTAGTCAAGTACACATCCTAAGGGCTTTACCAACATGTAATAGAGAGTCAATCTGTTTACACGTTAAGGTAAAGAGCAACCAGATAGCATACTATCATGTCGAGCAAGAAAGTCCTCCCTATATATGTCCCAGCATCCACTACAATATACATCCAATGTACAGTAATGGCCTCTAGGGCATACATATAACTAACACGAACAACAATAATGAGCGGGAGCTGAATACTAGACACAACGATAACTAATCTGCATTTAATATAAATCTAGTCTAACAACTACACTAAACTATAGGGCTGAGCTAACAGGTAACTGAAGGTAAAGAAACCGCCTAACATCTGAGTCGATACGTACATACATACATGTACATATATATATATATACATATACATATATATATATATATATATATATTAGTCGGAGATCCCGCCTCGATAATATCACATCCGATACCATATCTATAATCAGATATTCCGAAGTCAGGAGTGCGGATCAAACATCAATATATAGCTCGTACGTAAATCCGTTGTACGGCATCCCAAATCTGGGTATGGGTCACTAACACATTAATCACATTATTCATCTGGTATCCTCTTTATCAAAGATCATAATCCGGGTACTGATCTACGTCTAGTACAATATTAATATCATTAATATAATCGTGATCTGACTACTGATCGACAGTCTCATATAAACCGGTATCATCAGCACATATCATCATAAAGAAGTATACATCGCCCAATGCAACCCATTATAGCTATCTTAACACATCTTATCTCAAGTCTCGATCACAAGTCAATTGTTCTATGTATATCACCATTCGCATAGTATCGTTGTCCAAAGATCCGCTATAACATTATGACGTATCTCAAATACGAATCCTGCCATATCACCGATCTCACGGTCTCAAATCAAAACTCATCGACTCACCTCAAATCCCAAATACTATCCTCAATCCAGTTTATGAACACATAGTCACAATACCCATGTGAACACATAAATATATATTCCCATATACGCACATATGAAAGAAGAATGTATGCAAGTATGGGTGTGTGTGTATGTGTGGTGCAACCACTACTCTAGGGTTTCGCAACACTAAACCAATCCAATCACACCTAGAATCCATCTTTATCATCAATAATCTCAAACAATATATAATCCATATATGTGTGTATACGTATTCGTATACATCACCACGAACTGCGGGGTGCTATATGCCATCCACCTGACTTCTCCCCGTAGATATAAATCTACTCACCTTGCTTCTTGTGTGCTGATGACGACGTCGCCACCTTTAACTTCAACGCCTCGACGTCACGTGGGGTACCAACAAGGATATCACAAATGCTAAAGCACATGAAAATCACATCGGAAACTAAAACGGCATACGCTACGCCCATAGGTAAAAACCTATCGTCTCGCATGCAAACACGATCAATAACCCTTTGCCGTTGACGTTCAAACGCCACCCGACAGAAACGAATCACCAAATACCAAAATCCATGCTAAAACAAGTCATAAACCATGCGCCAACACAAGAAAACTACCCCAGATTCTATCCTAGATGGAATAAGTCAAAATTGCATATACTAAAGGTCAAATTTACTGGAGATAGGGCCCTGTAGCAAAAACGAGACCAAACCCACCTGCTCTGGCCACAAATTGCGGCCAGAAGGGATTTATTTGCGTCCTGAAAAAGGAGTTAGGGGCTAAGGATTTTGGTGGCGGTCCCTAGGTGCCTACACATCTCACTGTCAAAGTAAAATTATTTTCAGGTGGCTCGGGTGATAGCAGATTTCCAAAAACACTCGCAGAATTACAGTTTTCCCCGATATCGTTTTAATAAATCCGTATTCCGGGTTATATTCTCTGTTTTGGTCCAATATAACATCACACTAGGGGTTGTAGTCCCTAATTACACCTCAATTCACCTTTGATTTCAGATCAAACCCTAAACCCTAACTTGAATTTTCCGAAGTCTTCAAAACGACACAATATCGACATGAAACAAGTATAGATGCATAAGAAATCGAAATACTACTCTAAGGGTGCAGAAATTACCTCCTTTGGAAACTCAAGAAAATTCTTGAGTTGCTTAAAGTCCTCAAAATCCACTCTTTCTAGGTCCAATGTGTAGCTAGTGAGCTTGGGAACAATTTTTGTGAAGTGTGAATAGGGTTTTGGAGTTGGATCCATGGTGTTTTGGGGGATTGAAAGTGGAGGAGGAAGAGGGGAGGATCAGGAGCAGCAGCAGCCCAAAAGAGAGAGGGAGAGAGAAAATGAGAAGAAATGATGGGGTCATGGTTCAAAAAGGGTTGACTTACTCTTTTCTCTCTCTTCATCATTCTTACCTTTTTCTTTTCTTTTCCTTTTTCCTTTATTCCTTCTCACCCAATGGTAACCCTAGGAAACCATACACCCACAACATGTAAGAAAATGTGACGAGTGTGGAAAAATGATATGGCATGTTTTGCTCCAAAAATGCTAAAAATCTAATTAGCGATTTTTAATCGCGGTTAGCACTAAATTAGCATATAACTAATCATAAAAATATTAAAATGGCATAATTCCACAAAATACCCTATTTTAGAATTTTCCAAAATTTTTCCAAATTTTTCCCATTTGTCGGTATTTAATTATATCGAAATATTAAAATATTGATTAAAAATTAATATTAAATTATAAAAATTCCCAAAAATAATATTTTATTTTTCTGAAATTTTACAATCTTCCCCCCTAAAGAAATTCGGTCCCCGAATTTAAATTTAAACCCCCAAATTCTAAAACATTTCAATAAAATGTCCAAGTCGTCGGGGCTCTGAAATCATCAATACATAAAACGCATCATTGCGCAATGCATGCGCATGAGTAATGAGCAGATAACTCAAAATTGAAACTCCGTCAAGCGTCCCGCAATCATCGGAGTCAAGGTAAAGACACGAATGTCAAATCCAAAGAAAAACCAATATGATATAAATCGGAACTATACATGTAAATATCTGAGGGAAATGCATGCTAAATCTTTTAAAGTCGCTGTGCAATGCGCATAACACTGCACAGTGACGGACGTCTATCATAAGAAAATAACCATATACGTATATATTTTTTGTTTAATATGTGCGTTCCGCCGTTTTGGAAACAATTTAGAAGGGTTTACTTATTTTAAACGTTTCGTGTCATATCAGACACGTAGGTAAATACTGAGACTATAGCTCGCTTTTTGGAAATCCCTTCGATAATTATCAATGCATGAAAAATATATTCAGGTACTGTCATCTGACTCGTCCTGCTCAGTACGAAAATAATAATAAAACATCACAAAAACGTACCGCTCCATAAGAAATCCATCCCAAAATGTGCATATGAAAACCCTGTGCGTCTGGTGCACACGGAAATCAAATCCAAATATGTGTCATACATGGACACAGAAAAAATATATAAGTGCATCGGGTGTGCACGAAACATCCGTCAAGGGCAACAGGTGTGCCTGACAGCAAAAACAGGTGCATCTGACATGCACGAAGAATCACGATTTAGTGCATCTGGTGCGCACCAAAATCGCATTTCCTAGCATGCGCCCAACAAGTGCGAAAACCCAAATTAGGTGCATCCATCATGCACGAAATCATGAAATCCAATATCAAGCGCCTAACATGCGCAAAATCCAATCAGGTGCACAAAGTTCACAAAACAAATATCGAGTATCACCATTGAAATCGAAGTCCGGTGCATCTAAGTGCACAAAATCAACTTAACTGTATAAAACCCATAAAATCATAAGCATGAGAAACCAAGGCACGAAGACGATATCAAGTGCAACAACTGTGCAAAATCGTAAATACTCAGTAGGTGCAACCATGGTGCAAGAAAACAAATATCATGAAACTCAATCATCAAAATCAGTCATGCGAATAGATCGCCCAAAATACCGAAATCAAGTATGGTGGAATAGTCTCGCTCAAGCACATCCTCCAAGAATCTCTGGCCAACTGTCGTGGTCACTCATAGCATGTCTCGTCGACGATCTTGAAATCTGGCCTGTTGGTGTGTGTAACATGACCACTTCTGGGTCCAAGTCTTCTCATAAATTTATTCCAGAAATGTCATGTCGAGGTCTCTCCCAATCTCATCTCTGCCGAACTGTCCGGAAGTCATCGTCCTTTACTATATATGTTTCTTGTTCTGGAATGGTTGCTTACTCATCGCGACTCCTTCTGGAAGGTATATCCAAGTACAATGCCTCGGCATGCGTATCGCATCTCTGATGTCGGCGGAGTGGAACGTCATCTTATCCATATCTTGTACGAATCTCTTACTCCACCTTTCTCTAATGTCGACTGCTTCGGACTTGTCTCGTCGTGGCTGCTTGGACTGAGCTCCCATGGCTATCCTCGTATCTGGAGTCTCCCAAGAAGTGCATCTCACCACCTGGCATCCGAATGAAGTCGAACCATTTGACGATAAGTCAAAACCTCATAATCTCCCAAGAGCTCAACATCTTGGGTGCAGTTTAATAGTATCGAGTACGTACCATAGCATCGATGGTCCAGCCGTAGAAGGGCAAACCCAAGCCTCACTAATGGCGCCGCAGAACTGCCGCAAACCCGAAGGTTCAAAGGCTTTCAGACGGTCATTATGTCGAGTTAGGGTTTCATTCTTCTAGAGGGTCCATAGAATAGCCTGCATGTCTTTCCGAATACTTTAAACTTGGAATGATAGGTTTCTGACATTCGATCGTCTCTGTCAACTCTCAACGTATCCGCATGAAGTCGTCTCTAGCTGGAATCAATCGATCTGATGACCTCGCATCGGGGTAGGCAAACGAACCACATGTCCTAGTCATTCATCCTCGGTGACTAGCGACCTTCTATAATCTCTTAGTACAACTCATACTGCAAAAGCTCCAACATCTGGGGCGATACCTCATCGTTCGCAGCAACAACTAGCTCACTCGTATGCACGCTGAACCGTGCCTCAATCATCATGAATAAGCAATACTTCAACGGTCATCAAAATATGGCTGGCCTCTGTCAGTAGCCCAATCCTCTGGTGCGGATCTGCACGTCCAAGTAATCTCATACAGCGACCCATCCAACGCTCGTGGCACGAAAACACCATAAAAAGACACATCTATGCAATCGTGTGTCGCCGGAATTACGCCCTGGTCAGTCCTCGTTCGTGTCGAGCTCGTGCTGACCAAAACTATAACCGTAGCTCTCCCTGCCCGTAATCGTGGCAGCAAAACCATAACCGGTATCGATGAGGCTAGATCATGAATGAATATAATACTGAACAAAGAAATGTACATCCTAAGGCTTCTTAAGTGGAGTAGCGTATCGTAAATATGCCGCGGAACATACGTACAGTACGTCACTCTACTCAAGCTACCTACTCCATCAACCAAGGGTCATCCTACGCTCCGAAGGTAAAACCTAACGCTCTGATACAAACTTGTTACGACCCGAAAGTACGGAGCATGACCGGCACTTAGACTATGAAACGTCTCGAGGCGTATGTAATCTAAGTAAGCCGCCCCAGAAATCCAAACCAAGAAAAGCAGTAGAGTGAAGGAAAACCATTTTAAATCAAATAGTTTGCAACACACGCCGAAATGTGCATTTTAAAATCACAAGTCTTTTCTAAAAATTTCGGCAGAGTTTCCTTTGTAAAAACTGACCCCAAACGGGTACAAAACCCGATAAAGCATATATAATGAAAAATGCATCCCCAAGCGGGACTAGCTCTTCGTCAATCGATGGTCACAACCACGCAAGCAATATAATATACAACGCCGAAGGGCGAGGATCACAACAGAAAAAGGAAACTCAAAACAGCATGAAATCCAAAGAATTATAACGCACGACTTTATGGTCGAAAGAATAAACATCACTGGTCTCTATCTCAAATAAATACATGTTTGGTTGATGGAACTTCTAGATACAACAGAATAATAATATACAAGGTATAATGATGGGTACAATACAAATAAACCCACCTACTAGCAAATCACCCGAAAAAGATGTCGTGCCAGCAAAGCCGTAATGAAACCTATACGGCAAAACCTGCAAGAAACTATGGCACAACGGGGGTGGGTTGCCAACTCGTGAGTAGAAAACATCTACGAACAGAAATCGCATGAACAACGCAATCCTAGGTCATACGATCATAATATATCCTCAAATATATAACCTGCAGTCTATAAAAATGGCTAGGGTATACCTCTAACAACTGTAATATCAAGGGCCCGTGTCAGTGCCTCAGGTAGCAATATATCATATGGATGAGGTATGAATACATGAAAACAGAATACATGAAAACAGAATACATGAAAGCGAAGAAACTGCTTTCATACCTTAGAGAGATTTTTGTATATTTAAAATGAGGTATCATAATGAAATCAACATAAAAAGTGTCTAGCATCGACACAAAACATAAATCCCAATGTCTCAAAATCTCAGGCTCCGGCTATCCGGACTGGCCTATATCATCAAATCTCAATAGCTCAATATCTCGAAATCACAGTATCTCAATCTCACTATCTAGGGCGCGATCAGTCCAGACCGGCCCCTAACATCAATCTCAACACCACGACGGTATCCTCCGGATAACCGACGCGTCGGGTAAAATCACCGGTCGGTAGTGCTCCCCTGCCAGGCTCAATGCCATCATCTGCGACCTTCTCGCACCGGGATACCGCACCGGGCGCGCCATGTACCTGAAACGGTTCATCCAACTCCCCGAATTGGGTCTCGAAATCCATCAGCAAACTCATGGTGGACGACTCATACATCATGGGAAAACCGCACTTTTCATTTAAAAAGAGAGAGAAAAGAAGTTTATAAATGTTTTTGCGGTTTTCCCCCAAATCCAGGAAATCTCATGAAAATCCGAATCCAAATCATCAATAGCATGTAAACAGTGAATATAGGCATAAAAATCCATGAATGCGGCATAACAGTGAATAATAACATGCATGAAGTAGCAAGTAATAACTACAATGTCTAAACTAGCATATAAGGCAAGTACACTAATATCATGTCGAAACAATTAGCTAACAAGCTATGTCAATGCAATAGTATTTTCTAAAGTGTTCGTGACATGGAAATTACCGATGAAGATGTGTGTGAGCCGGCAAGTAAGTGTACGTGAAACATAAGCATCATCGGTAATGGTGCTGGTGTCATAACAGCATGATATCAACAAAGCAATATGAAATCACAATATAAGTATGCGATGCGGAGCGAACAACAATAATGAGCAGGAGCTGAATACTAGACACAACGATAACTAATCTGCATTTAATATAAATCTAGTCTAACAACTACACTAAACTATAGGGCTGAGCTAACAGGCTAACTGAAAGTAAAGAAACCGCCTAACATCTGAGTCGATACATACATACATACATATATATATATATATATATATATATATATATATATATATATTAGTCGGTGATCCCGCCTCGATAATATCACATCCGATACCATATCTATAATCAGATATTCCCAAGTAAAGAGTGCGGATCAAACATCAATATATTGATCATATGTAAATCCGTCGTACAGCATCCCAAATCTGGGTACGGGTCAATATCACATTCATCACATTATAATCTGGTATCCTCTTTATCAAAGATCATAATGCGAGTACTGATCTACGTCTAGTACAATACTAATATCATCAATATAATCGTGATCAGACTACTGATCGACAGTCTCATACAAACCGGTATCATCAGCACATATCATCATAAAGAAATATACATCGCCCAATGCGACCCATTATAGCTATCTTAACACATCTTATCTCAAGTCTCGATCACAAGTCAACTATTCTATGTATATGTCATGTCCCGAAAGTACAGAATATGACCGGCACTTAAACTACGAAACGTCTCGAGGCATACGTAATCTAAGTAAGCCGAAAACCCAGAAATCCAAACCAAGAAAAGTAGTAGAGTGAAGGAAAACCAATTTAAAATCAAGTAGTTTTAATAGCATAAGCTGAATTATGCGGTTTTAAAAACATCAAATATTTTCTGAAAATTTCGGCAGTCTCCTTTGTAAATACTGGCTCCCAAACGGGATACAACATGAATAGTATATGAAATCAATAAAAGGCATCCCCAAGCGGGAGCTAGCTCTTCGTCAATCGACGGTCACAACCACACAAGCAATATAATATACAACGCCAAAGGCGAGGATCAAAACTCAAAAGCAAACTCAAAATCCAAGCTATACCCATTTTCCCTTGGCCTATCTAGCATGGATCTAGGTGTATGGGAGCTATTCTTGGGTGGCTTAGTTCCATGTTTGATCCATGGATAGTGAGGTATAAACCCTAAACCCTTGTTCATTTGTTGCTAATGCTTTAGTTTAGCTTAACTAGATGTTTAATTATGGTTTTAAATTTGTGATTCGAAATTCAAGAGAAGGGTTTGTCAATTAAATTAGGGTTTTCATCTTTGGGTATTGATCTTAATGAGTGGATTAACATGTTAATTCTTGCTAAAAACCTAATCTAGTTACTAATTTCAAATTGTTAGTTGGAAATTGTGATAAATGTGCTTTTTGCTAACTAGGTTTTTCTGAAATGGTTTTATATTTGGGATTAAAATCTAAATTAAGGTTTCATATCATTATTAATATTATAATGAATGGTTTAATGTTTTTGGTTTATGCAAAACCAAGCTTAATTGATGAATTGTGAATTTTGCTTTAAAAAGTGTTAAAAATTGATATTTTTGCAAACTAGGATTTTGGAAATTATGCAAATTTATGAGATTAAATTATGGAAATGGTTTTTATGACTTATTTAAGATGTTTAATAAGTATTATGGCCATTAGATTTGTTTAAACGTCGAGTTTTGTACTAAAACGGGTAATTTGTGCTTGCTAGATTTTCGGAAAAATGGCTTTTAAAGTGAATTTGGGGTTTTTGTGAATTTTAAGATATTTTATATTATAATTAGTGCTCGTGATTGTACAAATGAGTGTGGTTGGGTTTTTGTCGATGGTTTGGCGTTTGTACGCCGACGTCGAGGGTTTTTGGGTTGATTTGTGAAAGCAACCATAGGTTTTGACCTATGTGGGTTTCGTGTGTCGTTTTGGTCATGAGTCAGATTATAATGCGATACGGTGCGTTATGATATGTAGGTACCCATATGGACTTCGAGACGACAAGCAAGCGCGTGGCGACGTCGGCACCGGCGAGCGAAGACCAGGTGAGTAGATTTATATCTACGTGGAGAAGTCGGGTGGATGGCGTATAGCACCCCCGCAATTCGTGTTGATGTATACGAATACGTATACACACATATATATATTGTTTATATATTGTTTGATTATATTGATGATAATATGGATATTTGGTGTTCTTGGATGATTTAGTGTCGTGAAACCCTAGAGTAGTGGTCGCTGTATGTCTACGTTAGCGCCCCGGCAGTCTACAGACGCCAAATGCGTAACAAAAACTTTTTAACTGGCGCTATCGTATACTTTAACCCTGATCTGCCATTATTGCTAAACTAACAAACTGTAAAGAGTGTAGAAAGGTTATACAGAACGATCCGAGTCCTTCATTCTTTAACCATCATCCCACGCTCCGTTGCGGCTACTCCGATCTCGTCGATCTCCGATCTGCTCGTCCAAGTGGCACCACGTCTCTGATTCTTTAAACGGGCTCCCGCCTCTGACTCGAGGCAACTCGATCGTCAAATTTGCTAAAAGAGACGACCAAGAATGATGTAGAGAATGAGTAGATGACTTTGTCTCACTTCATCCAAGTCCGTGGACGATCGGTAAATGAAGCTGCCATTTTTATCGGGTGATGGAATGAAAGAGGTAATGAAATTTCCATGCACCCTTAACCATAGTCTTTTCTCTCCAAAAAATGAAATCATTCTCTCTTTCTCTCACTCAAGGGGGCCGGCCACTATATGTAGAATGAGGAGGGTGAGTGTAGGAGCAAATGAAGGAGGGTAACAATAAACTTAAAGCTTATCCTCATCATTAAAGAAAAGCAATGAGTCACTAAGAAACATTGAACCAAAAAACCCTTAGTCATCAAGCATTAATAGCACCATTAATGCACTAATGACTCACTAGCCTCATCACCACTTCTAGAAGCTTCTAGAATCATGACTCACTCTCATCCAAGAAAAGATAAATCCGTCTTTAACCGAATGTTAAAAGACGGCTGATAGAAAACTGGAAACTGGAAACTTCCAAAAGTGATCCTGAAACGACTTTCAGGATAACCCCGAAACTGTATAAATATACCCGCATTTGTATTACGACCGAATACAAATGCAACTGAGACAAAGATATTATACCTACTCAATATAATACTCGGATCCGGCTTAAACCAAAGCCGACCAGTATTATCTGCCCGAAAAATAACACGTGCGTAAACGCACGTGCATTTTCCGAACCCTGCCATAAAACCATACGGCCTCTACAACGTTTCGCCCGAACTTGGGAAACTGTCTGTGGGGGACTCTAATGACTCGTCAGTACCCTAGCAGTGGGTTTAACCACAAACCGTCAGCGGCACTAGCAATGCGTAACGGCTGCCCATGGACTGACCTCAAGGGATGCCGATGAGCGCACTCATCCGGAAAACCCTACTGAGCCTAACAGTGACAATGTATATACAGTCCGGTCCGTTCGTCTATGAGTATCGCATATCTGCCTAGGGGGCTAGTAACGTCAGACCCCCAATAGCAGTATAAGTCGTGTCGGAGTGAAGCCCAATAACACCCTGAGATACTACTGGAGTACCTACCAGTAAATCTCCTGCCACGGCCGTGGGCTTTGTGTAATGGCTCTCCTAGACACAGCACGATCTCGCCCTCAATACCGGGAGAGACGAATCCCCTGCCGATCCGCTCACGTGCCTCCATATGGCTCGGGACTGTACCCAAAAACTACCTGTTTGCACGACTCCTTTGAGCCGTGGTAGGGTAGAAATCAAAGCACAGTGGGAACTCACACGAGACAAATGACGACCTCAGGTCGATGAACTAACCTGTACACATGTCACCAGGGAACTGCTATCTGACGATAGATATAATACTAACTAGCAGATTCCCGGCGAGTCCTGTCCGGTGTACTCATGACCCAATGAGCACCTGTATACATCTTAGGTGTTCCAACTGACACCAGTGGCTTGAGAGACCGGCCACCGCCCCTTGTCGGGGTCACGACTGTACACACTAGTCTACTCCGGAGTATCGATGCCCTGTCTCGAAACTCCCACGACTAGGGACCACAATTAAGGATATGCATATAAACTACCCAACTCTCACGTATATGATCGCCATCATACTGTTGGTAGTAAAGCAAGATCCTAAGGGCTCTATCAATGTGTAACATGCAATCAGTCACCTGAACATGTATACGACTGATAAAGGCAAACCAGATAGCATACTATCTTCTCGAGTAAGACTGTCCTACCGGTATAGGTCCTCCGCAATCATTGCAATCACGTACCTGTGATCCAATAATTGTCTATGAGGGCACTATCTCCAACAATCTCCCACTTGCACTCAAGGCTAATTATTGCGATGTCGACTACTCACAGCCCGTGTGAAACCGAACATCCAACTCCTCTACTAATTAGTTTCACAAAGCCCGTTTGCAAAACTATTGTGTTCGAGAAATAGCCTTAGTGAGTGGATCCGCCTAGAAGTTTCTTTCTATATCTCTCTTTATCTCATGTTCGCTGAGAAAGCCATCTCCCGAATTGAGTAATACCTGTCTTAGAATATGTCTGGATATCTGATGGGACCTAGTTCATAAATGAACTCCAAATCCAAACTTCTTAGACTGTATCGATCACTGAACCTAATCAGTATCCGGCACCATGCCACCCACAGTATCCTCTTGAACCACCTGTCCATAATACTGTCCCTCTTCGTCAGAGGGAAAAACTATAACTCTGACAATCACTCTGTCAACCATGTCACCTTTGAAGCTTGGAATGATAACCATCTCCCGAAGGAGGCTGCCGTCATCAAATCCGTAGAACATGCATTTATGTTCTATAACTGCTTCCTTATGTTTCTCCAGGATTGGATTAATACAAACTTATTGCATCTAGTGCAAAAACAACATCTGGTGTGGTACTTGACATCACATGATTGACTCAATTGCCTAAGCAAGTGATCTGCCAATCATGCCCATCCCTCTCCCCTTTAGTCTTTAAGACACCTTTAGAGAAGGTAACTCCATCACCTGCAGGTACACCACCATGCTAGGAGTCAACTATTCCAAAAACCATTAGAATATCTGTCAAAGTACCCACATTGGGAAACTACCCAAATCCAGATCTAAAACCATAGATCTAGAAACCAGAATGTCAAATATTATAACCATATCCTGTCTGGAGAAACAACTGTGTGACGACCACAGTTCAACCGATCGTAGTATAGGAATTTTACTTCCCACTCTGTGTATGTCATCCATATACCATGACATCACACCCTACTACCTTCTTAACAGATCCATCCCCTATCCTGATTGAAGTCAAACCCATGACTGTCACATCAAAATTAGATGATCTATCTCCGCTATATCTGCTCAAGTCTATAAATAGATATAAGCATCTTGCCCACTATACTTCTGCTGCTCCCACTGACTACGACAACCCTCCTACCGGGTTTCATAGCCTGGAACAACAGTAATGTCAAGTCTGGGTAGATAAGAACCTCCCTGTCACCGTCCTTGAGCCTACCGAAGTATCTCTCGGGTGTCTGAGGTTACCCACCAAATCTGCGGAGTAGCTATTGGAATGTCAAACCTGATTGAATATATAGGTCCTATTAAATTTTCCGTAATTGTTCGCGGTCTTGGAATCACTTCCAGTTCTACCATACTCCCACTACTGTTTTCTGAAAAAATCCATTTTTACTAAAACTGTGGCGAGTCAAGAACAATATCACTATTGATCTTACAAATGGGAGAATATCAACCCTCGTCATAGCCAGGGTCAACCCACAAACAGCCATTACAGAAACGTGCCCTGAGTTATCCAGAGTCTGGTTTTAAGCATAAGCTGGACAACTCCCCGTACCTCAATATCTTTTAAGGTACGAACTATTCTATATCCAATATAGAAACTTTGGCACTAATTTAATTGGAACCATATTCAAACCATGCAGCTGTCTCCAGTGCATATCAACTTAATGGAAAAAGGCTAATCAACATTACTCAAGTTGAGATTCCATCCAATTATGAGTAACCTGAAAGAGAAACACGTTTCTCTAAACCATCACTATTATCTGAATACCAATCACAAGAATCTACATCTTCGATCTCTTTGAAGAATCCCGATACTTGTGACACCTGGTTCTCTGCTTTATTCTTATACCCACAACTTCTCAAAACTTAGACCTTGTATTTCTACGAAACACTTGTCTTAATACTAGAGAAGTTATAAGTAAACAGAACATAGTACGAGGACCTACCCCTTTGTCCTGATGGACACTTGGACAACATACAATACTCTGTATAAGTCCGCTGTGTTAAACAACTCAAAACCTGTGCGTCGTAGGTTGAAAACTGTACCCTGGCGATTTCCTCAAATATCACCAATTACAACGAATTCCGATATAATGAGGATAATCACCTAATTCCCAATAACTTACTCCCACTCATCATCTGTAAAACCATACAGATATGAGAATGAAACCTGGTAAATACATACCCTTGGAGTAAGTGTCTAATTGGGAAAACAGTTTTTCTTTAACAATGCATTGAAACATGAAAATGTTTCGTAGGGGTATCCTGGTATTCATAGCAATCCCTCTTCCATAATCCAATTCATGACTTCAACCGTATATTTTATTGCCATCTCTCCAAATCCCTTTATTTGTCTTTAGTCGTTACCTTCTGTACACCATCATTAGGCTAAATGGTTTTCTTCCTTCCCTACCGTTCGGCACCAGCCTATGGTTTGGAAGAAGACTATCCAGTAAGCATAATAGGTGTACCCTCCTAAACCAAGGAGTACACGCATCTCGAGAGAAGGTGATGATAAAAGACAACTGAACAATACCTTATTCTTTTTAAAGGTGAAATAGGAGTGGCGATGAAGTACGCGGTTTTGGTCGTGAATGATATCAGTCGCAATTTACTTTGCCCTCTTTCTAATCCCTTTATTTTGTCTTTACATATTACCTTCTGCACACCATACTTAGGCTAATTGGTTTTCTTCATTCCCTACCTTTCGGCACCAGCCTATGGTTTGGAATAAGACTATCCAATATAGCGTAATAGGTGTACTCTCCTAAACCAAGGAGCTCTCGCAACCTGAGAGAAGGTGATAATAAAAGACAACTGAATAAACCAATTCTATTTCTCCTGATCCTGGATCCATCCTCGAAGAAGTCCCTTCGAGTTCGTATATAACCATACGATGGATCTATCCAATGGAAGTGGATATCCGTAGTAATACGGGTGTTCTGAGAAATGCAAAGGGTAAAAGAAGGAGTGGCAATGACTTATGCAACTCAGACAAACCTAGATCAGAATGGTCATCACTTTATCTAATCCGGAAACCTCCCACTGTCCTGTCAAATTCTCCTCCAAACCTAAAGAAGAATCAATCGGGATCACCCGAAGAGTAAACCAACTCATCAGTGGGAATCAGGATCCAACTCTCATCGCATGATAACGTGATGGAATGCATCCACGTTACTCATACTCCAGATGGTATGCGCATACTTGGCAAGTTTCAGTTTCTTTAGAAACTCCCGATATGATTTTTGCCCCATGCTCTTATAACCTTGGCTTTGGTCAAAGTGTCATAAGTCACATGCCAAGTTCTACCCGTCACTATCTTGTCAATTTGAACCCATCCGCACATGCCCCTGACTTTGGCCAATCGGAAGAACGACTGTCCCAAACTAACTCATCTATCTATGCAACAATTGAATACCCAGCAGCTACCAAACACTATGCCTTAACTTTGGCTAAAATGCATAGCTTGAATACTACTAAATACCCAAAAGAAGTGACGGAGGGCTACGGCTGGTTTTTGGCGAAAAACCTTTAACGTAGTGAACTTGATATCGCTGAAGGAACCTGATAGCTTTTTAAAATATAGTGGCGAAAACCTTTTGCTAAAGGGGTCACTCCCGGTAAAGGGATCTCGGCTCTTTCCTGGTGGAATGAGGTGCAGGATATTCCACTGAATACCGCTATGCAAAGCAACACGTAATCGACTATAGTGAAGTTATTACGCTGACGCAAACTTCTGCCCAAGGGGTCAGTCCCGGTGAAGGGATATCGGCCCTTGCCCCGTCGAATGAGGTGCAGGATATTCCACTGAATACCGCTATGCATAACAAAAGGAAACGTCTTTGCAATAACACTTTTTAAATTTGTTCCAACAACTGTAAACAGGTTTGTTATCCTTTGCATTGATCAGAATCAACGCAGTCCCATCATTTAATCACACCAGAAAAAAAACGAAAATAAAATGTACGTATATGCCATCCGCATTCGTCACTGGGTCCCGTCATCACTCGTTAGGTTACTTAACTAACGACAGAGCGGGGACTGGACTAGCGTGGGTGTAAAACATATACAACATCTAATAGTATATAAACCAATATACAATAATCGCTCCAGGCGTGATAGTATGCAACATTACAGAAAAGTAATAAGCACCACAGAACAATACAGATATCTGGGATCCCCGAGATTCACAGAGCCGCTGCTGAAACCCGACGTTCCCCTGTCGTGTGGATAGCATGTGCAATGAAACCTAGACCCCTACGGGTGCGGCAAGTTACCCGCCAAAACCTGAAGCGAGGCAGCCCCCTACAGCATAGTGAATGGACCACCCTGCACTTCACGGAATCCGGTAAGCTTGGGCACCCCTCCTTGGGTCAACCTGTACCCCCTACGAGTGCGGCGAATAGTCTGCCAATTCTAGAGTGGGACCCCTCTGCCTCTCAAAGCCATGAGATGCGGACCCGTTGCCCCTCAGAACCCGGCTATCCGTGCACTCCGTCGCGGGGCAAAACCTAGTACAGTAATAAAAAATAGTACAATAGGTACATCGACCGCAACCTGGTCGTGCCCCAAAAGAATATTATACAACAGGCAGTGACGGCAGTCCACAAGTTGAACGCTCACCCCGCAATATCAAATGTACAAATAAACATAAACTGTACTACCATTGCACACTGCTATCCACCACGACAAATCCGCAACATCACAGCACAACACAGAACATCAACGCGAATGTCACGTTCGCAAACCCGTCTAAAAGAACTATAGCAATCAGATGCGGTTTACCGATCAAATGACATTCCCGGTCGGAGATATAATGTAAGCACTGTAAACTAACATGTTTAAATTTCGATCGACCAAATATCAAAAAGTGGGCCCCACGACTTACTGGTGAACAGTAACAAAACCTGGGCCAAAACGATATTTACCAAGAACCACAAATTCCAGAGAAGAACCCACTGACAAAATTTGGGAGCATGCGCTCACCACGTGGCCGCGGATGCGCGGCCAAACCATGGGTTTGGCCGCGTTTCCGCGGCGGCTTGGAGGAATCACGAGCCCAAATTTTGTCGTGGTTCTTAGAAAAGCCTGCACAGATTTTTAAGACATGTAGAATTAATTTTTGAGACCATTTAAAATCAACAGAAACTGTCGAGCTAGGATTTTGCAATTTTCGATTTCCGGTCGGATCGATATTTTAAACGCGTTAGCAGAAGTTAGTATAGCAAAATGGTGAGGCTCTGATACCACTGTAAGTCTACGTTAGCGCCCCGGCAGTCTACAGACGCCAAATGCGGAACAAAAACTTTTTAAGTGGCGCTATCATATACTTTAACCCGGATCTGCCATTATTGCTAAACTAACAAACTGTAAAGAGTGTAGAAAGGTTATACCGAACGATCCGAGTCCTTCGTTCTTTAACCATCATCCCACGCTCCGTTGCGGCTGCTCCGATCTCGTCAATCTCCGATCTGCTCGTCCAAGTGGCACCACGTCTCTGATTCTATAAACGGGCTCCCGCCTCTGACTCGAGGCAACTCGATCGTCAAGTTTGCTAAAAGAGATGACCAAGAATGAGTAGATGACTTTGTCTCACTTCGTCCAAGTCCGTGGACGATCGGTAAATGAAGCTGCCATTTTTATCGGGTGATGGAATGAAAGAGGTAATGAAATCTCCATGCACCCTTAACCATAGTCTTTTCTCTCCAAAAAATGAAATCATTCTCTCTTTCTCTCACTCAAGGGGGCCGGCCACTATATGTAGAATGAGGAGGGTGAGTGTAGGAGCAAATGAAGGAGGGTAACAATAAACATAAACCTTATCCTCATCATTAAAGAAAAGCAATGAGTCACTAAGAAACATTGAACCAAAAAACCCTTAGTCATCAAGCATTAATAGCACCATTAATGCACTAATGACTCACTAGCCTCATCACCACTTCTAGAAGCTTCTAGAAGCATGACTCACTCTCATCCAAGAAAAGATAAATCTGTCTTTAACCGAATGTTAAAAGACGGCTGATAGAAAACTGGAAACTAGCAACTTCCAAAAGTGATCCTGAAACGACTTTCAGGATAATCCCGAAACTGTATAAATATACCCGCATTTGTATTATGACCGAATACAAATGCAACTGAGACAAAGATATTATACCTACTCAATATAATACTCGGATCCGGCTTAAACCAAAGCCGACCAGTATTATCTGCCCGAAAAATAACACGTGCGTAAACGCATGTGCATTTTCCGAACCCTGCCATAAAACCATACGGCCTCTACAACGTTTCGCCCGAACTTGGGAAACTTTCTGTGGGGGACTCTAATGACTCGTCAGTACCCTGGCAGTGGGTTTAACCACAAACCGTCAGCGGCACTAGCAATGCGTAACGGCTGCCCATGGACTGACCTCAAGGGATGCCGATGAGCGCACTCATCCGGAAAACCCTACTGAGCCTAACAGTGACAATGTATATACAGTCCGGTCCGTTCGTCTATGAGTATCGCATATCTGCCTAGGGGGCTAGTAACGTCAGACCCCCAATAGCAGTATAAGTCGTGTCGGAGTGAAGCCCAATAACACCCTGAGATACTACTGGAGTACCTACCAGTAAATCTCCTGCCACGGCCGTGGGCTTTGTGTAATGGCTCTCCTAGACACAACACGATCTCGCCTCCAATACCGGGAGAGACGAATCCCCTGCCGATCCTCTCACGTGCCTCCATATGGCTCGGGACTGTACCCAAAAACTACCTGTTTGCACGACTCCTTTGAGCCGTGGTAGGGTAGAAATCAAAGCACAGTGGGAACTCACACGAGACAAATGACGACCTCAGGTCGATGAACTAACCTGTACACATGTCACCAGGGAACTGCTATCTGACGATAGATATAATACTAACTAGCAGATTCTCGGCGAGTCCTGTCCGGTGTACTCATAACCCAATGAGCACCTGTATACATCTTAGGTGATCCAACTGACACTAGTGGCTTGTGAGACCGGCCACCGCCCCTCGTCGGGGTCTCGACTGTACATACTAGTCTACTCCGGAGTATCGATGCCCTGTCTCGAAACTCCCACGACTAGGGACCACAATTAAGGATATGCATATAAACTACCCAACTCTCACGTATATGATCGCCATCATACTGTTGGTAGTAAAGCAAGATCCTAAGGGCTCTATCAAAGTGTAACATGCAATCAGTCACCTGAACATGTACACGACAGATAAAGGCAAACCAGATAGCATACTATCATCTCGAGTAAGACTGTCCTACCGGTATAGGTCCTCCGCAATCATTGCAATCACGTACCTGTGATCCAATAATTGACTATGAGGGCACTATCTCCAACAGTCGCACCACACATGCACACACCAACCCATACTTGCATACTTTCTTCTTTCATTTGTGCTTATACGGGAATATATAGTTATGTGTTCACATGGGTATGGGACTATGTGTTCACATACGGATTTGAGGATGATACTTGGGTTTGAGATGAGTTGATGTGATTTGTATTGAGGTTGTGAATTCGGTGATATGGCAGGATTCGTATCTGAGATGCGTCCTGATGTTATAGCGGGTCTTTGAACGACGATACGGGTGAATAGTGCTATAAATAAAATGGTCGACATGTGATCGTGATATGAGATATGATATGCTAGGATATTGATACTAGGCCGTATTGGGCGATGTATACCCCTTGATGATGATATGTGCTGATGATATCGGTTTGTACGAGACTGTCGATCAGTAGTCAGATCATGACTATATTGATGATATTAGTATTGTACTAGACATAGGTCAGTACCCTGGACTATGATCTTGGATAAAGTGTATACCAGATGAGTAGTGTGATGAATATAATATTGACCCGTACCCAGATTTGGGGATGCCGTACGACGGATTTACGTACGAGCTATATTTTGATGATTGATCCGCACTCTTGACTTGGGATGTCTGATTATAGATATGGTATCGGATATGATATTATTAAGGCGGGATCACCGACTAATATATATACAGCTATGTATATGTATCGACTCAGGTGTTAGGCGGTTTCCTTACCTGTAGTCCAGCTTATCAGCTTAGCCCTTTAGTTTAGTGTAGTTGTTAGATTAGATTAGACTGCTACCTATTTCAAAACTAGCGGATCGTGGGTATTTTAAAAGGCAGGTCAAGGGATCTACGGATATTTCAAAATACGTATTCTTTCTTAAACCACCGTAGCCCTTATTTTCAAAACCCTACGATTCGTGTTATTTCAAATGGCACAATTGTTAAATATTTAGCTCCCGCTCATTATAGTTGCTCGCTCCGCATCGCATACTTACATTGTTATTTCATATTGCATTGTTGATATTATGTTGTTAGGACACCAGCACCATTACCGATGATGCGTATGTACCACGTACACTTACCTGTCGGCTCACACACATCTTCATCGGTAATTGCCATGTCATGTACACCTAAGAAAATGTTATGGCTTAACTTAGCTTGATAGCTAGTAGTTTGACATGATATTAGTGTACTTACCTTATATGCCAGTTTAGATATTGTAGTTATTACTTGTCACTTCATGCATACTGTTATTCATGGTTTTACATACTATTGATGATTTGGATTCGGATTTCCATGAGATTTTCTGGATTTGGGGGAAAACCGCAAAACTTGTATAAGCTTCTTTCCTCTCTTTTAAATAAAAAGTGCGGTTTTCCCATGAAGTATGAGTCGTCCACCATGAGTTTGCTGATGGATTTCGAGACCCGATTCGAGGAGATGGATGAACCGTTTCGGGTACATGGTGGGCCCGGTGTGGTACCCAAGGGCAAGAAGATCGTGTTGCTGACATTGAGCCTGTGCAGGGGAGCACGACCGACCGGTGATATTACCCGACACGTCGGATATCCGGACGATACCGTCGTAGTCTTGAGATGGATGGTAGGGGCCGGTCTGGACTGACGGCGCCCTAGATATTGAGATTGAGACATTGAGATTTCGAGATATTGAGGTCCCGAGATTTGATGATACAGGCCAGTCCGGATAGCCGGAGCCTGAGATTTTGAGACATTGAGATTTATGTTTTGTGTCGATGCTAGACACTGTTGATGCTGATTACATTTATGATACCTCATTTTTAAAATAGAAAGGAAATCTTACTAAATTATGAAAACAGTTTCTTCATTTACATGTATTCTGTTTTCATGCATTCATACCTCATTCATATGATATATTGCTACCTGAGGCACTGACACGAGCACTTGGTATTACCGTTGCTTAGAGGTATACCCTAGCCATTGTTATAGGCTTCATGTTATATATATATTTGAGGATATATATTGATCGTATGACCTAGGATTGCGTCATACATGCGATTTCTATTCGTGGATGTTTTTCTATTCACGAGTAGGCAACTCACCCCCGTTGTGCCCCAGTTTCTTGCAGGTTGCCGTACAGGTTTTTTTACGGCTTTGCTGGCACTGCTTCTTCCGGGTGACTTGCTAGTAGGTGGGTTTGTTGGTATCGTACCCATCATATTATTTTATATAATGTTATTCAGTTCTATCTAGTAAATTCCATCAACCAAACATGTATTTATTTCAGAGATAGAGACCAGTGATGTTTATTCTTTCGATCTTAGAGTCGCGCGTTATATTTCTGCGGATTTCTTGTGGTTTTGAGTTTCCTTTTGAGTTTTGATCCTCGCCGTTGGCGTTGTATATTATATTGCTTGTGTGGTTGTGACCGTCGATTGACGAAGTGCTAGCTCCCGCTTGGGGATGCCTTTTATTGATTTCGTATACTATTCATATTGTATCCCGTTTGGGAGCCAGTATTTACAAAGGAGACTCTGCCGAAATTTTCAGGAAATATTTGATGTTTTTAAAACCGCATAGTTCGGCTTATGCTATTAAAACTACTTGATTTTAAATTGGTTTTCTTTCACTCTACTACTTTTCTTGGTTTGGATTTCTGGGTTTTCGGCTTACTTAGATTACGTACGCCTCGAGACGTTTCGTAGTTTAAGTGCCGGTCGTATTCTGTACTTTCGGGACGTGACAATGTTGGTATCAGAGCGTTAGGTTTTACCTTCGGAGCGTAGGATGACCCTTGGTTGATGGAATAGGTGACTAAAGTAGAGTGACGCATCGTGGGTATGTTCCGCAGCATACGTACGATACGCTACTCCACTTAAAAGCCTTAGGATGTACATTTCTTTGTTCAGTATTATTTTCATTCCAGATCTAGCCTCATCGGTACCCGTTATGGTTTTGCTGCCATGATTTCGGGCAGGGAGAGCTACGGCTAGAGTTGGGGTCAGCACGAGCTCGTTGCGAACGAGGACTGGCCAGGGTGTAATTTCGGCGACACATGATTGCGGAGATGTGTCTTTTTATTGTGTTTTCGCGCCCCGAGCGTTTGATGGATCGCTATACGAGATTACTCGGATGTGCAGAGGATTGAGCCAATGATAGAGGCCAACCAGATTTTGATGACCGTTGATGTATTGCTTATTCAAGATGATTAAGGCACTGTTCAGCGTGCAGACGAGTGAGCCCGTTGTTGCTGCGAACGACGAGATATCGCCCCAGATGTTGGAGCTATTGCAGTACGAGTTATACTAAGAGATGATGGAAGGTCGTTAGTCACCGAGGATGAGTGACTAGGACATGTAGTTCGTTCGCCTACCCCGATGCGAGGTCATCAGATGGATTGATTCCAGCTAGAGACGACTTCACGCGGAGATGTTGAGAGTTGACAGAGACGGTCGAATGTCAGAAACCTATTATTCCAAGTTTAATGTATTCGGAAAGACATGCAGGCAATTCTATAGACCCTCTAGAAGAATGAAACCCTAACTCGACTTAATGACCGTGTGAAAGCCTTTGAACCTTAGGGTCTGCGGCAGTTCTGCGGCGCCATTAGTGAGGCTTGGGTTTGCCCTTCTACAGCTGGACCATCGATGCTGTGGTACGTACTCGATACTGTTAAACTATACCCAAGATGTTGAGCTCTTGGGGGATTATGAGGTTTTAACGAATCGATCGGATGGTTCGACTTCAATCGGATGCTAGGTGGTGAGATGCATTCTTGGGAGACTCCAGATAGTAGGATAGCCGTTGGAGCTCAGTCCATGCAGCTACAACGAGACGAGTCCGAAGCAGTCGACGTTAGAGAAAAGTGGAGTAAGAGGTTCGTACGAGATCTTGATGAGACGACATTCCACTCCGCCGACATCAGAGATGCGATACGCAGGCATTGTACTTGGATATACCTTCCAGAAGGAGTCGCGATGAGTATGCAGCCGTTCCGGAACGAGAAACAGATAGAGTAAAGGACGATGACTTCCGGGTAGTTCGACAGAGACGAGATTTGGGAGAGACCTCAACAGCACCTTTCTGGAATAAATTACAAGAAGACTTGGGCCCAGGGGTGGTCATGTTATGCACACCGGCAGGCCAGAGTTCTTGATCATTGACGAGACATGCTATGAGTGACCACGACAGTTGGCCAGAGATTCTTGGAGGACGTGCTTGAGCGGAACTATTCCGCCATATGTGATTTCTGTATTTTGGGCGGTCTATTTGCAAGATTGATTTTGAAGATGGAGTTCCATGATATTTGTTTTCATGCGCCATAGTTGCACCTACTAAGTATTCACGATTTTTACACAGTTGTTGCACTCGAAATAGTTTTTGGTGCCTTGGTTCCTCATGTTTGTGATTATATGGATTTCATACAGTTGAGTTGATTTGTGCGTATATACGCATATGATTTGGTTTTTGCACTCGGTATGATTCACATATGCTTGCAGTGCAGTGATACGCCTTTTGTGCACTTACATGCACTGGATTTCGATTTCGATTGTGATACTCGATATTTGTTTTGTGTACCTGATTTGATTTTGCGCATATTCGGCGCTTGATATTGGATTTCATGATTTCGTGCACGATGGATGCACATGATTTGGATTTTCGCGCATGTTGGGCGCATGTTTTGAGGTGCGATTTTGGTGCACACCAGATGCACTAAATCGAGATTCTTCGTGCATGTCAGATGCATCTGATTTAGCTGTCAGGCCCCCACATTGCCTATGATAGATGTTTCATGCACACCCGATGCACTTAGATCTTGTTTCTGTGCATATGTTGGCACATATATGGATTTTGATTTCCGTACGCACCAGACACACGTAGTATTCGTATGCATATTTTGGGAGTGATTTCATATAGAGCAGTACGTTTTTATGATATTTGCTATGTGTTTTCGTACTGAGCAGGACTAGTCAGAGGACAGTACCTGAATGTATTTTGCATGCATTGATAGCTATCGAAGGGAATTCCAAAAATAAAAAGCGATCTATAGTCTCAGTATTTACCTACGTGTCTGATATGACACAAAACGTTTAAAACAAGAAAACCCATCCAAATTGTTTCCCAAAATGGCGGAACGTACAGTTCAAACAAAAGGTATATATGTATATGATTATTTTCTTATGATAGACGTCCGCCACAGTGCAGTGTTATGCGCATTGCACAACGACTTTAAGAGATTTGGCATGCATTCCTTTCAGAATTTTACATATATAGATTTGATATTTATGTGTATAGTTTCAAGTTATATCATATTGGTTTTGTATTGGATTTGACATTTGTGCCTATACCACGACTCCAATGATTGCGGGATGCTGGATGGAGTTTGATTTTGAGTTATATGCTCATTTTTCATGCGCATGCGTTGCCCTACGATTTGTTTTATGTATTTACGATTTCGGAGCCCCGACGACTTGATGGTTTTGCTTAGATGTTTCAGTACTTGGGGGGAGTTTTAATTGAAATTCGGGGACCGAATTTCTTTAAGGGGGGAAGATTGTATCGTTTTGAAAATTGTTTCGGTGAAATTTCGGAATATCTGTAAAATAAGCGGGTTTTCTGTAAAATGTCAAAATACAAATATCTTTATTATAAAATTAAATATACATATTCTAGCTATGAGATTGCTAGTATTTGGTGTTTATTGAGTCATTGGAGAAATTTTAAATTTTCTGAAAATTTTTCCGAAATTAATTATTTTAATATTATTTTAAGCCGTCACTAATACATTTAATTAGGGAAAATTACAAATTGGAATGAGTTAAAAAATTTTTTTTGCATCATAACACATTAAAAAAAATTTTATGTGGTTTTTGAAATAAAATGGTTTGCTAAAACGGTTTAGAAAAATATCGAAGAAAAAGGCTTTTTTCGTTGAAATTAGTGTTAATGGGAATTCGGGTAATACATTTATCTTTTTCCCTAACCCACACACCCACACCTCACCCTCTCTTCGTCTCCCCATGTGGCCGGCCCCACCATGACAGCCCTCCCCCCTCTCTCTCTCCAATCACCAAGAAAAGAAAAGAAAAGAAAGGAAAATGATAGAAAAAGGGTGGACTTTGACTAGATATTACTTTCTCCACCTCACTCTCTCTCCTCCCTCACCCAAACTCCCTCCATTTCTGGCCAAACATGAACCCCCCACAGCAGCAGCCCTCCACCAAAATCCCACACCATTTTGCCTCAAAAATCCATTAAAATGCTTCAAAAATCCATGCAAATTCAAAGCAAACTCAAAATCCAAGCTATACCCATTTTCCCTTAGCCTATCTAGCATGGATCTAGGTGTATGGGAGCTATTCTTCGGTGGCTTAGTTCCATGTTTGATCCATGGATAGTGAGGTATAAACCCTAAACCCATGTTCATTTGTTGCTAATGCTTTAGTCTAGCTTAACTAGATGTTTAATTATGGTTTTAAATTTGTGATTCAAAATTCAAGAGAGGGTTTGTAAATTAAATTAGAGTTTTTATCTTTGGGTATTGATCTTAATGAGTGGATTAACATGTTAATTCTTGCTAAAACCTAATCTAGTTACTAATTTCAAATTGTTAGTTGGAAATTGTCATAAATGTGCTTTTTGCTAACTAGGTTTTTTGAAATGGTTTTATATTTGGGATTAAAATCTAAATTAAGGTTTCATGTCATTATTAATATTATAATGAGTGGTTTAATGATTTTGGTTCGTGCAAAACCAAGCTTAATTGATGAATTGTGAATTTTTCTTTAAAAGGTGTTAAAAATTGATATTTTTGGAAACTAGGATTTTGGAAATTATGCAAATTTATGAGATTAAATTATGAAAATGGTTTTTATGACTTTCACATGGTATCGTCGTCCAAAGACTCGCTATAACATCATGACATATCTCAAATACGAATCCTACCATATCACCGATCTCACAGTCTCAAATCAAAACTCATCGACTCACCTCAAATCCCAAATACTATCCTCAATCCAGTATATGAACACATAGTCCCAATACCCATGTGAACACATAAATATATATTCCCACATACGCACATATGAAAGAAGAATGTATGCAAGTATGAGTATGTGTGTATGTGTGGTGCAACCACTACTCTAGGGTTTCGCAACACTAAATCAATCCAATAACACCTAGAATCCATCTTTATCATCAATAATTTCAAACAATATATAATCCATATATGTGTGTATACATATTCGTATACATCACCACGAACTGCGGAGGTGCTATACGCCATCCACCCGACTTCTCCCCGTAGATATAAATCTACTCACCTTGCTTCTTGTGTGCCGATGCCGACGTCGCCATCTTTATCTTCAATGCCTCGACGTCACGTGGGGTACCTACAAGGATATCACAAACGCTAAAGTACATGAAAATCACATCGGAAACCAAAACGGCATACGCTACGCCCATAGGTAAAAACTTATAGTCTCGCATGCAAGCACGATCAATAACCCTTTGCCGTTGACGTTCAAACGCCACCCGACATAAACGAATCACCAAATACCAAAATCAATGCTAAAACAAGTCGTAAACCATGCGCCAACACAAGAAAACTACCCCAGATTCTATCCTAGATAGAATAAGTCAAAATTGCATATACCAAAGGTTAAATTTACTGCAGATAGGGCCCTGAAGCAAAAACGAGACCAAACCCACCTGCTCTTGCCGCAAATTGCGGCCAGAACGGATTTATTTGATTCCTGAAAAAGGAGTTAGGGGCTACGGCTTTGGGTGGTGGTCACTAGGTGCCTACACATCTCACTGTCAAACCAAAATTATTTTCCGGTGGCTCGGGTGATAGCGGATTTCCAAAAACACTCGCAGAATTACAGTTTTCCCCGATATCGTTTTCATAAATCCGTATTCCGGTTTATATGCTCTGGTTTGTCCCAATATAACATCACACTAGGGGTTGTAGTCCCTAATTACACCTCAATTCACCTTTGATTTCAGATCAAACCCTAAACCCTAACTTGAATTTTCCAAAGTCCTCAAAACGACACAATATCGACATGTAACAAGTATAGATGCATAAGAAATCAAAATACTACTCTAAGGGTGCAGAAATTACCACCTTTGGCCACTCAAGAAAATTCTTGAGTTTCTCAAAGTCCTCAAAATCCACTCTTTCTAGGTCCAATGTGTAGCTCGTGAGCTTAGGAACAATTTTTGTGAAGTGGGAATGGGGTTTTGGAGTTGGATCCATGGTGCTTTGTGGGATTGAAGGTGGAGGATGAAGAGGGGAGGCACAGGAGTAGCAGCAGCCTAAGAGGGAGAGGGAGAGTGAAAATGAGAAGAAGAAATGATGGGGTCATGGTTCAAAAAGGGTTGACTTACTCTTTTTTCTCTCTTCATCATTCTTACATTTTTCTTTTCTTTTCCTTTTTCCTTTATTCCTTCTCACCCAATGGTAACCCTAGGCAACCATACACCCACAACATGTAAGAAAATGTGACAAGTGTGGAAAAATGATATGTGCATGTTTTGCTCCAAAAATGCTAAAAATCCAATTAGCGATTTTTAATCACGATTAGCACTAAATTAGCATATAACTAATCCTAAAAATTTTTAAATGGCATAATTCCATAAAATACCCTATTTTAGAATTTTCCAAAATTTTTCTCATTTGTCGGTATTTAATTATACAGAAATATTAAAATATTCATAAAAAATTAATATTAAAATTTAAAAATTCCCAAAAATAATATTTTATTTTTCTGAAATGTTACACGTACAGTCCGGTCTGTTCGTTTAAGAGTATCGCATGGCGGGCCTAGGGGGGCAGTAAACGTCAGTCCCCTAATAGCGGTACAAGTCGTGTCGGAGTGTAGCCCAGAACACCCTGAGAAACTACTGGTAACACTACCAGCAAATCTCGCTTGCCCTGGCCAGGGGACGACTATGTGTAATGGCTCTCCTAGACACAACACGATATCAACTCCCAATACCGGGAGAGAGGAATCCTGTCTAACCGTCACTGCCTCCAAGTGCTTCGGGACTGTACCCAACTACTACCTGTTTGCACGACTCAGTAGAGCCGTGGTAGGGTGGTAATCTAAGAACAGTGGGAACACTCCCGAGGCGAAGTGACAGTGTCAAGTCAGCGGACTAGATTGTACTCATGTCACCTGGGAACTGTTAACTGACGATAGGTATAATACCAACCAACAGTTCCCGACGAGTCTTGTCCAGTGTACTCGTAACCTAACGAGCAGCTGGATACTATCTCCAGTACAACATACTGATGGCTGTGGGACAGACCATCTCCCCCGCTGGGATGAGAAGCGTATGCACCAGTCTACTCTGGAGTATCAATGCCCTGTCTCGATAATCCTACGACTATGGACCAAAATAAGGATGTGCTTATAGACTACCCAGCCCCCACTAGTGTGATCACCATCACAATGCCGGTAGTCAAGCAAAGATCCTAAGGGCTCCATCAATATGTATTAGCGATATGTTTATACACATATTAAGATAGAAACAAACCAAGTAGCATACTACTATATCGAGCAAGACTGTCGTAAACACGTATATATATATATATCCCAAGCATCCAAAATGTATTATACAGACTAGTAATATACAATAATGGCCTCTAGGGCATACATATCCAACAATCTCCCACTTGCACTAAAGGCCAGTAATTGGTGTACCGCATACCCAACGTCTGCACTAAGGCCAGCTGCTGGCATACTGCATACCCAATAACTCAAAAAGTCTCTCGAACTGTATTTGAGGGAAGTCCTTTGTGAATGGATCCGCCATGTTGTCTTTTGTGTCAACTCTCCGTACCTCGATCTCCTGGCGATCAATGATCTCCCTTATCAGGTGATACGGCCTTAAGATGTGTCTGGATTTCTGATGGGACCTTGGTTCCATCGCTAAAGCTATAGCCCCATTGTTATCGCAATACAAAGGTATTGGGTCAACAATGGACGGAACCACCTGAAGTTAACTAAGGAACTTATTCATCCAGACCGCCTCTTTTGCGGCATCGCTTGCAGCAATGTCTTCAGCCTCCATCATCGAGTCTGCGACGGTATCCTGTTTGGAACTCCTCCAACGCACCGCCCCTCCGTTGAGGGTAAACACAAAACCCAAGATAGACTTGTTGTCATCTTTGTCACTCTGGATGCTTGAATCGGTAAAGAACTCGACCCTGAGGTCTCCATCACCGTAAACTAGGAACATCTCCTTAGTCCTTCTCAGGTACTTGAGAATGTTCTTCACTGCCGTCTAGTGGTTCTCACCTGGGTCTGACTGATACCGGCTCACCATGCTCAGCGCGTAAGCTACATCTGGTCTTGTACATAGCATCACATACATTATAGATCCTACCGCGGAAGCGTAGGGTATACTGCTCATGCGAACCCTTTCCTCGTTGGTCTTAGGAGACATCTTCTTAGAGAGGGTGATTCCGTGCAATGCGGGTATATTACCACGCTTGGAATCTTCCATACTAAATCTCTTTAGTACGGTCTCTATGTACCTGGACTGCGAAAGTCCCAGTAATCTCTTGGATCTATCTCTGTAGATCTTGATCCCCAGAATGTACGAGGCATCACCCAGGTCCTTCATGGAGAACCGTTGTGATAAGAATAGCTTGACCGATTGTAGCATAGAAATGTCATTTCCTATCAGAAGAATGTCGTCCACGTACAAGACTAGGAACACGACAGTTCGTCTTACAATCTTCTTATAGATACAAGGTTCATCTTCGTCCTTGATGAAATCAAATTCCTTGATTATCTCATCAAAACAGATGTTCCAGCTCCGCGATGCCTTTTTTAATCCATAAATGGATTTAAGTAAATTGCACACCTTCCCGCTGCTCCCACTGTCTACAAAACCCTCCGGCTGATCCATGTAAACGCACTCTTCCAAACATCCATTTAGAAAAGCCGTTTTTACATCCATCTGCCAGATTTCATAGTCATGGAAGGAAGCAATGGCAAGTAAGATCCGAATGGATTTGAGCATAGCCACTGGAGAAAAAGTTTCGTCATAGTCCACACCAGGTCTTTGACGAAAACCATTTGCAACGAGTCTAGCCTTATAGGTTTCCACCAGCCCATCTACACCAAGTTTCCTTTTGTAGATCCGTTTGCATCCAACGGGTTTTACCCCAGGTGGAGCAATATCAAAGGTCCACACTTTATTGGTGTACATGGACTCCATCTCGGATTGCATAGCATCCAGCCACATATCAGAGTCCCTACTGATAATGGCCTTCCTGAAACTGGTAGGGTCATCTTCTTCCAAGATGAAATCCTCTCGATCCCCATCTATGAGAAAACCGTAGTATCTCTTGGGCGGATGAGAAATCCTACCAGATCTGCGTAGTGGATGAGGTTCGTCTGGGGTTATTGAATCCTGAGGTTGTGTCAAATCTTCAGTTTCAGTTTGTAGTCGCTGAATTTCTTCCAATTCTACCGTGCTCCCTTTAATTTCTTTTGCAAGAAACTCTGTTTCTAAGAAAACGGCATGCTGAGCAACAAACACCTTCTGTTCCTCGGTGTGGTAGAACAGATATCCATAACCATTCTTTGGATATCCCACAAACTTACATAAAAATGACCGTGCCTCTAGTTTATCTGGTGTATGCGTTTTAACATAAGCCGGACAACCCCATATCTTAAATCTTTTAAGATATGGCCTTTTTCCATTCCATATCTCGAATGGAATCTTAGGCACTGATTTAGATGGAACATCATTCAATAGATATATCGCTGTCAAAAGCGCATGTCCCCAAAATGATAGAGGCAAATCAGCACTACTCATCATGGAGCGAACCATATCCAATAGGTTACGATTCCTCCGCTCCGATACACCATTGTGCTGTGGTGTATAAGGGGGAGTAAGCTGAGAGAGAATACCATTCTCTTTTAAGTAATCTAGGAATTCCGTGCTTAAGTACTCCCCCCCTCTATCAAACTGGAGGATCTTGATACTTTTGCTAGTCTGGTTCTCTACTTCGTTTCTAAATTCCTTGAATTTCTCAAAAGCTTCAGATTTGTGTTTCATCAGATACACATATCCGAACCTAGAGAGATCGTCAGTGAATGTGATGATGTACGAGAACCCACCCTATGCATGTATAGACATCGGACCACATACATCACTGTGTATGAGTCTCAAGAGCTATGCTGCCCTTTCTCCATGTCCGGTGAACGGAGATTTGGTCATCTTTCCTTTGAGATAAGACCGACAAGTTTCATAAGATGAAAACTCGAACGTATTCAAGAGTCCATCTTTATGTTGGATATATATGCCGTAGAGGCCTCCATTATATAGGATGCTAGGGATATGTATGTACATGACAATCTTGCTTAATATGATCGTACGCTATTTGGTTTGACTTTATCTTAACATGTGATATATTTTACTTTGTATTTATAAACATGTTGATAAAGCCCATAGGGTGTTTGCCTGACTACCGGCGTTGTGATGACATACTTGTGGGAGCTGGATAGTCAATAGGCACATCCTTAGATGACCCTGGTCGCAGAAGTATTGAGACTCGGCATCGATACTCCAGAGTAGACTAGTGTATACATATCTAGACCCTGACGAGGGGCGATGGATTGGTCCCGCAGCCATTGGTGATGTGCACCTAAGATTGTATACAGATGGTCACTGGGTGTGAGTACACAGGACAGGACTCCCCGAGAACTGACTGGATGGTATTTATACCTAACGTCAGATAGCAGTTCTCAGGTGACATGTGTGCAGATAGTCCGTTGACTTAAGGTCTTCATTTGTCTCGTGTGAGTTCCCACTGTGCTTTGATTACCACCCAACCACGGTTCAAAGGAGTCGTGCAAACAGGTTTTTGTTGGGCACAGTCCCGAGCCATGTAGAGGGAGTGAGCGACTGTTAGGGATTCGTCTCTCTCGGTATAGGGAGTTGATATCGCACGGTGATCGGTTGGTAATTACCATAAGTCCCTGGCCAGGGCTGATTGAGAATTACTGATGGACTGATCAGTAGATTCTCGGATGGTCTTGAGCTTTGACGGCACGACTTGTACAGTTATTAGGGGTCTGACGTTCACCACCCCCTAAACCATACAAGCGATACTCTTAGAAGAACAGACCGGACTGCGCGGATATTGTCACGGACAGGCTCAGTAGGAGTTCGGATGGGTTTCCTCATCGGCCTTCTTATCGACATCTACCTAGGGAACGTTACATACAGCTAGTGCCGCTAGCGGTCTGTGGTTAAACCAACTGCCAGCGTAGTAGTCGAGTCTTTAGAGTCCCACACAGTGATTTCCCAATTCCAGGCGAAACGATATAGAGGTCGTATGGTTATACGACAAAGGGTTCGGACGAATACGTGTTTAAACGCACGTACGACATTCAGACAGTTTTTACTAGACGGCTTTGGTTTAAGCCATATTCTAGTATCAGGGTATTGGATTTATACAGCCTAAAGTTTTTCCGTGTTTTCACGGATAGGAGGGGTGTTCTCGTAATTATACGGGAAGCTTCTAGAAGCATGGTGACTTGAGAGTTTAGGTGGAATTATCATTAAATGATATTGTGACTCATTTAGTGTGATTCATCATGTCATTAATGCATTATTAAATGCTTAATGACTCACATAGTGAATCACTTATATTGAATTAATGTAGCATGATGAATAATCACATTTATTCATTTATTTGTTTATTCATTATGCTTCATATATTCAAGTGAGAAACAATATCTTGATCATTATCTTCTTCACCTTCTCTCTCCTCAAGCTCACTCTCTTTTCAAACTCTAATCCTACCACTCATGAGTTGAGATCAAGGATTAGAATAGACTAAACACTCCATAACCTAACTCTATATGATCTAAGTTCCTTTCATTAGCAACTAGAGAAACATAGTTACCTCAAGTTTGGAGGTGAAGCTTGGATTAGGGTTCTCTAGTGGATCATCTATCACTTAGAGGAGGACGTAGAGATCGAAAAGATGAAGGACACGATTCAATAGGTATAATCTCTTTACACAATAGCTAAGAACTTCTATGGTTGTTGTTAATTATCGTTTAGCAAAGATCTTCGGTTAGTCGATGTATGCTTAAAGAACAAGATCGTTTTTCATATTTCCGCCTCCCCGCAACTCGTGGGGTGTTGCACATCGACTTACAGGGGTATCAGAGCCTTACTAAACAATAATTAACTCACTTGCAAAGTCTTATGAATTTCGAACGCAAAACGAACCGGAAAATACACGGATATCACATAGTTTTTGTCGATTTTAAAATGAGGCCTAAAAATTTTTCAGGTACCTCCAGAATAACCTACATGAAATTATAAGAACACAGGAAAAATTGGGCTCCTGAATCGGCCACAGAGCCGCGGAACGGCGGCCAATCCCACCGATCCGCCGTGGATCCACTGCTGAGTTGGAGCCGATTCAGCCCAGTTTTTCCCTATGAATCTTCAGTGATGTTTTGTCTTTTCTGGAATGATTTATTTTCTGCTCATGTTTCAGATTTACAGAGAAGTTTTGGAGTAGAATCTAATGTGTTTGATCGATCGAAATTATACGATGTTTGCTAGTTTGATTATATCTGTGAACTGTATTATGTGTTCGTAAACCTCCCCTAACTGATAGTATGACGGTTGGCAGGGGGTTGCATATATCTGTAATGTTTTAACTGTTTGTGATTATGAACTGTATTGGTTTGTTGTGATTATTAGCCGGGGTTTTGTGATGGGTTATTGTTTTAATTCATTCGATGTAATTGTAATAAGTTGTACTATTATTTTGCGGGGCACATCCTGCTTACGGTTGTAGCCACCCTTGTATTATTTCTTTTTACTATTTTTGCTCCTAGGTTAGACCCAAGGTGGGGTGCACAAACTACCGGGTATTTCGAAGTGTTTAGTGGCCTACTCACGTTGTTGAGGGAGACCGCTTCACTTTGGGTACTGAAGGGTTCCTAGGCACTCTTGTGAGGGTTCATAAGGCATCAAATATGCCCGAATAAAATTTTAAACGTGCTGAACAACCCAAAGACGGGATCTTTGCTAGATTATTAGGGTTTAACATGCAAGTAAACATCTTTACCACTAAGTGTGAGGGATTACAACCTTTGTAGTCCGCTCCTTCGCTTCATAAGCTACGAATAGAAGTCCCTTCGCCGCGATCCACGATCTTCCGGACTCAAGAGACGCTCCACGACTCGAACGATCCATGCTAGCTTGTAGTGTTCCGCTTCTCCGATGATCTACGTCGAAGTTGCAATAGCTCAAGCTCTCTTACTCTAATGAGGTGAACACCCTAATCTAATGGGCTAGATTAGATGAGGATGATGGAGTAGTATTTATGCTTTCTTTGTATATCATAATCTCACATGAAATCATCACAAAAGGAATTTCTAGTAAGCTCTTTCAAAAACACATGAGAAGAAGATGAAGAATAATGAGATAATCCTTTTGTGATGAATAGTAGATAAGAATATATGATTGATCATAGAACCATGGTCAAGGATGAGAAGGTTAACCTTTGTATAGAATAAACTAGGGCTAGGGTTTGGTTAGGTTAAATAATGAGTTATAAGATAATATCAAACATAATATCTTACACTTGACAAAAGGAAAGCTTATAGATGGTGCAAGAAGAAGTTAACCGTAATCAAACCCCAACCTTGCTTAACCTCTACTAAACATGTTATATTATCAACCATATCATGTCATAATAATATATATCACATAAATATTATATATTTGCAACAAAAGAAAATAATACAATTAACATATATTGCATATATATCAATGTATTAATCCGGTGAGAAAATGAAATAATAAAGCGAGCCAATATTAGATAATGTAATACAATATATCATATATATTATTATACATTAAATCATCGAATCAACACTTGATCCGACAATCCGGCTAAATCGAATATAACCGACTAATATATCATGTACCGATTCATCGAATCAACACTTGATCCGATGACCCGGTTCATATCTAAATATCGCGAGAATATAGTACGGTATCACATATCGCATTATCCTCGGTCCTGCACATATCACATATGTGCCTCTACTCCATTTTTCCTGAGCCAAGAAACCTCTGTGTGGGACTCTAAAGAATCGTCAATACGCCGGTAGCAGGTGATGATCATATCAAATACCAACAAGCTGCAAGCGGTCAGCTAAACGTAACAGCCACCCAGGTATTGAGCGATCAGAAGATCAACAATCTAGCCTGTCCGTTCTCCTATTAATCCAATCAGTAACACTCCCGTACAGTCCGGTCTGTTCGTCTGATATGTCGTATATCAAGTCTAGGGGTGGTATACGTCAGACCCCAGTAACCGATAAGTCGTGTCGATGTGAGGCTCATAACAGGTCGAGAAACTAACGGTAACACTTACTAGTATATCTCTATATCAGCCCTGGACAGGGACTTCCAATTATAGCCAATCGAACACAGCACAACATCAACTCCCTATACCAGGAGAGACGAATCCCCTCTTATCGCTCATTGCCTCCATGTGATTCGGGACTGTACCTAAAAGCCACCGTTTTGCACGCCCTCTTGGACGTGGTAAGGTGGAAATCAAAGCACAGTGGGAATCACACAAGAATCTATGACGATCTTGGGTCTACAGACTACCCTGTACTAGTGTCACCGGAGAACTGCCATCTGACGTGTGGTATATCACCATTTGGGAGTTCTCGGCGAGTCCGTCCAGTGTACCCAGTCTCCACTGAGCACCTGTACACCATCCATGATGTCAAACACTGATGGATATGGGATCGTCCATCGCCCATCATATGGGTCAAGATGCGTATACGCTAGTCTACTCTGGTGTATCGATGCCCTGTCTCGATATACCCTCGACTGGGAACATTTAGAGGATGTGCTCATCGACTACCGTGGCCCTACTAGTATGATCTCATCATAATCCCAGTAGTCGAGTACAGATCCTAAGGGTTTTATCAACATGTGAGAGAAAGACAGTAAACCAATACAAGTCAACATGTTAAGATAAAGTGAAACCAAATATCATACTATCATGACGAGCAAGAAAGTCCTCTCTGTATATATCCAAGCATCCATCATAATATACATCATATGTACAACAATGGCCTCTAGGGCATATACATAACTAACAATCTCCCACTTGCACTAAGGCCAGCTGCTGTAATATCTCTTACCTAGCATCCCGAATAATCTCTCAAACTGTATCTGGGGAATGGCCTTTGTTAGTGGATCCACAGTGTTGTCCTTCGTATCTACTCTCCTGACCTCGATCTCCCGGCGATCAACTATCTCCCTGATTAGGTGATACCGCCTCAGAATATGTCTGGACTTCTAATGGGACCTGGGTTCCTTGGCCAAAGCCACAGCTCCATTGTTATTGCAATACAAAGGTATTGGATGCTCAATGGATGGAACCACACCAAGTTCACTAATGAACTTCTTTATCCAGAGAGCCTCTTTGGCAGCATCGTTGGCAGCGATGTATCCAGCCTCCATTGTCGAGTCTGCAACGGTATCCTGTTTGGAACTCTTCCAACATACCGCCCCTCCATTGAGGGTAAAGACAAATCCCGAGTGTGACTTAGAGTCGTCCTTATCACTTTGGAAGCCGGAATCGGTATAGGACTCCACCCGGAGTTCTCCGTTACCATACACCAAGAACATGTCTCTAGTCCTTCGTAAGTACTTGAGAATGTTCTTCACAGCTGTCCAGTGACTCTCTCCAGGATCTGCTTGATACTGACTCACTACACTTAGTGAGTATGCTACATCGGGTCTGGTACATAGCATCGCATACATGATAGAGCCGACTGCCGAAGCATAGGGTATCCCTTGCATGAGAGCTTTTTCCAAATCAGTCTTGGGAGACATCTCTTTGGAGAGAGTGAGTCCATAGATCGTGGGTTGGTTCCCACGCTTGGATTCTTCCATACTAAACCTCTTTAGTATGGTGTCAATGTACCGGGATTAGGACAATCCCAGTATCCGTTCCCAATATGTAGGAAGCATCACCTAGATCTTTTATTGGGAATCTTTGTGATAAGAAGAGCTTGATTGATTGCAGCATAAGAATATCATTTCCTATCAAGAGTATGGCATCCACGTACAATACGAGGAAGAAAACCTTACTCTCTGCTACCTTCTTATAGATACAAGGTTCATCTATATTTTTGATGATGTCAAACTCTTTGACTACAATATCAAAACAGATGTTCCAACTCTGCTATGCTTGCTTTAACCCATAAATGGATTTAAGCAGCTTGCATACCTTTCCGCTGCTCCTACTATCTATGAAGCCCTCCGGCTGAGTCATGTACACGCACTCTTCTAAATCACCGTTTAGAAAGGCGGTCTTAACATCCATTTGCCAGATTTCGTAGTCATGGTATGCAGCAATGGAAAGTAAGTTCCGGATGGACGTAACCATAGCCACTGGAGAAAAAGTTTCATCATAATCCACACCTGGTCGTTGACGAAAACCCTTTGCTACAAGTCTAGCTTTGAAAGTCTCAACTTTTCCATCTACACCAAATTTCTTTTTAAAAATCCACTTGCTCCCAATGGGTTTTACCCCTTCAGGAGCATTTTCCAAAGTCCATACTGTTAGTGTATATGCCCTAGAGGCCATTACTGTATCATACTAGCTTGTATATTACTTAATGGAAGCTTGGGATATTCACAGTTGTATAGACAATCTTGCTCAAAATGGTAGTATGCTACTTGGTTTGTTTCTACTTCAATATGTCCATGTGTTTCTTTTAGCATATAGCTTATACATATTAGTAGAGCCATTAGGATCTTTGCTTGATCACCAGCGTTGTGATGGCAGTCACACTCGTGGGGGCTGGGTAATTTATAAGCACATCCTTATACAGGTCCCTAGTCGTAGGACTATCGAGACAGGGCATCGATACTCCGGAGTAGTATAGCGTATGCGCTTCTTATACCAGCAGGGGATATGGTCTGTCCCACAGCCATCAGTACGTCGTACTGGAGATAGTATGCGGGTGCTCGTTGGGTTACGAGTACACTGGACAGGACTCGTCGGGAACTGTTGGTTGGTACTATACCTATCGGCAGTTATCAGTTCCCAGGTGACATGAATACAGCTTAGTCCGCTGACTTGACACTGTCACTTCGCCTGGAGTGTGTTCCCACTGTACTTTGATTACTACCCTACCATGGCTCAAAGGAGTCATGTGTAGGGTTGATAGGCACGCATACAAGGGTCTACGAGGCATCAACCATGCCCGATTAAAAAATTAGTCATGCCGAACAACCCGAATACAGATCTTTAAACTAGAGATTAGGCGAAAACAAACATGCTAAACACTTTAACACTAAGTGAGATGGATTACAACCTTTGTAGATCCGGTCCTTCACTTCATATGCTCCATGTTGTGGTCCCTTCGCTGCGATCATCGGGTTCCGGACTCTCGAGAGGTTCCACGAAGAGAAAGATGCAACCATTGCTTCCGATCTTCGATACAAAGATGATCTACCTTTAAGTTTCGTTAACACAAGCTAACACTGATGAAATGATGTGAACACCCTCATCTAAATGGCAAGGGAAGATGAGGATGATGAAGTAGGATTTTTTCTCTCTTTATTTATCTTTTTCTCACATTTATTCATCACTTGGGAAAAATCTAGTAAGCTTTTTTCATGAAGAAAGATGAAGGAAGAAGATGAACAATGATAGAATTATGATAGAATTCCTTTTGTGATGAATAATGCAAAGGATTAATATGATGAATAATGCTACCATGGTTGACTTAACCATTGTAGAGAATTAACCAAGGGTTAGGGTTTGGGTTAGGTTAAGAATGAGTCACTTGAAAATATCTTTCACAAAACAAAACCAAAACCTTCTAGAATCATCTAGAAAGCTTAACCTTAATCCAAACCCTAATCATGTTTAAACTCAACTAAACATGTTGCATTAGTTATCATATCATGTTACAATATTATATATTACATATATAATATTTATTGTAACCAAATAAAATAATACATTTAACATATATCGCATATATATCAATGTATTACCCGAGTGAGTAAAAGAATCTTTTAGTGAGCTAATATTAGTTAATGTAATTTAATATAACATATATATTATTATACATTAAATTATCGAATCAACACTTGATCCGACAATCCGGCTATATCGCATATAACCGACTAATATTTATCCGTACCGATTCATCGAATCAACACTTGATCCGATGACCCGGCTGATATCATATATCGCGAGAATAGAATACGGTATCTCATATCGTATTATCCTCAGGCCCGCACATATCACATATGTGCCCCTACTCCGTTTTGCCTGAGCCAAGAAACCTCTGTGTAGGACTCTAAAGAATCGTCAATACGCCGGTAGTAGGTGATGATCATATCAAACACCCACAAGCTGCAAGCGGTCAGCTAAACGTCACCGCTACCCAGGTATTGAGCGCTCAGAAGATCAACAAGCAAGCCTGTACATTCTCCTGTGAATCCAAACAGTAACACTCCCATACAGTCCGGTCTCGTCGTCTGATATGTTGCATATCTCGCCTAGGGGTGGTAAACGTCAGACCTCAGTAGCTCGATAAGTCGTGTCGATATGAGGTCTATAATAGTTCGAGAAACTACTGATAACACTTACCAGTAAATCTCAGCAACCCTGGCCTGGGATTTCCGGTTATAGCCAATCGAACACAGCACAACATCAACTCCCTATACCGGGAGAGACGAATCCCCTCCTATCGCTCATTGCCTCCATGTGATTCGGGACTGTACCCAAAAGCCACCTTTTTGCACGCCCTTTTGGACGTGGTATGATGGAAATCAAAGCACAGTGGGAATCATACAAGACTCTAGGACGATCTCGGGTCAACAGACTACTCTGTACCTGTGTCACCGGAGAACTGCCATCTGACGTGAGGTATAATACCATCTGGGAGTTCTCGGCGAGTCCGTCCAGTGTACCCAGTCTCCACTGAGCACCCGTACACCATCCTTGATGTCAAACACCGATGGATATAGGATCATCCATCGCCCATCATATGGGTAAAGATGCGTATACGCTAGTTTACTCTGGTGTATCGATGCCCTGTCTCGATACACCCTCGACTAGGAACAGTTATAGGATGTACTCATCGACTACCGTGGCCCCACTAGTATGATCTCATCATAGTCCCAGTAGTCGAGTACATATCTTAAGGGCTTTATCAACATGTAACATAGAGACAATCAGAGTACATGTTAAGATAAAGTACAACCAGATAGCATACTATCACGTCGAGCAAGAAAGTCCTCCCTATATATGTCCAAGCATCCATTACAATATACATCGTATGTATAGTAATGGCCTTTAGGGCATACATATAACTAACAATCTCCCACTTGCACTAGGGCCATCTGTTGTGGTATCGCATACTAAACAATTAGCTGCGGTTGAAGTATCTCATACTCAACCATCCCATAAAAGTCTCTACTGGGAAATAGGCCTTTTGAGTGGGTCCGCGCTGTTGTCCTCTGTATCTACTCTCCTAACCTCGATCTCCCTGGAGATCAATGATCTCCATGATCAGGTGATACTGCCTAAGAATTATATCTGGATTTCAGATGGGGCGGGAGGTTCCTTGGCAAAAGCCACAACTCCATTGTCACACAATAGTAGGAACGAAGTTCATCTCATGAACTTATATATATCCAGACTGCCTCTTTGGTAGCATCCTGGGTAACGATGTATCTTGCCTTTAATCATCTAGTATGTCACGGTATCTAGCTTGGAACTCTTCCAACATACCATCCCTCCACTGAGGGTATAGACAATGCCTGCGACTGACATTCAGTCGTTCTTATCACCTTGGAACCTTTCCAGTGATTCTCCCCATGATCGATTTATACCATCTCACTACAACTAGTGAGTATGCTAACATCCAATTAGAACTATCTCATAGATCCAAAACACAGGATTTAGGAGGTATCGCTTTGATCCTATATGGAGAATCGTTGTGATAAGCGGAGATTGACCAAGCATAGCATAGGAAACTCCTTCCCTATCAAGAGTATGTCATCCACGTACTCTACGAGGATCACCACCATACTCTCTACTACCTTTTCGTATATACAAGGTTCATCTACCATTTTGATGAAGTCAAACTCTCTGACTACCATATCAAAACAGATGTTCCAACTCCGCGATGCCTGCTTTATCCTATAAAGCATCTTGCACACGTTTCCGCTGCTCCCACTGTCTACGAAGCCCTCTGGCTGTGTACTTACAGACGCTATTTTCTAAAACATAATTTAGAAAAGCAGTCATGACACCCAACCGCCAGATATCGTAGTCATGGTATGTAGCCGTGGCAAGCAGGATCTGGATGGACTTAAGCATAGCTTTGAAAGTCTTAACTTTTCCATGTACACCAAGTAATCTTCTCAAGATATACTTGCTCCTGATGGGGATTTAACCCTTCAGATAAAGCAACCAAAGTCCATACTTTGTTGGTGTATAAGGATTCCATCTCTGATCGATAAGCATCCAGCCATTCTTACTGAGTCCCACTCCTGATGGCCAGCTCGAAACTAGTTGGGTCATCATCTCATGATGCAATCCTCGCTCCCACTGTCATAGAGAAACCGAAGTATCTCTCAGGTGGGTGAGGAACCCTGCTAGATCGGCGGAGAGGCTGAGGTTCGTTGGAAATAATTGAATCCTTTGGTTCTACCAAATTATCAGTTGTAGTTTGTATAGCTGGAACATTTCCAGTTCTACATAACAGTCCTTGCGTCGAGCTTATCCGGATTTTGCTTTTAAACATAGGCCGGACAACCCCAAATCTTAACCAACTTAAGATATGGGCTTTTCCCTTTCCATATCACATATGAAGTGGTAGGCAACTGATTTGATTTGAACCCTATTCAATAGGTATGCAGCTTCTCAAGTGCATAACTCCCTAAAGGAAATAGGAAACTCACTAGTACTCATCATAGAGCACACCATATCACATAGGGTGCTATTGCTCCGCCCCGATATACCATCGTGCTATGGTGTATACGGAGGAGTAATGCTGAGAGAGAATCTCATTCTCCTTTAGAATAGTCCAGGAATCCCGTGCTCAAGTATTCTCCTCCCTGATCTCATCAAAAGGACATAATACTTATACCCGTTGTTGGTTCTCTACTTCTAATTTATATTCTGTGAATATCTCAAAAGGTTCGGACTTGTGTTTCAACAGGAACATATGTCTGAATCTTGAGAGTTTATCAGAGAATGTAATGAAGTACAAAGAACCGGTCTTGGCATGTGTAGACAGAGGACTTTCATACATCAGCATGTATCAATCCCAAGAGTTTACTAACTCTTTCTCTGTTTCCAATAAACAGAGCTATGGTCATCTTTTCTTTGTGACATGACCGACAAGTTTCATAAGATGTAAATTCAAACTAATTTAAATATACATCTAAATGTAACTTCAGCTAGTCTGGTCGCATTGATATGACCTAGTCTACAATACCTCAAGAAGGATTCATTCATTTCTGAACTATTCCTCTTGTGTGTGTTCTGTATACTAAGAACTGTAGTTTGATTTAGAACGTCAATGCTTTTAGATAACGTGCCTGAACCGATCAACTCTTGATATGGGAAATGTTCAAAACATTATCCCACATTACAAAATTATATCCTTTCTTTACTAATAAAGAGAATGATATGATGTTGTATATCAGGTTCGGTATCTAATAACATTCGTTCAGAATCAATGTATTCTGGTAATATAGGGTGACAGTGACCAACAGACTTGGCTGCAACACTTGCACCGTTTTCTGTCTCATGAAACTTATCACCCGTTCTCAGTTCTCTACCTTTCTATAGCCCATATAACAGATTACATATGCGGGATCCTGATCCGGTATCAAATACCCAGGACGTAAAGGATACTGAGAAACAGTTCTGTGTAATGAAAACACCCGAAGAAGATGCATCAGCATGCACTTTCTTCGTTTGGGCGGCACAGGAATTCTGGTAATCCCCAATTTCTTGCTCTGTCTTATAACAATTATAAGTTGGAGCGGGACCAACGTTCCCCAGCTCAGTATAACAAGTGGGTTCGGTCAATATATTCGTATTATTATCTTGATTAAGGCGTGATATGGTCGCTACCTGGAGAGAGAGAGAAGAAAACACTCAGCGTATGCTCTTGCAAGATTAGATTGGTTATATAATATATCTAATAATCAGGATCTCTCCCACTGTTTTAATCAAATCTTCCTTCAAACCCTAAAAGGAAAGTCTAGCCGGGATTAATTACACGCTACAAGTTCGCCAATCTTTCAGGCAGGCCAGTGTCGGTACTTTGAGGGAGGTCCCCCGTGCTTTCGCACGGACCTAATTAAGTAAACCTCATTTTCCCAAAGGCGTAACCCCGTTAACACCTTTCTAGACACCTACTTGATCGGCTAATTGTAATGTGTAAAACTCTCGCAGGAGTAACTCTTACTCGCAGCGGGTATCGGGATCCAACCATCTTATAGAAGGTATGCAATCTCATTGCAAATTTCAACACTTGAAATTCCAAATAATATTTTGCCCCTAGCGATCTATGACCTTAACTAAGTCAACAAACCATAAATCGCAAGTCAAGTTCAACCCGTACATTTCCCGATTGAATTAAACCCACCTGTACGACCCTTAACCGAGTCAACAAGGCCGTACGAATACCCTAATCCAATCACATCTCATGTTTTAGCAGATAAACATTACTTAGCTACCGTACACTATGCCTTAACTAAGTCAACAAACATAGCACGAATACTAAATAATATCTATCTGAAATGACGGAGGGCTACGCAGGTTTTTCAGAAAACCCTGAGCGTAATGAACTTGATATCGTCGTAGAATCGAGTGATTTTAAATGGAGTGTTTTTTAGGCTTTTCTAGTTTTGCTAAAGGGGTCACTCCCGGTGAAGGGATCGTCGGCCCTTTCCTCATCGAAAAAGGTGCTGGATATTTCACAAATATCACTATGCAAAGCAAGAACTATAGAAGCAATCAAAAGACAAACCGAGTTTGTAGCATCTGCCAGTTATTGCTAAAGGAGTCACTCCCGGTGAAGGGATCTCGGTCCTTTCATTATCGAATAAGGTGCAGGATGTTCTATAAGGAACACCGCTATGCAAAGCAAGAACTAGAGCTACCAGTTTTTAAACAAGTTTCTACAACATCTTAGGTTTCTTTTATTTCATTAATCTCGTTAATGAAGTCCCATTTTAATATGCTTCACAAGCATCTCTTTTGAAACGAAATCTTCAATATAACATATATCTCATATATATAATATAAACATTCGTCACAGGCAGTAATATAATCTCATCACAGAACATTGCAGCAGAAGAACATATATGAAATATTGGATATACTAGGACGTCTATGTTTTCAATACGAGCCTGTATAAAACACGGATTCCACGGTCGCGATGAATTGCCAAAACCACATCCCTAGACCCCTACGAGAGCGGAAAGTAACACAGCAAATTCTAGGGTTTGGAGACCCGGTCTCGACTCCTCGAGATGGTCTCCCACTGGACCCTAGAATCCGGTTACTTGCGCTCCCCGCCTTGGGTCTACCTAATGCGGAAAAGTAAATAATATACAACGGTGACATCTTCCGCAACCTGGAAGTGCCCCAATAAAAGAATATTACATACAAATGAATTTTACATGAATGAAAAAGAAAAAACTCTCATCTCACATAAAACCCCCGGTTATTCAGAACGAGATGATCCAATAGAACATATCACAGCAACACATAATATCTCATATCATCAACGTAAGCAAGTATGCGTATCCCGATTGTCGTTGATGTATAGAAACGAAGCCGGCGATACACCACATACTACGCTTACGGTCACAGAAAAGAAAGTGTAAAACTACAACAGTTGGAATCCGCAACCTCCTTAGACATCGCATGCCTAACCAAATGAATTTCTTAGACATCACATGCCTAACAATTATAAACCCCGTATTTTAGTCTCATTATCGAAAACTCTTTTCAATATCAAGTCAGACAATTCAACAAGATTCCCGACGTCCTGATCGAATGCTCGTCGCAAACATTAGTAGACGGCCGCACCCCCAGATGCCGTCGACGAAGTGCACTAAGGCGGAACACCGCTGCCGCGAGCATCCGAACGGATGCTTTCGGCGACGGGGTTCTCCTACAGTCACATGGTCGGGGCTAAGAGGTGTAGCTGTCTATTAAGTTTACCCGGCGAGTATCTGCGTACGCTACGTGATTGCGATGGACTTTTGATCACATCAAAATTCCGTGGTAACCGATCAACTGAGACTAAACCGCTAGATTTATAACATTCAAATTAGTTATCTCATAATTACAAGTGGATTCCAAATATTGTATCACATTCCAGATAAATAGACAAAGTTAAACTTTCCGATCGAATAATCAAACACCCAAGATTTCCCCAATATATCTCAACAGTTGAAATCAGTTTAAAAACATCCATCACATGCCACAGTACCAATGGTCCAGCCGTAGAAGGGTCAAGCCAACGCCTCTCATGTGGCACGATGTACTGCCCCAAACCCTAATGTTCAAAAGGCAGTTCAAGACGGTCACATAATCGAGTTAAGGTTTGTTGTCTTCTAGAGGGTCCACCGCGTTACTTGCACGACTTAGAACGTTCTTAAACACGAGGAAAAATCTAACTTTTTAAAAAATTTCCGACAGGGGAAAAAGTGAGTTATCGATATCCGCCCGAACTTTTTAACAGTTTCTAAAATTATCCGGACAAACTAAACAAAGTTATAATATCCGATCGAAACAACTTGTCCCCAATACAACCCAGAAAACTGAACACTTGAGTAAATTAGAAATTCCCAGAAGACTGCAAAAGAACCCAGAATTATTACTCTGAAGTTGCGGGCCCTAACGTCACTGTTCCGCCGCGGATCCGCGGCCATGTGCTTGGTTTTGCCGCGGTTCCGCGGTCACGTGATCGAATTAAGGGTCCGTACTTCACATTAATTTCTATATTTCCCTGCTTAAATTTCTGAGCATTTTTAATTCACAAAAATCATATTTTTGAAAAATTTCCAGAGAATGGATTTTATCGGGGTTTTCGGGTTCGATCGGACTTTAAACTTCGTCTAGACTTCGCCTAAAGCTCTAGCTTGGCTCTGATACCACTGTGGGGTTGCAAGGCACGCGCATAAGGGTCTACGAGGCATCAACCATGCCCGATTAAAAAATTAGCCGTGCCGAACAACCCGAATACGGATCTTTAAACTAGAGATTAGGCGAAAACAAACATGCTAAACACTTTAACACTAAGTGAGAGGGATTACAACCTTTGTAGATCTGATCCTTCACTTCATTTGCTCCGTGTTGTGGTCCCTTCGCCGCGATCATCGGGTTCCGGACTCTCGAGAGGTTCCACGAAGAGAAAGATGCAACCTTTGCTTCCGATCTTCGATACAAAGATGATATACCTTGAACTTTCGTTAACACAAGCTAACACTCATGAAATGATGTGAACACCCTCATCTAAATGGCAAGGGAAGATGAGGATGATGAAGTAGGATTTTTGCTCTCTTTATTTATCTTTATCTCACATTTATTCATCACTTGGGAAAAAGCAAGTAAGCTTTTTTCATGAAGAAAGATGAATGAAGAAGATGAACAATAATAGAATTATGATAGAATTCCTTTTGTGATGAATAATGCAAAGGATTAATATGATGAATAATGCAACCATGGTTGACTTAAACATTGTAGAGAATTAACCAAGGGTTAGGGTTTGCGTTAGGTTAAGAATGAGTCACTTGAAAATATCTTTCACAAAACAAAACCAAAACCTTCTAGAATCATCTAGAAAGCTTAACCCTAATCCAAACCCTAATCATGTTTAAACTCCACTAAACATGTTGCATTAGTTATCATATCATGATACAATATTATATATCACATATATAATATTTATTGTAACCAAATAAAATAATACATTTAACATATATCATATATATATCAATGTATTGCCCGAGTGAGAAAAAAAATATTTTAGTGAGATAATATTAGTTAATGTAATTTAATATATCATATATATTATTATACATTAAATTATCGAATCAACACTTAATCCGACAATCCGGTTATATCACATATAACCGACTAATATTTATCCGTACCGATTCATCGAATCAACACTTGATCCGATGACCCGGCTGATATCATATATCGCGAGAATAGAATACGGTATCTCATATCGTATTATCCTCGGTCCCGCACATATCACATATGTGCCCCTACTCTGTTTTGCCTGAGCCAAGAAACCTCTGTGTAGGACTCTAAAGAATCGTCAATACGCCGGAAGTAGGTGATGATCATATCAAACACCCACAAGCTGCAAGCGGTCAGCTAAACGTAATAGCTACCTAGGTATTGAGCGCTCAGAAGATCAACATGCAAGCCTGTACATTCTCCTGTGAATCCAAATAGTAACACTCCCGTACAGTCCGGTCTCGTCGTCTGATATGTTGCATATCTCGCCTAGGGGTGGTAAACGTCAGACACCAGTAGCTCGATAAGTCGTGTCGATATGAGGTCTATAACAGTTCGAGAATCTACTGATCACACTTACCAGTAAATCTCAGCAACCCTGACCAGGGATTTCCGGTTATAGCCAATCGAACACAGCACAACATCAACTCCTTATACCGGGAGAGACAAATCCCCTCCTATCGATCATTGCCTCCATGTGATTCGGGATTGTACCCAAAAGCTACCTTTTTGCACGCCCTCTTGGACGTGGTATGATGGAAATCAAAGCACAGTGGGAATCACACAAGACTCTATGACGATCTCGGGTCAACAGACTACTCTGTACCAGTGTCACCGGAGAACTGCCATCTGACGTGAGGTATAATACCATCTGGGAGATCTCGGCGAGTACGTCCAGTGTACCCAGTCTCCACTGAGCACCCGTACACCATCCTTGATGTCAAACACCGATGGATATGGGATCATCCATCGCCCATCATATGGGTCAAGATGCGTATACGCTAGTCTACTCTGGTGTATTGATGCCCTGTCTCGATACACCCTCGACAAGGAACAGTTATAGGATGTACTCATCGACTACCATGGCCCCACTAGTATGATCTCATCATAGTCCCAGTAGTCGAGTACATATCCTAAGGGCTTTATCAACATGTAACATAGAGACAATCAGAGTACATGTTACGATAAAGTACAACCAGATAGCATACTATCATGTCGAGCAAGAAAGTCCTCCCTATATATATCCGAGCATCCATTACAATATACATCGTATGTACAGTAATGGCCTCTAGGGCATACATATAACTAACATCGTGCAAACAGGTAGTATTTGGGTGCAGTCCCGAAGCACTTGGAGGCAGTGACAGTTAGACATGATTCATCTCTCCCGGTATTGGGGTTGACATCGCGCTGTGTCTAGGAGAGCCATTACACGAGTAGTCCCTGGCCAGGGCAAGCGAGATATACTGGTAGGTTTCCAGTACTATCTTAGGGTGTTCTGGGCTACACTCCGACACGACTTGTACTGCTATTAGGGAACTGATGTTTACTGCCCCCTAGGCCCGCCATGCGATGTATCAGACGAACAGACCGGACTGTACGGAGATTGTCACATTCAGGCTCAGTTGGAGTTCAGATGGGTTTCACCTCGTCCGTCTTCTTGTCGGCATCTACCCGGGGACCGTTACGCACAGCTAGTGCCGCTTGCGGTCTGTGGTTAAACCCACTACCAGCGTAGTGTCGAGTCTTTAGAGTCCCACACAGAAAGCTATTCGTGTTTAGGCAAAAGAGTAGAGGTCGCATGGTTTTTCGACAGGTCGCATAGTTTTGCGACAGGGTTCGGTCACATCCGTGCACTTGTGCACGTTTAGTGTCCGGACAGTTAACACTAGCGGGCTTTGGTTTAAGCCAGATCCTAGTGTACGCTTTGGGATTAGTTTTATCTCGTTAGTATTCGTGTTCATCGGAACGCGGATGCGGGTAGGTATGCATAGTTGACAGAGAGACAGAGGCAGAGGATTCTCATTGGGGTTATTGACTGTTGACTGTTCACTGTTGACCATTGACTTTTGCTTAACCCGAATGAGAATAAGAAATATGATTAATGATAATATTAATTAAGTATTATTGTGTCATGGTTGAGATGAGGGGTTGACTTTGTTGACTTGTTGACTTTGTTGACCGGTTGACTAGGTTGGACTAGTTGACCATCATCATTGCAATGGCTATCATTTCATGGCAAAGACTTTTGCTTGCTTGTTATGCTTTGCAATATGAGTGCATGAAATGATAATGCCACTTGATATGATATGAACCATCACATAATACTCAATTATTATTATTATTATTATTATTCTTTTTGGATTTTGGGAGAGAGGTTGGCAAAAGAGTTACTCATTCTCTCATTTCATTTCTCTTTTGCTTGAGCTCTCCCTCTTGCTCTTCCTCTTGCTCTCTCTCTAGCTCAAGGCAAACCATTCTCATGTGTTGACACTCATTGCCTTAGAGGTAAAAAGACACCAAAACAATCCTCTACTCATTCTAGTTTACAAGGCCTAGCAAGACAAGTGTTCTAGTTTCTTCAATGTTCGAAGAAGAAGCCAAAGGTAGAAGCTTTCGGGTGGATCCATCTTCGGCGCTAGGAGACGACGAGGTGAGGCCGATCCGTACACCGGAAAGAGTTGAAGACGAAGGAGTTCAAGAAAGGTATAGCCCCCTAACCGAGTAGGTAAAACTCTAGTTAAGTTGTTAGGTAGTTGTTTAACAAAGATCCGTATTTGTAGTCCATGTTACCACCCTCTTCAAAATCGTTTTTCACCACTTCCGCAACCCCGTAAGTACCGAGGAAGGGTAGCATGGACTTACAGTGGTATCAGAGCCTAGTTAAACACTATCTAACATGTTAACAAAGTAAGTAGATGTTCGATCGGAGAAAAAGTCACGAAAAACACCCGGAAAATCAAGTTTCTGTCGATTCTGTATTCTGTTCAAAAAATGATAAATCATACTCCCAAAATCGACTCAAGCTTTCTAAAATACTCTCAAGAAATTTGGTCCACAGAACCGTTCAAAGCGCCGCGGATCCGCGGCCGAGTTGAGTCGGTCGTGGCTCAATTTTCTTGCAGTGTGTTTCTGGGGGTGTTTTGGGATTTTTACAATATATTTTTTCTGCACAGGTTTTACAGAAAAAAATTTGTTTTTGGGAAAATCCGTATTTTTATCGAACTTCTAAAGACTTAAGCTGACGGGTATATATCTGTGATGTGATATATGTATTAAACGTCCTCTAATCGCTATACGTCGATTAGTGGGGATTATACATATCTGTGATCTGTAATTTTGATGGTATGTGTATATAAACTCATTAGATTGTCGCGGGTGAATAGCCGGGGGTTGTGAGATGAGAGTTTTCTTTTCTTTCAATTCATGTAATATGTAAATTGATGTAATATTATTTTGGCCGCACAACTGGGTCGGGGTTGTAGCCGTCATTGTATAATTTCTTTTTACTGTTTTTGCTCCTAGGATAGACCCAAGGTAGGGTGCATAAACTACCGGGTATCTCGAAGTGCCGAGTGGCCTACTCACGTCGTTGAGGGAGGTTGCTCCGCTTCGGATATTTGGCGGGTAGTTTGCCTCACCCATAGGGGTCTAGGGTGGGGTAATGGCTATTCATCGCGACTATGTAATCCGCCTTTCGCTACAGGCTCGTACGAATTGCGGATTCCTAGTATATCCAATGTGTTCATCTGTGATCTGGAATGGCTATCATTGCATGTGACGAATATATCTATATATGATATCTATTTAGGCGTTGCTTATGTTTTGCATCCGCGCTAGTCCAGCCCCCGCTCTATCGTTAGTTAAGTAACCTAACGGGTAATGACGGGGCCCCGTGGCGAATGCGGATGGCATAAGCGTACTTCATATTTTCGTTGTTTTCTGCAATGGTAGGTTTAATTGATGGGACGCATTGGAATTAATGCAAGAAAAATAAACCAAGTAAAAGTTGTTGGAACAATTTCAAAAACCACTCGGTTTCTTTTCAAAAATAACTTTTAAACCGCGGAGCTTAAGCCACCCTATTTAAAAGCTATCAAGGTTCCTTCGATTATATCAAGTTCACTACGTTCAAGGTTTCGCTAAAACCATTCGTAGCCCTTTGTCGTTTCATATGAATATTCAATAGTATTCAAGCTATGTTTGTTGACCTTCGTCAAGGCATAGTGATTGGTAGCTGTTGGGTGTTCATATGTAGCATAGATAGATGCGTTGGTTTGGGATAGTCGTATACCTTGTTGACCTTCGTCAAGGGTATATACGGGTGGGTTCAAATTAACCTGGACAATGATGGGTAGAACTTGACATGTGACTTATGATTTGTTGACCTTCGTCAAGGTCATAAGAGCATGGGGCAAAAATCCGCATCGGGAGTTTCAAAAGAACTGAAACTTGCTAGCGCTGCATACCATTTGGAGTGTGATGATTCTGGTAGGATTCTTCAGTTTATCACACGAGAATATTTGGATCCCGATCCTACTGTGAGTATATGCTACTCCTCCGGAACTTTCTCACTTAACGATCAATGCTATAAACCAAGTAGGTGCCTAGAAAGGGGTTAGCGGAGCTACGCCCACAGGGAAAAGAGGTTATTTAATTAAGGAACTTCGCGAAAGCGTTGGAAAACCTCCCTTGAAGTGCCGACACCAGCCTGGCTGAACGGTTAAGCAAGTATTGTACGGTGAGATTGATCCCGACTAATTCTTCCTTTATGGTTTGAGGAGGGATTCGAGAGAAAGTGGGAGCCATCCTGTTTAGATAAATTAAAAACTAATCTAAACTTGCAAGAGCATCATGCTGAGTGTTTTCTTCTCTTTCTATTAATTGCAGCGACCCAGTGACCAGACATTGGTTACATCTAGATAATAAAATGACTGAATCTGACTGTTTTGACTGGCAAAGGTCTGTCCAGATGTCCATTACCCATAACAAGCTGGGACACCTCTTGACTGATCCAACCCCTGCCGTCTCAGGTCCAGTTTTCCCTGTCACGGATATTTATATCCGCAAGACATCGGAAAAGGATTGTGCGAAAGCCAAGTGCCTCGTGTTAGCCTCAGTTGATTGTGCAAACCAGAGGCAGCACGAGAAGATGGACTTAGTTTCTATCTTCCTCCATAACAAAGATTTATATGGAGAGCAATCTTGTATCGCAAGATATGAGACCTCGAACGAATTGCTTCAAACGAGGTTGGCTGTCGGGTCATCTGTAGGGGGCAACGTCCTTACAGAGACCAGCTATTTTGAGCTTACGGACCTGAAGACCACGTTGGAGAACGGGTCAAAGACTGACTTGATTCTACAGTCCCTGCCCTCTGCATATACCCTGAAGGAAACCATGGAAGAAAAAGGAAAAGTAAGGGCAAAAGTTTCGGGACTGGATGTAGTAAAGATGGACGTTCCTGTTGTAACGGGAATGAACATTGGCAGAAGGATTGCAGGGCTAGCAAAGCCAGTAGCCAGAATTCGAAGCATGTTATGGTTTCGGCTTCGGGTGTGTTTGTGAAAGAGAACTGTATGTCAGTTAACCCTACTTCCTGGGTATTGGATACCGGATCAGGATCTCATATCTGTAATTCATTACAGGCTCTGAGAAACCATAGGGTTATCAGTAAAGGTGATATGACTCTCAGGGTTGCTAACGAAATGAGCATGGGTGCTGAATCCGTAGGGGAATATCATCTTGGGCTGACAACTGGGCAGATATTGATTTTGCGTAACTGTTTGTATGTACCAGGTGCGATTTGTAATATCATATCTGTATCCTTACTTTCAAAGGAAGGATATGAATTTACTTTTGTAAGTGATGTAGTAAACATCCACCTAAATCAAGTTATGATTGGGTCAGGTACATTAAATAACGGGATAAACGTATTAAATCAAGCTCAGATATTCAGTGTCCAGAACACACTTAAAAGAAAGTCTCCGGAAACAAATCAGGCTTTCTTATGGCATTGTAAACTGGGTCACATTAATGGGACACGATTAACTAAGTTACATAAAGAGGGATACTTTAATCCGTTCGAGTATCAGTCTTATGCCACTTATGAATCTTGTCTCATGGGAAAGATGACAAAGACTCCGTTCACTGGACACGGAGTAAGAGCGAGCGAGCTCATGGGACTCATACACAGTGATGTGTGTGGTCCAATATCTACACATGTTAGTTATATGTATGCCCTAGAGGCCATTACTATACATAGTATGTATATTGTAGTGGATGCTTGGACATATATAGGGATGACTTTCTTGCTCCATATGATAGTATGCTATCTGGTTACTTTTTTACCTTAACGTGTACACTGATTGTCTCTCTGTTACATGTTGGTAAAGCCCTTAGGATGTGTACTTGACTACCTGGACTATGATGCGGATCATACTAGTGGGGACATGGTAGTCCATAAGTACATCCTTCAAAGTCCCTAGTAGTGGTTGTATCGAGACGGGGCATCGATATACCAGAGTAAACTAGCGTGTAGCTTCTCGACCCATACAGATGGGCGATGGATGATCCCATATCCATTGGTGTTTGACATCAGAGATGATATATGGGTGCTCAGTAGAGACTGGGTACACTGGACGGACTCGCCGAGAACTCCCAGTTGGTATTATACCTTACGTCAGATGGCATTTCTCTGGTGACACTGGTATAGGTTAGTCTGTAGACCCGAGATCGTCATAGAGTCTTGTGTGATTCCCACTGTGCTTTGATTTCCATCATACCACGTCCAAGAGGGCGTGCAAAAAGGTGGCTTTTGGGTACAGTCCCGAATCACATGGAAGCAATGAGCGATAGGGGTTTCGTCTCTCCCGGTATAGGGAGTTGATGTTGTGCAGTGCTCGATTGGCTATAACAGGAAGTCCTTAGCCAAGGCAGCTTTTGGGATTTACTGGTAAGTGTTACCAGTAGTTTCTCGACCCGTTATGAGCCTCATATCGACACGACTTATCGAGTTATTGGGGTCTGACGTTTACCACCCCTAGACGAGATATGCGACATATCAGACGAACAGACCGGACTGTACGGTAGTGTTACTCGTTGGATTCACTAGAGTGTGAGCGGGCTTGCTCGTTGATCTTCTGATCGCTCAATACCCGGGTGGCCGTTACGTTTAGCAGACCGCTTGCGGCTTGTGGGTGTTTGATATGATCATCACCTGCTGCCGGCGTATTGACGAGTCTTTAGAGTCCTACACAGGGGTTTCCTGGCTCAAGCGAAACGAAATAGAAGCGCATATGAGATATGTGCAGGACCGAGGATAATACCAGTATGTGATACTGTATTCTATTCTCGCGATTTGTGACATTGATCGGTTGTATGCGATATGGCCGGGTTATCGGATCAAGTGTTGATTCGATAAGTTGTTACTATAGATATTAGTCGGTTATATGCGATATGACCGGATCGTTAAATCAAGTGTTGATTTAATGATTTAATGTATAATTATATATTTGATATATTACTTTACATTAACTAGTATTGGTTCACTTAAGATTGATTTTCTCACTTGAAAGTGTACATTGTTTATATGTGATATATGCAAGTGTACATGTTTGTATCATGCTTGATGATACAAACAAGTTAAGTGTATGAGACTTGAACCATATCAAGGTTGGATTAGGGTTTACTATTTTTCTAAACAAATAACAAAAGAGGGTGACTTTGGTCAAAGTTATCAAGCTTCATGAAGCTTGATGAACATTGACAAAGTCAACTCTTTTGTCATTTGTTCAAGATATTAGCTAACCCAACCCTTTACCTTATTCTATGGTTAATTCTCTACAAGAGTTAAGCATGAGGGCTTAACTCAACCATGGTGCTATGATTAAAAGGATAAGTGTTCATATTTGTCACGACCCGAAAGAGCACGTGACTGGCCCTTGAACCATATGAAGTCTATAGGACTCCATCTGATCCAAGTAAGCCAAAAGCCCAGAAATCTAAAACCATTTTTAAGAATAAGTAAAGAAACTGGTTTAAAGAAGTGAAGAAAAACATGTTTGAAATCAAGGTTTTTAAATAACTAAGCCGAATATGCATTTTTAAAAACAGTACAGTCTTTTCTAAAAATTTCGGCAGAGTTTCTTTTGTAAAACTGGCCCCGAATGGGGTATAACAAGGATAACAATATATGCAATGATAAAGGCATCCCCAAGCGGGAGCTAGCTCTTCGTCAATCGACGGTCACCACCACACATGCAACAATAATATACAACGCCAAGTGGCGAGGATCAAATCCAAAAGAAAGCTCAAAAGCAACAAGAAAACCGCAACACTACTAAGCGCGACTCTATGGTCGAATAATACATCACTAGTCTAGGTCTGAAACAATATACGAGTTTTGGTTGATAGATATTCTAGATACAATGAATAATATAAATACAACGGCGGTTCTGATACAAAAGAACCCACCTATCCAAGCAAATCACCCAAAAGGAAGCAGTGTGCCAGAAATGCCGCTATAGAACTGTACGGCAAACCTGCAAGAACTGAGGCACAACGGGGGTGAGTTGCCAACTCGTGAATAGAAAGATATCTACAAGCAGAGATCGAATGCATGACCCAACCTAGGTCAATACGATCAGATATAAAGAAACCTCAATATGAATAAAGCTGAAGCATGCTAAACTGGCAATGTAATCTCTATACGTGAATGTAGTGCCAAGTGCTCGTGCTAGTGCCTCAGGTAATAGTATGTCATGAATATGAGGTATGAATGCATGAAAGCAGAATACATGTAAATGAAGAAACTGTTTTCATAATTTAGTGAGATTTCCCTTGTATTTTTAGTTGAGGTATCATAATGAAATCAGCATAAAACAGTGCCTAGCATCGGCACAAAACGTAATCCCAATATCTCGATATCTCTGTATCACAGTCTCTGTACCTCGAAATCTCGAAATCCCAATGTCTCAATCATAATATCTAGGGCGCCGTCAGTCCAGACCGGCCCCTACCATCCATCTCAAGACCACGACGGTATCCTCCGGATATCCGACGCGTCGGGTAAAATCACCGGTAGGTAGTGCTCCCCTGCCAGGCTCACATCGTCATCACCACGCGCTTCTTGCCCCGGGGTACCTTACCGGGTCCACCATGTACCCGAAACGGTTCATCCGTCTCCTCGAATCGGGTTTCCAAATCCATCAGCAAACTCATGGTGGACGACTCATACATCATGGGAAAACCGCACTTTTTATTTTAAAGAGAGAAAAGAAGTTTATATAAGTTTTGCGGTTTTCCCCCAAATCCAGAAAATCTCATGGAAATCCGAATCCAATCCTCAATAGCATGTAAACAGTGCATACAGGCATAAAAATCCATGAATAATAACATGCATGATGTAACAACTAATAATTACAATGTCTAATCTAGCATATAAGGCAAGTACACTAATATCATGTCTAAATTATTAGCTAACCTATGTCGATGCAATAATATTTTCTAAGGTGTACGTGACATGGCAATTACCGATGAAGATGTGTGTGAGCCGGCAAGTAAGTGTATGTGGTGGTACATACGCATCATCGGTAATGGTGCTGGTGTCCTAACAGCATAACATCAATAATGGAGTATGAAACATAATATAAGCATGCGATGCGATGCGAACCACAATAATGAGCGGAAGCTGAATACTAGACGCAACTATAACTAATCTGCATTAATCTAAAATAACCTCTACAATTGGTGCCTTTTGAAATAACACGAATCATGAGGTTTTGAAAATAGGGGCTACGGTGTTTTTATGAAAAGATACGTCTTTTGAAATATCCGTAGGATCCCTTGGGCTGTCTTTTAAAATACTCATGATTCGTTAGTTTTTGAAATAGGTAGGAATCTAATCTAATCTAACAACCATCTTAAACTATACGGCTGAACTAACAAGTAGAGCTACGGGTGAGGAAACCGCCTAACATCTGAGTCGATACATATACATACATGTATATATATTAGTCGGTGATCCCGCCTCAATAATATCATATCCGATACCCTATCTATAATCAGACATCCCAAGTCAAGAGTGCGGATCAATCATCAAAATATAGCTTGTACGTAAATCCGTCGTACGGCATCCCAAATCTGGGTACGGGTCAATATCACATTCATCATACTATTTATCTGGTATCCTCTTTATCAAATGTCATGATCGGGGTACTGATCTACGTCTAGTACAATATTGATACCCTCAATGTATGCATGCAGGTGTAAGAATCACTACGTCAAAAGACCCGTTAAAACATCGTGTCGTATCTCGATACGAACCAAATCACATCACCGATCTCCTGGCCTCAAGCCCAATCTCATCGACTCATCTCAAATCCCAAATACTATCCTCAAATCCAGTATATAAACACATAGTCCCATACCCATGTGTAGATATACGCACCATCATATGCACTCTAATAAATGAAAGAATGAATGCAAGTATGTGTGTAAATGTATGTGTGAGTGCAACCACTACTCTAGGGTTCGCACTAAACTAAACCAATATATTCTTATCATCAAAATATCATTATTACCATCAATAACCCTAAACAACACATAATAAATATTCGTGTGTATACGTATTCGTATACTTCACCACGGACTGCGGGGGTGCTATACGCCATCCACCCGACTTCTCCCCACAGATATAAATCTACTCACCTTGCTTCTCGTGTGCCAAAGCCGATGTCGCTATCTTCACCTCCTTTGCCTCAACATCACGCGGGGTACCTACAAGTATATCACAATGCTAAAGCACATGAAAATCATATCGGAAACCAAAATAGCACACGCTACCCGCATAGGTAAAAACCTATCGACTCGCATGTAAACACAATCAAAATCCACTTGTCGTTGACGTCCAAACGCCACCCGACAGGAATGAATCACCAAATACCAAAATCCATGCTAAAACAAGTCCCAAATTATACACCAACATAGGAAAATCAACCCAGATTTCACCCTAGATGGAATCAGTCAAAACTAGAGGAAATGGGGGCATGCACAGAAAACGAAGCAATTCCTTAAAATACCTTATTTTAGAATTTTCCATAATTTTTCCCCATTTATCTGTATTTAATTATACCAGAATATTAAAATATTCATTAAAATAATATTAAATTATAAAATTTCCCAAAAATCATATTTTATTATTTTAAAGACGTTACAATCTACCCCCCTTAAAGAAATTCGGTCCCCGAATTTAAATTTAAACCCCCAAATACTAAAATATTTCAATACAAATTCCAAGTTATCGGGGCTCCGAAATCATCTATACATAAAACATCATAGCGCAATGCATGCGCATGAGTACTGAGCAGATAACTCAAAAGCAACACTCCATCAAGCATCCGCAATCATCGGAGTCATGGTAACGACACAATGTCAAATCCAATACAAAATCAATATGATATGGACCAAGACTATACATGTAAATAGCTGATGCAAATGTATGCCAAATCTTTTTAAGTCGCTGTGCGATGCGCGTAACACTGCACAGTGGCGGACGTTTCTCATAAGAAAATAACTATATATGTGTATATATATCCTTTGTTTAATAGGTACGTTCCGCCGTTTTGAAAACAGTTTAGAAGGGTTTCCTTGTTTTTAAAACGTTTCGTGTCATATCGGACACGTAGGTATATACTGAGACTATAGCTCGCTTTTCGGAAATCCCTTCGATAACTACCGATGCATGCAAAATATATCCAGGTACTGCCCACTGACTAGTCCTGCTCAGTATGAAAGCAAATATCCAACATCATAAAAATGTACTGCTCCAAAAGGAATAAATCCCAAAAATCACATAACACCACCCTGTGCATCTGGTGCGCACGGAAATCAAAATCCATATATGTGCTAAACATGTGCACAAAACAACATCCAGATGCAACGGGTGTGCACGAAGCATCTGGCATAGGCAACGTGTGCCTGGCAGCCAAAACAGGTGCATCTGACATGCACGAAGAATCTCGATTTAGTGCATCTGGTGTGCCCCAAAATCGTATCTCAAAACATGCGCCCAACATGCGCGAAAATCCAAATCGGTGCATCCATCATGCACGAATGAAAATCTAGACCCTGCGCACTCAATATGCACGGAATCACAAAATCCAATAGCAACGTCGAATATGCGTAAGTCCAGTCAAAAGCACGGAGTGCAAGAATCCACATCAATATCACAATCAAAATCGACATACCGAAAGGCATCAAATCGAAGTCAGGTGCAATCGTAATGCACAAAATATAAATCCGGTGCAACAAAGGCACGAAATATAAATCTGAGGCGATAAACGCAAGAAACATAAAACTGGTGCGACAAATGCACGAAGTATAGAACTGGTGCATCCCATGCACAAATACCAAGCAATAACTCAAATACGTAAGCAGCAACACCAAGTGTATCCAGATATGAAGAAAATCATAAACGTGTGCAGCTGCGGGCACAAAACACATATCGATACAATACAAGCACATATAAGCTATACCGGGTGCAAAATCAAAACACTAAAATTACATGAAACTCTGCTGAAAGCGTAAATCAAATCACCAGCATAAAATAGGCATGAAATCGCAATCAACAGCTCAAGAGTAATAACTATGTACAAGGTATAAATACCCAGTAGGTGCAACCATGGTGCACAAAATCAAATATCATGAAACTCAGTCATCAAGACTAAATCATGTGAATAGATCGCCCAAAATACCGAAATCCAAAGCAACGGATACGTGATAATAAAATCACAAAATCACAAATCATAATTACCGTCGTCGGTATACCATCCTTCAGGGTCGAGAAGGTACCGGAACATCCGATGCTAGCTGCGCAAGATATCTACTTGCCTCTTGCTCGCGGCTGGCGTCCTCTGCCTCTGGTTCCTGATCTTTCCTGTAGATTACCAATCTCGCAATCCATCGGCTCATCGGCCCGGTCAGGAGTACTGACAGGAACGATTCCGTTCTGGCACTTTCCTGGTCACCTTTCGGTCAATCCTTACGACCGCTCGTAAGGCAGCGTATCACTGGCGTCGGCCTCTGGCTCTCTGAAAGCACGTCACACATCTGATCCTGGGTGCAAACATCATTGCAGCAATGTCCTGGAAGGAATCCAGCTCAAGGTCTCTTCCGATCATGCCTATGCCGATCTGTACAGAGGCTGGCTTCCTGCACAACCTCTTCTCGCTCAAAAACACCTGTGTCCTCAGCACAATATTTTCTCGGAAACTGGTCACATTCCAACGTCTCTGTAAGCATATCAGGTCTCTAGTCTCGACGGGAAGCAATGACAGCTCATCAGTGTCTCACACGAACCTCTTGTTCCAACTGTCTCTATCGTCGTCCACTATGACGTCACGCCAAGCTACTACGCACTGCACTGTTCTCGGCCACGGTCAATCTGAAGTCTCTCGCACGGACTCGAAATCGCATATTCTGTAGCTTCATCATTCTGTAGAGGATGTCAGACCGAACAGGTTCTCGGGAACACGTCCCAACCATCGGAGGAATACTCATCACTCGTCTGTCCCTGATCGATCTGCAACGCATCTGGGTAAGTTCCTTTATCCGAACATGGTCAACTACCTCGTCGACAATACCGAACTCTGTCCTGCTGGGTGTGCGCAATACGACCACTCCTGGTCTAGGTCTTCTCGTAACGTACTCCAGAAAGGTCCTGTCGAGGTTCCTTTCTCAAATCTCAATCCTGCCGAAATGCCCGGAAGTCATCATCCAATGCTGAAGCTAAAGCTTATTCCGGAACGGCTGCATACCTATCGCGCTTCTCTCTGGAAGATACATCCATATACCACGCCTCGGGGTGCATATCACATCTCTAATGTCAGCGGAGTGGGACGTCATCTCGTCGAAATCTCGTACGAACTCTTTACTCCACCTTGCTCAATGTCGACTGATTCGGACTTAACTCATCGTGGCTACACGAACTGCGCTCCGACGGCTACGCTCGCATCTGGAGTCTCCCAAGCAGTGTCCCATCACGATATCCGAAAGATGTCGAACCATCCGATCGACTCGTCAGATCCTCATAATCCCCCAAGAGATCACATCATGGGTACAGTTTAATAGTATCGAGTACATGTCACAGCGTCGGTGGTCCAGCCGTAGAAGGGCAAACCCAAGCCTCACTAATGGCGCCGAGGAACCGCCGCAAACCCGAAGGTTCAAAGGCTTTCACACGGTCATTAAGTCGAGTTAGGGTTTCATTCTTCTAGAGAGTCCATAGAATCACCTGCATGTCTTTCCGTATACTTTAAACTTGGAAAATGGGCTCCTGACATTCGATCGTCTCTATCGACTCTCAACGAACCTGCGTGAAGTCGTCTCTAGCTGGAAACAATCTATCTGATGACCTCGCATCGGTAAACAAACGAACCACCTGTCCTAGTCATTCATCCTCAGGTGACTAGCGACTCGCTATCATCTCTCTAAGTATATGCTCACGCTGCAGTAGCTCCAACCATCTGGGCGACATCTTGTCATTTGCAGCAGCAACTGGCTTATTCGCCTGTACGCCGAACAGCGCCTCAATCCTCCAGGAAAGGCAATACATAGGCGGTCATCTCTGAGTCGGTCTGCTCTAGATCTGAGTAAGACTCTCCACACTGGAAATCTTCAACTCATCAGGGCCCGCTCCGGCGCAAAATCGGACGAATCACCTTCGTCTCTCAAATCGGGTAGACTAGCTATCATCTGTCTCATATCTGCCTGAAAGCTACGGCAATCTCAGCTCGTAAGCTTCGGAAGCGACATCCTGTCAATCTCAGCAACAGCTGGTCCATCTGTCTGCACGGTAGGCGACATCACAATCTCTGAGGTATGCTGTACATCAACAGTCCTCTCTCAACTGGCAGCTCTAACAATGGCCCGATCATCCGGTGCAAGACCAAGCACTCGCCTCCACTAGAGGTCACAATCACCAACACTAACTCGAGACGTTCCCATGTCACCAGAAAACACAATGGTCGGCCCTTGTACCAAACGAGCTCACACCGGCCGTAACCCTAGCAGCAGCCCAAACTGCCCTCAAACATGGTGACAGGAACCTCAATCGAGTATCAAGGAGAGCACATCAATGGCAAGAAAGGAAACAACAGATCCAAAGTGGATACATGATCATGGGAAGGAACAGCATCAATAAAGGTATGATCATGAAACTAATAGAATCGGGGATCTCAAATGGATGTATAATCCTGGATATAAAGAGGATCACTGATCTCGAAAATATGTACATCCTAAGGTTCCTTAAGCGGAATGGCGTGTCGTAAGTATGCCGCGGAACATACCAACGGTACGTCACTCTACTTTAGTTACCTATTCCATCAACCAAGGGTCATCCTACACGACGAAAGTTCGGGTCTAATACCCCCTCGACCAAGTCTAAGTTCCGTAAGGTCAAGCCTAAGTTCCGTATATATATAAACGTCCTAGGCTCCATATAGTCAAACTTAGACTCGAACCAAGGTCAACCTAGCGCTCTGATACCAACTTTGTCACGACCCGAAAGAGCACGTGACTGGCCCTTGAACCATATGAAGTCTATAGGACTCCATCTGATCCAAGTAAGCCAAAAGCCCAGAAATCTAAAACCATTTTTAAGAATAAGTAAAGAAACTGGTTTAAAGAAGTGAAGAAAAACATGTTTGAAATCAAGGTTTTTAAATAACTAAGCCGAATATGCATTTTTAAAAACAGTACAGTCTTTTTTAAAAATTTCGGCAGAGTTTCTTTTGTAAAACTGGCCCCGAATGGGGTATAACAAGGATAACAATATATGCAATGATAAAGGCATCCCCAAGCGGGAGCTAGCTCTTCGTCAATCGACGGTCACCACCACACATGCAACAATAATATACAACGCCAAGTGGCGAGGATCAAATCCAAAAGAAAGCTCAAAAGCAACAAGAAAACCGCAACACTACTAAGCACGACTCTATGGTCGAATAATACATCACTAGTCTAGGTCTGAAACAATATACGAGTTTTGGTTGATAGATATTCTAGATACAATGAATAATATAAATACAACGGCGGTTCTGATACAAAAGAACCCACCTATCCAAGCAAATCACCCAAAAGGAAGCAGTGTGCCAGAAATGCCGCTATAGAACTGTACGGCAAACCTGCAAGAACTGAGGCACAACGGGGGTGAGTTGCCAACTCGTGAATAGAAAGATATCTACAAGCAGAGATCGAATGCATGACCCAACCTAGGTCAATACGATCAGATATAAAGAAACCTCAATATGAATAAAGCTGAAGCATGCTAAACTGGCAATGTAATCTCTATACGTGAATGTAGTGCCAAGTGCTCGTGCTAGTGCCTCAGGTAATAGTATGTCATGAATATGAGGTATGAATGCATGAAAGCAGAATACATGTAAATGAAGAAACTGTTTTCATAATTTAGTGAGATTTCCCTTGTATTTTTAGTTGAGGTATCATAATGAAATCAGCATAAAACAGTGCCTAGCATCGGCACAAAACGTAATCCCAATATCTCGATATCTCTGTATCACAGTCTCTGTACCTCGAAATCTCGAAATCCCAATGTCTCAATCATAATATCTAGGGCGCCGTCAGTCCAGACCGGCCCCTACCATCCATCTCAAGACCACGACGGTATCCTCCGGATATCCGACGCGTCGGGTAAAATCACCGGTAGGTAGTGCTCCCCTGCCAGGCTCACATCGTCATCACCACGCGCTTCTTGCCCCGGGGTACCTTACCGGGTCCACCATGTACCCGAAACGGTTCATCCGTCTCCTCGAATCGGGTTTCCAAATCCATCAGCAAACTCATGGTGGACGACTCATACATCATGGGAAAACCGCACTTTTTATTTTAAAGAGAGAAAAGAAGTTTATATAAGTTTTGCGGTTTTCCCCCAAATCCAGAAAATCTCATGGAAATCCGAATCCAATCCTCAATAGCATGTAAACAGTGCATACAGGCATAAAAATCCATGAATAATAACATGCATGATGTAACAACTAATAATTACAATGTCTAATCTAGCATATAAGGCAAGTACACTAATATCATGTCTAAATTATTAGCTAACCTATGTCGATGCAATAATATTTTCTAAGGTGTACGTGACATGGCAATTACCGATGAAGATGTGTGTGAGCCGGCAAGTAAGTGTATGTGGTGGTACATACGCATCATCGGTAATGGTGCTGGTGTCCTAACAGCATAACATCAATAATGGAGTATGAAACATAATATAAGCATGCGATGCGATGCGAACCACAATAATGAGCGGAAGCTGAATACTAGACGCAACTATAACTAATCTGCATTAATCTAAAATAACCTCTACAATTGGTGCCTTTTGAAATAACACGAATCATGGGGTTTTGAAAATAGGGGCTACGGTGTTTTTATGAAAAGATACGTCTTTTGAAATATCCGTAGGATCCCTTGGGCTGTCTTTTAAAATACTCATGATTCGTTAGTTTTTGAAATAGGTAGGAATCTAATCTAATCTAACAACCATCTTAAACTATACGGCTGAACTAACAAGTAGAGCTACGGGTGAGGAAACCGCCTAACATCTGAGTCGATACATATACATACATGTATATATATTAGTCGGTGATCCCGCCTCAATAATATCATATCCGATACCCTATCTATAATCAGACATCCCAAGTCAAGAGTGCGGATCAATCATCAAAATATAGCTTGTACGTAAATCCGTCGTACGGCATCCCAAATCTGGGTACGGGTCAATATCACATTCATCATACTATTTATCTGGTATCCTCTTTATCAAATGTCATGATCGGGGTACTGATCTACGTCTAGTACAATATTGATACCCTCAATGTATGCATGCAGGTGTAAGAATCACTACGTCAAAAGACCCGTTAAAACATCGTGTCGTATCTCGATACGAACCAAATCACATCACCGATCTCCTGGCCTCAAGCCCAATCTCATCGACTCATCTCAAATCCCAAATACTATCCTCAAATCCAGTATATAAACACATAGTCCCATACCCATGTGTAGATATACGCACCATCATATGCACTCTAATAAATGAAAGAATGAATGCAAGTATGTGTGTAAATGTATGTGTGAGTGCAACCACTACTCTAGGGTTCGCACTAAACTAAACCAATATATTCTTATCATCAAAATATCATTATTACCATCAATAACCCTAAACAACACATAATAAATATTCGTGTGTATACGTATTCGTATACTTCACCACGGACTGCGGGGGTGCTATACGCCATCCACCCGACTTCTCCCCACAGATATAAATCTACTCACCTTGCTTCTCGTGTGCCAAAGCCGATGTCGCTATCTTCACCTCCTTTGCCTCAACATCACGCGGGGTACCTACAAGTATATCACAATGCTAAAGCACATGAAAATCATATCGGAAACCAAAATAGCACACGCTACCCGCATAGGTAAAAACCTATCGACTCGCATGTAAACACAATCAAAATCCACTTGTCGTTGACGTCCAAACGCCACCCGACAGGAATGAATCACCAAATACCAAAATCCATGCTAAAACAAGTCCCAAATTATACACAAACATAGGAAAATCAACCCAGATTTCACCCTAGATGGAATCAGTCAAAACTAGAGGAAATGGGGGCATGCACAGAAAACGAAGCAATTCCTTAAAATACCTTATTTTAGAATTTTCCATAATTTTTCCCCATTTATCTGTATTTAATTATACCAGAATATTAAAATATTCATTAAAATAATATTAAATTATAAAATTTCCCAAAAATCATATTTTATTATTTTAAAGACGTTACAATATTATTCTTTTAATGGAATTCATTCTTTCTTCTTCTTCATCTTCACCAAGCTTGAAAAAGCTTGATAGCTCCAATGGCATCATGAGAAAAAGAGTGAGAAATCCAATTCTAAAGTGAACCCACTTCCTATTTCTTCATCCTCTTCCACTTGCCATGTAGTATAGGGTGTTCTCTTCACAAAGTTTTCGACCGAGTGAAGGAATAGCTTGAGTTTGAGTCTCCCCGACGTAGATCATCTTCGGCCTCGAAGTCAATGACCTAGCCCGATCATTTCTCCGACGAAACCATTTCTAGAGTCCGGGATCCGATGATCGCAGTGGAGGGACGTCAACACGGAGCTAAAGAAGTGGTGGACCGGATCTACAAAGGTTGTAATCCCTTTCACTTAGTAGCAAAGTCGTTTGCTTGCTTGCTTTTCTCCTTAACTTCTAGTTAACGATCTAGTTTAGGGTTTCTCGGCACCGGAAAATTTTTGTTTGGCATAGTTGATGCCTTGTGGAACCTCTTGAGTGTGCCTAGGAACCCTACAGTGGTATCAGAGCCTAGCTATATCCTTAGGCGATGCGTAGACGGAGTTAGAAGTCCGATCGAACCGAAACCCTAACACAATTTTGCTCTCTGGACGTTTTTCAAAAACTGGGTTTTTTCCAAATTAAAAATGCCTAAAAAATTCAGCAGGAAATTCTAAGAATTACGGTGCAAAAATTACCTAATGATGTCTCTAAAGCGCTGTGGAACCGTGGCATTAGCTTGCTAATGCGGCGGTTCCGCGCCCATTTAGTCTCTTCAGTCAACCATTTTTGCACAGTAACTTCTTTATTTAAATGTTGATTTTTATGGGAATTTTTAATATTAACTCAAGAGTTGAGTTTTCTGGGTTGTATTGGGAGTTCGTAAATTCGATCGGATTATCAAACTTTGTCTATGTGTTTTTCCGGATAATTTTTGAATATGTTAAAAAGTTCGACCGGATATAAATACCCAATTTTTCCCTTGTCGGGAAATTTCCGAGTGTTGGGTCTTTCCGTAGTTTAAAGACGTTCTAAGTAGTGCAAGTAACGCGATGGACCCTCTAGAAGACAACAAACCTTAACTCGATTATGTGACCGTCTTGAACTGCCCTTTGAACCTTCGGGTTTTGGGCAGTACGGCGTGCCACATGTGAGGCGTTGGCTTGACCCTTCTACGGCTGGACCGTTGGTACTCTGGCATGTCACGACCCAAAAATGGCCCGTGACGGCCCTAATACTACGCAACGCCTAAAGACGCAACATAGTAAAAGAAAGCCAAACCCAGAAATCTAAACCAAGAAAAAAAATACGGAAAAGATAATATAAGTTTTGAAACATTTGAAATCGCAACCCAAATTCTTTAAAAAGTCTTACTTTCTTTCTTTAGAATTTTAGCAACACCCATTTGTAGAAACCAGCCACAATGAATACAACAGAAAATAATAACAGTAGAGATAGAAGCTGTATATACATAAGACTTCAAATCCACAATAATACATCTATCGTCCTCACCAAGTCTCTATGTCAATAATACAACAGTAGATGGAGAGTACAATACAACGAAGGTACAATATATAATACAGATAACCGTCTAACCCACCTATGCAAAAGGGTACTGTGAGCTGATGCGGTATCTGTAGCAAAAGATGGTAGCTGGATAGCTGGATAGGGGAATAGCCTGCCTCGACTACTCTGGGGAAAAACCTGAAACACCTGTGGCACAACGGGGGTGAGTTGCCAACTCGTGAATAGTATAAAACATATGCAGGTAATCGCAGGAATGTACGTACAGCATGAATCTAAGATATGCGATTACAATAATAATATATCATGCAATGCTGAAATAGGGAGAGTACACTAGCAGGTACAATCAATATGTGAAGCAATGATGGCATGATAGTAGTATGCAATGTCTATGTAATAGAGATATGAGAAAGCAAATATGCAACTATCATAAGGGTACACTACAAGTACTACCAATATATGAATCTGTGCATAAGATAGGTAATGGTGAGGTGTAGGGTGGAATGTCATTTTCCACGGAAACCTGACGTCGTGGCAGGATCACAATCCACCAAGATACTCCAATCCCAAATCCTCAAACCAGGCCCCACATTGGGCACTCACATCAAATAAGTCTCACATCTCCTCAATGTACAATGTCGAGTAATCTCCTATATCCCGAATGTACAAGTCACCAATCACATAGGTATATCCAATGTCCAAATCCCAATGAATCACCTAGTATCCCAAGTCCAATCTCAAGTAAGTTTCTAGCATCCTAAAGGTAAATATATGTACAGAAATAAATATGATGGGGGCAATACACATATATTAGCGTCCCATTCCACTAATATTGGTGTAAGGGTATATATAACAACGGCTAAGTTCCCTGTTATATATACAAAAAGGGGTTAAAGAAATATCATGAAACCGTGTGCCAAGCATCGACACAGAAATCCTCATATATGGGGCTCCGTCAGTCCGGATCAGCCCACGGGGTCCGTCTGCAGTGTCGGCCCTCGGCCTCGACAGTACAGGTCATCCCGCATCCATCTCTCTACTCTGGCCAGTAGCCTCCAGACAACTGCCAGGTCCAAACAATCACCGGTAGGTACTCGCCCGCCTCCAGGCTCAATCGGCAAACCCATCGATCTTCTTGCCGAGGGGAACCATACCGGGCCCCACCATGTACTCTCATACGGCAACCACACATCGTATGGAGCATAGAATCAGCACCGATAAAACTCATGGGGGACGCTCGAAATATCATATCAAGGAAACCGGGTTGTTCATGTATGCATAATTTAATGAACTCCCGCGGTTCCCAAATCCCGAAAACATCATATGAAATCCAGATAAACAATGCATAAATACAGGAATAATATATGCGATATATCTGAATGCGAGCAGGTAAACACAAGTATATAGCTGAACCAGATGTATGCGAAATCATGATAAGGTACAGCTAAGTAACATCAGTAAATGAGAATATGCGACAACAACTGAATATGTATCTAACATACAGGTGTAGCAAAGTATAGGTATCTACCTATAAGAACTGATGTCGTATACCCTCCTGGGTATAGGTAACATATGTAGGAAATCCCTCCCGGTATAGGTAAAATATGTAGGAGGTATACCTGTAGCTGTATCGCAAGTGAAAATATACCTATCACTAAAGGTATGATACACTATAGGTATACCGATAAACTAGATGTCAAGTGGGTCAAGCAATGGTAGTTATAAGGGGTAGTGTGTGACATGGCAATTATTGACGGTGTGTGTGTAGCATGCAATCCGTGCTCGTGCAACATGAACCGTCAATAATGTGTGCAGTGTCCTACGGCTGCTAGTCACAGTATATAGCTATATCTAGGAAATGCAGTAAGGCGCAATTCTACAATGACGTAGAATGTGCGACAGGTAATTGAATCCTAGCCCAGACGCATAACGCCATGCGGGCGATTCCCCTGTAGATGTTATATCTACTCACCTAAACTCCACGCGGGGTGAATCCTATCATCTGCTCCCCCTGTAGTGGCGTCTGTAGTCTCTGTCTGCAAACCTGCAAATAAGACATGGAAATCACATATAAGCCACATATCTCGCGAAACGCGATATCGAATCGAAACGAGAAACTCGCGTCGCGAACTAAGCGCGCGTGTGCACGATACGCTGAATCGTGTGTGTACGCGTCTAAAAACCATCGCGACACGCGGCGATACACTGGATCACAGAACCCACTCACGTATCGCGCGTATCGCGCAAACACAACTAAACACGAAAGCGACATATAGTCCCAGATTTTCCTACAGGTACAATATTACAAAACTAGACATGCCAATGATCTAGAAAACACAGCAGGAAGCCCTACACCAGAACCCCAACACCCAATTCCCCCTCTGGGCCGCAATTGGCGGCCAAAATAAAGGATTTGGCGGCCTGGGTTGGGAATTATGGGGTCGTGCTCTGGTGGTGGTGTCTAGACCTAGGTATCATGTCCCAGTCTTCTCAATTTTATTCTGCAAGGTCCGGGTCTATAGCAGATCACAAATGTCCAGTATAACACTTAAAAACGACAATTGCACCAAATGGAAAACCTATGGTATTTTAGTGTAATCTGGCCATTTCTCAGTTGAAGGTGACCAACAACACTACAAGGAGCTAGGTTAACCAATACCAACACATTCCAACCAAAATTCCATACGAATTACCTTAATTAGCACTAAACTAGCAATAATCACACACCGAAGCTAAACTAACACACAACTAGGCAAACTAGGAATTGGGTTCAGAAATTATACCCCAAGGGATCCTAGAAGCTGGTGAAGAGGTGTAGGGAGGAGGTGAGAGCTCCTGCAAGTGCCGGGGGCTCCTCCTGCAGCTGCTGCTCTGGTGCTGCTGCAACTGCTGCTACTTGCTGCTGCTATTGTTACTGCTGTTGCTATTGTTGCTGGGGCAGCTGCTGCTGTTGCTGAAGATGAGGATGATGATGATGCTGTTGTTGTCGTAGCTGTTGTTGTTGTTGTGGTCACTGCTGCTGTTGCTATTGTTTTTGTTGTTGCTGCTGCTTCAGCTTCTGCTGCCAATGATGCTGATGCTGCTGCTTCTGGAGCTCTCTCTCAGGTAAATGTGTGTGTGTGTGAGAGTGAGTTGGTGAGTGAGAAGAGAGAACAAAGAAAGAAATGAGAGGAAAGCAATAACCCCCCCTCCACTCTCTTCTCTTCCCTCATTTAATGAGCATGGCATAAGCCATGATGCCCATGCTCACTCTCTCTCTCTCCCAAAGTCAACAAATCAAATAAAACTCTTTAAAAACAAACATATTCAATTAATAATAGCAACCATAACACCTAATAACCCCAAAGCACTAAAACAAAGCCTAAAACTAGGTTAAGAGATGGTTAAACCCCAATTTCAACCCTAGTTATCATGCACAAGTGTGTGTGTGCCTAACAAAATTCTAATAAAAAACACAATAATTAGGATAAAATATTAAAAACTTAATTTGGTAAACTTTTTATTAAAAACCATATATTAAAATATAAATAGCTACAAAACACATTCTAAGGTGTTACAATCTCCCCCCCTTAAAAGAAATTCGTCCCCGAATTTAAAACTTATACTGTTACCTGTACCTTCAAAAAGAAGATTAAAATCCTCAAATCTCGCTCGCAGCCTCCCAAGTGACTATCTCACTACGCGGCTACGCCCGAGAAAACCCTTCACAGATGGCAAGACCTTTGACCGACGTTTCTCCACCTGTCGAGCCATTAATACACATGGCTGCGGGTGAACGAAAGATCGCATCCAGCTAAATGGTCTGGTGCCAAAACATGTGAGAAAGGTCAAGAAGGTAGTTGTAAAATATCATCACAAGGAATACGGGGTGAAAATCCAATAATCTGGGCGGAAGTGCCAAGTTAAAGGCAACGAAACTAACTCGCTTATAGGATCTAAAAGGACCTAAAATCCTGGGATAAGCTTCCCAACATCCAACACGTCATTCATCGGGAAGTCCATAGGAATACATGATCTGTCCTACGAACTCGAGTCTATGACCAACACCGTCGTCATAAGACCTCAGTTCGAAATGGACAATCCTCATCCTGACCTAACACAACTGGACCGTCTCCGAAGTCTCTAGACTAGCTGGGGTCCAAAGTCCTACTTACGCAGAGTCAGAAGAACAACAGACTGGTGATCGACACGACCTAACCCCTAAGCCTAAGGGTGGCCAATTAGAGCGTCTCCTGATAACAGCTATCGAAGGAGAACCCTAACGATGGCGAGTGACGATCCCCAACTGCTGCCAACAAACAAACAAACAAACAAACTTAACAAAACAACTGAGCAAACTGAGTATAACCGGATGACCAGAATCCGAATGGAGTCACACCCTATCCAAACCTGGGTAGAAACCATAACGAAATTCATGGGGATCTGCTCCCATTCCTTCTTCGGAACGGTAAAAAGATTGCAATTCTCCAGCTGGCCTCAGATGCTCGACCCAAAGCACACAACAAGACAGACACTTGAAACGAAACCGGAAACTTCTCTTTACATCCCTGTCCACTCGTAACTATCTCACAAGTCACGCCAGAGCTGGTGGAACTTGAATGCATATAGAGAGTTGACAGACGTGCATGCTCTAGGATTATACGTCCCTACCCGATGAAACCAGGTATACAAACGCGTCCCTAACTTAGCACATCATTGTCACAAATCAAGGTCTTTGAATCATTACCCAGCCGAGTATGCTCAAGTATCGCTGATGAACGAGCTTCGGTGGGCAGTGTCTCGCGAAAGCGACTTAAGGAAAGTGGTCGGGCGCGGACAATGAGCAAGTTGTCCCCTCCGTAGAGACGAACAAGCTATACTCGACGATCACACACAAACTGTAAATCTGCAGAAGACTATCACAACAATCGAAATCCGCTGCAGGAAGATGTACATTAAGCTCGGGTGGTCCGTGAAAATCTGACACGACTCTCAAACAAGTAGTGTCCCTAAATCTCCAACGCAAAACCACTGCGGCCATCTCCAGATCATGAGTGGAATATCCTCCTCGTACTTCCTCCAAATGTAGGGGAAGCAAAAGCAATATCTCTATAGTGTCACCTCAGTACACCCTCGAGCCCACTCAAGAAACATTACAGTCAAACAACAAGGTCGCCCGAACCAAAAGCAAAGAAAGACTGATGCAGTTGCTAACTGAATCTTCAACTGCTGAAAACTCCGTACCCATGCCTCAGTCCAAAGAAAAGAAGCCTCCTTTTGGTCAATTCAGTCACTGGTGCAGCACCACTCTAGCAATCCTGTCTGAAACGGCGGTAAAACCTGCTAAGCCCAACAATCCGCGGATCTCCGTCCTGCACACATGTCTGGACTTAGGCCGTACGGTCACAAACTCCCTCGGAACCATACGGAACCGTCTCCCGTGACTACAAGACCTAGGAGTCAACACAAAACATGCCTGAAGAAACACTCTGAGAATCAGCAACTGCTGGTACTCTCCCAGTATCTGCATAACAAATCCTCAGGTGCTACTCCTGTTCCTCAAGACACATTAAATAGACCAGAGTGTCGTAAATAACACAAAAAAATCTGGTCGAGGAACGGCCTGCAGAAATCTGGTTCATCATATCTACGAATGCTGCTAGGGCGACAGTGAATCCCACGACTCACAAAAACACACAAAGCCGTAGCACGCACAAGGCAGTCTTCGGAACGCCGTCACTCCGAATCCGCAATAATGATGACCTGATCCCAAACACACTTAGAAAAATGTCTCGCACTCTGGAGCTGATCGAAGAAATCGCCACGGCAAGGTGAAGGATACCTATCCGCACCATAAGCCGGTTCAATTGACGATCCGTCGATACGCAACCCTAAACTGCCGTCTTTCTCCTCGACGAACAGAAATAGGAGTTTTTTCCAAAAGCGAAACACTCAGACGCACAAAACTCCCTAAACCACAACTCTGCAGCTGATCCTTAAGCTCCCTCAGCTTCGCCGGCTCATCTGGAACAACGTCGGAAAACTCTCGCACGAAAAGAACCCGGTCCAACAATCCCACGGTGGCTCCGGTATTACGAATGAACGCCAAGAATCCACGCCATCTCCTCAGTAGCCGACTAGCGAAAAAGGCTGAATTCAAGCTGTGAGAGGCGGCCCAACTATCCACCTGCACAACAAGAACTGACTTGCCGGGGAAAACAAAACCTAACTTGCTTCCACACGGTAGTCCACAGACGCCTAACATGTAGTTAACCAGTCCGTGCCCAGGAGAACGTCAAACCCAACATCTCTAGAAGGATCAAAACGACGGACGAATCTCTACCTCCTATCTGATTGGCACGAAATTGAAATACGTGTCGTGCAACAAAAGGATCGCTGACAGAAGTTAGCACAACTACGACTAATCTACCCAACCACAGTACAAGCATGAAACAACAAATACACCAAGAGAAAATAAAATATAACTCAAGGGTACCTGAAAACTCCACATTGCACGTCTGCGCGTCCAGATGAGTAGAAGCAAACCCCTGTGTCTGCCTTCTACTCGCAGCTGGATGAACTCCTCTGGTAAACTGAGCCCTCTGAGCAAATCTTCCACGTCCACGGCCTCTCTGAATACGATCCTGACGCCGTGCTGAGGAACAATCCTTGACGAAGTGCTGAAGGCTTCCGCATCGAAAACATCCACGTGCTGACTGCTGACCATCCTGGGGATGAGAGCTGAACGACTGTCCTCGTCCCAAGCCTCTGCTACTCCCGCGACGGCCACGAAATCTGTCTCGACGACCAAACCTCTGCCTCTGGGCTGGTACGCTGGTACGAGCCTCTGGAATGTGTGCCTCGTCAACTGGAGCTGCAACCACTGGTGCTATGTAGGTGACGGACTGCTGCATGCTGATCGTAAGGGACAGCTGCGTAACAGGGGTGACAACCTCCTGTCGTAGCTCCCGAACGACATCGACCAAGGAACTCATCGTCTGGCGGAACTCCTGCATCTCTACTAAAAGTCTATCCATAGTATAGATCGTAGGCTGACCCGTCTGCACCTGTGCAACTAGAGTGCCATCCTGGTCAGTACTCGTCTCACCCGAGCTAACTCTGACCTCGGCCCTCGCTGCATCGTTCTGAGTCCCCATAGTCATCGGCGGCAAGGCTATAAATAGATATAAGATGAGATTCGATAAGAATGAGGAAATCGGATCTCAAGGATATGAATCATCAAGGAAGGAATGTCAAGCAAATTGTACTTAGGTCACTTAATGCAAAGTACCGCGCTGTGGGTATGCTGCAGACATACACACACTACGTTACTCCGCTTAAGCTACCTACTCCATCATACTAAGGTCATCCTACACTCCGAAAGGTAAAACCTAACGCTCTGATACCAACTTTGTCACGACCCAAAAATGGCCCGTGACGGCCCTAATACTACGCAACGCCTAAAGACGCAACATAGTAAAAGAAAGCCAAACCCAGAAATCTAAACCAAGAAAAAAAATACGGAAAAGATAATATAAGTTTTGAAACATTTGAAATCGCAACCCAAATTCTTTAAAAAGTCTTACTTTCTTTCTTTAGAATTTTAGCAACACCCATTTGTAGAAACCAGCCACAATGAATACAACAGAAAATAATAACAGTAGAGATAGAAGCTGTATATACATAAGACTTCAAATCCACAATAATACATCTATCGTCCTCACCAAGTCTCTATGTCAATAATACAACAGTAGATGGAGAGTACAATACAACGAAGGTACAATATATAATACAGATAACCGTCTAACCCACCTATGCAAAAGGGTACTGTGAGCTGATGCGGTATCTGTAGCAAAAGATGGTAGCTGGATAGCTGGATAGGGGAATAGCCTGCCTCGACTACTCTGGGGAAAAACCTGAAACACCTGTGGCACAACGGGGGTGAGTTGCCAACTCGTGAATAGTATAAAACATATGCAGGTAATCGCAGGAATGTACGTACAGCATGAATCTAAGATATGCGATTACAATAATAATATATCATGCAATGCTGAAATAGGGAGAGTACACTAGCAGGTACAATCAATATGTGAAGCAATGATGGCATGATAGTAGTATGCAATGTCTATGTAATAGAGATATGAGAAAGCAAATATGCAACTATCATAAGGGTACACTACAAGTACTACCAATATATGAATCTGTGCATAAGATAGGTAATGGTGAGGTGTAGGGTGGAATGTCATTTTCCACGGAAACCTGACGTCGTGGCAGGATCACAATCCACCAAGATACTCCAATCCCAAATCCTCAAACCAGGCCCCACATTGGGCACTCACATCAAATAAGTCTCACATCTCCTCAATGTACAATGTCGAGTAATCTCCTATATCCCGAATGTACAAGTCACCAATCACATAGGTATATCCAATGTCCAAATCCCAATGAATCACCTAGTATCCCAAGTCCAATCTCAAGTAAGTTTCTAGCATCCTAAAGGTAAATATATGTACAGAAATAAATATGATGGGGGCAATACACATATATTAGCGTCCCATTGCACTAATATTGGTGTAAGGGTATATATAACAACGGCTAAGTCCCCTGTTATATATATAAAAAGGGGTTAAAGAAATATCATGAAACCGTGTGCTAAGCATCGACACAGAAATCCTCATATATGGGGCTCCGTCAGTCCGGATCAGCCCACGGGGTCCGTCTGCAGTGTCGGCCATCGGCCTCGACAGTACAGGTCATCCCGCATCCATCTCTCTACTCTGGCCAGTAGCCTCTAGACAACTGCCAGGTCCAAACAATCACCGGTAGGTACTCGCCCGCCTCCAGGGTCAATCGGCAAACCCATCGATCTTCTTGCTGAGGGGAACCATACCGGGCCCCACCATGTACTCTCATATGGCAACCACACATCGTATGGAGCATAGAATCAGCACCGATAAAACTCATGGGGGACGCTCGAAATATCATATCAAGGAAACCGGGTTGTTCATGTATGCATAATTTAATGAACTCCCGCGGTTCCCAAATCCCGAAAACATCATATGAAATCCAGATAAACAATGCATAAATACAGGAATAATATATGCGATATATCTGAATGCGAGCAGGTAAACACAAGTATATAACTGAACCAGATGTATGCGAAATCATGATAAGGTACAGCTAAGTAACATCAGTAAATGAGAATATGCGACAACAACTGAATATGTATCTAACATACAGGTGTAGCAAAGTATAGGTATCTACCTATAAGAACTGATGTCGTATACCCTCCTGGGTTTAGGTAACATATGTAGGAAATCCCTCCCGGTATAGGTAAAATATGTAGGAGGTATACCTGTAGCTGTATCGCAAGTGAAAATATACCTATCACTAAAGGTATGATATACTATAGGTATACCGATAAACTAGATGTCAAGTGGGTCAAGCAATGGTAGTTATAAGGGGTAGTGTGTGACATGGCAATTATTGACGGTGTGTGTGTAGCATGCAATCCGTGCTCGTGCAACATGAACCGTCAATAATGTGTGCAGTGTCCTACGGCTGCTAGTCACAGTATATAGCTATATCTAGGAAATGCAGTAAGGCGCAATTCTACAATGACGTAGAATGTGCGACAGGTAATTGAATCCTAGCCCAGACGCATAACGCCATGCGGGCGATTCCCCTGTAGATGTTATATCTACTCACCTAAACTCCACGCGGGGTGAATCCTATCATCTGCTCCCCCTGTAGTGGCGTCTGTAGTCTCTGTCTGCAAACCTGCAAATAAGACATGGAAATCACATATAAGCCACATATCTCGCGAAACGCGATATCGAATCGAAACGAGAAACTCGCGTCGCGAACTAAGCGCGCGTGTGCACGATACGCTGAATCGTGTGTGTACGCGTCTAAAAACCATCGCGACACGCGGCGATACGCTGGATCACAGAACCCACTCACGTATCGCGCGTATCGCGCAAACACAACTAAACACGAAAGCGACATATAGTCCCAGATTTTCCTACAGGTACAATATTACAAAACTAGACATGCCAATGATCTAGAAAACACAGCAGGAAGCCCTACACCAGAACCCCAACACCCAATTCCCCCTCTGGGCCGCAATTGGCGGCCAAAATAAAGGATTTGGCGGCCTGGGTTGGGAATTATGGGGTCGTGCTCTGGTGGTGGTGTCTAGACCTAGGTATCATGTCCCAGTCTTCTCAATTTTATTCTGCAAGGTCCGGGTCTATAGCAGATCACAAATGTCCAGTATAACACTTAAAAACGACAATTGCACCAAATGGAAAACCTATGGTATTTTAGTGTAATCTGGCCATTTCTCAGTTGTAGGTGACCAACAACACTACAAGGAGCTAGGTTAACCAATACCAACACATTCCAACCAAAATTCCATACGAATTACCTTAATTAGCACTAAACTAGCAATAATCACACACCGAAGCTAAACTAACACACAACTAGGCAAACTAGGAATTGGGTTCAGAAATTATACCCCAAGGGATCCTAGAAGCTGGTGAAGAGGTGTAGGGAGGAGGTGAGAGCTCCTGCAAGTGCCGGGGGCTCCTCCTGCAGCTGCTGCTCTGGTGCTGCTGCAACTGCTGCTACTTGCTGCTGCTATTGTTACTGCTGTTGCTATTGTTGCTGGGGCAGCTGCTGCTGTTGCTGAAGATGAGGATGATGATGATGCTGTTGTTGTCGTAGCTGTTGTTGTTGTTGTGGTCACTGCTGCTGTTGCTATTGTTTTTGTTGTTGCTGCTGCTTCAGCTTCTGCTGCCAATGATGCTGATGCTGCTGCTTCTGGAGCTCTCTCTCAGGTAAATGTGTGTGTGTGTGAGAGTGAGTTGGTGAGTGAGAAGAGAGAACAAAGAAAGAAATGAGAGGAAAGCAATAACCCCCCCTCCACTCTCTTCTCTTCCCTCATTTAATGAGCATGGCATAAGCCATGATGCCCATGCTCACTCTCTCTCTCCCAAAGTCAACAAATCAAATAAAACTCTTTAAAAACAAACATATTCAATTAATAATAGCAACCATAACACCTAATAACCCCAAAGCACTAAAACAAAGCCTAAAACTAGGTTAAGAGATGGTTAAACCCCAATTTCAACCCTAGTTATCATGCACAAGTGTGTGTGTGCCTAACAAAATTCTAATAAAAAACACAATAATTAGGATAAAATATTAAAAACTTAATTTGGTAAACTTTTTATTAAAAACCATATATTAAAATATAAATAGCTACAAAACACATTCTAAGGTGTTACATCTGGCATGAAATGGATGTTTTTGAACTTATTTCAAGAGTTGAGCTGTTTCGGGAAAACTTGGGTGTTTGATTGTTCGAGCGAAAAGTTTAACATTTTCTATTTATCTGGAATGTGATACAATATTTAGAATTCACAAATAGTTATGAGATAACTAATATGAATGTTATAAATACAGCACTTTAGTCTCACTTGATCGGTTGCCACGGAATTTTGATGTGATCAAAAGTCCGTCGCAATCACGTAGCGTACGCGGATACTCGCCGGATAAACTTAATAGACAGCCATACGCCATAGCCCCGACCAAGTGACTGTAGGAGAACCCTGTCGCCGAAAGCATCCGTTCGGGTGCTCGCGGTAGCGGTGTTCCACCTTGGTGCACTTCGTCGACGGTATCGGGGGTGCGGCCGCCTACTAAAGTTTGCGACGAGCATTCGATCAGTTTATCGGGAATCTTGTTGAATTGCCCGACTAGATATTGAAAAGTGTTTTCGATATAGAGACTAAAATGCGGGGTTTATAATTGTTAGGCATGTGATGTCTAAGGAATTCATTTGATTAGGCATACGATGTCTAAAGTGATTGCGGATTCCAAGTGTTGTAGTTTTACACTTTCTTTTCTGTGACCGTAAGTGTAATATTTGATATCGCCGGTTTCTTTGCTATATGTCAACGACAATTGGGATACGCATGTTTACTTACGTTGATGACATGTGATGTTATGTGTTGCTGGATATGTTATATTGGATCGTCGTGTTTGAATAGCCGGGGGGTTTTATGTGAGATGAGTGTTTTTCATTTTCATTCATGTAAAAACTTGTATGTAATATTCTTTTATTGGGGCACTTCCAGGTAGCGGAAGATGTCACCCATTGTATATTATTTACTTTTCCGCACTAGGATAGACCCAAGGAGGAGAGCACAAGTAACCGGGTTCTGGAGTCCAGTGGGAGACCAACTCGAGGAGTCGAGTACGGGTCTCCAAACTCTAGAATTGGTAGGGTTGCTTGCCGCTCTCGTAGGGGTCTAGTGGTGTGGGTTTGTCTATTCATCACGACCGTGGAATCCGTGTTTTATACTGGCTCGTATTAAAAACACGGACGTCCTAGTATATCCAATATTTCATATGTTTCTTCTGCTGCGATATCTGTGATGTGATCATGTGATGTTCTGTGATAGATACAGTATACAGTATATATGATATATTATATAGACGTTACTTATGTTTTGCACTCGCGCTGGCCCTGCCCCGCTCTGCCGTTAGTTACCTAACCTAACGGTGGACGAGGGGACATCAAGGCGAATGCGGATGGCATAAGTGTACGTCGTATTTATCGGTGATGTTTAGGTATATTAAATGATGGGACTTCATTAATGTGATTAATGAAAGAAAATAAACCTAAGATGTTGTGCAATCGAATTTTCAAAAACAGGTAGCTACAGTTCTTGTTTTGCATCGCGGTGTTCCTTGTAGAACATCCTGCACCTTATTCGATAAGCAAAGGACCGAGATCCCTTCACCGGGAGTGACTCCTTTAGCATTAACTGGCAGATGCTACAACTCTCGGTTTGTCTTTTGATTGCTTCTATATTTTCTGCTTTGCACAGTGATGTATATGATATATCCTGCACCTTATTCGATGAGGAAAGGGCCGACGATCCCTTCACCGGGAGTGACCCCTTTAGCAAAACTAGAAAAGCCTAAAAAACACTCCATTTTAAATTATTTGATTCTACAACGATATACAGTTCATTACCCAAAGGGTTTTCTTAAAAACCTGTCGTAGCCCTCCGTTATTTCAGATAAATAATAGTTAGTAATCGTGCTGTGTTTGTTGACTCAGTCAAGGCGTAGTGTGCGGTAGCTGATTAGTGCTTATCCGCAAAGTATATGATGCGATTGGATTAGGTTAGTCGTGCGGCCATGTTGACTCAGTCAAGGGTCGTGCGGGTAGGTTTAATTCAATCAGAAATGACGGGTTGAACTTTACTTGCGGTCTATGGTTTGTTGATTCAGTCAAGGTCATAGATCGCTTGGGGCAAAATATTATCGGGAATTTCAAGTGTTGAAATTTGCAATGAGATTGCATACTTTCTATGAGATAGTTGGATTCCGATACCCACTGCGAGTAATTGTTACTCCTGGGAGAGTTTTACACAATACAATTAGCCGATCAAGTAGGTGTCTAGAAAGGTGTCAACGAGGTTACGCCTCTGGGAAAACGAGGTTTACATTAATTAGGTTCGTGCGAAAGCACGGGGAACCTCCCTCAAAGTACCGACACTGGCCAGGCTGAAAGATTAGCGAACTTGTAGCGTGTAATTAATCCCGGCTAGTCTTTCCTTTTAGGGTTTGAAGGAAGATTTGATAAAAACAGTGGGAGCCATCCTGATTAGATAACATAATAACCAATCTGATCTTGCAAGAGCGCACGCAGAGTGTTTTCTTCTCTCTCTCTCCAGGTAGCGACCATATCATGCTTTAATCAAGATAATAAAACGGATAAATTGACCGAACCCGCTTGTTATACTGAGCTGGGGAACGTTGGTCCCGCTCCAACTTATAAATGTTATAAGATAGAGAAGGAATTAGGGGATTACCAGAATTCCCGTGCCACCCAAACGAAGAAAGTGCATATGATGCATCTCCTTTGGGTGTGTTCATTACAGAGAACTGTTTCTCAAATGTCCTTTACGTCCTGGGTATGTGATACCAGATCAGGATCCCGCATATGTAATATGTTACATGGGCTACAGAAAGGTAAAGAACTGAGAACGGATGAAAAGTTTCATAAGGCAGAAAACGGTGCAAGTGTTTGTCACGACCCGAAAGAGCACGTGACTGGCACTTGAACCATATGAAGCCTATAGGACTCCATCTGATCCAAGTAAGCCAAAAGCCCAGAAATCTAAAACCATTTTGAAGAATAAATAAAGAAAACTGGTTTAAAGAAGTGAAGAAATACAGGTTTGAAATCAAGGTTTTTCAATAACTAAGCCGAAGGTATGTTTTGAAAACAATAAGTCTTTTCTAAAAATTTCGGCAGAGTTTCTCTTGTAAAACTGGCCCCGAATAGGGTACAACATGAATAACTGTAACCCTTCGAAAAATCGTTTAGGCAGTTTTTCGGTAATCGGCAAATTTTTCGGCTTTTTCCGTAAAAAGTCAAAATAGGTATTTTTCTTTGTAGACCTAATTATACAAAATTTAGATAAGATATTACTATAATTTTGTCACTAAAATGTCATTTATAATTTTCTAGTTAAATAAAAATTTTTTTTCGTAATTAATTATTTTTTTATTATTTTAAGCCTTTTTAAATACATTTAATTAGGGATAAATACAAATTTAATTAGGTAAATTTCTTAATTAGGAGTCTTTATAAGCTAAAATAAGGTGTAAAAAAATTTATGTCATGACTTTCACATTTTTAGTTTTATGGTTTGGAATTTAATGAAAAAAATGGCTTAAAATGGGTTTTTTTTGTGAAAAGTTTTGATGTGAAAGCTTCATTTGACCTTAGATGATAATTTCTTCATGGAATCTTCTACACATTCTCTCATTTTCTTCTTCCATTGCCCAGGCCGAGCCCCCCTCCCACAGCAGCACTTCATTTTCCCAATTCCTTTGCTTCAAAATTCACTCCAAAAATCCCCCGAAATCAATATATTTCTTCACAAATTCAAACCCCATCCTTAATCTACCTCCTTCCAAACCCTAAATTGTTTAAAATAAGGTGAAAGGAGGCATCTTTCAAGGTCAAGTGCAACCTAGGTTTCAACTTGTAAGGTATAACTCTTATCTAATGTTCAATTGGTAGTTTTAGTATGTTAAATTAGATATTGAAAGTGTGGAAATTGATTTAATTTGTTTGCTCATGTTTTTCAAGTGAGATGTTGTTGCCCTAATTAGGGTTTGTAGCATGGTGTATGGGTTAAAGTTAGTGTTTTGGTTATCTAATTAATTAGAGTGGTGAATTGTGCGATGTTACGCTCGCTAAACCGATAAAATTGCGATATTTGCGTCGAATTGGTATGCAATTGCTTGCTAGATTTTCATGTAAATTAGAATGCGATCAAATTTCATTATATTAGCGATATAATTAGCTTCTTAAACGACTATTAGGGTGTGTGAATGCGGAGTTTTGTTTAGTCGGGTGTGGTTTTGACAATTTCCCCGAAACGGCGATTTTAGTTAAGGTTTTAGCGATTTTCGTGTATTTTCCGCGTACCGAGTGCACGTTGTGATTAATTCGAGAGCGTCGATCTTTTCATAGTGTGAGTTGCATCATTTCAGAAATCTGTAACCTTATATTTTGTGTTATGCAATTCTAGGATCGGTCGGGGAAACTTCGGATACGGCGCGAAAAGGCAAAGCGGTGGCCGGATCAGATTAGCGGGGATTTCTGGTGAGTAGATATATTCATCTATGGGGGAATCGTCTGGATGGCGCGAGGCGCCCCCCTCCCTAGTTAGGATTACTCTACTTTATGCAATAATTATATTGTTAGCTAGCTCATCCATTTATGTATATTGCATACCCTTACAGCTAACCCTATACTAGATTGCATGGACATTAATATGACATTCATATATACATATGCGATATCTTTTCGTAGGACACGAACACCTTACCATTGGCATCTATTGCACGCGCACTATTCATGTGACACACACGCCTTTGGTATTTGCCATGCCACGTGCACTATAAAACTTGTTTAGCTTAGTTACGCCATTGCATTCATGCATGATATTTGAGAATGTATCGCACGCATATACCTCGCATTACTATCATATTTACATAGATTTCTAGCCAAACTCGCACATCATATACATTGATATCATAGACATTTATTATATATAACATGTGGACACTATGATTTTCTTGATGATTTCAGTTTTTCTGTGATTTCTGGATTTTTGGGGAAAACCGCAAGGATTTAACAAAACCTTAGATTTATCATTTTCAAAACAAAGTTGCGGTTTTCTCGTGACGTATGTGTCGTCCACCATGAGTTTTCATGTTTTCTGTTTGATTTCGAGACCCGATTCGAGGAGTGGATGAACCGTCTCGGGTACATGGTGGGCCCGGTATGGTACCCCGGGGCAAGAAGATCGAGTTGTAGACGATGAGCCTGGCAGGGGAAGACTACCTACCGGTGATGTCTGGCGCGGCGGATATCCGGAGGATACCGACCGTTGTCGTGAGATTTATGATATGGGCCGATCCGGACTGACGGAGCCCGACATTGAGACAGATATGATTCCTATTTGGTGTCGATGCTTGACATGGGTTTTCTGAGGATTTCTTGATGATATTTAGCTATTATGCCGACATTCGTTTTCTAAAAGTTAAGAATGCAGTAACTTTAACAGTTAAAACACTTAAAGAGTTAGAAAAGATATTGCATACATGTGCATGCATACTAGAGTTATTATATCACATATGGACATACATGTTGTTCCGCATTGCGTGCATTTTTACGATTGCCTTACTAGATGTTATATTTACTCACGAGCTGGCAACTCACCCCCGTTGTGCCACAGTGTCTTACAGGTCGGACCCGTCAGTCTCGTAGCGGCGGGCTATTTTGTCATCAGTTTCTTTTGCTCAGACTCGCGACATCGCCCGTAGGTGGGTTGCGAGTATACTTTATTCCTTTTTGCTTTATCATTGTATCTAGTATTCTCCATCTACCACTTGTATTGTATATGCGACCTAGTGATGAGAATGAGAGATATGTATATTTATGGTTTCTTTTGGGTCGAGCTCACTTGAGCCGACGTATGTTTTCTGGTATTTGCATCTTCTTTATGCTCTTTTTCTTGACATCACTATTATATTGCATGTGGTTGTGATCCGCCTTGGGCGAAGAGCTAGCTCCCGCTTGGGGATGCCATTTTTATGATTTCGTATGTATTATCTTGTTGTACCCATTTTTGGGGATAGAAAATACAGGGGAAACTCTGCCGAAATTTTCAGAAATTTTTGATGTTTTAAAAAGGGATTCTTTGCAACTTAATTGATTTCAACACCGTTTTCATTTTAAGGTTTTCCTTCACTCTCTTTTGATTTTGGGTTAGATTTCTGGGCTTTGGCTGACTTAGGTTACGGTACGCCTTTAGACGTCTCGTAATCTAAGTGCCAGTCACGTTCCGTACTTTCGGGTCGTGACAAAGTTGGTATCAGAGCGTAGGTTTTACCTTTCTGAGTGTAGGACGACCTTGGTAGATGGAGTAGGTGACTTAAGCAGAGTGGCGTAGCGTGGGTAAGATCCGCGGCATACTTACGATACGGTACTCCGCCTAAGTAACCTTAGGACATAATTGCTTGTATTTCCTTTCTTGACTCCTTGCATTCATTGATTCAATTGCAATGTCCTTATCGGTCCTGTTTCTTATTCCAGCTTCGATGCCGCCAAAGACCACGAGAGCTCAGCGGGCTGCCGCTAGGGATGAGATTCGGGCGGGCCCGTCTGAGGCGAGGATCGAGCGGGAGGATACGCCTACCCCTCAGGGTCCTACTGATCCGCCTTATCCTGACCGTATTGCCAGATTAGAGGCCGGCATGCAAGAGTTGCGGCAGATGATGGGATCTTTAGTTGAGTCCAGCCGGGCACAGAGATCCGAGGACGTTCCTTCCACCCCACAGACCACGATCGTACCTGCTGCACAGATGGTCACTCCTGCTGCTACTACGGAGACTATTCCTGTTTCACTACAGGAGTTTATGAGATTAAGACCTCCAGCTTTTACCGGTACAGATGCGACAGAGGACCCACAGACATTTCTCGATAGGATGGCACGGATTGGCCGTTCGTTGAGGTGTTCTGAGGATAGATTGGTGGAGTTTGCGAGTTTTCGTCTGGAGGGTCTTGCCCAGACATGGTACGACTCAGTAGAGAGAGGCCGAGCTGCAGGTCTGCCTTCTATGACCTGGGATGAGTTTACATCTGCATTTCTTGCCCGTTTTCTTCCGGAGAGTGTCCGAGATGCTCGAGCCCGTAGTTTTGAGTCTCTGCACAAGACTCCTGGGATGACAGTGTCGGAGTATGATATACAGTTTACCCAGTTGTCTCGATATGCACCGTACCTAGTCGACACAGAAGAGAAGAGGCTAAAGAGGTTTGTACGAGGGCTTGATACACAGCTATTCCTTGCCATCGGCACCCAGCACTTTGATACATACGCTGCCGCGATGGATGCAGCCTTACTTTTGGAGGAGCGTATTTCTGAGACTCCGGTCGTTTCTGGGCCGAAGAGGATCCGTACTGATACGCCAGCTCAGCGGCAGATGGGCAGACATCGTGATAGATTATTTCCGGGAGATGGTGGAGGCAGAGGATTGAGATGAGGTCAGTTATTTGGTTCATATCCACAGACCCAGCAGTCGTCTCCAGGATGTTTTCGGTGCGGGAGTCAGTACCACCGTATCAGAGACTGTACCATGGGACGTCCGGGCGCGGCGACAGTCCCGCATGTGACTTTACCACCTTCACCACCATCGCAGAGAGCTTTACTTCCTACTCCTGATGATGCTTCACGCCAGCCAGATGCTTCTAGAGGCCGTGGGCATGGCGGTCCGGTTCAGAGAGGACGAGGCGACAGGGGCAGAGGCAGAGGCCGAGGTAGAGGCAGGGCACAGCCAGCTATTAGCGGTGGACAGGCTCGAGTGTTCGCATTGACTCCTCAGGATGCACAGGCATCCAATGCCGTCGTGACAGGTACTCTGCCAGTATGTTCTTTTGATGCACGGGTATTATTTGATCCAGGCTCCACACATTCCTATGTTTCCACGTATTTTGCACCGAGGTTGGGCCGAGAGTCTTCTCCGTTAGATCAGCCGCTTGTCGTTATTACCCCGGTAGGCGAGTCTTTTGTTGCCCGTTTTGTGTACCGATCTTGTTCCGTTCGTATCGGGGAGAGAGATTCTTCAGTAGATTTGATTCTCCTCGATATGCTCGACTTTGACGTTCTTCTTGGTATGGACTGGCTAGCCACCTGTTATGCATCTGTGGACTGCCATGAAAAGGCAGTCAGATTCAGTTTTCCTGGTGAGCCGGTTCTTATTATTCAGGGAGATCGTAGTGCTACCCTTCCCAGCTTGATTTCTTCTCTTCGCGCTGGTCAACTCTTAAGGAAGGGGTGTCAGGGATTCTTAGCTTATGTTTGTGATACTAGCTCCACAGAGGTTCCGTTGGACCAGGTCCCTGTTGTGAGAGAGTTCCCTGATGTATTCCCTGACGAGCTGCCTGGTCTGCCACCAGAGCGCGAGATTGAGTTCTGTATTGACTTGATCCCTGGCACGGGGCCTATTTCTATACCTCCTTATCGGATGGCCCCGGCAGAGCTGAGAGAGCTAAAGGATCAGTTACAGGACTTGCTGGACAAAGGGCTTATCCGACCGAGTGTGTCACCTTGGGGTGCTCCCGTCCTGTTTGTTAAGAAGAAGGACGGAAGTATGCGTTTATGCATTGATTATCGTCAGTTGAACCGGGTTACTGTGCGGAACAGGTATCCCCTACCCCGCATTGATGACTTATTTGATCAGCTCCAGGGTGCAGGGTTCTTCTCGAAGGTTGACTTACGATCAGGTTATCACCAGTTGCGGGTTCGGAAGGAGGATATTCCGAAGACAGCTTTCCGTACTCGATATGGTCATTATGAGTTCTTGGTGATGTCGTTCGGGCTCACCAATGCCCCGGCAGCTTTTATGGATTTGATGAACCGCGTATTCAGGCCGTATCTCGATCAGTTCATCATTGTGTTCATTGACGACATCTTGGTTTATTCTCGGAGCCGGGAGGAGCATGAGCAGCACTTACGTATCACATTGCAGACTTTGAGGAAGCATCAGCTGTTCGCCAAATTTTCCAAGTGCGCATTCTGGTTAGACAGTGTCGACTTCTTGGGTCATGTGGTGACGAGAGATGGTATTTGCGTGGACCCAAAGAAGATCGAGGCAGTTCAGCGTTGGCCTAGACCGGTATCAGTCACAGAGGTCCGCAGTTTTCTAGGTCTGGCCGGCTATTATCGACGTTTCGTCCAGGATTTCTCCCGCATTGCTGCACCTTTGACCGGGTTGACCCGGAAGGGGGTTCCTTTTGATTGGACCCAGGCATGTGAGGATAGCTTCCAGCAGTTGAAGACTCGTCTGACTACTGCTCCAGTGTTGGCATTGCCGTCAGGATCAGGCGGGTTCGTGGTATATTGTGATGCTTCTAGAGTGGGGCTGGGATGTGTGTTGATGCAGCACGATAGAGTTATCGCGTATGCTTCTCGGCAGCTGAGGAAACACGAACAGAACTACCCCACCCATGATTTAGAGATGGCTGCAGTGGTATTTGCACTTAAGATCTGGAGACATTACCTATACGGTGAGTCGTGCCGGATATTTACTGACCACAAGAGTTTGAAGTATATCTTCCAGCAGCGAGACCTGAACCTGAGACAGCGCCGTTGGATGGAGTTGGTGAAGGACTATGACTGCGAGATTTTATACCATCCGGGCAAGGCGAATGTGGTGGCAGATGCTTTGAGTAGGAGGCCCGGAGGTAGCCTATCTTGTTTGAGCGCAGTACAGATGCAGTCGACGGCGGATTGGCAGGTGTTATGTGACAGCAGAGTGCAGTTCGAGTTTACTTCTTCAGGGGGACAGCTGGCCCATTTCAGAGCACGCCCACAGTTACTTGACCGTATCCACGAGGCACAGTCCGGCGATGCCCGTACATTAGAGATTATTGAGCAGATTCGGCAGGGCAGAGTTTCTGAGTTCGTGATTGATGATCAGGGGATACTCCGATTTGGGACTCGACTGTGTGTGCCAGATTCAGAGGGACTGAGGCGTGATATTCTCGAGGAGGCACATAGATCAGTATACAGTGTTCACCCAGGTTCCACCAAGATGTATCGTGATTTGAGAGAGGTTTACTGGTGGGACGGGATGAAGAAGGATGTTACAGACTTTGTGTCCAGATGCCTGACTTGTCAGCAAGTCAAGGCTGAGCACCAGAGGCCAGCCGGCGAGTTACAGCCTTTGCCCATCCCTGAGTGGAAGTGGGAGCAGGTCTCCATGGACTTCGTTGTGGGTCTACCCAGGACCAGTCGAGGGTATGACTCTATTTGGGTGATTGTGGATCGACTGACGAAAGCGGCTCACTTCCTGCCAGTGAAGACCACTTTTGGATTTTCTCAGTACGCCCAGGTTTATATTGATGAGATAGTGCGACTGCATGGTGTTCCGACTTGCATCGTGTCTGACCGTGGCACCCAGTTTACCAGCCGATTATGGCAGAAACTACAGGAAGCTTTGGGCACCCGATTGAGTTTTAGCACAGCCTTTCATCCTCAGACTGACGGTCAGTCGGAGCATACGATTCAGACTCTTGAGGACATGCTCAGAGCTTGTGTTTTAGATTTCGGTGGTAGCTGGGATCGTCATTTGCCTTTGATCGAGTTTTCCTACAATAATAGCTTCCAGGAGACGATTCAGATGGCACCTTTCGAGGCTTTATATGGGAGGAGATGTCGATCGCCTGTATGTTGGACAGAGCTCAGGGAGAGCAGTATTTTAGGGCCGCAGATTGTACATGAGACGACCGAGAAGATACAGCTGATTCGGGACAGGATGAGAGCGGCACAGAGCAGGCAGAAATCTTATGCTGACAGGCGTCGTCGCCGACTCGAGTTCGCTGTTGGCGATCATGTTTTTCTGAAGGTCTCTCCGATGAAGGGTGTGATGAGATTTGGGCGGAAAGGAAAACTGAGTCCTAGATATGTTGGTCCTTTCGAGATCCTAGAGCGTGTTGGTCCAGTCGCTTATCGGTTAGCCCTTCCGCCCAGCTTCCCCGATGTTCACCCCGTATTCCATGTCTCGATGCTCCGCAAGTACCTTCATGATCCTTCCCAGGCGATTCAGCACCAGACGATCCAGTTAGAGCGTGATCTTTCTTTCACCGAGCAGCCGGTGGTCATCTTGGATCGCCAGGAGAAGAAATTGAGGTCGAAGGTCATACCGTCTGTCAAAGTCCTTTGGCGTGGCCCGAACAGCGAGGAGGTCACCTGGGAGACCGAGGTCGAGATGAGGAAGAGATATCCCCATCTTTTTGAAGGTACGCGTAGTTAAATTCTAAATTCGGGGACCGAATTTCTTTAAGGGGGGAAGATTGTAACCCTTCGAAAAATCGTTTAGGCAGTTTTTCGGTAATCGGAAAATTTTTCGGCTTTTTCCGTAAAAAGTCAAAATAGGTATTTTTCTTTATAGACCTAATTATACAAAATTTAGATAAGATATTACTATAATTTTGTCACTAAAATGTCATTTATAATTTTCTAGTTAAATAAAAATTTTTTTTCGTAATTAATTATTTTTTTATTATTTTAAGCCTTTTTAAATACATTTAATTAGGGATAAATACAAATTTAATTAGGTAAATTTCTTAATTAGGAGTCTTTATAAGCTAAAATAAGGTGTAAAAAAATTTATTTCATGACTTTCACATTTTTAGTTTTATGGTTTGGAATTTAATGAAAAAAATGGCTTAAAATGGGTTTTTTTGTGAAAAGTTTTTATGTGAAAGCTTCATTTGACCTTAGATGATAATTTCTTCATGGAATCTTCTACACATTCTCTCATTTTCTTCTTCCATTGCCCAGGCCGAGCCCCCCTCCCACAGCAGCACTTCATTTTCCCAATTCCTTTGCTTCAAAATTCACTCCAAAAATCCCCCGAAATCAATATATTTCTTCACAAATTCAAACCCCATCCTTAATCTACCTCCTTCCAAACCCTAAATTGTTTAAAATAAGGTGAAAGGAGGCATCTTTCAAGGTCAAGTGCAACCTAGGTTTCAACTTGTAAGGTATAACTCTTATCTAATGTTCAATTGGTAGTTTTAGTATGTTAAATTAGATATTGAAAGTGTGGAAATTGATTTAATTTGTTTGCTCATGTTTTTCAAGTGAGATGTTGTTGCCCTAATTAGGGTTTGTAGCATGGTGTATGGGTTAAAGTTAGTGTTTTGGTTATCTAATTAATTAGAGTGGTGAATTGTGCGATGTTACGCTCGCTAAACCGATAAAATTGCGATATTTGCGTCGAATTGGTATGCAATTGCTTGCTAGATTTTCATGTAAATTAGAATGCGATCAAATTTCATTATATTAGCGATATAAATAGCTTCTTAAACGACTATTAGGGTGTGTGAATGCGGAGTTTTGTTTAGTCGGGTGTGGTTTTGACAATTTCCCCGAAACGGCGATTTTAGTTAAGGTTTTAGCGATTTTCGTGTATTTTCCGCGTACCGAGTGCACGTTGTGATTAATTCGAGAGCGTCGAACTTTTCATAGTGTGAGTTGCATCATTTCAGAAATCTGTAACCTTATATTTTGTGTTATGCAATTCTAGGATCGGTCGGGGAAACTTCGGATACGGCGCGAAAAGGCAAAGCGGTGGCCGGATCAGATTAGCGGGGATTTCTGGTGAGTAGATATATTCATCTATGGGGGAATCGTTTGGATGGCGCGAGGCGCCCCCCTCCCTAGTTAGGATTACTCTACTTTATGCAATAATTATATTGTTAGCTAGCTTATCCATTTATGTATATTGCATACCCTTACAGCTAACCCTATACTAGATTGCATGGACATTAATATGACATTCATATATACATATGCGATATCTTTTCGTAGGACACGAACACCTTACCATTGGCATCTATTGCACGCGCACTATTCATGTGACACACACGCCTTTGGTATTTGCCATGCCACGTGCACTATAAAACTTGTTTAGCTTAGTTACGCCATTGCATTCATGCATGATATTTGAGAATGTATCGCACGCATATACCTCGCATTACTATCATATTTACATAGATTTCTAGCCAAACTCGCACATCATATACATTGATATCATAGACATTTATTATATATAACATGTGGACACTATGATTTTCTTGATGATTTCAGTTTTTCTGTGATTTCTGGATTTTTGGGGAAAACCGCAAGGATTTAACAAAACCTTAGATTTATCATTTTCAAAACAAAGTTGCGGTTTTCTCGTGACGTATGTGTCGTCCACCATGAGTTTTCATGTTTTCTGTTGGATTTCGAGACCCGATTCGAGGAGTGGATGAACCGTCTCGGGTACATGGTGGGCCCGGTATGGTACCCCGGGGCAAGAAGATCGAGTTGTAGACGATGAGCCTGGCAGGGGAAGACTACCTACCGGTGATGTCTGGCGCGGCGGATATCCGGAGGATACCGACCGTTGTCGTGAGATTTATGATATGGGCCGATCCGGACTGACGGAGCCCGACATTGAGACAGATATGATTCCTATTTGGTGTCGATGCTTGACATGGGTTTTCTGAGGATTTCTTGATGATATTTAGCTATTATGCCGACATTCGTTTTCTAAAAGTTAAGAATGCAGTAACTTTAACAGTTAAAACACTTAAAGAGTTAGAAAAGATATTGCATACATGTGCATGCATACTAGAGTTATTATATCACATATGGACATACATGTTGTTCCGCATTGCGTGCATTCTTACGATTGCCTTACTAGATGTTATATTTACTCACGAGCTGGCAACTCACCCCCGTTGTGCCACAGTGTCTTGCAGGTCGGACCCGTCAGTCTCGTAGCGGCGGGCTATTTTGTCATCAGTTTCTTTTGCTCAGACTCGCGACATCGCCCGTAGGTGGGTTGCGAGTATACTTTATTCCTTTTTGCTTTATCATTGTATCTAGTATTCTCCATCTACCACTTGTATTGTATATGCGACCTAGTGATGAGAATGAGAGATATGTATATTTGTGGTTTCTTTTGGGTCGAGCTCACTTGAGCCGACGTATGTTTTCTGGTATTTGCATCTTCTTTATGCTCTTTTTCTTGACATCACTATTATATTGCATGTGGTTGTGATCCGCCTTGGGCGAAGAGCTAGCTCCCGCTTGGGGATGCCATTTTTATGATTTCGTATGTATTATCTTGTTGTACCCATTTTTGGGGATAGAAAATACAGGGGAAACTCTGCCGAAATTTTCAGAAATTTTTGATGTTTTAAAAAGGGATTCTTTGCAACTTAATTGATTTCAACACCGTTTTCATTTTAAGGTTTTCCTTCACTCTCTTTTGATTTTGGGTTAGATTTCTGGGCTTTGGCTGACTTAGGTTACGGTACGCCTTTAGACGTCTCGTAATCTAAGTGCCAGTCACGTTCCGTACTTTCGGGTCGTGACAATAACAATATATATAATGATAAAGGCATCCCCAAGCGGGAGCTAGCTCTTCGTCAATCGACGGTCACAACCACGCAATGATATGATAATATACAACGCCAAGTGGCGAGGATCAAATCCAAAAGAAAGCTCAAAAGCAACAAGGAAATCCGCAATACAACTAAGCGCGACTCTAAGGTCGAAATATACAACACTGAAGTCTAGGTCTGAAAGAATATACAAGTTTTGGGTTGATGGACAATTTCTAGATACAATGAAATAAATAAATACAAAGGTGACTCCTGATACGAAGGAATCCACCTACCAAAGCAAATCACCCGCAAGAAGGAAATGTGCCAGAAATGCCGCAATAGAACCTGTACGGCATGACCTGTAAGAACTGTGGCACAACGGGGGTGAGTTGCCAACTCGTGAATAGAAACATCTACAAGGATAAATCGAATGCAAGACATAATCCTAAGTCAACGATCAGTAAAATATCCACAAGAGTACATCTGAGTGTAATAAGGTGGCACGGTAACATCTAATCATGTATATAGTGCCAGGTACTCAGGTAACAACATGTCATCAGTGTAAGGTATGTCTGCATGAAGTATCAATGAAGAAATATCAATAATATCAATACACATATATTAGCGTCCCATACCACTAATATTGGTGTAAGATAAGCGTAAATCCAGTCTGTATATGAACCAAGTCTGTATATATGTGGAACCCGTCCACCTGTCACCTACTGACAGTAAGCATCATATATGCAATGTGAGGATATAACCAAAATCATGGAAAACTCATCATGAAACCCGTGCCAAACACCGACACGTAAATCCTCATCCGTATGGGGCTCCGTCTGCGGATATCGGCCCTCGGCCCCGGCAGTATGAGCCTACCCATGTCCATCTCTGGGCTCCGTCTGCGGATATCGGCCCGTCGGCCCCCGGCAGTACGCCCATCTCTCGGCTCCAGACGGTATCCCCCGGATATCCGCCGAGCTCAAATACAATCACCGGTAGGTACTCGCCCGCCTCCAGGCTCAATCGGCATAACCCATCGATCATCTCGCCGAGGGGAACCATACCGGGCCCACCACGAACCCGCAAACGGTACATCACCTCCTCGAATCGGGTTTCAAGCACACGTCTCAGCACCGAGAAAACGCGTGGTGGACGCACCGAAATATCATATAACGAGGTACCGGGTTTTCATAAAGTGCCTCTTTTCTTAAATAACCCCACGGTCCTCAAAAACCAGAAATCACATGAAAATCCAACATCCAGCAGTAAATCCAATGCGATGTACTATGCAATCAATCCATGATATATGCGACATGTAAAGAGAGTAATCATATCGGAAATCATGCAACATGGAATAGGAATGCGCATATGTCAAAGGAAGCATCATATCACGAATGTAATAGTACTACTGTGTAGTGACATGGCAATTATCGATGATGAAGTGTGTGAGCCGGCAAATAGTGTACGTGAAACATACGCATCATCGATAATGGTGCTGGTGTCCTAACAGCATGATAATAGCATAATAATGAACATATGCCAGCAATGCGAATAGTATGAATATGCGGAAATCTAGTAATCAACAGCACAGTGAAGTATCTACTATGCAACTACACCTAAGTATCCTGTCAATCAGGAGGGGTAGGTGTGGAAACCACCTAAAACTGAGTCTAAGTATATATGTAGATATATAGTCGGTGATCCCGCCTCAATGTCATATCGTAAGATATCCTCTAGCTATGAGTACGGATCTATCATCAATATCAGCTCGTACGGTAAATCATCGTACGGCATTCCCAAAAGCTGGGTAGGGGTCAACATCTCACTGTCTCATCACATAACAAATATCACCATCATCAGATCATATAGTCTGGAGTACTACTCTATGTCTAGTACAAACAGTAACACCGGTAAAGTATGCATGCGGGGGTAAACACACATCCCAAGCCCGCAAGAATCATGAGTCATACCCTACATATGAATCGTATCAAATCACCGATCCCAGGGCACCAAGCCCACCATATCGACACATCTCCAAAGTCGTCACATATCATCAATCACAGTGTAAGTACATGTGAAAAGCAAGGGTATATGTATAGGTGTAATTCTATCCTAGGGTTCGCGACTATGAACTACACTAGTCACTTTTAACCCTACATAACCAAAATACACCTAAAATCACAATACTATATAATAAACTATCTACGGACTGCGGGGGTGCTATACGCCATCCACCCGACTTTCCCCCGTAGATATAATCTACTCACCTTGCATCATCATTTGCGGACATCACCATGCATTTACTTGTCGTCCGAAGTCTTCATGGGTACCTACACATCAAAATATCGTATATGCGCATTAAAACCAAATCCAATCTAAAACGGCGCATAAACTCCAAAATGATACGATAAGGGGGCCTATAGGTGAAAACCTATGGCACGCCTTCAAAACCATCCATAATCCTCTATATCGTCGTATAAACGACAATAGTCGAGGTAAAACACATTCCACCATTTCAGAATCCAAAAAAAATACGGAATACGGAAACACGAATCCAAAAACGACAACTTAGGATATATGTCCCAGATTTCACCCTAGACAGAATCTGTCAAAACTAGAAGTACCCAGGGCCAAGAATTGATGAAATGGGGCCAGGCACGCAAAACGAGGACATTCCTCTCTGGTCTGGCCGCAAATTGCGGCCAGAAAGGAGGTTTTGGCGGCCGGGAAGGAGAGTTAGGGGCTAGGGTTTTGGGGTTAGTTTCCTGGGTGCCTGCACATGCTACTGTCCACTCAATATTATTTTAGGGGTCTCGGGGTGATAGCAGATTCCATTTAACCCTCACAGATTTCACAATTTCCCCGATATCGGTTTCAAAAATCCGTATTCTGTGGTTCTAGCATCAGGTTTTGGGTTTCAAATCAAACACTAAGGGGTTGGTGTATCCTCAATTGAACTCAATTTCACAATACAACCCAAGTTCCTCTCAAACCCTAACTAGGTTTTCATCAAATCCTTAATATCACACAATATCGATTCTAAACTAAACATGGGGTTATAGGAAAGGCTATACTTAAACAAATGGTTCAGAAATTACCTTCATTAGCAACTCGAGAAAATTCTTGAGTTGCCCCCTAGTGGCCAAATCCATGCTTCTTTAGCTCCATGTGTAGATCGAGGGATTTTGCACATTTTTAATGAAAGGAGGTTGGGGTTTTGGATATGTTTTTGAGATGAAGTGAGAGGATTTAGTGGAGGGGAGAGAGGGCTAGGGCAGCAGCAGCAGCAACTATGGGAGAGAGGGGAAGAAATGAGAGTGAAGGAATGATGGAAGCATGGTGCAAAAAGGTAGGGTTGACCTTGTCCCTCTCTCTCTCATCATTACCTACTCTTTCCTTTTCTTTTCCCTTTTCTATTAAATCCCTAAACCTTCTCACAAGAATAGTAAACCCAAATGAAAACCATGGCTAGAAAAATACACAAGTATAGAAAAAGTGGTATGTGCAAGTTTTGCACAAAATTGCCAAAAAACCCAATTAGCGATTTTAATCGCGATTAGCACTAAATTAGTGTCAAAATGATCACAACAATTTAAAAATGTCATAATTTCGATAATTAACCCATTTTAGAATTTTCTATAATTTTTCATAATTTTTCTAACATTTTTCCTATTTATTTGCATTTAATATTAAAATAATCAATAAAATAATATTAAATTATAAAAATTCCCAAAATTAATATTTTATATTTTTGAAGATGTTACAATCTACCCCCCTTAAAGAAATTCGGTCCCCGAATTTAAATTTAAACCCCCACTACTAAAACAATCTCAGTAATAAACCAAAGTCATCGGGGCTCCGAAATCATCAACACAAAGAACGTCACAGCGCAATGCATGCGCAAGGGTACTGAGCAGATAACTCAAAAACAAAACTCCGTCAAGCATCCCGCAATCATCGGAGTCGATGTAAAAACACAATGTCAAATCCAATACAAAACCGATATGATATGGATCGAAACTACACATGTAGACACCCAATCTATACACGTAAAAAGCTGATGTAAAACATGCAAAAGTATATCCAGGTTTCGTCTACTGACTAGTCCTGCTCAGCATGAAAGCAAAAACCCAACATCATAAAAGGTACTGCTCCAAAGGGAATAAATCTCAAAAATGTACGTAACACAATCCTGTGCGTCTGGTGCGCACGGAAATCAAAAATCCAATATGTGCTAAACAGGTGCACAAAACAACATCTAGGTGCAACGGGTGTGCACGAAACCTCTGTCATGGGCAACGTATGTGCCTGACAGCCAAGGTCCGGTGCATCTAACATGCACGAAGAAATCTCGATTTAGTGCATCGGGTGCGCACCAAAATCGTATCTAAAAACATGCGCCCAACATGCGCGAAAATCCAAATCTGTGCATCCATCGTGCACGAATGAAAATCTAAACCCTGCGCACTCAACATGCACGGAATCACGAAATCCAATAACAACCATCGAGTAGGTGTAAAGCACATCACCAGCACGGAGTGCAAAACCAACCATCAAAATCCGGGTCAAAATCAACGATAAAATGCGTCTCAAACCAAAATCGGGTGTACCGCAAAGGAAAATCTCACAACCGTGTGCATCAGCGTGCACGAATCAAAGCATAACACTAAAATGCCTGAAAACTCTGCGCAAAATATATATAAATATCCAGTGGGTGCATAAAACCAATATCATGAAACTCAGTCACCAAAACTAGATCATGCAAATAGAACGCCCAAAATACCGAAATCCAAAACGACGGATACGTGATAATCAAATCACAAAATCACAAATCATAAATATCGTCTTCGGTAGTTCCTCCTTCAAAGTCGAGAAGGAGTCAGTGCAATCCACTGCTAGCAGTGCAGGACATCCACCTGCCTCTTGCTCACGGTCTGGCGTCTTCTGACTCTCTGGATCCTTATCTTCTCTGCGGATTACCTATCACGCGGTCAATCGGCTCATCGGCCCTGTCAGGTGTGCTAACGGGGACGATTCCGTTCTGGCACTTCTCCGGTCACCTCTCGGTCAAACCTCACGACCACTCGTAAGGCAGCATATCACTGGCGTCGGCCTCTGGCTCTCTGAAAGCACGTCACACATCCGATCCTGGGTGCAACATCATGGCAGCTATGTCCTGGAAGGAATCCTGCTCAAGGTCTCTTCCAATCATGCCTATGCCGATCTGTACAGAGGCTAGCTCTCCTGCATAACCTCTTCTCGCTCAAAGGGCATCTGTGTCCTCAGCACAATATTTCTCCAGAAACTGGTCACATCGCAACGTCTCTGTAAGCATCTCAGGTCTCTAGTCTCGACGGGAAGCAATGACAGCTCGTCAGGGTCTCACACGAACCTCTTGTTCCAACTGTCTCTATCGTCGTCCACTATGACGTCACGCCAAGCTACTATGCACTGCACTGTTCTCGGCCACGGTCAATCTGAAGTCTCTCACACGGACTCGAAATCGCGTATCCTGTAGCTTCATCACTCTGTAGCAGATGTCAGGCCGAACTGGTCCTCGGAAACACGTCTCAACCATCGGAGGAATACTCATCACTCGTCCATCCTTGATCAATTCGCAACGCATCTGGGTAAGTCCCTTTATCCAAACCTGGTCAACTACCTCGTCGACAAGGCTGAACTCTGGTCTGCTGGGTGTGCGCAAAACGACCACTCCTGGTCTAGGTCTTCTCGTATCGTACTCCAGAAAGGTCCTGTCGAGGTTCCTTTCTCAAATCTCAATCCTGCCGAAGTGCCCGGAAGTCATCATCCAATGCTGAAGCTGAAGCTTTTTCCGGAACGGCTGCATACTTATCACGCTTCTTTCTGGAAGATATATCCATATACCACGCCTCGGGGTGCATATCACATCTCTAATATCAGTGGAGTGGAACATCATCTCGTCGAAACCTCGTACGAACTCTTTTCTTCACTCTGCTCAAATGTCGACTGATTCGGACTCGTCTCATCATGGCTACACAAACTGCGCTCCGACGGCTATCCTCGCATCTGGAGTCTCCCAAGCAGTGTCCCATCACAATGTCCGAAAGATGTCGAACCATCCGATCGACTCGTCAGATCCTCATAATCCCCCAAGAGCTCACATCTCGGGTACAGTTTAATAGTATCGAGTACATGCCACAGCGTCGGTGGTCCAGCCGTAGAAGGGCAAACCCAAGCCTCACTAATGGCGCCGCGGAACCGCCGTAAACCCTAAGGTTCAAAGGCTGTCACACGGTCATTAAGTCAAGTTAGGGTTTCATTCTTCTAGAGGGTCCATAGAATCACCTGCATGTCTTTCCGTATACTTTAAACTTGGAAAATGGCTCCTGACATTCGATCGTCTCTATCGACTCTCACGAACCTGCGTGAAGTCGTCTCTAGCTGGAATCAATCTGCCTGATGACCCGCATCGGGGTAAGCAAACTCACCACACGTCCTAGTCATTCATCCTCGGTGACTAGCGACTCGCTATCATCTCTCTAAGTACATGCTCATGCTGCAGTAGCTCCAATCATCTGGGCGATATCTCATCATTTGCAGCAGCAACTGGCTCATACGCCTGTACGCCGAACAACGCCTCAATCCTCCAGGAAAGGCAACACAATGGCGGTCGTCTCTGAATCAGCCTGCTCTAGATCTGAGTAAGACTCTCCACACTGGAAATCTTCAACTCATCTGGGCCCGCTCTGGCGCAAAATCGGACGAATCACCTTCGTCTCTCAAATCGGGTAGACTAGCTATCATCTGTCGCATATCTGCCTGAAAGCTCCGGCCATCTCAGCCCGTAAGCTTCGGAAGCGACATCCTGTCAATCTCAGCAACAGCTGGTCCATCTGTCTACACGGTAGCCGACATCACAATCCCTGAGGTATACTGTACATCAACAGTCCTCTCTCAACTGGCAGCTCTAACAAAGGCACGATCATCCGGTGCAAACCAAGCACTCGCCTCCACTAGAGGTCACAAACACCAACACTAACTCGAGACGTTCCCATGTCACCAGAAAACACAAAGGTCGGCCCTCGTACCAAACGAGCTCACACCGGCCGTAACCCTAGCAGCAACCCAAACTGCGCTCAAACATGGTGACAGGAATCTCAATCGAGTATCAAGAAGAGCACATCAATGGCAAGAAGGGAAACAACAGATCCAAAGTGGATACATGATCATAGGAAGGAACAGTATCAATGAAGGTATGATCATGGAACTAATAGAATCGGGGATCTCAAATGGATGTATAATCCAGGATATGAAAGAATCACTGATCTCAAAACAAATGTCCATCCTAAGGTTCCTTAAGCGGAGTGGCGTGTCGTAAGTATGCCGCGGAACATACCAACGGTACGTCACTCTACTTTAGTCACCTAATCCATCAACCAAGAGTCATCCTAAAACGACGAAAGTTCGGGTTTACACCCCTTCGACCAAGTCTAAGTTCCGTAAGGTCAAGCCTAAGTTCCGTATATAAATAACTCCCTAGGCTCCACATAGTCAAACTTAAACTCGAACCAAGGTCAACCTAGCGCTCTGATACCAACTTTGTCACGACCCGAAAAAGCACGTGACTGGCACTTGAACCATATGAAGCCTATAGGACTCCATCTGATCCAAGTAAGCCAAAAGCCCAGAAATCTAAAACCATTTTGAAGAATAAATAAAGAAAACTGGTTTAAAGAAGTGAAGAAATACAGGTTTGAAATCAAGGTTTTTCAATAACTAAGCCGAAGGTATGTTTTGAAAACAATAAGTCTTTTCTAAAAATTTCGGCAGAGTTTCTCTTGTAAAACTGGCCCCGAATAGGGTACAACATGAATAACAATATATATAATGATAAAGGCATCCCCAAGCGGGAGCTAGCTCTTCGTCAATCGACGGTCACAACCACGCAATGATATGATAATATACAACGCCAAGTGGCGAGGATCAAATCCAAAAGAAAGCTCAAAAGCAACAAGGAAATCCGCAATACAACTAAGCGCGACTCTAAGGTCGAAATATACAACACTGAAGTCTAGGTCTGAAAGAATATACAAGTTTTGGGTTGATGGACAATTTCTAGATACAATGAAATAAATAAATACAAAGGTGACTCCTGATACGAAGGAATCCACCTACCAAAGCAAATCACCCGCAAGAAGGAAATGTGCCAGAAATGCCGCAATAGAACCTGTACGGCATGACCTGCAAGAACTGTGGCACAACGGGGGTGAGTTGCCAACTCGTGAATAGAAACATCTACAAGGATAAATCGAATGCAAGACATAATCCTAAGTCAACGATCAGTAAAATATCCACAAGAGTACATCTGAGTGTAATAAGGTGGCACGGTAACATCTAATCATGTATATAGTGCCAGGTACTCAGGTAACAACATGTCATCAGTGTAAGGTATGTCTGCATGAAGTATCAATGAAGAAATATCAATAATATCAATACACATATATTAGCGTCCCATACCACTAATATTGGTGTAAGATAAGCGTAAATCCAGTCTGTATATGAACCAAGTCTGTATATATGTGGAACCCGTCCACCTGTCACCCACTGACAGTAAGCATCATATATGCAATGTGAGGATATAACCAAAATCATGGAAAACTCATCATGAAACCCGTGCCAAACACCGACACGTAAATCCTCATCCGTATGGGGCTCCGTCTGCGGATATCGGCCCTCGGCCCCGGCAGTATGAGTCTACCCATGTCCATCTCTGGGCTCCGTCTGCGGATATCGGCCCGTCGGCCCCCGGCAGTACGCCCATCTCTCGGCTCCAGACGGTATCCCCCGGATATCCGCCGAGCTCAAATACAATCACCGGTAGGTACTCGCCCGCCTCCAGGCTCAATCGGCATAACCCATCGATCATCTCGCCGAGGGGAACCATACCGGGCCCACCACGAACCCGCAAACGGTACATCACCTCCTCGAATCGGGTTTCAAGCACACGTCTCAGCACCGAGAAAACGCGTGGTGGACGCACCGAAATATCATATCACGAGGTACCGGGTTTTCATAAAGTGCCTCTTTTCTTAAATAACCCCACGGTCCTCAAAAACCAGAAATCACATGAAAATCCAACATCCAGCAGTAAATCCAATGCGATGTACTTTGCAATCAATCCATGATATATGCGACATGTAAAGAGAGTAATCATATCGGAAATCATGCAACATGGAATAGGAATGCGCATATGTCAAAGGAAGCATCATATCACGAATGTAATAGTACTACTGTGTAGTGACATGGCAATTATCGATGATGAAGTGTGTGAGCCGGCAAATAGTGTACGTGAAACATACGCATCATCGATAATGGTGCTGGTGTCCTAACAGCATGATAATAGCATAATAATGAACATATGCCAGCAATGCGAATAGTATGAATATGCGGAAATCTAGTAATCAACAGCACAGTGAAGTATCTACTATGCAACTACACCTAAGTATCCTGTCAATCAGGAGGGGTAGGTGTGGAAACCACCTAAAACTGAGTCTAAGTATATATGTAGATATATAGTCGGTGATCCCGCCTCAATGTCATATCGTAAGATATCCTCTAGCTATGAGTACGGATCTATCATCAATATCAGCTCGTACGGTAAATCATCGTACGGCATTCCCAAAAGCTGGGTAGGGGTCAACATCTCACTGTCTCATCACATAACAAATATCACCATCATCAGATCATATAGTCTGGAGTACTACTCTATGTCTAGTACAAACAGTAACACCGGTAAAGTATGCATGCGGGGGTAAACACACATCCCAAGCCCGCAAGAATCACGAGTCATACCCCACATATGAATCGTATCAAATCACCGATCCCAGGGCACCAAGCCCACCATATCGACTCATCTCCAAAGTCGTCACATATCATCAATCACAGTGTAAGTACATGTGAAAAGCAAGGGTATATGTATAGGTGTAATTCTATCCTAGGGTTCGCGACTATGAACTACACTAGTCACTTTTAACCCTACATAACCAAAATACACCTAAAATCACAATACTATATAATAAACTATCTACGGACTGCGGGGGTGCTATACGCCATCCACCCGACTTTCCCCCGTAGATATAATCTACTCACCTTGCATCATCATTTGCGGACATCACCATGCATTTACTTGTCGTCCGAAGTCTTCATGGGTACCTACACATCAAAATATCGTATATGCGCATTAAAACCAAATCCAATCTAAAACGGCGCATAAACTCCAAAATGATACGATAAGGGGGCCTATAGGTGAAAACCTATGGCACGCCTTCAAAACCATCCATAATCCTCTATATCATCGTATAAACGACAATAGTCGAGGCAAAACACATTCCACCATTTCAGAATCCAAAAAAAATACGGAATACGGAAACACGAATCCAAAAACGACAACTTAGGATATATGTCCCAGATTTCACCCTAGACAGAATCTGTCAAAACTAGAAGTACCCAGGGCCAAGAATTGATGAAATGGGGCCAGGCACGCAAAACGAGGACATTCCTCTCTGGTCTGGCCGCAAATTGCGGCCAGAAAGGAGGTTTTGGCGGCCGGGAAGGAGAGTTAGGGGCTAGGGTTTTGGGGTTAGTTTCCTGGGTGCCTGCACATGCTACTGTCCACTCAATATTATTTTAGGGGTCTCGGGGTGATAGCAGATTCCATTTAACCCTCACAGATTTCACAATTTCCCCGATATCGGTTTCAAAAATCCGTATTCTGTGGTTCTAGCATCAGGTTTTGGGTTTCAAATCAAACACTAAGGGGTTGGTGTATCCTCAATTGAACTCAATTTCACAATACAACCCAAGTTCCTCTCAAACCCTAACTAGGTTTTCATCAAATCCTTAATATCACACAATATCGATTCTAAACTAAACATGGGGTTATAGGAAAGGCTATACTTAAACAAATGGTTCAGAAATTACCTTCATTAGCAACTCGAGAAAATTCTTGAGTTGCCCCCTAGTGGCCAAATCCATGCTTCTTTAGCTCCATGTGTAGATCTAGGGATTTTGCACATTTTTAATGAAAGGAGGTTGGGGTTTTGGATATGTTTTTGAGATGAAGTGAGAGGATTTAGTGGAGGGGAGAGAGGGCTAGGGCAGCAGCAGCAGCAACTATGGGAGAGAGGGGAAGAAATGAGAGTGAAGGAATGATGGAAGCATGGTGCAAAAAGGTAGGGTTGACCTTGTCCCTCTCTCTCTCATCATTACCTACTCTTTCCTTTTCTTTTCCCTTTTCTATTAAATCCCTAAACCTTCTCACAAGAATAGTAAACCCAAATGAAAACCATGGCTAGAAAAATACACAAGTATAGAAAAAGTGGTATGTGCAAGTTTTGCACAAAATTGCCAAAAAACCCAATTAGCGATTTTAATCGTGATTAGCACTAAATTAGTGTCAAAATGATCACAACAACTTAAAAATGTCATAATTTCGATAATTAACCCATTTTAGAATTTTCTATAATTTTTCATAATTTTTCTAACATTTTTCCTATTTATTTGCATTTAATATTAAAATAATCAATAAAATAATATTAAATTATAAAAATTCCCAAAATTAATATTTTATATTTTTGAAGATGTTACAGTGTTGCAACCAAGTCTGTTGGTCACTGTCACCCTGTATTACAAGAATACATTGATTCTGAACAAATGTTATTAGATACCGAACCTGATATACAAAATCATATCAGTCTCTTTATTTAGATAAAGAAGGATATAATTTTGTATTGTTGGATAATGTTTTGAACATTTCCTATATCAAAAGTTGATCGGTTCAGGCACGTTATCTAAAAGCATTGACGTTCTAAATCAAACTACAGTTCTTAGTATATAGAATACACACAAGAGGAAGAGTTCAGAAAAGAACGAATCCTTCTTGAGGCATTGTAGACTAGGTCATATCAATGCGACCCGACTAGCTAAAGTTACATTTAGATGTATATTTAAATCAGTTAGAATTTACATCTTGTGAAACTTGCCAGTTATGTCACAGAGATAAAATGACCATTGCTCTGTTTATTGGAAACAGAGAAAGAGTTAGTGAACTCTTAGGATGATACATGTTGATGTATGTAAGTCCTCTGTCTACACATGCCAAGATTGGTTCTTTGTACTTCATTACATTCTCTGATAATATCTCTTAAAATTCAGACATATGTTGCTGTTGAAACACAAGTCCGAACCTTTTGAGATATTCATAGAATATAAGTTAGAAGTAGAGAACCTAAATACGGATATAAGTATTATGTCCTTTGATGTTATCAAGGAGGAGAATACTTGAGCACGGAATTCCTGGATTATTCTAAATGAGAATGAGATTCTCTCTCAGCATTACTCCTCCACATACACCATAGCATGATGGTATATCGGGGCGGAGCAATCACACCCTATATGATATGGTGTGCTCTATGATGAGTACTACTGAGTTTCCTATTTCCTTTTGGGAGTTATGCACTTAAGAAGTTGCATACCTATTGAATAGGGTTCCGATCAAATCAAATGCCTACCATTTCATATGAGATATGGAAAGGGAAGAGCCCATCTCATAAGTCGGTTAAGATTTGGGGTTGTCCGGACTATGTCTAAAAGCAAAATCTGGAAAATCTCAAGGCAAGGTCAGTTATGTAGAACTGGAAAGAGTTCCAGCTATACAAACTGCAACTAATGATTTGGTAGAACCAAAGGATTCAATAGCAAACAACGAACCTCAGCCTCTCCACCGATCTAATAGGGTTCCTCACCCACCTGAGAGATACTTCGGTTTTCTCTATGACAGTGGGAGCGAGGATTGCATCATGAGATGATGACCCAACTAGTTTCGGGCTGGCCATCAGGAGTAGGACTCCGTAATAATGGCTGGATGCTTATCGATCTGAGATGAAATCCTTATACACCAACAAAGTATGGACTTTGGTTGCTTTATCTAAAGGGTTAAATCCCCATCAGGAGCAAGTATATCTTGAGAAGATTACTTGGTGTACATGGAAAAGTTGAGACTTTCAAAACTAGACTTGTTTAAGGTTTGCATAATAGACCAGTTGCGGCTAATGATGAAACTTTTTCTGGGGCCTATGCTTAAGTCCATCCAGATCCTACTTGCCACGGCTACATACCATGACTACGATATCTGGTGGTTGGGTGTCATAACTGCTTTTCTAAATATTGATTTAGAAGAGAACGTCTATAAGTACACAGCCAGAGAGCCTCGTAGACAGTGGGAGCAGCGGAAACGTATGCAAGATGTTTTATGTGATAAAACAGGCATCGCGGAGTTGGAACATCTGTTTTGATGTGATAGTTAAAGAGTTTGACATCATCAAAATGGTAGATGAACCTTGTATGTACAAAAAGATAGTAGGGAGTATGGTGGTGATCCTCGTAGAGTACGTGGATGACATACTCTTGATGGGGAAGTAGTTTCCTATGCTACGCTCGGTCAATCTCCGCTTATCACAAAGATTCTCCATATAGGATCAAAGTGATACCTACTAAATCCTGGGTTTTGGATCTATGAGATAGATCTAATTGGATGTTAGAATACTCACAAGTTATAGTGAGAGGGTATCAATCGGTCGTGGGGAGAATCACGGGAAAGGTTCCAGGGTGATAAGGACGACTGAATGTCAGTCGCAGGCATTGTCTTTACCCTCAGTGGAGGGACGGTATGTTGGAAGAGTTCCAAGCTAGATACCGTGGCATACTAGATGATAAAGGCTGGATACGTCGTTACCAAAGATGCTACCAAAAAGGAAGTCTGGGTGTATATTAGTTCATGAGATGAACTTCTTTCCTCCCATTGTGTGACAATGGAGTTGTGGCTTATGCCAAGGAACGCCCGTCCCATCAGTGATCCAGACATATTCTTAGGAAGTATCACCTGATCATGGAGATGGTTGATCTCCAGGGGATCAAGGTTAGGAGAGCAGACTCAGAGGACAACAGGGTGGATCCACTCATGAAAGGCCTTTTCCCAGAGAGAGACTTTTATGGGATGGTTGAGTATGAGATACTACAACCACTGCTATCAGATGGCCCTAGTGCAAGTGGGAGATTGTTAGTTATATGTATGCCCTAGAGGCAATTACTATACATAGGATGTATATTGTAGTGGATGCTTGGACATATATAGGGATGACTTTCTTGCTCGATATGATAGTATGCTATCTGGTTACTTTTTTACCTTAACGTGTACACTGATTGTCTCTCTGTTCCATGTTGGTAAAGCCCTTAGGATGTGTACTTGACTGCCTGGACTATGATGCGGATCATACTAGTGGGGACATGGTAGTCCACAAGTACATCCTTCAAAGTCCCTAGTCGTGGGTGTATCGAGACGGGGCATCGATATACCAGAGTAGACTAGCGTGTAGCTTCTCGACCCAAACAGATGGGCGATGGATGATCCCATATCCATTGGTGTTTGACATCAGAGATGATATACGGGTGCTCAGTAGAGACTGGGTACACTGGACGGACTCGCCGAGAACTCCCAGATGGTATTATACCTTACGTCAGATGGCAGTTCTCTGGTGACACTGGTACAGGTTAGTCTGTAGACCCGAGATCGTCATAGAGTCTTGTGTAATTCCTACTGTGCTTTGATTTCCATCATACCACGTCCAAGAAGGCATGCAAAAAGGTGGCTTTTGAGTACAGTCACGCATCACATGGAGGCAATGAGCGATAGGAGGGGTTCCGTCTCTCCCGGTATAGTGAGTTGATGTTGCGCAGTGCTCGATTGGCTATAACAGGAAGTCCTTGGCCAAGGAAGCTTTTGGGATTTACTGGTAAGTGTTACCAGAAGTTTCTCGACCTGTTATGAGCCTCATATCGACCCGACTTATCGAGTTATTGGGGTCCGACGTTTACCACCCCTAGACGAGATATGCGACATATCAAACGAACAGACCGGACTGTATGGTAGTGTTACTCGTTGGATTCACTGGAGTGTGAGCGGGCTTGCTCGTTGATCTTCTGATCGCTCAATACCCGGGTGGCCGTTACGTTTAGCAGACCGCTTGCGGCTTGTGGGTGTTTGATATGATCATCACCTGTTGCCGGCGTATTGACGAGTCTTTAGAGTCCTACACAGGGGTTTCCTGGCTCAAGCGAAATGAAATAGGAGCGCATATGAGATATGTGCAGGACCGAGGATAATACCAGTATGTGATACTGTATTCTATTCTCGCGATTTGTGACATTGATCGGTTGTATGCGATATGGCCGGGTTATCGGATCAAGTGTTGATTCGATAAGTTGTTACTATAGATATTAGTCGGTTATATGCGATATGACCGGATCGTTAAATCAAGTGTTGATTTAATGATTTAATGTATAATTATATATTTGATATATTACTTTACATTAACTAGTAATCGTTCACTTAAGATTTATTTTCTCACTTGAAAGTGTACATTGTTTATATGTGATATATGCAAGTGTACATGTTTGTATCATGCTTGATGATACAAACAAGTTAAGTGTATGAGACTTGAACCATATCAAGGTTGGATTAGGGTTTACTATTTTTCTAAAAAAATAACAAAAGAGGGTGACTTTGGTCAAAGGTATCAAGCTTCATGAAGCTTGATGAACATTGACAAAGTCAACTCTTTTGTCATTTGTTCAAGATACTAGCTAACCCAACCCTTAACCTTATGCTATGGTTAATTCTCTACAAGAGTTAAGCATGAGGGCTTAACTCAACCATGGTGCTATGATTAAAAGGATAAGTGTTCATATTATTCTTTTAATGGAATTCATTCTTTCTTCTTCTTCATCTTCATCAAGCTTGAAAAAACTTGCTAGCTCCAATCGCATCATGAGAAAAAGAGTGAGAAATCCAATTTTAAAGTGAACTCACTTCCTATTTCTTCATCCTCTACCACTTGCCATGTAGTATAGGGTGTTCTCTTCACAATGTTTTCGACCGAGTGAAGGAATAGCTTGAGTTTGAGTCTCCTCGACATAGATCATCTTCGGCCTCGAAGTCAATGACCTAGCCCGATCAGTTCTCCGACGAAACCATTTCTAGAGTCCGGGATCCGATGATCGCAGTGGAGGGACGTCAACACGGAGCTAAAGAAGTGGTGGGCTGAAATCTACAAAGGTTGTAATCCCTTTCACTTAGTAGCAAAGTCGTTTGCTTGCTTGGTTTTCGCCTTAACTTCTAGTTAAAGATCTAGTTTAGGGTTTCTCGGCACCGGAAAATTTTTGTTTGGCATGGTTGATGCCTTGTGGAACCTCTTGAGTGTGCCTAGGAACCCTACAACACATGCGCGAAGTGGTTATTCATACTTCATTACTTTCACAGATGATTTCTCTAGGTATGGACATGTCTTCTTAATGAAGCACAAATCCGAGGCCTTTGGGAAATTTCGGGAATACAAGAATGAAGTTGAAAAACAAACAGGCAAAAGTATAAAGACACTGAGATCTGATCGAGGTGGTGAATACTTGAGTGCCGAGTTTCTGGACTAGTTAAAAGAGAATGGAATTCTCTCTCAGCGTACTCCTCCATACACATCACAACACAACGGTGTATCTGAAAGGCGGAATCGAACCCTATTGGATATGGTTCGTTCCATGATGAGTAAAGCTGAGTTACCGCAATCTTTTTGGGGTTATGCACTAGAAGCAGATGCATTTCTCTTGAACAAGGCTCCAACCGAGACTGTGCCTACCACCCCATATCAGATGTGGAGTGGGAAGAAACCCTGTCTTAAGTATCTTAAGATATGTGGATGTCCAGCTTTTGTAAAAAAGCAGCATGCGGACAAGCTCGAGGCACGCTCAGTACTATGTAAGTTTGTGGGATACCCAAAGAACTCCAGGGTGTATCTTTTCTATTCCGCAGAAGAACAAAAAGTTTTTATTTCTCCGCATGCCCACTTCTTGGAAACTGAATTTTTGGGAAATCAGATAAGTGGGAGCGCAATAGAACTGGAAGAAATTCCAGAACCAAAAGTTGTTATTGAATGCTTGGATGAACCAGAAGTTTCATCAGAACCAGACATTCTTGCGCCGCTCTGCAGGAGTAGTAGGCAGTCTCATCCGCCCGAGAGATACTACGATTTTCTCATAGACGGGGATAGTGAGGATTGCACTATCGATTATGATGAGCCTACTAGCTTCCAGCAAGCCATTCAGAGCGGTGACTCGGTAAAATGGCTGGATGCAATGTGGACCGAAATGGAGTCCATGTACACCAACAAAGTATGGACGTTGGACGTTGCTCCAGATGGGGTAAAACCCGTAGGATGCAAGTGGATCTTCAAAAGGAAGATTGGTGTAGATGGACAGGTTGAGACCTATAAGGCTAGACCTGTTGCAAAGGGTTTTCGTCAAAGACTTGGTTTGGACTATGACAAAACCTTTTCTCCAGTGGCTATGCTGAAATCCATTCGGGTCCTTCTTGCCATTGCTGCCTTCCACGATTACGAAATCTGGCAGATGGACATAAAGACGGCTTTCCTAAATGGATATTTGGAAGAGTGCGTCTATATGGATCAGCCAGAGGGATTCATTCAGAGTGGGAGCAGCGGTAAAGTGTGCAAGTTGCTCAAGTCCATCAATGGACTGAAGCAGGCATCGCAGAGTTGGAACATCTGCTTTGATGATACTGTCAAAGGATTCGACTTTATCAAAAACCCAGATGAACCATGCATTTACAGTAAGATTGTAGGGAGTAATGTGGTATTCCTCGTCTTGTACGTCGATGACATTCTCCTAATAGGAAATGATATTCCTATATTACAGTCAGTCAAAGGATTCTTGTCACAGAGGTTCTCTATGAAGGACCTGGGCGATGCCAACTACATTCTGGGGATCCAGATCTATCGTGATAGATCTAAAAGAATGTTGGGACTTTCACAGTCAAGGTACATCGACACCATACTGAAACGATTCAGTATGGAAGATTCCAAGCGCGGTAATATACCGGCTTGTCACGGAATCACCCTCTCCAAAGAGATGTCTGCCAAGACTGATTTGTAAAGGACTTGCATGTCATCAATACCCTACGCATCTGCGGTAGGATCTATTATGTATGCGATGTTGTGTACCAGACCAGATGAGCATACGCATTGAGCATTGTAAGCCGGTATCAGTCGAACCCAGGGGAGAAACACTGGATAGCAGTAAAGAACATTCTCAAGTACCTGAGAAGGACTAAGGAGATGTTCATGGTGTATGGCGGAAAAGACCTCCAGATCGAGACCTTTGCTGACTCTAACTTCCAGAGTGACAGGGATGACTCCAAGTCCATGTCGGGTTATGTCTTTACCCTCAATAGAGGGGCGGTTTGCTGGAAGAGTTCCAAGCAGGAAACCGTTGCTGACTCAACTATGGAAGCGGAGTACATAGCTGCTTGCGATGTCGCAAAGGAAGCTGTCCGGATGAAGAAGTTCCTCACGGAGCTTCAGGTGGTTCCTACCAGTGCTGATCCAATACCGCTGTATTATGACAACAACGGTGCTATAGCTTTCGCGAAGGAACCCAGGTCCCATCAGAAGTCCAGGCACATTTTGAGGCGGTACCACCTGATCAGGGAGATCGTAGATCACCGGAAGAACGAGGTGAAGAGAGTAAATACAGAAGATAACACTGCTGATCCACTCACGAAGGCCTTACCCCAGACTCAGTTCGAGCGGCTGATCGAGATGATAGGTCTTCGATACGCCAGTTCATGGTCTTAGTGCAAGTGGGAGATTGTTAGTGTATATGCCCTAGAGGCCATTACTGTATCATACTAGCTTGTATATTACTTAATGGAAGCTTGGGATATTCACAGTTGTATAGACAATCTTGCTCAAAATGGTAGTATGCTACTTGGTTTGTTTCTACTTCAATATGTGCATGTGTTTCTTTTAGCATATAGCTTATACATATTACTAGAGCCCTTAGGATCTTTGCTTGATTACCAGCGTTGTGATGGTAGTCACACTCGTGGTGGCTGGGTAATCTATAAGAACATCCTTATACAGGTCCCTAGTCATAGGACTATCGAGATAGGGCATCGATACTCCGGAGTAGACTAGCGTATGCGCTTCTCATCCCAGCAGGGGAGATGGTCTGTCCCACAGCCATCATTACGTCGTACTGGAGATAGTATGCGGGTGCTCGTTGGGTTACGAGTACACTGGACAAGACTCATCAGGAACTATTGGTTGGTACTATACCTATCGTCAGTTATCAGTTCCCAGCTGACATGAGCACAGCTTAGTCCGCTGACTTGACACTGTCACTTCGCCTCGAGTGTGTTGCCACTGTACTTTGATTACTACCCTACCACGGCTCAAAGGAGTCGTGCAAATAGGTAGTTTTTAGGTGCAGTCTCGAAGCACTTGGAGGCAGTGACGGTTAGAAAAGATTCGTCTCTCCCGGTACTGGGGGTTGACATTACGCTGTGTGTAGGAGAGCCATTACACGAGTAATCTCTGGCCAGGGCAAGCGAGATATACAGGTAGGTTTCCAGTGTTATCTCAGGGTGTTCTGGGCTACACTCCGACACGACTTGTACCGCTATTAGGGGACTGACGTTTACCGCCCCCTAGGCCAGCCATGCGATGTATCAGACGAACAGACCGGACTGTACGGAGATTGTCACATTCAGGCTCAGTAGGAGTTCAGATGGGTTTCACCTCGTCCATCTTCTTGTCGGCATCTACCCGGGGACCGTTACGCACAGCTAATGCCGCTTGCGGTCTGTGGTTAAATCCACTGCCAGCGTAGTGTCGAGTCTTTAGAGTCCCACACAGAAAGCTATTCGCCTTTAGGCAAAAGAGTAGAGGTCGCATGGTTTTGCGACAGGGTTCGGTCACATCCATGCACTTGTGCACGTTTAGTGTCCGGACAGTTAACACTAGCGGGCTTTGGTTTAAGCCAGATACTAGTGTACGCTTTGGGATTAGTTTTATCTCGTTAGTATTCATGTTCCTCGGAACGCGGATGCGGGTGTGTATGCACGGTTGACAGAGAGACAGAGGCAGAGGCAGAGGATTCTCACTGGGGTCATTGACTATTGACTGTTCACTGTTGACATTGACTTTTGCTAAACCCTAATGAGAATAAGAAATATGATTAATGATAATATTAATTAAGTATTATTGTGTCATGGTTGAGATGAGGGGTTGACTTTGTTGACTTGTTGACTTTGTTGACCGGTTGACTAGGTTGGACTACTTACCATCATCATTGCAATGGCTATCATTTCATGGCAAAGTCTTTTGTTTGCTTGTTATGCTTTGCAATATGAGTGCATGAAATGATAATGCCACTTGATAAGATATGAACCATCACATAATACACAATTATTATTATTATTATTATTATTATTATTATTATTCTTTTTGGATTATGGGAGAGAGGTTGGCAAAAGAGTTACTCATTCTCTCATTTCATTTCTCTCTCTTGCTTGAGCTCTCCCTCTTGCTCTTCCTCTTGCTCTCTCTCTAGCTCAAGGCAAACCATTCTCATGTGTTGAGACTCATTGCCTTAATGATAAAAAGACACCAAAACAATCCTCTACTCATTCTAGTTCACAAGGCCTAGCAAGCTAAGTGTTCTAGTTTCTTCAAAGTTCGAAGAAGAAGCCAAAGGTAGAAGCTTTCGGGTGGATCCATCTTCGGCGCAAGGAGACGACGAGGTGAGGCCGATCCGTACACGGGAAAGAGTTGAAGACGAAGGAGTTCAAGAAAGGTATAGCCCCCTAACCGAGTAGGTAAAACTCTAGTTAGGTTGTTAGGTAGTTGTGTAACAAAGATCCGTATTTGTAGTCCATGTTACCACCCTCTTGAAAATCATTTTTCACCACTTCCGCAACCCCGTAAGTACCGGAGAAGGGTAGCATGGACTTACACATACTTTGTTGGTGTACATGGATTCGATCTCAGATCGCATTGCATCCAGCCATTTCAAAGAGTCACCAAGCGTGATGGCCTGCTCGAAACTAGTTGGGTCATCATCTTCCATGATGCAATCCCCGCTCCCACCATGAATGAGAAAACCGTAGTATCTCTCAGGTGGACGAGAAAACCTACTAGATCGGCGGAGAGGCTGGGGTTCGTCTGGTATTACCGAATCCTCTGGTTCCACTAAATCTTCAGTTACAGTTTGTGTTGCTGGAACTTCTTCCAGTTCTACCTCCTCGCCATAAATTTCTTTTGCAAGAAATTACTTTTATAAAAAGGTGGCGTGCCAAGAAACAAACACCTTTTGTTCTTCGGTGTGGTAGAAGATATACCCGCGTGAATGTTTGGGATATCCAATAAACTTGCACAGAATAGACCTTGCGCCGAGCTTTTCCGGATTTTGTGTTTTCACATATGCCGGACAAGCCAATATCCTAACATAATTAAGATATGGACTCATTCCTTTCCATATCTCATATGGAGTGGTTGGCATAGATTTGGTGGGAACCATATTCAATAGGTTTGCAGCTGTTTCCAGTGCATATCCCCAGAAGGAAATAGGCAACTCAGCCTTGCTCATCATAGAGCGCACCATATCTGATAGGGTGCGATTCCTCCGTTCCGATACACCGTTGTGCTGTGGTGTATAAGGAGGAGTAAGCTGAGAGAGAATCCCATTCTCTTTTAGATAATCTAGCAACTCATTGCTTAAGTATTCACCTCCTCGATCAGATCGAAGAATCTTAATACTTTTGCCCGTTTGATTCTCTTCTTCGTGCTTATATTCTCTGAATTTCTCAAAAGCTTCAGACTTGTGTTTCATCAAGAACACATGTCCGAATCTAGAGAGATCGTCAGTAAATGTAATGAAGTAGGAAGAACCGTTCCGGGCATGCGTAGACATGGGACCGCATACATCACTATGTACCAGTCCTAAGAGTTCCGTAACTCTTTCTCCGTGTCCACTAAACGGAGATTTGGTCATTTTTCCTTTGAGAGATGAATGGCAAGTGTCATAAGATGATAATTCGAACGGTTTCAAATATCCATCCTTATGTAACTTAGCCAGTCGTGTAGCATTGATATAACCAAGTCTACAATGCCACAAGTAGGATTCGTTCATTTCTGAACTTTTCCTCTTGTGTGTGTTTTGTATATTGAGGACTGTATTTTGATTTAGAATGAATATGCCATTATGTAACGAGCCTGATGCAATCAACTTTTGATCTATGAATATGTTCATAACATTATCCTTTACTACAAAATTATATCCTTCTTTACTTAATAAAGAAACTGATATAATGTTGCACATCATGTTCGGTATATAATAGCACTCATTTAGAATCAGTGTATTACGACTTGGCAATACTAGGTGATATTCGCCAACTGCTTTGGCTGCAATACTTGCACCATTTCCTACTTGAACGGAATGATCACCTTTTCCCAGTTCTCTACCTTTCCACAGCCCATGTAACAATTTACATATATGGGATCCTTATCCGGTATCTAATACCCAGGACGTAGGGTGAACTGAGAAATAGTTCTCAATAACTAACACACCTGAAGAAGATGCATCAACATGCATGTTCTTTTGGGCGGCTTGAGAATCCAGATATTCTCCTATTCCCTGTTCAGTCTTATAACTCATATAAGAAAGAACGAGTCCAACGTTCCCCTGCTCAGTATAATATGCGGGTTCAGTCAATACATCCATATTATTATCTTGATTATGGCCTGACATGGTCGCTACCTGGAGAGAGAGAGAGAAGAAAACACTTTAGCGTATGCTCTTGCAAGATTAGATTGGTTATTATCTTATCTAATCACGATGTCTCCCACTGTTTTTATCAAATCTTCCTTCAAACCCTAAAAGGTAAGATTAGCCGGGATTAATTACACCCTACAATTTCGTCAATCTTTCAGCCAGATCAGTGTCGGTACTTGAGGGAGGATCCCCGTGCTTTCGCACGGACCTAATTAAAGTAAACCTCGTTTTCCCAGAGGCGTAACCCCGTTAACACTTTTCTAGACACCTGCTTGATCGGCTAATTGTCCTGTGTAAAACTCTCCCAGGAGTAACTCTTACTCGCAGTGGGTATCGGGATCCATCTATCTCATAGGAGGTATGCAATCTCATTGCAAATTTCAACACTTGAAATTCACGATAATATTTTTGCCCCTAGCGTCCCATGACCTTGACGCAGGCCAACAAACCATAGTGCGCTAGTCAATTTCAACCCGCCATTTCTTGATTGAATCAAACCCACTCGCACGACCCTTGACAGAGTTCAACAAGGTCGTACGACTACCCTAATCCAATCACATCACATGCTTTACAGATAATTACAAATCAGCCACCGCACACTACGTCTTGACAGAGGTCAACAAACGCAGCACGAATACTAAATAGTCTTTATCAGAAATGACGGAGGGCTACTATAGGTTTTTCAGAAAACCTATTGTGTAGTGAACATGATATCGTCGTAGAATCGAGTGTTTTTAAAAAAGGAGTGTTTTTGAGGCTTTTCTAGTTTTTCTAAAGAGGTCACTCCCGGTGAAGGGATCTCGGCTCTTTCCCCATCGAATAAGGTGCAGGGTATATCATATATACCGTTGTGCAAAGCAAGACTATAGGAGCTGTCAAAAACTAAACCGCGAGTTTGTAGCATCTGGCAGTTTCGCTAAAGTGGTCACTCCCGGTAAAGGGATCTCGGCTCTTTCCTCATCGAATAAGGTGCAGGGTATATCATATATACCGCTATGCAAAGCAAAACTGTAGCTACCCTTTTTATAAAGTTTTAATTCTACAACATCTTTTAGGTTTCTTTTCTTTTTATTAATCTCATTAATAAAATCCCATCAGCTTATGCTTCCTAAGCATCACAGAAGAAACGAAAGCAGTTTTATTTATATATCAGCATATATATATAGTATAAGCATTCGTCTCACGCAGCAATATGATCTCATCACATAACATTGCAGCAGAAGAACATATATGAAATATTGGATATTCTAGGACGTCCGTGTTTTCAATACGACCCTGTATAAAACGCGGATTCCACGGTCGCGATGAATAGCCGGACCCACATCCCTAGACCCCTACAAGAGCGGCAAGTAACACTGCCAATTCTAGGGTTAGGAGACCCGGTCTCGACTCCTCGAGATGGCCTCCCACTGGACCCTAGAACCCGGTTACTTGTGCTCCCCTCCTTGGGTCTACCTAATGCGTAAAAGTAAATAATATACACTGGTGACATCAACCTCATCCCGGAAGTGCCCCAATAAAAGAATATTACATACAAATGAATTTTACATGAATGAAAATAAAAACCCTCATCTCATATAAAACCCCCGGCTATTTAGAACATGACAATCCAATATAACATATCTTAACAACACATAATATCACATATCATCAACGTAAGTAAGTATGCATACACCGATCGTCGTTGTCGTATAGCAACGAAAACCGGCAATACAACTACATACTACACTTACGGTCATAGAATTTTTTTTGTAAAACTACAATATTTGGAATCTACAATCACTTTAGACATCGTATATCCGAAATATCACATACTTCGCATTTCATGCCTAACTCTATGAATTCCACATATTGTATCACATTCCAGATAAATAGACAGTATTAAACTTTCCGAACAGATAATCAAATACCCAAAATTTCCTAAATTGCTCAACACTAGAGCAGAGTTCAAATAATCCCAGAATATGTCACAGTACCGGTGATCCAGCCGTAGAAGGGTCAAGCCATCGCCTCACATGTGACACGCCGTACTACCCCAAACCCTAAGGTTTAGAAGCTGTTCAAGACGGTCACATAATCGAGTTAAGGTTTGTTGTCTTCTAGAGGGTCCACCGCGTAACTTGTACATTTTTCCGAAAGATTTAAACCCGATAAAAATTCGACACTTAAAAGTTTTTCGTGCCGGGAAAAAATGAGTTAATGATATCCGTTCGAACATTTTAACAGTTTATAAATATACGGAAATAATAACGAATTTAAATATTCCGATCGAATCTATGATTACAAAATAAACACCAGAATACTCAACACTTGAGTCAGATTAATAATACCCAAAAGATAACACATTCAGAAATAGATATAACAGTGCAAAAACCAATGCATAACCCCTCTGTACGGCCGAGGAACCGCGGTTCAAGCGCGGTACGGCCGCGGGTCCGCGACGATTTGTACGTTGTATGCGCTCGTTTTTCACCATTACTCTTATATTTCTTTGCTGAATTTTTTAAGAATTTTTAATTCTGAAAAATCACAGTTTTTAGAAAAAATCCAGAGAGGGGTTCAAATCGTCGTATCGGAGTTCGTTAGGAGTTTTAACTTCGTAAACACGTCGCCTAATGCTCTAGCTAGGCTCTGATAACACTGAAGGGTTCCTAGGCACTCTTGTGAGGGTTCATAAGGCATCAAATATGCCCGAATAAAATTTTAGACTTGTTGAACAACCCAAAGCCCGGATCTTTGCTAGATTATCAGGGTTTAACATGCAAGTAAACATCTTTACCACTAAGTGTGAGGGATTACAACCTTTGTAGTCCGCTCCTTTGCTTCATAAGCTCCGAGTAGAAGTCCCTTCGCCGCGATCCACGATCTCCCGGACTCAAGAGAGGCTCCACGACTCGAACGATCCATGCTAGCTTGTAGTGTTCCGCTTCTCCGATGATCTACGTCGAAGTTGCAATAGCTCAAGCACTCTCATTCTAATGAGGTGAACACCCTAATCTAATGGTCTAGATTAGATGAGGATGATGGAGTAGTATTTATGCTTTCTTTTTATATTATAATCTCACATGAAATCATCACAAAAGGAATTTCTAGTGAGCTCTTTCAAAAACTCAAGAGAGAAGAAGATGAAGAATAATGAGATAATCCTTTTATGATGAATAGTAGATAAGAATATATGATTGATCATATAACTATGGTCAAGGATTAGAAGGTTAACCTTTGTAGAGAATAAACTAGGGCTAGGGTTTGGTTAGGTTAAATAATGAGTCATAAGATAATATCAAACAATATCTTACACTTGACAAAAGGAAAGCCTTTAGATGGTGCAAGAAGAAGCTAACCCTAATCAAACCCTAACCTTGCTTAACATCTACTAAACATGTTCTATTATCAACCATATCATGTCACAATAATATATATCACATATATATTATATATTTGCAAGAAAAGAAAATAATACAATTAACATATATCGCATATATATCAATGTATTAATCCGGTAAGAAAATGAAATAATAAAGTGAGCCAATATTAGATAATGTAATACAATTTATCATATATATTATTATACATTAAATCATCGAATCAACACTTGATCCGACAATCCGGCTATATCGAATATAACCGACTAATATATCATGTACCGATTCATCGAATCAACACTTGATCCGATGACCCGAATCATATCTAAATATCGTGAGAATATAGTACGGTATCACATATCGCATCATTATCCTCGGTCCTGCACATATCACATATGTGCCTCTACTCCGTTTTGCCTGAGCCAAGAAACCTCTATGTAGGACTCTAAAGAATTGTCAATACGCCGGTAACTGGTGATGATCATATCAAACACCCATAAGCTCCAAGCGGCCATCTAAATGTAACAGCCACCCAGGTATTGAGCGATCAGAACATCAACAAGCTAGAATGTCCGTTCTCCTGTGAATCCAATCAGTAACACTCACGTACAGTCCGGTCTGTCCGTCTGATATGTCACATATCAAGTCTAGGGGTAGATACGTCAGACCATAGCAACCAATAAGTCGTGTCGATGTGAGGCTCATAACAGGTCGAGAAACTACTGGTAACACTTACCAGTATATCTCTATATCATCCATGGCCAGGGACTTCCAGTTATAGCCAATCGAACACAGCACAACATCAACTCCCTATACCGGGAGAGACGAATCCCCTCCTATCGCTCATTGCCTCCATGTGATTCGGGACTGTACCCAAAATCCATCGTTTTGCACGCCCTCTTGGATGCGGTAAGGTGGAAATCAAAGCACAGTAGGAATCACGCAAGACTCTATGATGATCTCGGGTCTACAGACTACCCTGTGTTAGTTATGTATATGCCCTAGAGGCCATTGTTGTACATATGATGTATATTATAATGGATGCTTGGATATATATAGAGAAGACTTTCTTGCTCGTCGTGATAGTCTGCTATTTGGTTTCACTTTATCTTAACATGTTGACTTGTATTGGTTTACTGTTTTACTCTCATATGTTGATAAAGCCCTTAGGATTTGTACTCGACTACTGGGACTATGATGAGATCATACTAGTAGGGCCGCGGTAGTCGATGAGTACATCCTATAACTGTTCCTAGTCGAGGGTATATCGAGACAGGGCATCGATACACCAGTGTAGACTAGCGTATACGCATCTTGACCCATATGATGGGTGATGGATGATCCCATATCCATCGGTGTTTGACATCAGAGATGGTGTACGGGTGCTCAGTGGAGACTGGGTACACTGGACGGACTCGCCGAGAACTCCCAGATGGTGATATACCACACGTCAGATGGCAGTTCTCCGGTGACACAAGTACAGGGTAGTCTGTAGACCCGAGATCGTCTTGGAGTCTTGTGTGATTCCCACTGTGCTTTGATTTCCACCTTACCACGTCCTAGAGGGCGTGCAAAACGGTGGCTTTTGGGTACAGTCCCGAATCACATGGAGGCAATGAGCGATAGGAGGGGATTCGTCTCTCCCGGTATAGGGAGTTGATGTTGTGCTGTGTTCGATTGGCTATAACTGGAAGTCCCTGGCTAGGGCTGATATGGAGATTTACTGGTAAGTGTTACTAGTAGTTTCTCGACCCGTTATGAGCCACACATCGACCCGACTTATCGGTTACTGGGGTCTGACGTATACCACCCCTAGACTTGATATGCGACATATCAGACGAACAGACCGGACTGTACGGGTGTGTTACTGATTGGATTCACAGGAGAACGCACAGGCTAGCTTGTTGATCTTCTGATCGCTCAATACCTGGGTGGCTGTTACGTTTAGCTGACCGCTTGGAGCTTGTGGGTGTTTGATATGATTATCACCTGCTACCGGCGTATTGACGATTCTTTAGAGTCCTACACAGAGGTTTCTTGGCTCAGGCAAAACGGAGTAGAGGCACATATGTGATATGTGCAGGACCGAGAATAATGCGATATGGGATACCGTATTATATTCTCGCGATATTTAGATATGAACCGGGACATCGGATCAAGTGTTGATTCGATGAATCGGTACATGATATATTAGTCGGTAATATTTGATATAGCCGGATCGTCGGATCAAGTGTCGATTCGATGATTTAATATATAATAATATATATGATATATTTTATTACATTATCTAATATTGGCTCGCGTTATTATTTCATTTTCTCATTGGATGATACATTGATATATATGCGATATATGTTAATTGTATTATTTTCTTTTGTTGCAAATATATAATATATATGTGATATATATTATTGTGACATGATATGATTAATTGTTAAACATGTTTAAGGATGATTAATTGAGGTTAGGGTTTGATTTGGGTTAGATGCTTCATGCAACTTCTAGAAGCTTTTTTTCTTTTGTCATTCTTAAGATATTTTTGGATGACACATTCTTAACCCAACCAAACCCTAACTCTAGTTTATTCTCTACTAAATCTTAGCCACTCATCCTTGACCATGGTTTATAATCAATCATATACTCTTTCTTTCTATTCATCACAAAAGAAAATAATTCATTACCTTTTCCATTATCATCTTCTTCTCTCTTGAAGAAAGCTTACTAGATTTTCTTTATGTGATGAAATAATATGAGAAAATGATTTAAAAAGAAAGCAAAAATACTACTCTCTCATCCTCATCTCATCTAGCCCATGGGATTAGTGTGTTCATCTCTTTAGAGTGAGAAAGCTTGAGTCTTTGCAACTTCAAGGTAGATCATCGGAGATTTGGAATACTTCAAGCTAGCATGGATCGTTCGAGTCGTGGAGCCTCTCATGAGTCTGGGAGATCGTAGATCGCGGCAAAGGGACTTCCACTCGGAGCTTGTGAAGCGAAGGAGCGGACTATAAAGGTTGTAATCCCTCACACTTAGATAAATGTTATCATCTTGCATGTTAAACCCTAATAATCTAGCAAAGATCCCGGCTTTGGGTTGTTCGGCACGTCTAAATTTTAATCCGGGCATGTTTGATGCCTTATGAACCTTCACAAGAGTGCCTAGGAACCCTACAGTGGTATCAGAGCCTAGCTAGAGCATTAGGCGATGTGTTTGCGAAGTTAAAACTCCGATCGAACCCGAAACGACAACATTTGACCCCTCTCTGGAAATTTTTTAAATTTTGGGATTTTTCTGAATTAAAAATATGTAAAGAAATCAGCAGGGAATTCTATGGATTACCATGAAACACGTGCCCCCAATTCGTCTAAACGGCGGCAGAACCGCGGCGTAAGCATGCTTCCGCGGCGCTTCCGCGGCGGAATGATGGATTGCTGACACGTGTTTTCCATGGTAATGTCCGTAGGTGCTTGTTGATGCTTCTGGGTGTTTTTAATCTGTTTTAAGTGTTAATACTTCTGGGGTTTGTTTTTGTAATAGTAGATTCGAACGGAATATTTAAATTCGTATTTCTTTCCGGATATTTAGAAACTGTTAAACTATTTGAACGGATATCATTAACTTACTGTTTCCCGGTACGGCGAACTTTCAAGTGTTGAATTTTTATTGGGTTTAAATCTTTCGGAAAAATTGTACAAGTTAAGCGGTGGACCCTCTAGAAGACAACAAACCTTAACTCGATTATGTGACCGTCTTGAACTGCCTTTTGAACCTTCGGGTTTGGGGCAGTACGGCGTGCCACATGTGAGGCGTTGGCTTGACCCTTCTACGGCTGAATCACTGGTACTGTGACATATTTTGAGATTATTTGAACTCCGCTCAAGGGTTGAGCACTTTGGAAAATTTTGGGTATTTGATTATCTGTTCGGAAAGTTTAATACTGTCTATTTATCTGGAATGTGATACAATATGTGGAATTCATAGAGTTAGGCATGAAATGCGGAGTATGTGATATTTCGGATTTATGATGTCTAAAGTGATTGTGAATTCCAAATATTGTAGTTTTACACTTTCTTTTCTGTGACCGTAAGTGTAATATGTGATATCGCCGGTTTCGTTGCTATATGTCAATGACAATTAGGATGCGCATATTTACTTACGTTGATGATATGGGATATTATGTGTTGCTATGATATGTTATATTGGATCGTCGCGTTCAGAATAGCCGGGGGTTTTATGTGAGATGCGGGTTTTTATTTTCATTCATGTAAATTCATTTGTAATGTAATATTCTTTTATTTGGGGCACTTCCAGGTTGCGGTTGATGTCACCAGTGTATATTATTTACTTTTCCGCATTAGGTAGACCCAAGGAGGGGAGCACGAGTAACCGGGTTCTAGGGTCCAGTGGGAGGCCATCTCGAGGAGTCGAGACCGGGTCTCCTAACCCTAGAATTGGCAGTGTTACTTGCCGCTCTCGTAGGGGTCTTAGGATGTGGGTTTGGCTATTCGTCGCGACCGTGGAATCCGTGTTTTATACAGGCTCGTATTAAAAACACGGACGTCCTAGTATATCCAATATTTCATATATGTTCTTCTGCTGCAATGTTCTGTGATGAGATCATATTACTGCCTGAGACGAATGCTTATACTATATATATATGCTGATATATAAATATTACCGCTTTCGTTTCTTCTGTGATGCTTAGGAAGCATAAGCTGATGGGATTTTTATTAATGAGATTAATAAAAGAAAAGAAACCTAAAGATGTTGTAGAATCAAAACTTTATAAAAACTGTAGCTACAGTTTTGCTTTGCACAGTGATATATATGATATATCCTGCACCTTATTCGATGAGGAAAGGACCGAGATCCCTTCACCGGGAGTGACTCCTTTAGCAAAACAGGCAGATGCTACAAAACGCGGTTTGTCTTTTAAATGCTTTTTAGTGTTTTGCTTTGCACAGCGGTATATATGATATATCCTGCACCTTATTCGATGAGGAAAGGGCCGACGATCCCTTCACCGGGAGTGACCCCTTTAGCAAAACTATGAAAAAGCCTCAAAAACACTCCTTTTCAAAAACTACATGATTCTACGACGATATCAAGTTCATTACGCAAAGGGTTTTCTGAAAAACCTGTCGTAGCCCTCCGTCATTTCAGATAAATCCTACTTAGTATTCGTGCTGTGTTTGTTGACCTTGTCAAGGCACAGTGTACGATATCTAATTAGTGTTTATCTGCTAAAAACATGAGATGTGATTGGATTAGGGTATTCGTACGGCCTTGTTGACCTTGTCAAGGGTCATGCGGGTGGGTTTAATTCAATCAGGAAATGACGGGTTAAACTTGACTTGCGATTTATGGTTTGTTGACCTTGTCAAGGTCATAGATCGTTAGGGGCAAAATATTATCGGGAATTTCATGTGTTGAAATTTGCAATGAGATTGCATACCTCCTATAAGATAGTTGGATCCCGATACCCACTGCGAGTAAGAGTTACTCCTGGGAGAGTTTTACACAGGACAATTAGCCGATCAAGTAGGTGTCTAGAAAAGTGTTAACGGGGTTACGCCTCTGGGAAAACGAGGTTTACTTTAATTAGGTCCGTGCGAAAGCACGAGGAACCTCCCTCAAAGTACCGACACTGATCTGGCTGAAAGATTGACGAAATTGTAGGGTGTAATTAATCTCGGCTAATCTTACCTTTTAGGGTTTTAAGGTAGATTTGATAAAAACAGTGGGAGACATCCTGATTAGATAAGATAATAACCAATCTAATCTTGCAAGAGCATACGCTAAAGTATTTTTCTTCTCTCTCTCTCCAGGTAGCGACCATGTCAGGCAATAATCAAGATAATAATATGGATGTATTGACTGAACCCGATTATTGTACTGTGCAAGAGAACGTTAGACCCGTTCTTTCTTATAAGAGTTATAAGACTGAACAGGAAACAGGAGAATATCTGGATTCTCACGCCGCCCAAAAGAACATGCATGTTGATGCATCTTCTTCGGGTGTGTTAGTTATTGAGAACTGTTTCTCAGTTCACCCTACATCCTGGGTATTAGATACCGGATCAGGATCCCACATTTGTAAAAAGTTACATGGGCCACGTAAAGGTAGAGAACTGGGAAAAGGTGATCATTCCATTCAAGTAGGGAACGGTGCAAATGTTGCAGCCAAAGCAGTTGGCGAATATCACCTAATATTACCAATTAGTGATACACTGATTCTAAATGAGTGCTATTATATACCGAACATGATGTGCAACATTATATCAGTTTCTTTATTAAGTAAAGAAGGATATAATTTTGTAGTAAAGGATAATGTTATGAACATATTCCTAGATCAAAAGTTGATTGCATCAGGCTCGTTACATAATGGCATATTCATTCTAAACCAGAATGCAGTCCTCAATATACAAAACACACACAAGAGGAAAAGTTCAGATATGAACGAATCCTACTTGTCGCATTGTAGACTTGGTCATATCAATGCGACACGACTGGCTAAGTTACATAAAGATGGTTATTTGAATCCGTTCGAATTATCATCTTACGATACTTGCCATTCATGTCTCAAAGGAAAAATGACCAAAGCTCCGTTTAGTGGAGACGGAGAAAGAGTTACCGAACTCTTAGGACTGGTACATAGTGATGTATGCGGTCCCATGTCTACGCATGCCAGGAACGGTTCTTCCTACTTCATTACATTCACTGACGATCTCTCTAGATTCAGACATGTGTTCCTGATGAAACACAAGTCTGAAGCTTTTGAGAAATTCAGAGAATATAAGCACGAAGTAGAGAATCAAACGGGCAAAAGTATTAAGATTCTTCGATCTGATCGAGGAGGTGAATACTTAAGCAATGAGTTCCTAGATTATCTAAAAGAGAATGGGATTCTCTCTCAGCTTACTCCTCCTTATACACCACAGCACAACGGTGTATCTGATTGGAGAAATCGCACCCTATTAGATATGGTGCGCTCGATGATGAGTACAGCTGAGTTACCTATTTCCTTTTGGGGGTATGCGCTTGAGACAACAGCATACCTATCGAATCAAGTTCCAACTAAATCTGTAACTACCACACCATATGAGATATGGAGTGGGAAGAGACCGTATCTTAAACGAGTTAAGATATGGGGTTGTCCGGCCTATGTCAAAAGGCAAAATCCGGACAAACTCGAGGCACGGTCAGTTCTTTGCAAGTTTGTAGGATATCTGAAGAATTCTTATGGATATTTTTTCTATCACAGTGAGGAGCAAAAAGTGTTTGTTGCTCAACATGCCACCTTTTTAGAAAAGGAATTTCTTGAAAAAGAGATTAGTGGCTCTGAGGTAGAACTGGAAGAAGTTCCAGCAACACAAACTGCAACTGAAGATTTAGTGGAACCAGAGGATTCAGTAGTACCCGACGAACCGCAGCCTCTCCGCCGATCTAGTAGGGTTTCTCGTCCACCTGAGAGATACTACGGTTTTCTCATTGATGGTGGAAGCGAGGACTGCATCATGGATGATGATGAACCGACTAGTTTCGAGCAGGCCATCACAAGTGGTGACTCTGTGAATTGGCTGGATGCAATGCGATCTGAGATGGAATCCATGTACACCAACAAAGTATGGACTTTGGAAAATGCTCCTGAAGGGGTAAAACCCATTGGGCGCAAGTGGATCTTTAAAAAGAAATTTGGTGTAGATGGAAAAGTTGAGACTTTCAAAGCTAGACTTGTAGCAAAGGGATTTCGTCAACGACCAGGTGTGGATTATGACGAAACCTTTTCTCCAGTGGCTATGCTTAAGTCCATCCGGATCTTACTTGCCATTGCTGCATACCATGACTACGAAATCTGGCAAATGGATGTTAAGACCGCCTTTCTAAACGGTGATTTAGAAGAGAGCGTGTACATGACTCAGCCAGAGGGCTTCATAGATAGTGGGAGCAGCGGAAAGGTGTGCAAGCTGCTTAAATCCATTTATGGGTTAAAGCAAGCATCGCGGAGTTGGAACATCTGTTTTGATGTTGTAGTCAAAGAGTTTGACTTCATCAAAAATATAGATGAACCTTGTATCTATAAGAAGGTAGCAGAGGGTAAGGTAGTCTTCCTCGTATTGTACGTGGATGACATACTCTTGATAGGAAATGATATTCCTATGCTGCAATCAGTCAAGCTCTTCTTATCACAGAGATTCTCAATGAAAGATCTAGGTGATGCCTCCTGCGTATTGGGAATTATGATCTATAGAGATAGATCTAAACGGATACTGGGATTGTCCCAATCCAGGTACATTGACACCATACTAAAGAGATTTAGTATGGAAGATTCCAAGCGTGGGAACCAACCCACGATCTCTGGACTCACTCTCTCTAAAGAGATGTCTCCCAAGACTGATTTGGAGAGAGCTCGCATGCAAGGGATACCCTATGCTTCGGCAGTAGGCTCTATCATGTATGCGATGCTATGTACCAGACCCGATGTAGCATACTCACTAAGTGTAGTGAGTCGGTATCAAGCAGATCCTGCAGAGAGTCATTGGACAACAGTGAAGAACATTCTCAAGTACTTACGAAGGACTAAGGAGATGTTCTTGGTGTATGGTAACGGAGAACTCCAGGTGGAGTCTTTTACCGATTCCAGCATCCAAAGTGATATGGACGACTCTAAGTCGCATTCGGGTTTTGTCTTTACCCTCAATGGAGGGGCGGTATGTTGGAAAAGTTCCAAACAGGATACCGTTGCAGACTCGACGATGGAGGCTGAATACATCGCTGCCAACGATGCTGCCAAAGAGGCTGTCTGGATCAAGAAGTTCATTAGTGAACTTGGTGTGGTTCCATCCATTGGGCATCCAATACCTCTGTATTGCGATAACAATGGAGCTGTGGCGTTAGCCATGGAACCCAGGTCCCATCAAAATTCCAGACATATTCTGAGGCGGTATCACCTGATCAGGGAGATAGTTGATCGCCGGGAAATCGAGGCCAGGAGAGTAGATACGAAGGACAACACTGCGGATGCATTCACGAAGGCTATTCCCCAGATACAGTTTGAGAGATTATTCGGGATGCTAGGTATGCGATACTACAGCAGCTGGCCTTAGTGCAAGTGGGAGATTGTTAGTTATGTATATGCCCTAGAGGCCATTGTTGTACATATGATGTATATTATAATGGATGCTTGGATATATATAGAGAAGACTTTCTTGCTCGTCATGATAGTATGCTATTTGGTTTCACTTTATCTTAACATGTTGACTTGTATTGGTTTACTGTTTTACTCTCATATGTTGATAAAACCCTTAGGATTTGTACTCGACTATTGGGACTATGATGAGATCATAATAGTGGGGCCGCGGTAGTCGAAGAGTACATCCTATAACTGTTCCTAGTCGAGGGTATATCGAGACAGGGCATCGATACACCAGTGTAGACTAGCGTATACGCATCTTGACCCATATGATGGGTGATGGATGATCCCATATCCATCGGTGTTTGACATCAGAGATGGTGTACGGGTGCTCAGTGGAGACTGGGTACACTGGACGGACTCGCCGAGAACTCCCAGATGGTGATATACCACACGTCAGATGGCAGTTCTCCGGTGACACAAGTACAGGTAGTCTGTAGACCCGAGATCGTCATGGAGTCTTGTGTGATTCCCACCGTGCTTTGATTTCCACCTTACCACGTCCAAGAGGGCGTGCAAAACGGTGGCTTTTGGGTACAGTCCCGAATCACATGGATGCAATGAGCGATAGGAGGGGATTCGTCTCTCCCGGTATAGGGAGTTGATGTTGTGCTGTGTTCGATTGGCTATAACTGGAAGTCCCTGGCCAGGGCTGATATGGAGATTTACTGGTAAGTGTTACTAGTAGTTTCTCGACCCGTTATGAGCTACACATCGACACGACTTATCGGTTACTGGGGTCTGACGTATACCACCCCTAGACTTGATATGCGACATATCAGACGAACAGACCGTACTGTATGGGTGTGTTACTGATTGGATTCACCGGAGAACGCACAGACTAGCTTGTTGATCTTCTGATCGGTCAATACCTAGGTGGCTGTTACGTTTAGCTGACCGCTTGCAGCTTGTGGGTGTTTGATATGATCATCACCTGCTACCAGTGTATTGACGATTCTTTAGAGTCCTACACAGAGGTTTCTTGGCTCAGGCAAAACGGAGTAGAGGCATATATGTGATATGTGCAGGACCGAGAATAATGCGATATGGGATACCGTATTATATTCTCGCGATATTTAGATATGAACCGGGACATCGGATCAAGTGTTGATTCGATGAATCGGTACATGATATATTTGTCGGTAATATTCGATATAGCCGGATCATCGATTCAAGTGTTGATTCGATGATTTAATGTATAATAATATATATGATATATTGTATTACATTATCTAATATTGGCTCGAGTTATTATTTCATTTTCTCATTGGATGATACATTGATATATATGCGATATATGTTAATTGTATTATTTTCTTTTGTTGCAAATATATAATATATATGTGATATATATTATTGTGACATGATATGATTAATTGTTAAACATGTTTAAGGATGATTAATTGAGGTTAGGGTTTGATTTGGGTTAGATGTTTCATGCACCTTCTAGAATCTTTTTTTTTCTTTTGTCATTCTTAAGATATTTTTGGATGACACATTCTTAACCCAACCAAACCCTAACTCTAGTTTATTCTCTACTAAATCCTAGCCACTCATCCTTGACCATGGTTTATAATCAATCATATACTCTTTCTTTCTATTCATCACAGAAGAAAATAATTCATTACCTTTTCCATTATCATCTTCTTCTCTCTTGAAGAAAGCTTACTAGATTTTCTTTATGTGATGAAATAATATGAGAAAATGATTTAAAAAGAAAGCAAAAATACTACTCTCTCATCCTCATCTCATCTAGCCCATGAGATTAGTGTGTTCATCTCTTTAGAGTGAGAAAGCTTGAGTCTTTGCAACTTCAAGGTAGATCATCGGAGATTTGGAATACTTCAAGCTAGCCTGGATCGTTCGAGTCGTGGAGCCTCTCATGTGTCCGGGAGATCGTGGATCGCGGCAAAGGGACTTCCACTCGGAGCTTGTGAAGCGAAGGAGCGGACTACAAAGGTTGTAATCCCTCACACTTAGATAAAAGTTATCATCTTGCATGTTAAACCCTAATAATCTAGCAAAGATCCCGGCTTTGGGTTGTTCGGGACGTCTAAATTTTAATCCGGGCATGTTTGATGCCTTATGAACCTTCACAAGAGTGCCTAGGAACCCTACACCCTGTACCAGTGTCCCCGGAGAACTGCCATCTGACGTGTGGTATATCACCATCTGGGAGTTCTCGGCGAGTCCGTCCAGTGTACACAGTCTCCACTGAGCACTCGTACACCATCCTTGATGTCAAACACCGATGGATATGGGATCATCCATCGCCCATCATATGGGTCAAGATGCGTATACGCTAGTCTACTCTGGTGTATTGATGCCCTGTCTCGATATACCCTCGACTAGGAACATTTATAGGATGTACTCATCGACTACCGTAGCCCCACTAGTATGATCTCATCATAATCACAGTAGTCGAGTACAGATCCTAAGGGCTTTATCAACATGTGAGAGAAAGACAGTATAACAATACAAGTCAACATGTTAAGATAAAGTGAAACCAAATAGCATACTATCACGACGAGCAAGAAAGTCCTCTCTGTATATATCCAAGCATCCATCATAATATACATCATATGTACAACAATGGCCTCTAGGGCATATACATAACAAACAGGTACTTGGCGGGTAGTTTGCCGTACCCGTACCCGTAGGGGTCTGGGGTGGGGTAATGGCTATTCATCACAACTGTGTAATCCGTCTTTCCTTGCAGGCTCAAAAGAAACGCGGATTGCTTGAATATCCAATAAAGTTCATCTGTGATCTAGAATGCCTATTATTGCGTCTGACGAATGTACAATATCTATATATGATAGCTATTTAGACGTCACTTATGTTTTACACCCGCACTAGCCCAGCCCCCGCTCTGCCGTTAGTTAAGTAACCTAACGGGTGATGACGGGACCCCGTGGCGAATGCGGATAGCATAAGAGGACGTTGTATTTTCGTTGTTATCTGTAATGATAGGTTAATGATGGGACACATTATTTTTAATGCAAAGAAAAATAAAACCTAAACTGAATCGTTGGAATAATTTCTAAACCACTCGGTTTTCTTCAAAAAGCAAATTTTAAATACGGAGCTTAAACCATTCCTTTTAATAAAGGCTATCATGGTTCCTTCGATCATATCAAGTTTACTACGTTAACTGTGTTTTTCCAAAAACCAGCCGTAGCCCTTCGTCATTTCAAATAGACAGCACATCGTATTCATGCTATGCTTGTTGGCCTACGTCAAGGCATAGTGTATGGTAGCAGTGTGTTTGCTTATTTGTTGCATAGATAGATGCATTAGTATAGGACAGATGTACAGCCTTGTTGGCCTACGTCAAGGCATGTACGATGTACATAAATTAATCAGGACCACGACGAGTAGAACTTGACTTGCGTCTTATGATTTGTTGGCCTACGTCAAGGTCATAAGAGCTTGGGGTAAAAATCATATCGGGAGTTTCAAACATAAAGGAAACTTGCAGATTTAGCATACCTTCTAGAGTGTGGTGACTAGAGTGGCATCCATCTAGTGCATCATGCAATGATAGTTGGATCCCGATCCCACTGATGAGTAGGATTACTCTCGGGAAACTTTCTCACTTAACATTCAATTCTATAAACCAAGTAGGTGTCGAGAAAGGTGTTAGAGGGGCTACGCCTCCAGGGAAAAGTGGTTATTGAATTAAGGAACTTCGCGAAAGCGTTCGAAAACCTCCCTCGAAGTACCAACACCGGCCTGGCTCAAAGGTTAAGCAAGTATTGTGACGTGTGATTAAATCCTGACTAGTTCTTCTTTTAGGTTTTGAAAAAGGATTTGAGGGAACATTGGGAGCCATCCTGTTTAGATAAATTGATAACCAATCTAAACTTGCAATAGCATATGCTGAGTGTTTTCTTTTCTCTCTCTCTGTCATCTATGATGACAGGACTAAAACTATTACTTGAAAAAAATATACTGACCGGGCAGAACTATAAAGATTGGCTAAGGAACATCAACATTTCACTCACTTATGACAAAGTAGCATATGTTACCACCGTTGTTCTTCCCCTTACCCCAGGACCAGATTCCTCAGTTGTGGAGAAGGAAGTTCGCAAAACCTGGGATCTAGACTGTGAGCGAGCTAAGTGTATCGTGCTGGCGTCCATGAACAATGAACTCCAGAAACAGCACGAGAGTATGGATATTATATCCATCTTTCTCCATTGCAAGGAATTGTATGGGGAGCACTCCCGTATCGCGAGGTACGAGACCTCATGGAAACTCTTCCAGATGAGGTTAGTGTAAGTGCACGGCGGCGCCCCGGCCGTCAATCCGACGGCCAAATGCGGAAGCGGTGATAAACTTTAATTTTCTTGAACTGGCAAACCACCGCGCACTAATACCCGGATCGAACCATTAACTAGTCCTAGCTAACTACAAGATGGGGAAGAGAGATATACCGACTGATCCAAGTCTTCCGGTCTTCTCGTCGTCGTCCCGATCTCCTGCGGAAGCTCCGGTCTCCACCTCGTCGCCGGAAGTGCACCACATCGCCTACTTCTTTTACGGGCTCCCACCTCAATGCCAAGGCAACTCGGGCACGAAGCTGGCTAGTCGACGTGCCCAAGATTTGCTGTAGAATATGTGTAGAACCATGTCTCATTTTTGGGGTTGTATGGAGTTGCCATTTGGTGGAGGGATGATATAAGAACTATATGGAGGGACTTGGGGATTTTTGGAGCATGAAAAGAACAACAAATCCCCATCCAAAAATTTGGACAGCCCACTTCATGAAGTGGCCGGCCATGACAATGGTGGAGGGGTGAATGAGAGAGTGGGAGTGTATCAAAAAAAAATGGGAGCCATACTCATATCATACCAAAGAGAGAGAGAGAGGAAAGGTTATCATATGAACCAATGATAACAAGGCAAAACCAACACTCAACTAACAACCATCTCTCATCATCAACAATCATGTCTACAAAAGTCATGCCAAGATCAACTAAAGAAAGTCAAGGTATGGTGCAACATCATGAAACCATCATGATACAAAAATATGCAAAGACCTCCTCCACAAATACTTATTTGCAACAATGCAAATAAGCCCTCCTCCACCAAACTTCGGCCAATGAACGATATAAAGGAAATTGGCCGAAACGGAAAGCAAACTGGCAACTCCAGAAAACTGGTCCCGTAATAAATTACAGGAAAAACCCGATACTGTGCATACACACCCGCATTTGTATTCCGACCGAAATACAAATGCAATGAGACAAAATCTATACTGTACTATACTAGGATCCAGCTTAAACCAAAGACGGCTAGTAATATCCGTCCGATTCTGATCCGTGCAATACCGCACGTATCTGATCGAACACTGCCATATATCCATACGGCATATAGTACAAACTGCCCGATCCTGATCCGTGCAATACCGTACGTATCTGATCGGACCTTGCCATATCTCCATACGGCCTCTACAACTTTTCGCCCGAAAGCTGAGTAACTGAATGTGGGGGACTCTAAAGACTTGTCAACACCTTGGTTGTGGATTTAACCCCTAGCACGTCAGAGGTGTTGGAGATAGTGCCCTCAGAGTCAATTATTGGATCACAGGCACGTGAATGCAATGATTGAGGGAGGACCTATCCCGGTAGGACAGTCTTACTCGAGATGATAGTATGCTATCTGGTTTATCTTTATCATCGTGTACTGCTTTAGGTGACCTGGCATGTCGCTATTACACGTTGATAGAGCCCCTAGGATTCTTGCTTGACTGCCGGCAGTATGATGGCGATCATATACGTGGGAGCTGGTAGTCTATAAGCACATCCTTAAAAGTTCCCTAGTCGTAGGAGTTTCGAGACAGGGCATCGATACTCCATTAGTAGACTAGTGTATACAGTCGAGACCCCGACGAGGGGCGGTGGCCGGTCTCACAAGCCACTGGTGTCAGTTGGTTCACCTAAGATCTATACAGGTGCTCATTGGGTTATGAGTACACCGGACAGGACTCGCCGGGAACCTGCCAGTTGGGATTATACCAGACGTCAGATAGCAGTTCCCTGGTGACATGTGTACAGGTTAGTTCATCGACCTGAGATCGTCATTTGTCTCGTGTGAGTTCCCACTGTGCTTTGATTACTACCCTACCACGGCTCAAACGAGTCGTGCAAACAGGTTTTAGTTGGGTACAGTCCCGAGCCACATGGAGGCAGTGAGCGGATCTGCAGGGGTTCGTCTCTCCCGGTATTGGGGGTGAGGTCGCGCTGTGTCTAAGAGAGCCATTACGCAAAGCCCTCGGCCGAGGCAGGAGATTTACTGGTAGGTATTCCAGTAATATCTCAGGGCGTTCTGGGCTACACTCCGACACGACTTGTACCGCTTTTGGGGGTCTGACTTTTACCAACCCCCTAGGCCCGACATGCGATGCTCATAGATGAACGGACTGGACTGTACGGATATTGTCACTGACAGGCTCAGTTGGGTGTCGGGGTGAGCTTCCTCATCGATGTCCCTTTTGGTCAATAGCTGGAGGCCCGTCACGTATTGGCTTATATCTCTGACGTGCTAGTGGTTAAATCCACAGCCATAGTATTGACGAGTATTTAGAGTCCACCACACTTTCAGTTACTCAAGCTTTCGGGCGAAACGCTGTAGAGGCCGTATGGAGATATGGCAGGGTCCGATCAGATACGTGCGGTATTGCACGGATCAGGATCGGACAGTTTTGTACTAGTGGCCGTATAGTTATATGGTAGGGTTCGATCTGATACGTGCGGTATTGCACGGATCAGGATCGAACGGATATTACTAGCCGGCTTTGGTTTAAGCCGGTCCTAGTTTAGTATAGTGTAGATTTTGTCTCATTGCATTTGTATCCGGTCGGAATACAGATGCGGGTGTGTATGCACAGTATCGGGGTTTTCCTGTAATTTATTACGGGACCAGTTTTCTGGAGTTGCCAGTTTGCATTCCGTTCCGGCCGGTTTTTCCTTTGTTCTTTCCCGGCCGGACTTTTCCGATGGAGGGGGTAATTTGTAGTTTTGCAAATTACATTTGTGGAGGGGGTTTCTTGCATTTGTATTCATTATGATAAGCATCTTTTGTTTTTCATCCATAATGGTGCTTTAATGGTGATATGAAAGGTTATGGGTTTGATGTGAATTAAGCATGGTTGATGTTTGTTTGTGGTCACCTCTTGATTTATCCTACACTCACCTCCCTTCATGATTTGCTTTTTCCCTCCACCATTTCCAAGCTTGAAGGGCCGGCCACTATGGTATGAGGATGAGAGAAATTTCCATTTTTAGTGTGGCACATATTTCTTCATCTCATTCTTCTAGTTTTGGAAAAATGAAAGCACCATTTTTCTTTAAACTTATTCCTCCATCCAATGGCAACTTCATTACCCCAAAAAGAGACAAGCATCTTCTACACTAAACATTCTACAGCATATCTTGAGCATGTCGAGTTGCCGGCTTCATGCCCGAGTTGCCTCGGTATCGAGGCGGGAGCCCGTAAAAGACGCAGGCGATGTGGTGCCCTTCCGGTGAGGAGGCGACGATGTGGAGACAAGACTTTCCGCGGGAGATCGGGACGATGACGAGAAGACCGGAGGACTCGGATCACTCGGTATACTTCTCTCACCCTTTCTCTTCTTAGCTAGTATCGGTTAATGGTTACGATCCAGATATATTGTCCGCGGTAGCGCCAGTTTAAAAGATAAGAAAATTTTGATTCAGCAATTTGGCCTCGGATAGACGGCCGGGGCGCTGCCGTGGCGCAACAAGAGGTATAAGCCAATACGTAACGGGTTACCAGGTATTGACTAAAAGGGACGTCTGTGAGCAAACTCAGCCTGACAACCCTACTGAGCCTGTCAGTGACAATATCCGTACAGTCCGGTCCGTTCGTCTATGAGTATCGCATGGCGGGCCTAGGGGGTTGGTAAAAGTCAGACCCCCAAAAGCGGTACAAGTCGTGTCGGAGTGTAGCCCAGAACACCCTGAGATACTACTGGAATACCTACCAGTAAATCTCCTTGCCTCGACCGAGGGCTTTGTGTAATGGCTCTCCTAGACACAGCATGACCTCACCCCCAATACCGGGAGAGACGAACCCCTGAAGATACGCTCACTGCCTCTATGTGGCTCGGGACTGTACCCAACTAAAACCTGTTTGCACGACTCCTTTATGCCGTGGTAGGGTAGTAATCAAAGTACAGTGGGAACTCACACAAGACAAATGACGATCCCCAGGTCGATGAACTAACATGTACACATGTCACCAGGGAACTGCCATCTGATGTCTGGTATATGACCAACTAGCATGTTCCCGGTGAGTCCTGTCCGGTGTACTCATAACCCAATGAGCACCTGTATATATCTTAGGTGATCCAACTGACACCAGTGGCTTGTGAGACCGGCCACCGCCCCTCGTCGGGGTCTCGACTGTATACACTAGTCTACTCTGGAGTATCGATGCCCTGTCTCGAAACTCACACGACTGGGACCATTTAAGGATATGCTTATAGACCCCAGCTCCCACTTATATGATCGCCCTCATACTGCTGCTGGTCAAGCAAGAATCCTAGGGGCTCTATCAACGTGTAATAGAGACTTGTCAGGTCACCTAAAACAGTACACGATGATAAAGGCAAATCAGATAGCATACTATCATCTCGAGTAAGACTGTCCTACCGGGATAGGTCCTCCATCAATCATTGCAATCACGTACCTGTGACCTAATAATTGACTCTGAGGGCACTACTCCAACAATCTCCTACTTGCACTCAAGGCTAATTATTGCGATGTGGCATACTTACAGCTCGTATGATACCGAACACCCAACTCCTCTACTTGTCAGCCTCACAAATCTCGTTTGCGAAACTATTGCGTTCGAGGAATAGCCTCAGTCAGTGGATCCGCTTTGTTGTTTCTTTCTATGTCTCTCTATATCTCAAGTTCGCGGAGAAAGCCATCTCCCGAAAAGAGTAATACCTGTCTTAGAATGTGTCTGGATGTCTAATGGGACCTAGCTAATAAATGAACTCCAAATCCAAACTTCTTAGACTGTATCGTCAACCGAACTTAATCAGTATCCTGCGCCATGCCACCCTCAGTATTGCCTTGGACCACCTGTCTAAAATACTGCCCCTCATCAGAAGGAAAACTATAACTCTGACAACCTCCGTGTCGTCCAGGTCACCTTGGAAGCCTGGAATGATAACTGTCTCCTGCATGAGGCTGTCGTTATCATATCCCTAGAACATCCACTTATATTCTAACACTGCTTCCGACTGTTTCTCCAGGATTGGATTAATGTCAACTTATTGCATCTAGTGCAAGAACAACATCTGGTGTGGTACTAGACATCTCATGATTGACTCAATTGCCTAAGCAAGTGATCTGCCAATCATGCACATCCCTCTCCCCTTTAGTCTGTAAGACACCTTTAGAGAGGGTGACTCCATTACCTGTAGGTACACTACCGTGCCAGGAGTCGTCCATTCTAAATACCCTTAGAATGCTGTCTAAGTACCCAGATTGGGAGACTACCCAAATCTAGATCTAAAACCATAGATCTAGTAACCAGTATGTCTGATATAAAATCCATTTCCTTTGTGGAGAAACCACTGTGTGACGACCAAAGTATAACCGATTGTAGTATAGGAGTTTCTTTTCCTACTCTGTGTATGTCATCCAAATACCAGGATATCACACCCTACTACCTTCTCAACAGATCCATTCCCTATTCTGATGAAGTCAAACCCATGACTGTCACGTCAGAAATAGAAGATCTATCTCCGCTACATCTGCTTTAGTCTATAAATAGACATAAGCTACCTGTCCACCAATGCTTCCGCTGCTCCCACTGACTACGACAACCCTCTGGCAGAGTCATATAGACGTACACTTCTAAAACTAGTTTAGAACGACGCTATACTCATCCTCCCGTCGGGTCTCGCAGCCTGGAACAAAACCAATGGTAATTGCGGGTAAACAAGAACTTCCATGTCACCGTCCTTGAGGCTACCGTAGTACCTCTCGGGTGCCTGAAGTTACCCACCTTTTCTGCGGAGTGGCCAATGGAATGTCAAACCAGATTGAATCTTTAGGTTCCTATGAAATCTTCAGTAATCGTTTGTGGTTCTGGAATCACTCCCAGTTCTACCATACTCCCACTACTGTTTTCTGAAAAAATCCATTTTTAATAAAACTGTGGCGAGTCTAGAACAATATTGCTATTGTTCATCCAGATGGTAGAAAGTCAACCCTAGTCATAGCCTGGGTCAACCCACAAACAGCCATTACAGAAACGTGCCTTGAGTTGTCCAGTGTCTGGTTTTAATCATAAACCGGACAACTCCCTGTACCTTAACACGGTTAAGATATGAACTGTTCTATATCCAATATAGAACCAGAGGCACTGATTTAATTGAACCAGATTCAAATCATGCAGCTGTCTCCAGTGCATGTCAACTAAATGGAAGGAGGCCGATCAGCGTTACTCAACTTAGGAATGCTTCCATACATGAGTAACCTGAAAGAGAAGCAAGATATCTTAATCATTACTATCAACTGAATACCATACACAAGTATCCACTTCTTCGATTGCTTTGAAGAATCCCGATACTTGCTACACCTGGTTCTCTACTCTATTCAAATAGCTATAACTTCTCAAAATTCGGACCCTGTGTTTCCACGAAACACCTGTCTAAAAACTAGAGAAGTCATAAGTAAACCGAATATAGTATGAGGACAAACCCCTCTGTCCTGATGGACCCTGGACAACATACAATACTCTGTATAAGTCCCTTGAGTCTGATAACTCATTCACTGTGTGTCGTAGGTTGAAAACTGTACTTATGGTTAAGAAGAATTACACCGCTGTTTAATGCTCCTTACCCAACCATCCACTGATATAGGTAAATGTCGTAGACATAATTTCAAAAAGGTATATCTCACTCTATGAAAATAGACATACAGATATATCGATTTGAAATTGGTGCACAACAGCGGATATTCAAAACCAAATATTTGCTGTCCGGCAACCAACCCAGGTGACTTCCTCAAATATCACCGATTACATCGAATCCCGATATAATGAAGATGATCACCTAATTCCCAATAACTTGCTCCCACTCATCATCTGTAAAACCAAACAGATGTGAGAATCAAACCTGGTAAATACATACCCTGGGGTAAGTATCTAATCGGGAAATCAGTTTTCCTTTAACAGTACACAGTGAGACTGAAACATTGAAATGTTTCGATGGGGTATCCCGATATTCTTAGTAATGCCTCTTCCAGATTCACGACTGTAACCATATAATTCTTTGCCACCTCTCCAAATCCCTTCATATGTCTTTAGTCTTTACATTCTGCACACCCCTTAGGCCAAATGGTTTTCTTCCTTCCCTACCGTTCGGCACCAGCCTATGGTTTGGAAGAAGACAATCCAATAAGCATAATGGGTGTACTGTCCCAATCCTAGGAACACTCGCAATGCGAGAGGAGGTGAAGATAAAAGACACCCGAATAAACCTTATTCCTATTTCTCCTGAACCAGAATCCATCCCCGAACTGGAACATGTTCCTTTCGAGTTCGTATATAACCATATGATGGAGTATCCAAATAAACTGTGGATCTTCGTAGTGATACGGGGTGTCCTGGAGAAATACAAAGGTGATGTGGGAGTGGTAATGAAATATTTGGTTTGGTCGTGAATATCAGTCGCAACTTACTTTCCCCACTTACTAATCCCTTGCTTTGTCTTAACTTAATACCTTCTGCACACCATCGTTATGCTAATTGGTTTTCTTCATTCCCCACCATTCGGCACCAGCCTAAGGTTTGGAAGAAGACTATCCAATTTGCGTAATAGGTGTACTATCTCCTAAACCAAGGAGTACTCACAACTTGAGAGAAGGTAAAAGGAAAAGACAACTGAATAATCCTATCCGTTTTCTCCAGAACAGGAAACCATCCTCGAATAAATTCCTTCGAGTTCGTATCTAACCATACGATGGTTTTGTCCAATGGAAAGTGGACGTTCGTAGTAATACGGGGTGTCCTGGAGAAAAGGGTAAAAGTAGGAGTGGCAATGAGGTTTGCAACTCTGACAATCTAAAAGCCTGTGTTTAAGAAGGTTCGGTCAACTTGGTCACTGAGTCATTGTCTTAGGGTCGGGTCAATGGTCGCTGCCAAAGAGAGAGAGAAAAGAAACACTCAGCGTGCACTCTAACCTAGATCAGAATGATTACCAATTTATCTAATCTGGAAACCTCCCACTGTACCGTCAAATTCTCCTCCAAACCTGAAAGAAGAATTAGTCGGGAACACCCGAGGAGTAAACCAACTCATCAGTGGGAATCGGGATCCAACTCTCATCGCACGATAACGTGACGGAATCCGCTCACGTCATCACACTCCAGAAGGTATGCGCATATCTGGCAAGTTTCAGTTCTTTTGAAACTCCCGATGAGATTTCTGCCCCATGCTCTTATGACCTTGACTTTGGCCAACATATCATAAGTCACATGTCAAGTTCTACCCGTCATTCTCCAGGTTAATTTGAACCCACCCGTACATACCCTTGACTTTGGCCAAAATGGCAGTACGACTGTCCCAAACCAACGCATCTATCTATGCTGCATATGAATACCCCAATAGCTACCAATCACTGTGCCTTGACTTTGGCCAACATACACAGCTTGAATACTATTGACCACCCATATGAAACGACGGAGGGCTACGAATGGTTTCTGGCGAAAACCTTTAACGTAAAGAACTTGATATCGTCGAAGGAACGGATAGCTTTTAAAAATATAGTGACGAAAACCATTGCTAAAGAGGTCACTCCCGGTGAAGGGATCTCGGCTCTTTCCCCGTAGAATAGGGTGCAGCATATTCCAAATGAATACCACGGTGCAAAGCAAAAGTAATCGGCTATAGTGAAGTTATTGCCCTGACGCAAACTTTTTGTCCAAGGGGTCACTTCCGGTGAGGGGATCTCGGCCCTTGCCTCGTCGACTGAGGAGCGGGATATTCCAAATGAATACCACGATGCAAAACAAAAGAGAACGTCCTTGCAATAACAGCTTTTTGAAAAGTGTTCCAACAACATCAGATTAGGTTTGTTTTTAAACTTGCATTGATCCGAATCAATGCAGTCCCATCAATTGATCACACCAAAAAGAACGAAAATATACTGATGTACGTATATGCCATCCGCATTCGCCACTGGGTCCCGTCATTACCCGTTAGGTTAGCTAACTAACGACAGAGCGGGGACTGGACTAGCGCGGATGCAAAACATATACAACATCTACTAATATATATACCAATATATTATATTCGCTCAATGCGTGATAAAAAAATGCAACATCGCAGAAATGTACAGCATCACAGAAACAATATAGATATCTGGGATCCCCGGGTTTCACAGAGCCACTACTGAAACCCGACGTTCCCCTGGTCGTGTGGATAGCCTGTGCAATGAAATCCTAGACCCCTACAGGCGCGGCAAGTTACCCGCCAAAACCTGAAGCGAGGCAGCCCCATTCAGCACTGTGAATGGACCACCCAGCACTTCACGGAATCCGGTAACTTGGGCACCCCTCCTGGGTCAACCTGTACCCCCTACGAGTGCGGCGAATAGCCCGCCAATTCTAGAGTGAAGCCCCCTCCGTCTCAATGCCATGAGATGCGGGCTTGTTGCCCTCTAGAACCCGGCTATCCATGCACCCCTCCGCGGGGTAATCCTAGTACAGAAAGAAAAATATACATACAACGGGTACATCGACCGCAACCTGGCCGTGCCCCAAAATAATAATACAAACAGGCAGTGACGGCAGTCCACATGTCGGACGCTCGCCCCGCAATATCAAATGTACATGATACAACAAAACTGTACTAGCATTGCATCCAGGCTATCCCACACGACCGATCCGCAACATCACAGCAAAAACAGAACATCGACGTGAAAGTCACGTTCGCAAATCCGTCTAACCGGGCTATAGCAGTTAGACCGGATTTACCGATCAAGTGACATTCACGGTCGCAGATATAATGTAAATACTGTGAAATAATATGTTTAAAATATCCGATCGATCAAAATTTTAACAAGTGAGCCCCAAGCATTACTGTAGCAGATCAGGAAATTCTGGGCCCAATATTAATATTCCAAAACCCCTAAAATCAGCCCAGAAGCCCACTGGAGAAAATTGACAGAGTGTTCTTTTCATAGTTCGGCGGAACCGCGGCCCAAAGGGGGGTTTGGCCGCGGTTCCGCGCTCCCACTATCGAATTGCTTTGTCGAATTTCTACAGTAGCCTTATAATTTCCAGTACATCAATTTTATACAACCTGAAAAATTTTTGGAGACCAAAAAATTTCAACAGAAAACTGTTGTAAGGAAAATACGGGTTTTGGAACATTTGATCGATCGGAACTGCAAAACACATTAAACAAAGCTAGACTAAGTTAATGGCGAGGCTCTGATACCACTGTAAGTGCAGGGCGGCTCCCCGGCCGTCAATCCGACGGCCAAATGCGGAAGCGGTGATAAACTTTAATTTTCTTGAACTGGCAAACCGCCGCGCACTAATACCCGGATCGAACCATTAACTAGTCCTAGCTAACTACAAGATGGGGAAGAGAGATATACCGACTGATCCAAGTCCTCCGGTCTTCTCGTCGTCGTCCCGATCTCCTGCGGAAGCTCCGGTCTCAACCTCGTCGCCGGAAGTGCACCACATCGCCTACTTCTTTTACGGGCTCCCACCTCAATGCCGAGGCAACTCAGGCACGAAGCTGGCTAGTCGACGTGCCCAAGATTTTCTGTAGAATATGTGTAGAACCATGTCTCATTTTTGGGGTTGTATGGAGTTGCCTTTTGGTGGAGGGATGATACAAGAACTATATGGAGGGACTTGGGGATTTTTTGAGCATGAAAAGAACAACAAATCCCCATCCAAAAATTTGGCCAGCCCACTTCATGAAGTGGCCGGCCATGACAATGGTGGAGGGGTGAATGAGAGAGTGGGAGTGTATAAAAAAAAAATGGGAGCCATACTCATATCATACCAAAGAGAGAGAGAGGAAAGGTTATCATATGAACCAATGATAACAAGGCAAAACCAACACTCAACTAACAACCATCTCTCATCATCAACAATCATGTCTACAAAAGTCATGCCAAGATCAACTAAAGAAAGTCAAGGTATGGTGCAACATCATGAAACCATCATGATAACAAAATATGCAAAGACCCCCTCCACAAATACTTATTTGCAACAATGCAAATAAGCCCTCCTCCACCAAACTTCGGCCAATGAACGATACAAAGGATATTGGCCGAAATGGAAAGCAAACTGGCAACTCCAGAAAACTGGTCCCGTAATAAATTACAGGAAAACCCCGATACTGTGCATACACACCCGCATTTGTATTCCGACCGAAATATAAATGCAATGAGACAAAATCTATACTGTACTATACTAGGATCCTGCTTAAACCAAAGCCGGCTAGTAATATCCGTCCGATCCTGATCCGTGCAATACCGCACGTATCTGATCGAACACTGCCATATATCCATACGACCTATAGTACAAACTGTCCGATCCTGATCCGTGCAATACCGCACGTATCTGATCGGACCTTGCCATATCTCCATACGGCCTCTACAACTTTTTGCCCGAAAGCTGAGTAACTGAATGTGGGGGACTCTAAAGACTCGTCAACACATTGGTTGTGGATTTAACCACTAGCACGTCAGAGGTATAAGCCAATACGTAACGGGCTACCAGGTATTGACTAAAAGGGACGTCTGTGAGCGAACTCAGCCTGACAACCCTACTGAGCCTGTCAGTGACAATATCCGTACAGTCCGGTCCGTTCTCCTATGAGTATCGCATGGCGGGCCTAGGGGGTTGGTAAAAGTCAGACCCCCAAAAGCGGTACAAGTCTTGTCGGAGTGTAGCCAAGAACACCCTGAGATACTACTGGAATACCTACCAGTAAATCTCCTTGCCTCGGCCGAGGGCTTCGTGTAATGGCTCTCCTAGACACAGCACGACCTCACCCCCAATACCGGGAGAGACGAACCCCTAAAGATACGCTCACTGCCTCCATGTGGCTCGGGACTGTACCCAACTAAAACCTGTTTGCACGACTCTTTTGATCCGTGGTAGGGTAGTAATCAAAGTACTGTGGGAACTCACACAAGACAAATGACGATCCCCAGGTCGATGAACTAACCTATACACATGTCACCAGGGAACTGCCATCTGACGTCTGGTATATGACCAACTAGCATGTTCCCGGCGAGTCCTGTCCGGTGTACTCATAATCTAATGAGCACCTGTATACATCTTAGGTGATCCAACTGACACCAGTGGCTTGTGAGACCGGCCACCGCCCCTCGTCGGGGTCTCGACTGTATACACTAGTCTACTCTGGAGTATCGATGTCTTGTCTCGAAACTCACACGACTAGGGACCATTTAAGGATATGCTTATAGACCCCAGCTCCCACTTATATGATCGCCCTCATACTGCTGGTGGTCAAGCAAGAATCCTAGGGGCTCTATCAACGTGTAATAGAGACTTTTCATGTCACCTAAAACAGTACACGATGATAAAGGTAAACCAGATAGCATACTATCATCTCGAGTAAGACTGTCCTACCGGGATAGGTCCTCCATCAATCATTGCAATCACGTACCTGTGACCTAATAATTGACTCTGAGGGCACTATCTCCAACAGTTAGCTCCAGGATCGCCTGTAGGAGAGCACGTCCTCAAAATGATCAGCCTCATTGAGGAACTCGCAAACCTGGGATGCGTGCTAGAGAATGATTTGTATATCGACTTGATTTTGCAGTCCCCTCCCTATACCTTCTCTCAGTTCATGCTAAGCTTCAACATGCACGAAATGGAAGCTGATATTCCAAAGCTCCTCAACATGTTGAGGGTAGCAAAGACCTCCTTGAAAAAGGAGAAGACCCCTGTTCTGTATGTTGGCCAATCATTCTCTTTTAAAACTAAAGCGAAAGCTAAAGGGAAGAAGATGAAAGCCACCAAACCGAAAGGCGGGGTCAAGAAGGTGCAGGGAACGAACATGGCAGGAAAGGTGAAGGAAGATATAAACGAATGCTATTATTGTCACAAGCAAGGGCACTAGAAGAAGGACTGTGTGGCCTTAAATGCCAAGAACAAGAAGCAAGCTGTTGCTTCTGCTTCAGGTGTGTTCGTAATCGAAAATTGTCTTTCAGTAAACTCTACATCATGGGTACTTGATACCGGTTCTGGTTCTCACATCTGTAATTCATTGCAGGATATGAGAAATAGTAGAGTACTGTGGACAGGTGATATGACTCTCCGGATGGGCAATGGAATGCATGTACATGCTATTGCAATAGGGGAATATCACCTAGGGTTGACTAGTGGGCACATTTTGGTGTTGTACAGCTGTTTTTGTATTCCCAGTATGTTGTGTAATATTATATCAGTATCTTTGTTATCTAATGAAGGATAAAATTTTGCGCTTAAAAGAAATGTCATGAACATTCTCCTAAATCAAGAACTGATTGGGTATGGCACACTGGAAAATGACATATACATACTTAATCAACCTCGAATTTTCAATATTCAAAACACACTTAAAAGAAAGGCTCCGGATTCAAATCAAGCCATCCTATGGCATTGTAGACTTGGTCATATAAACGAAACAAGGTTGACTAAGTTACATAAAGATGGATATCTAGATCCGTTTGAATATTCATCATATGCAACTTGTCAATCATGTATCAAAGGAAAAATGACCAAATCTCCGTTCACCGGACACGGAGAAAGAGCCACAGAACTCTTGGGACTTGTACACAGTGATGTATGTGGTCCAATGTCTACACATGCGAGAAGCGGTCACTCCTACTTCATCACTTTTACTGGTGACTTCTCTAGGTATGGACATGTGTTCTTAATGAAACATAAATCCGAGGCCTTTCAGAAGTTTAAGGAGTATAAAAATGAAGTAGAGAAACAAACTGGTAAAAGCATCAAGACACATCAATCTGATCGAGGTGGAGAATACTTAAGTACCAGTTTCCTTGAATGCTTAAAAAGGAATAGAATTCTCTCTCAGCTTACTCCGCCTTATACACTTCAGCATAATGGTGTATTAGAAAGGAGGAATCGCACGCTATTAGATATGGTGCATTCAATGATGAGTAGTGCTGAGTTTCCACTTTCCTTCTGGGGATTTGCTCTAGAATCAGCATCATACTTATTGAATAGAGTTCCAACTAAGTCTGTGCTTACCACTCCATATGAAATATGGAGCGGGAAGAGACTATATCTCAAGTATATCAAGATATGGGGGTGTCCGGAATCTGTTAAAAAGCATAAACCGGACAAGCTCGAGGCACGATCGGTTTTGTGCAAGTTTGTAGGATACCCCAAACATTCAGGGTCGTACATGGTCTACCACACTGAAGAACAAAAGGTGTTTGTCGCTCTCCACATTGTCTTCTTAGAAAGCGAATTTCTTGCAAAAGAAATTAGTGGGAGCGCGGTAGAGCTGGAAGAAATTCCAGAACCTCAAATTACTGCCGAGGACATAGTGGAATCTCAGGTTTCAGTAGAACACGACGAACCAACGCCACTACGCAGATCTAGTAGGCGTTCTCATCCTCCTGAAAGATATTATGGTTTTCTTCTAGATGGGGATCGAGAGGATTGCATCATTGATGATGATGAGCCTACTAGTTTTCAGCAGGCACTCACGAGTATTGACTCAGTGAAGTAGCTGGATGCTATGAGATCCGAAATGGAATCCATGTACACCAATAAAGTATGGACTTTAGAAGTTGCTCCTCCGGGGGTGAAACCAGTTGGATGCAAATGGATCTTCAAAAAGAAGATGTGTGCACTTGGACAATTGGAAACCTAAAAAGCTAGACTCATTGCAAAAGGTTTTCGCCAAAGACCAAGATTGGACTATGATGAAACCTTTTCACCTGTAGCTATGCTTAAATCCATTCGGATCCTTCTTTCCATTGCTGCCTTCGATGACTATGAAATCTGGAAGATGGACATAAAAACAACTTTTCTAAATGGACATGTAGAAGAGAGTGTTTACATGGATCAACCAGAAGGTTTCTTAGACGGTGGGAGCATCGGAAGAGTGTGCAAGTTGCTTAAATCCATCTATGGATTAAAGCAAGCATCGCGGAGTTGGAACATCTGCTTTGATGAGACAGTCAAAGAATTTGACTTTATCAAAAATGTAGATGAACTATGTATTTATAGGAAGATTGTAGAAGGAGCAGTAGTCTTCCTCGTTTTGTACGTCGACGACATACTACTAATAGGGAATGATATCCCTATGCTATAATCAGTAAAGCTCTTCTTATCACAGAAATTCTCCATGAAAGACTTGGGTGATGCAACCTACATTTTGGGCATTAAGATCTATCGTGATAGATCTAATAGAATGTTGGGACTTTCACAGTCCAGGTATATTGACACTATACTAAAGAGATTTAGTATGGAAGATTCCAAGCGCGGTAATATACCCGCTTGTCACGGGATCACCCTCTCTAAAGAGATGTCTCCAAATACTGATGAAGAGAGGGCTCGCATGTGAATTATACCCTACGCTTCGACAGTAGGATCTATAATGTATGCGATGATATGTACCAGACCAGATGTAGCTTACCCACTTAGTGTAGTAAGCAGGTATCAGTCTGACCCAGGTGAGAAGCATTGGATAGCGGTAAAGAACATTCTCAAGTACCTGAGAAGGACTAAGGAGATGTTCTTGATTTACGGTAATGGGGAACTCCAGGTTGAGGCTTTTACCGACTCCGGATTCCACAGTGACAAAGATCATTCTAAATCCATTTCGGGTTTTGTGTTTACCCTCAATGGAGGGGAGGTATGTTGGAGGAGTTCCAAACAGGATACCGTCACAGACTCAACTATGGAGGCTGAGTATATAGCTGCTAGTGAAGCCACAAAAGAGGCTGTCTGGATGAGGAAGTTCATCTCTGAACTTCAGGTAGTTCCGTGCATTGCGAATCCAATACCTTTGTATTGTGATAACAATGGGACTGTAGCATTAGCGAAGGAACCAAGGTCCCATCAGAAATCCAGGCATATCTTAAGGCGGTTTCACCTGATCAGGGAGATCGTGGATCGTCAGGAGATCGAGGTACGGAGAGTGGACAAAAAATACAACACGGCAGATCCATTCACCAAGGCCATCCCTCAAGTCCAGTTCGAGAGGTTGTTTGAGATATTGGGCATGTGGTACGCCAGCAACTGGATCTAGTGCAGACAGTGGGTACTCATTGCACCAATTATAGGCCTTAGTGCAAGTGGGAGATTGTTGGATATATATGCCCTAGAGGCTTTCATTGTATAGGATGCTAGGGATATGTATGTACATGACAATCTTGCTTAATATGATAGTACGCTATTTGGTTTGACTTTATCTTAACGTGTGATATATTTTACTTTGTATTTATAAACATGTTGATAAAGCCCATAGGGTGTTTGCCTGACTACCGGCGTTGTGATGGTAGTCATACTTGTGGGAGCTGGATAATCAATAGGCACATCCTTAGTGTAGGGTTCCTAGGCACACTCAAGGGGTTCCACAAGGCATCAAACATGCCAAATTAAAATTTTTAGGTGCCGAGAAACCCTAAACGAGATCGTTAACTGGAGGATAGGCGAAACGAAATGCAAGCAAACAACTTTACTAATAAGTAAAAGGGACTACAACCTTTGTAAATCCGGTCCTCCACTTCCAAAGCTCCGTGACGACGTCCCTTCGCAGCGATCATCGGGATCCCGGACTCTAGCGATGGTTTCGTCGGAGAAATGATCGGGCTAGGTCGTTGACTTCGATGTTGAAGATGATCTACGTCGAAGCGACTCAAACTCAAGCTCCATCTTCACTAGGTCATGAAACTTGTGAAGAAAACACCCTATACTACATGGCAAGTGGTAGAGGATGAAGAAATAGGAAGTGGGTTCACTTTGGATTTGGATTTCTCACTTGATTTCATCACTTGGAAATTTTCAAGAATGGTTTCTTCACTTGAAGAAGAAGATGAAGAAGAAGAAGGAAAAAGAATTTTCTTGAAAATAATAAATCATGTGAATCTTATCATAATGCAACCATGGGTGAAGTAAACACATGTAGAGAATAAACTAGGGTTTAGGTGTAATGGTTAGGTTAAGGAAAAAACAAAATGGTCAAACTTTTCAAAGCTTCATGAAGCTTCAAGTAAAAACCAAAGAAAGCCGCCATTTTATTTCTTGCCAAAAATAAATGAATAAAATAAATAAATAAGTTAAAACCCTAACCATTAACCTAAACATGGTTTAAAGCATACACACACCCAAGTTTGCATGTACCATCAAACATGATACAAACTAGTGCACAAACATATATCATATTTACAATGTGCACAATCAAGTGAGAAAAATAATCTTAAGTGAACCAATACTAGTTAATGTAAAGTAATATATAAAATATATAATTATACATTAAATTATTAAATCAACACTTGATTTAACGATCCGGTCATACTGCACATAACCGACTAATATCAAGTGTATCAATATATCGAATCAAAATTTGATTCGGTAACCCGGCTATATCTTATATAACCGTCCAATGATACAAATCACGAGAATAGAATTCATTATCACATACTGGTATTATTCTCGGTCCCGCACATATCTCATATGCGCTCCTATTTCATTTTGCTTGAGCCAGGAAACCTCTGTGTAGGACTCTAAAGACTCGTCAATATGCCGGCAGTAGGTGATGATCATATCAAACACCCATAAGCCGCAAGCAGTCTGCTAAACGTAACGGCCACCCGGGTATTGAGCGATCAGAAGATCAACGAGCAAGCCCGCTCACACTCCTGTGAATCCAACCAGTAACACTTACCGTACAGTCCAGTCTGTTCGTCTGATATGTCGCATATCTGGCCTAGGGGTGGTAAACGTCAGACCCCAGTAGCTTGATAAGTCATGCCGATCTAAGGTCCATAACATGCATGAAACTACTGATAACACTTACCAGTAAATCAGTGCAACCCTGGCCAGGGATTTCCAGTTATGGCCAGTCGAGCATAGCGCAACATCAACCCCCAATACCCGGAGAGACGAATCCCCTCCTATCGCTTATTGCCTCCATGTGAATCGGGACTGTACCCAAAGACCACCTGTTTGCATGACTCAGTAGAGCCATGGTAGGGTGGAAATCAAAGCACAATGGGAGACACACAAGACTCTATGACGATCTCGGGTCAACAGACTAAGCTGTACCAGTGTCACCAGAGAACTGCCATTTGACGTGAGGTATAATACCATCTGGGAGTACTCGACGAGTCCGTTCAGTGTACCCAGTCACCTCAGAGCACCCGCATACCATCTCTGATGTCATAAACCAATGGATATGGGATCATCCATCGCCCATCACAAGGATCGAGAAGATATACGCTAGTCTACTCTGGAATATCGATGCCCCGTCTCGATATTCCCACGACTAGGAACATTGAAGGATATACTCATTGACTACCCAGGCCCCACTAGTATGATCTGCATCATATTCCTGGAAGTCGAGTACACATCCTAAGGGTTTTATCAACATGTAATAGAGAGACTGCAAATATACATGTAAAGATAAAGAGCAACCAGATAGCGTACTATCATGTCGTGCAAGAAAGTCTTACCTATATATGTCCTAGCATCCACTACAATATACATCTCATGTACAGTAATGGCCTCTAGGGCATACATATAACTAACAATCTCCCACTTGCACTAGGGCCATCTGTAGCAGTGGTTGCAGTATCTTATACTCAACCATCGCATAAAAGTCTCTCTCTGGGAAAAAAACCTTTCTGAGTGGATCCGCCGTGTTGTCCTCAGAGTCTACTCTCCTAACCTCGATCACCCTGGAGATCAACTATCTCTATGATCAGGTGATGCTGCCTCAGAATATGTCTGGGTCACTGATGGGATCGGGGTTCCTGGGCCAAAGCAACACTTCCATTGTCACACAATGGTCGGAACCTAGTTCATCTTATGAACCAATATACACCCAAACTGCTTCTTTGGTAGTATCTTTGATAGCGATGTCACCAGCCTTTATCGTCTAGTCTGCTACGGTATCTAGCTTGGAATTCTTCCAACATACCATCCCTCCACTGAGGGTAAAGATAATGCATGCGACTGACATTCAGTCGTCCTTATCACCCTGAAACATTTCCAGTGATTCTCCCCACGATCAACTGATACCATCTTACTACAACTAGTGAGAATCCTAACATCCATTTAGATCTATCTCATAGATCCAAAACCCAGGATTTAGGAGGTATCATTTTGATCCTATATGGAGAATCCATGTGATAAGAGGAGATTGACCGATCGTAGCATAGGAAACTCTTTTTCTATCAAGAGTATGCTGTCTACGTACTCTACGAGGATCACCACCTTACTCTCTACTACCTTTTTGTATACACAAGGTTCATCTACCATTTTAATGAAGTCAAACACTTTGACTATCGCATCAAAACAGACGTTCCAACTCCGCAATGCCTGCTTTAATCTGTGAAGCAACTTGCACATGTTTCCGATGCTCCCACTGTTTACGAAGCCCTCTGGCTGTGTACTTATAGACGTTCTCTTCTAAATCAATATTTAGAAAAGCAGTCATGACACCCAACCACCAGATATCGTAGTCATGGTATGTAGCAATGTTAAGTAGGATTCGGATGGACTTAAGCATAACTACTGGAAAAAGGTTTCATCATTATCCACGCCTGGTCGATGATGAAAACCATTAACAAGTCTAGCTTTGAAAGACTAAACTTTTCCATCTACACCAAGTAATCTTCTCAAGATATACTTGCTCCTGATGGGGATTTAACCCTTCAGATATTGCAACCAAAGTCCATACTTCGTTGGTGTACATGGATTCCATCTCAGATCGTTAAGCATCCAGCCATTCTTACAGAGTCCCTACTCTCGATGGCCTGCTCGAAACTAGTTGGGTCATCATCTCATGATGCAATCCTCGCTCCCATTGTCATTGAGAAACCGAAGTATCTCTCAGGTGGATGAGGAACCCTGCTTGATCGGAGGAGAAGCTGAGGTTCTTCGGGAACTATTGAATCCTTTGGTCCTATCAAATCATCAGATGTAGTCTGTATAGCTGGAACCTTTCCAGTTCTACAGAACTGACCTTACCTCGATCTTGTCCAGATTTTGCTTTTGACATAGGCCGGACAATCCCAAATCTTAATTTACTTAAGAGATGGGCTCTTCCCATACCATATCTCATATGGAGTGGTAGGCAGTGATCTGATTCGAACCTAATTCAATAGGTATGCAGCTTCTTAAGTTCATAACCCCCAAAAGGAAAAAGGTAACTCAGTAGTACTCATCATAGAGCACACTATATCATATAGGGTGTGATTGCTCCGCCCCGATACACCGTTGTGCTGTGGTGTATTCAGAGGGGTAACACTGATAGAGAATCTCATTCTCCTTTAGAATAGTCCAAGAATTCCATGCATAAGTATTCTCCTCCCTGATCTCATCATAGGACATAATACTTATACCTATATTGTTTCTCTACTTCTAACTTATATTCATTGAATTTATCAAAATCTTCAGATATGTGTTTCAACAGGAACATGTGTCCGAATCTTGAGAGATCATCAGTGAATGTATGGAAGTACAAAGAACCAGTCTTGGCATATGTAGACTGGGGACCTCTATACATCACTATGTATCAATCCCAAGAGTTCACTAACTCTTTCTCTGTTTCAAGTAAACAGAGCTATGGTCATATTATCTTTGTGACATGACTGGTAAGTTTCATAAGATGTAAATTCAAACTGATTTAAATATGCATCTAAATGTAACTTAGCTAGTCGGCTCGCATTGATATGACCTAGTCTACAATACCTCAAGAAGGAATCGTTCAATTCTGAACTCTTCCTCTTGTGTGTGTTCTGTACGTTAAGAACTGTGGTCTGATTTATAATATATATGCTTTTAGATAACGTGCCTGAACCGATCAACTATTGATATAGGAAATGTTCAAAACATTATCCAACAATACAAAATTATATCCTTTCTTCACTAAGAAAGAGACTGATATGATTTTGGATATCAGGATCAGTATCTAATAACATTGGTTCAGAATCAGTGTATTTTGGTAATACAGGGTGATAGTGACCAACAGACTTGGCTGCAACACTTGCATCATTTTCTGTCTCATGAAACTTATCACCCGTTCTCAGTTCTCTACCTTTCTGTAGCCCTATGCAACAGATTGCATATCTGGGATCCTGATCCGGTATCAAATACCCAGGACGAAGAGGATACTGAGAAACAGTTCTTTATAATGAACACACCCGAAGGAGATGCATCTTATGCACTTCCTTCGTTTGGGCGGCATGGGAATCTTGGTATTCCCCTATTTCCTGCTCTGTCTTATAACAATTATAAGTTGGAGCGGGACTAACGTTCCCCAGCTCAGTATAACAAGCGGGTTCGGTCAATACATCCATATTATTATCTTGATTAAGGCGTGACATGGTCGCTACCTGGAGAGAGAGAGAAGAAAACACTCTGCGTGCGCTCTTGCAAGATTAGATTGGTTATATATTTTATCTAATCAGGATGGCTCCCACTGTTTTTATCAAATCTTCCTTCAAACCCTAAAAGGAAAGACTAGCCGGGATTAATTACACTCTACAAGTTCGCCAATCTTTCAGCCAGGCCAGTGCCGGTACTTTGAGGGAGGTTCCCCGTGCTTTCGCACGGACCTAATTAAAGTAAACCTCATTTTCCCAGGGGCGTAACCCCGTTGACACTTTTCTAGACACCTACTTGATCGGCTAATTGTAAAGTGCAAAACTCTGTCAGGAGTAACAATTACTCGCAGTGGGTATCGGGATCCAACTATCATATAGAAGGTATGCAATCTCATTGCAAATTTCAACACTTGAAACTCCCGATAAAGGTTTTTACCCCTAGCACTTATGACCTTAACTATGGTCAACAAATTATAAACACTAGTCAAATTCTACCCGTCATTCCGTGATTAATTAGACCCACCCACATGAACCTTAACTAAGGTCAACAAAGTCACGCGATTGTCCTAACTAATCGCATCATATGCGGTGTAGGAAGACATCACTTAGCTACCGTACACTGTGCCTTGACTATGGTCAACAAACACAGCACGAATACTAAGTATTCTACTTCCTAAAATGATGGAGGGTTGCGAATGGTTTTAATGAAAACCTTTAACGCTTTGAACAAGATCTCGTTGCGGAATCAAATGGTTTTTAAATGGAGTGCTTTTGAGGCTTTTCTAGTTTTGCCAACGGGGTCACTCCCGGTGAAGGGATCGTCAGCCCTTTCCTCATCGAATAAGGTGCAGGATATATCATATATACCGCTGTGCAAAGCAAAAACTATAGAAGCAATCAAAAGACAAACCGAGGGTTGTAGCATCTGCCATTTATTGCTAAAGGGGTCACTCCCGGTGAAGGGATCTCGGCCCTTTCCTTATCGAATAAGGTGCAGGATGTTCTACAAGGAACACCGCGATGCAAAGCACGAACTGTAGCTACCTGTTTTATTTTGAATTTCGATTCCACAACATCTTTTAGGTTTATTTTCTTTCATTAATATCATTAATGAATGTCCCATCATTTAAGTCCACCTAAACATCACAGATAAATACAACGTACGCTTATGCCATCCGCATTCGCCTCGATGTCCCGTCTTCACCGTTAGGTTAGGTAACTAACGGCAGAGCGGGGCAGGGCTAGCGCGGGTGTAAAACATAAGTAACGTTTATATGATATATCATATATTGTATATACAGTATCCATCTGAACAAATCACATGATCACATCACAGATAACGCAGCAGAAAATATCATATAAAATATTGGATATACTAGGACATCCGTGTTTTCAATACGAGCCAGTATAAAACACGGATTCCACGGTCGTGATGAATAGCCAATCCCACACCCCTAGACCCCTACGAGAGTGGCAAGTAACCCTACCAATTCTAGAGTTAGGAGACCCGAACTCGACTCCTCGAGATGGTCTCCCACTGGACCCTAGAACCCGGTTACTTGTGCTCCCCTCCTTGGGTCTATCCTAATGCGGAAAAGTAAATAATATACATCAACAGTGACATCTTCCGCAACCTGGAAGTGCCCCAATAAAAGAATATTATATACAAGTTTTTACATGAATGAAAATGAAAAACACTCATCTCACATAAAAAAAAACCCGGCTATTCAAACACGATGATCCAATATAACATATCCAGCAACACATAACATCACATGTCGTCAACGTAAGTAAATATGCCCATCTCAATTGTCGTTGACAAATAGCAACGAAACCGGCGATATCACATATTATACTTACGGTCGTGGAAAAGAAAATGTAAAACTACAACAGTTGGAATCCGCAACCTGCATAGACATCGCATGCCTAACCAAATGAATTCCTTAGACATCGCATGCCTAATAATTATAAACCCCGGATTTTAGTCTCAATATCGAAAACACTTTTCAATATAAAGTCGGGCAATTCAACAAGATTCCCTGCATCTAGAACGAATGCTCGTCACAAACTTTAGTAGACGGCCACACCCCCGATACCGTCGACGAAGTGCACTGAGGCGGAACACCGCTGCTGCGAGCACCCGAAAGGATGCTTTCGGCGACGGGGTTCTTTTACAGTCACTTGGTCGAGGCTGCGGGGTGTGGCTGTCTATTAAGTTTACCGGCGAGTATCCGTGTACGCAACGTGATTGCGATGGACTTTTGATCACATCAAAATTCCGTGGCAACCGATCAAGTGAGACTAAACTGCTAGATTTATAACATTCATTCAGTTATCTCATAACTACTTGTGAATTCCAAATATTGTATCACATTCCAGATAAATAGAAAATGTTAAACTTTCCGATCGAACAATCAAACACCCAAGTTTTCCCGAAAAGCTCAACACATGAAATAAGTTTAAAAACATCCACTTCATGCCATAGTACCAACGGTCCAGCCGTAGAAGGGTTAAGCCAGCGCCTCACATGTGGCACGCCGTACTGCCTCAAACCCTAAGGCTCAAAGGGCAGTTCAAGATGGTCAAATAATCGAGTTAAGGTTTGGTGTCTTCTAGAGGGTCCATCGCGTTACTTGCACTACTTAGAACGTTCTTAAACCACGGAAAAATCCAACATTTGGAAATTTCCCTGCAAGGGAAAAAGTGGGTATTTATATCCGGTCGAACATTTTAACATATTCTAAAATTACCCGGAAAAACACATAGACAAAATTAAACAATCCGATCGAATCATCGAGTCCCCAAAACAACCCAGAAAACTCAACTCTTGAGTGCAAATTAAAATTTCTCAAAAAACACAGGAATAACAGAAGGACATTACTGTGCAAACCACGTGCATTGATTGACCATTATGGCCGCGGAACCGCCGCCCAAGCCAGGGTGGGGCCGCGGTTCCGCGGCGCGTTGAACGATTTGGGTGCACGTGCTGCACAGTATTTCCTAAAAACCCCTGCTGATTTTTTTGAGAATTTTTAATCTGGAAAAATCCACAGTTACAGAAAATGTACAGAGAGGGGTTGCGATTAGGGTTTCGGGGTTCGATCGGGTTTCTAACATCGTCTATACATCGCCTAAGGCTCTAGCTAGGCTCTGATACCACTGTAGGGTTCCTCAGCCGCTACTTTTTATGCATGACCCCTCACGAGGACTACAACCCGCCGGAACACTTTCCGGTCTCGGGACTGTTGGCTATATGTATACCCTAGAGGCCATTATGTGATAGTGGATGTATCTATACATATATATATATTCAGTTTCCATTCTTGCTCGACATGATAGTATGCTATCTGGTTCTTCTTTATCTGACATGTTGATTTGATCATGCTTTTATTCATTCATACATGCTGATAAAGCCCTTAGGATATCGGCTTGACTACTCTGATTATGATAGAGATCATACTAGTGGGACATTTATAGTCTATAAGAATGTCCTGAAATATCCCTAGTCGCAGGTGTATCGAGACGGGGCATCGATATACCAGAGTAGACTAGCGTATATGATACTAGACCCATGTGATGGGCGATGGATGTTCCCACATTCATCGATGTTTGACATCAAGATCATATACGGGTGCTCCGTGCTGACTGGGTACACTGGACGGACTCACCGAGAACTCCTATATGGAATTATATCTATCGTCGGATAGCAGTTCTCAGGTGACACTGGTACAGGTTAGTATGTAGACCCGAGATCGTCATGGAGTCTTGTGTGTTCTCCCACTGTACTTTGATTGCCACCCTACCACGGCTCTACTGAGTCGTGCAAACAGGTGCCCGTTGGGTACAGTCCCGAGACACACGAAGACGATGAGCGATAGGAGGGGTTTCGTCTCTCCTGGTATTGGGAGTTGATGTTGTGCTGTGCCCGACTGGTTATAACAGCAAGTCCCTGGCCAGGGCTTCTGAGATTTGCTGATAAGTGTTATCAGTAGTTTCTCGATCTGTTATAGACCATTCACCGGCATGACTTATTAAGTTATTGGGGTCGACGTGACCATCCCTAGGCTCGATATGCAGCATATCTGACGAAGAGACCAGACTGTACGGTAGTGTTGCCGGTGGGCTCGACGGGAGTTGTAGCAGGTTCGCTTGTTTTCCTCTAATCGCTCAATACCCGGGTGGCCGTTACGTTTAGTTGACCGCTTGCGGCTTGAGAGTACCTGATATGATCATCACCCTCTGCCGGCGTATTGACGAGTCGTAGAGTCCCACAAAGGAGTTACCCAGTCCAGGCGAAACGTTGTGGTGCGCGTATGCGATATGCGCATGCACCCGATTGAAATGTGCGTATATGATACCGAACATTGATCGGGCGGCTTGCTTTTGGTGGGGTCATATGTGATATGGCCGGATTGATGAATCAAGTGTTGATTTATCATTTAACCATTAGTTTTCTCACTTAAAACCTTTTCTTGGACGATGGATGTGTGCATGCATGTGTGCTTTTCTTTCTTTCTTTCATGCTAGTTTCATGCACATATGGATGTGCATACATACACACATACATACACCCATCTATCATGGTTGTTAACATATGGAAATGGTGGCAATATAAGACTCACACCATGGATTAAATAATGGATTATTATTTGATTTTGGATTTAAAAGAAAATGAAAAGGAAAGGATAATCATTCTAGCTTCTACATTCTTCCTTTGACCTAACCATGCTCAACTGCAACTAACCTAGGGTTATCCTTCTCTTTATCATTTAAAACCCAAGTTAAATTAACTATCCATCATTTAATCATGGTTGAAAGCAAGAAGGAATAAAATATAAAAGGTTATATTTCATTTCTTTGCAACTAAGGGTTATTTTTTCCACTTCTAGTTAAAAATAGCCACCATCTTCATCCTCTTTCTCATTTTGCTCTCTAGCTTTTTTCTAGTGAGTAAATCACACTTAAAGAAAGGTTTTTGAAGTGAGAATCTTAACCACAACTTCATTCTACACAAGTTTAGCCAACTTGTTTAGAGTGTTCTCTTCGGTTTTACGAAGTTGCGAGCTTGGACGGCGAACTCCGTGGTGGATCGTCGTGGATACAAGAGGACTTCAAGAGGACTTCCATTCAACACCCTAGAGACCAAGGAGTCCAGCGAAAGGGAGCTACAAAGGTTGTATTCTCGAAACCCTAGATTAGTTCGCTTTAATTTTCGAAACCCTAATTTTCTAGGATCGATTCCTTTGCATGTTTTTTTAGCACCATAAAAATTTAAACTTTTGGACATGTGATGCTTCAAAACTCTTCATAGGGTGCTAAACAAACCTTTCATTGGTATCAGAGCAAACCTGGAGCATTAGGCGACCTTTTTACGAAGTTAAAACTCCTATCGAACCGAAATACGGTTTTTTAGGGTGCTCTCTGGAAATTTTCTAAAAATTGATATTTTTCAGAATTAAAAATATGTAAAAAATACAGCAGGAAAAAATAAGGATTACGGTACAAAAATTATTCCATCAACAATGATTGTTGCCGCGGAAACGCGGCCTAAGCTTTCTTAGGCCGCGGTTCCACGGCCATATGTATTAATTGTTGGATAATTGTTTTACAGTAATTCATTAATCTGCTTGTGTAGTTTTTTGGATATTTTTAATCTGTATTTAGTTTTAAAGAATTATGGAGATGGTTTTGGACTCGTCGATTCGATCGGGATTTTCATTTCGTAGCTTTTCCGGGTAAATTAGAAAGTATTGAAGTGTTTGAATGAGTATCATTTACTCACTATTCACGGGGTTTAAATACTTTGGAGATACGTGCAAGTCTTTTTGCGGTGGTCCCTCTAGAAGACAACAAACCTTAACTCGATTATGTGACCATCTCGAACTACCCTTTGAACCCTAGGGTTTGGGGCAGTACGGCGTGCCACATGTGAGGCGTTGGCTTGACCCTTCTACGGCTGGACCGCTACTACTGTGTCACACTCCGGATTTTTGAACCCTGCTCAAGTGTTGAGCTTTAGTGAATCTTGGGTGCTTGATCATTCGTTCGAAAACTTTAATACTGTCTGTTTGTCTGGAATGTGATACATGTGGAATTCATATAGTTTAGGCATGAAATACGAAATATGTGATATTTCGCATTTATGATGTCTAAAGAGAATGTGGATTCCAAATATTGTAGTTTTACACTTTCTTTTCTGTGACCGTAAGTGTAGTATGTTCGATATCGCCGGTTTCGTTGCTATACATCAACGACAATCGGGGTACGCATACTTACTTACGTTGATGATACGTGATATTATGTGTTGCTGAGATATGATGTGCAGGATTGTCGCGATTGAAAAGCCGGGGGGTTTTATGTGAGATGAGAGTTTTATATTTTCATTCATGTAAATTCAAATGTAATGTAATATTCTTTTATTTAGGGCACTTCCGGGTTGAGGTTGTGTTACCAGTGTTGTATATTATTTACTTTTCCGCATTAGGATGGACCTAAGGAGGGGAGCACAGGTGACCGGGTTCTGGGTTCAGTGGGAGGCCATCTCGAGAAGTCGAGACCGGGTCTCCTAAACTCCAGAATTGGTAGGGTCACTTGCCGCTCTCGTAGGGGTCCAGGGTGTGGGCTTGGCTATTCATTGCGACTGTGGAATCCGTATTTTCTATTCTGGCTAAATATTAAATACGGACGTCCTAGGATATCCCACGTTATATCTATGTTTCTGCTGCCTGTGTTCTGTGATATCTGAGACGAATGACATATTATATATTTGATATATAGTAGACGTTGCTTATGTTTTACACCCGCGCTAGTCCCGTCCCGGTATGCCGTTAGTTAAGTAACCTAACGGTGCATAACGGAACATTGCGGCGAATGCGGATGGCATAAGCGTACGTGTTATTTTCGTTTCTTTTCTGTGATTGGCTTAAGGACTTAAATAATGGGATTACATTAATGTGATTATTGTAAAGAAAATAAACCTAAAAAGATGTTGTAGAATCGGATTTGAAAACTACTCGGCTATTTATGAAAAAGCTACATTTCAAAACTGCGGAGCTTAAGCCACTCCTTTTGAAAACTGTTTGATTCTACAACGATATCAAGTTCAAAGCGTTAAAGATTTTTCTTAAAAATCATTCGCAACCCTCCGTCATTTTAGGAAGTAGAGTACTTTGTATTCGTGCTACATTTGTTGACTTTAGTTAAGGCGTATTGTACGGTAGCCAGGTGATGTCTTCCTACACTGCATATGATGCAGATTAATTAGGACATTCATGCGACTTTGTTGACCATAGTTAAGGGTCATATAGGTGGGTCTAATTGATCAAGAAATGACGGGTAGAACTTGACAGGTACTTATGATTTGTTGACCATAGTTAAGGTCATAAGTACTAGGGGTAAAAATTACATCGGGAATTTCAAGTGTTGAAATTTGCAATGAGATTGCATACCTTCCATATGATGGTTGGATCCCGATCCCACTGTGGGAAATAGTTGCTCCTAGGAGAGTTTTACAGTTTACAATTAGCTAACTAAGTAGGTGTCTAGAAAGGTGTTAACGGGGCTCCGCCTCTGGGAAAACGAGGTTTACTCTAATTAGGTCCGTGCGAAAGCATGGGGAACCTCCCTCAAAGTACCGACACTAGCCTGGCTGAACGGTTAGCGAAGTTGTAGAGTGTAATTAATCCTGGCTAGTTTTTCTTTTTAAGGTTTGAAAGAAAAACTCGATAAAAGCAGTTGGAAACATCGATTAGACAAGATAATAACCAATCTAATCTATGCAAGAGCTTTCGCTGAGTGTATTCTTTTCTCTCTCTTAATGGCAGATACCAATGACTGGACTTAAGCTTCTACTAGATAAAAAAAACTGAATGGGACCAACTATAAAGACTGGCTGAGGAATCTGAAAATCGCCTTGACTTATGATAAAGTATCATATGTCCTCACGGCTTCAGCCCCGCCCGTCCCAGGTCCAAAATCCTCAGTTACGGACATTGAAGTCCGCAAAACATGGGACGCTGACTGTGCCACGGCAAAATGCCTCGCGCTTGCATCGATGGACAACACACATCAAAAGCAGCACGAGGACATGGACATTCACGGTATATTACAACATACAAAGGAGTTGTATGGGGAGCAATCCCGCGTATTACGATACGAAGCATCAAAGAAACTGTTTCAGATGCGAATGGCCCCTGGCACACCAGTAGGAGACCATGTTTTGAAGATGATAGCTCTTATAGAAGAGCTTGAGGACCTTGGATGGACAATGGACAATGAACAATATATAGATATTATTCTGCAGTCCCTCCCCTCCACCTTTGCTCAGTTCATAGTGAACTTTAACATGCATGGCATGGAAAAGGAACTCCCTGAACTCCTTAATATGTTAAGGAGTGCAGAGAGCACTATGAAGTCAGCAAAAACTCCCGTTATGACTATTGGACAGTCTTCTTCTTCTCGCCCGAAAGCTAAGGCCAAGGGAAAGAAAAAGAATAAACCCACTAATCCTAAGGGCGGAGTTAAAAAGGTGAAGGGAAAGGGAAAGTCCAAAGCTGAAGACCTGGGGAAAGGCGAGTGTTTTCATTGCCACAAGACAGGACATTGGAAGCGCAATTGCACGGAGTACCTAAGTCTCAAGTAGAAGCTTGGTGATGCTTCTGCTTCAGGTGCGTTTGTGACTGAAAATTGTTTTTCTATAAACTCTGCTTCCTGGGTATTGGATACCAGTTCAGGTTCTCACATTTGCAATTCTATGCAGGGGATGAGAAATAGCAAGGTTTTGAGGACAGGTGACCATACTCTCCGCGTTGGAAATGGTTCCAATGTACATACAGTCGCAGTGGGAGAGTATCACTTGGGGTTGCCATCTGGATGTATTTTGATTTTGAATCCATGTTATTTTGTACCAAGTATGCTATGTAATATAATATCCGTTTCTTTGTTGGACAATGAAGGATATAATTTTGTGTTGCAGAACAATGTTATGAACATTCACCTGAATCAAATGTTGGTTGGGTATGGTACGCTTAATAACGGAATATATGTCATAAATCAACACAGTTTTTAGTATACAACACACTAATAAAAGAAAACTTTCAGAATTAAATGAAGCTTTTCTTTAGCATTGTAGACTTGGTCATATTAACGAAACAAGATTAAACAAGTTACATAAAGATGCATATTTAAACTCTTTTGAATATAAATCTTATGCGATTTTCTAGTCTTGTATCAAGGGTAAAATGACCAAAACTCCGTTTACTGGACACGGAGAAAGAGCTACTCAGCTCCTGGGCCCCATACATAGTGATGTATGTGGGCCAATGTCTACACAGGCTAGAGGCTGTTTTTCATACTTCATTACATTCACTGACGATTTCTCAAGATTCGGTCATGTATTTTTATTAAAGCACAAGTCCGACGCTTTCGAGAAATTCATTGAATATAAACAAGAAGTAGAAAAACAAACCGCCTTGAGTATTAAGATGCTTTGATCAGATCGAGGCGTAGAGTATCTCAGTACAGAATTTGCAAACTTCCTAAAAGAGAATGGGATTCTCTCTCAGCTCACTCCTCCTTACACACCACAGCACAACGGTGTGTCAGAACGACGGAATAGGACCCTATTAGATATGGTCTGGTCCATGATGAGTGACGCTGAGTTACCAGTCTCGTTTTGGGGGCATGCATTGGAGACTGCAGCGTTTCTGCTAAACAGGGTTCCAACCAAAGCCGTGTCTACCACGCCATATGAGATATGGAATGGGAACAGACCGTCTCTTAAGAGAATTAATATTTGGGGTTGCCAGGCCTATGTTAAAAAGCAGAATCCGGAAAAACTCGAGACACGGTCAGTCATGTGTAACTTTGTGGGATATCCAAAGAATTCTTATGGATATCTGTTCTACCACAAAGAGGAACAAAAAGTGTTTGTTTCTCAGTATGCCACATTCTTGGAAAAAGAGTTTTTCACAGATAAAGATGATGGCAAGGTAGTAGATCTAGAAGAGGTTCTGGAGACACAAACTACAAATGACGATTTGGTTGAACCGGCTGTTGCAACAGAAACTGAAGAACCTCAGCCACTCCGTAGGTCTGGTAGGACTTCTCGCCCACCGGAGAGGTACTACGGTTTCCTCATTGATGGTGACAGAGAAGATTGCATCATGGGTGATGATGATCCTACCAGTTTTCAGCAAGCTATCACGAGTGGTGACTCTGTGAAGTGGCTGGATGCCATGAGATCCGAAATGGAGTCTATATACACCAACAAAGTATGGACTTTGGACGTTGTACCCCCTGGGGTAAAACCTGTAGGGTGCAAATGGATCTTTAAAAGAAAGATTGGTGTGGATTGGCAGGTAGAGACCTATAAGGCAAGACTTGTGGCGAAAGGTTTTCGTCAAAGACCATGTTTGGACTATGACGAAACTTTTTCGCCCGTAGCCATGCTTAAATCCATTCGGATCCTACTTGCTATTGTTGCTCACTACGACTATGAAATCTGGCAGATGGACGTTAAAACCGCGTTTCTAAATGGAAATTTAGAAGAATGCGTTTATATGGATCAGCCAAAGGGCTTCATTGACAGTGGGAGCAGCGGGAAAGCATGTAAATTGCTTAAATCCATATATGGGTTAAAGCAGGCATCACGGAGTTGGAACATCTGTTTCGATGATGTCATCAAAGAGTTTGATTTCATCAAAAATCCAGATGAACCTTGTGTTTATAAGAAGGCTGTAGGAAGAGCTGTCACATTCCTCGTATTGTACGTGGATGACATTCTTCTGATAGGAAATGATATTCCTATGCTACAGTCGGTCAAATCATTCTTATCACTGAGGTTCTCCATGAAGGACCTGGGTCATGCCACATACATCCTGGGCATAAGGATCTATAGGGATAGATCCAAAAATGTATTGGGATTGTCCCAAACCAGGTACATTAACACCATCCTAAAAAGGTTTAGTATGGGAGACTCTAAGCGGGGTGCCTTACCCGCTTGCCATGGAGTCACTCACTCCAAGGATTCTTGTCCAAAGACCGATGAAGAGAGAGCTCGCATGAGCATTATACCTTATGCTTCGGCAGTAGGATCTATAATGTATGCGATGTTATGTACACGCCCAGATGTAGCTTATGCACTTAGTGTTGTAAGCAGGTATCATTCCAACCCAGGGGAGAACCACTGGACAGCTGTGAAGAACATTCTTAAGTACTTGCGAAGGACTAAAGAATTGTTCTAGGTGTATGGTAATACAGATCTCCAAATAGAGGCCTTTACCGATTCGAGCTTCCAGAGCGATAAGGATGACAGCAAATCTATCTCAGGGTTTGTATTTACCCTCAATGGAGGGGCGGTAAGTTAGAAGAGTTCCAAACAGGATACTGTTGCAGACTCTACGATGGAGGCTGAGTACATTGCTGCTAATTATGCCGCCAAGGAAGCCGTCTGGATGAAGAAGTTCGTCTCGGAGCTAGGAGTAGATCCAACCATTATTGATCCAATACCCTTGTTTGTGATAATAATAGGGCTATGGCGTTAGCCAAGGAGCCCAGATCCCACCAGCGGTCCAGACACATCCTGAGGCGTTTTCATTTGATCCGGAAGATTGTAGATCGCCGCGAGATCGAGATTAAGAGATTAGACACAAAGAATAATGCCGCGGATCCACTCACCAAGGCCCTCCCACAGCCACAGCATGAGTGACTTTTTGAGATGTTGGGTATGAGATACGCCAATAACTGGCCTTAGTGCAAGTGGGAGATTATTGGATATATGTATGCCCTAGAGGCCATTATGTGATAGTGGATGTATATATACATGTATACATATTCAGTTTGCATTCTTGCTCGACATGATAGTATGCTATCTGGTTCTTCTTTATCTGACATGTTGATTTGATCATGCTTTATGCATTCATACATGCTGATAAAGCCATGAGGATATCGGCTTGACTACTCTGATTATGATAGAGATCATACTAGTGGGACATTTGTAGTCTATAAGCATATCCTGAAATTGTTGGAGATAGTGCCCTCAGAGTCAATTATTGGATCACAGGCACGTGATTGCAATGATTGAGGGAGGACCTATCCCGGTGGGACAGTCTTACTCGAGATGATAGTATGCTATCTGGTTTATCTTTATCATCGTGTACTGCTTTAGGTGACCTGGCATGTCGCTATTACACGTTGATAGAGCCCCTAGGATTCTTGCTTGACTGCCTGCAGTATGATGGCGATCATATACGTGGGAGCTGGTAGTATATAAGCACATCCTTAAAAGGTCCCTAGTCATGGGAGTTTCGAGACAGGGCATCGATTCTCTAGAGTAGACTAGTGTATACAGTCGAGACCCCGACGAGGGGCGGTGGCCGGTCTCACAAGCCACTGGTGTCAGTTGGTTCACCTAAGATGTATACAGGTGCTCATTGGGTTATGAGTACACCGGACAGGACTCGCCGGGAACCTGCCAGTTGGGATTATACCAAACGTCAGATAGCAGTTCCCTGGTGACATGTGTATAGGTTAGTTCATCGACCTGAGGATCGTCATTTGTCTCGTGTGAGTTCCCACTGTACTTTGATTATTACCCTACCACGGCTCAAAAGAGTCGTGCAAACAGGTTTTAGTTGGGTACAGTCCCGAGCCACATGGAGGCAGTGAGCGGATCTTCAGGGGTTCGTCTCTCCCGGTATTGGGGGTGAGGTCGCGCTGTGTCTAGGAGAGCCATTACGCAAAGCTCTCGGCCGAGGCAGGAGATTTATTGGTAGGTATTCCAGTAGTATCTCAGGGCGTTCTGAGCTACACTCCGACACGACTTGTACCGCTTTTGGGGGTCTGACTTTTACCAACCCCCAAGGCCCGACATGCGATGCTCATAGACGAACAGACCGGAATGTACGGATATTGTCACTGACAGGCTCAGTTGGGTGTCGGGGTGAGCTTCCTCATCGACGTCCCTTTTGGTCAATAGCTGGTGGCCCGTCACGTATTGGCTTATACCTCTGACGTGCTAGTGGTTAAATCCACAGCCATAGTATTGACGAGTTTTTAGAGTCCACCACACTTTCAGTTACTCAAGCTTTCGGGCGAAACGCTGTAGAGGCCGTATGGAGATATGGCAGGGTCCGATCAGATACGTGCGGTATTGCACGGATCAGGATCGGACAGTTTTGTACTAGTGGCCGTATGGTTATATGGCAGGGTTCGATCAGATACGTGCGGTATTGCACGGATCAGGATCGAACGGTTTTTACTAGCCGGCTTTGGCTTAAGCCGGTCCTAGTTTAGTACAGTGTAGATTTTGTCTCATTGCATTTGTGTCCGGTCGGAATACAGATGCGGGTGTGTATGCACAGTATCGGGGTTTTCCTGTAATTTATTACGGGACCAGTTTTCTGGAGTTGCCAGTTTGCATTCCGTTCCGGCCGGTTTTCCTTTGTTCTTTCCCGGCCGGACTTTTCTGATGGAGGGGGTAATTTGCAGTTTTGCAAATTACATTTGAGGAGGGGGTTTCTTGCAAATGTATTTATTATGATAGCTTATTTAGATACCATTCTTTTCATTCATCTTTTCATGCTTTATTAAGATTAGAAGTGAGTTGAAAGTTGATGAGAAAGGATTAGAGTTGATGTGAGGTTGTGATGATGAGGTTTAGGATGTGGTCACCCTTCATGCTCTCCTACACTCACCTCCCTCTTGTTTGATATATTCTTTTCTCCACCATTTTTAGAAGAGAAGTTTTTTTTTCATGGTTGAGAGAAGAAGAAGAAGAGAGCTTCATCTTGAGAGTTTCATTCTTGATCTCATTTTCATGCTAGAAAAATGCAAGCACCATTTTTCTATTCTTGATTCCTCCATCACCATGGCAAGAAACCCCAAATGAGATATAGCCTCTACACTACACATTCTACAGCATATCTTGAGCATGTCGAGTTGCCGGCTTCATGCCCGAGTTGCCTCGGTATTGAGGCGGGAGCCCGTAAAAGACACAGGCGATGTGGTGCCCTTCCGGCGAGGAGGCGACGATGTGGAGCCAAGACTTTCCGCGGGAGATCGGGACGATGAAGAGAAGACCGGAGGACTCAGATCACTTGGTATACTTTTCTTCCCATCTCTTGTTAGCTAGTATAGGTTAATGGTTAACGATCCGGGTTTTCATTGTCAGCGGTAGCGCCGGTTTCCAAGTAAGGAAAAAATTTTGATTCCGCATTTTGGCCTCGGATAGACGGCCGGGGCGCTGCCGTGGCGCAACATGGTATCAGAGCCACGCCATTAACCTTACTTAGCTTGTTCTAATGTGTTTTGCATTTCCGATCGACCAAAATCCCAAAAACCACATTTTCCTTTACATCAGTTTTCTGTTGTTTTTTTCCTTGCTCAAAAAATTTTTCAGGTTGCAGAAAAATGATGTACTGGAAAATTTAAGGATACTGTAGAAATTCGACAGAATGATTCGTTAGTTGGAGCGCGGAACCGCGGCCAAAACCACCTTTGGGCCGCGGTTCCGCCGCACTGTACTCAGGTCACGTGGTCAGTTTTCTACAGTTGCTTTCTGGGATGATAATAGGGGTTTTGGGATATTAAATTTGGGCCCAGATCTTCTGTGACTGCTACAGTATTACTTGGGGGCCCACTTGTTAATTGTTTGATCGATCGGATATTTTTAAACACATTATTTCACAGTATTTACATTATATCTCCGACCGTGAATGTCACTTGATCGGTAAATCCCGTCGAACTGCTATAGCCCGGTTAGACGGATTTGCGAACGTGACTTTCACGTTGATGTTCTATGTTTATGCTGTGATGTTGCGGATCGGTCGTGGGGGATAGCCTGGATGCAATGCTAGTATTGTTTTGTTGTATTATTTACATTTGATATTGCGGGGCGAGCGTCCGACATGTGGACTGCCGTCACTGCCTGTTAGTATTATTCTTTTGGGGCACGACCTGGTTGCGGTCGATGTACCCGATGTATGTATATTTTACTTTCTGTACTAGGATTACCCCGCGGAGGGGTGCACGGATAGCCGGATTCTAGAGGGCAACGGGCCCGCATCTCATGGCATTGAGACGGAGGGGGCTTCACTCTAGGATTGGCGGGCTATTCGCCGCACTCGTAGGGGGTACAGGTTGACCCAGGAGGGGTGCCCAAGTTACCGGATTCCGTGAAGTGTTGGGTGGTCCATTCACGGTGCTGGAGGGGGCTGCCTCGCTTCAGGTTTTGGCGGGTGGCTTGCCGCGCCCGTAGGGGTCTAGGATTTCATTGCACAGGCTATCCACATGACCAGGGGAACGTCGGGTTTCAGCAGCGGCTCTGTGAAACCCGGGGGTCCCAGATATCTGTATTGTTCTGTGAGGTTGTACATTTCTGTGATGTTGCATTTCTTATCACGCCTTGAGCGAAATATAATATATTGGTATATATATTAGTAGATGTTGTATATGTTTTACATCCGCGCTAGTCCAGTCCCCGCTCTGCCGTTAGTTAGCTAACCTAACGGGTGATGACGGGACCCAGTGGCGAATGCGGATGGCATATACGTACGTCAGTATATTTTCGTTCTTTGTGGTGTGATTAATTGATGGGACTGCGTTGATTCGGATCAATGCAAGATAAACAAACCTATTCTGATGTTGTTGGAACATTTTTCAAAAAGTTGTTATTGCAAGGACGTTCACTTTTGTTTTGCATCGTGGTATTCATTTGGAATATCCTGCTCCTCAGTCGACGAGGCAAGGGCCGAGATCCCCTCACCGGGAGTGACCTCTTGGACAGAAGTTTGCGTCAGGGCATTAACTTCACTATAGCCGATTACTTTTGCTTTGCATCGTGGTATTCAGTTGGAATATCCTGCACCTCATTCTACGGGGAAAGAGCCGAGATCCCTTCACCGGGAGTGACCTCTTTAGTAAAGGTTTTCGTCACTATATTTTTATAAAAGGCTATACAGTTCCTTCAACGATATCAAGTTCATTACGTTAAAGGTTTTTCGCCAAAAACCAGCCGTAGCCCTCCGTCATTTCCTACATGTATTATTTGGTATTCGTGCTGCGTTTGTTGACCTAGTCAAGACGTAGTGTTCGGTAGCTAAGTGGTACTTGTTTGTTGCATAAGTGGGATTGGTTGAGACTGTCGTGCGGCCTTGTTGACCTAGTCAAGGGCACGTACGGGTGGGTTTAATGCAATCCAGAATAATGACGGGTTGAACTTGACTGGCGGTTTATGATTTGTTGACCTAGTCAAGGTCATAAACCGCTTGGGGTAAAAATCACATCGGGAGTTTCAAAAGAACTGAAACTTGCCAGGAATGCGCATACCTTCTGGAGTGTGGTGACGTGAGTGGATTCCGTCACGTTATCATGCGATGATAGTTGGATCCCGATTCCCACTGATCAGTTGGTTTACTCCTCGGGCGATCCCGACTAATTCTTCTTTCAGGTTTGGAGGAGAATTTGAGGTACAATGGGAGGTTTCCAGATTAGATAAAGTGATAACCATTCTGATCTAGGTTAGAGTGCACGCTGAGTGTTTCTTTTCTCTCTCTCTTTGGCAGCGACCATTGACCCGACCCTGGACTATGACTCAGTGACCAAGTTGACCGAACCTTCTTAACACAGGCTTTTGGATTGTCAGAGTTGCAGACCTCATTGCCACTCCTACTTTTACCCTTTTCTCCAGGACACCCCGTATTACTACGAACGTCCACTTCCATTGGACAAAACCATCGTATGGTTATATACGAACTCGAAGGACTTCGAGGATGGTTTCCGGTTTTGGAGAAAACGAATAGGATTATTCAGTTGTCTTTTCTTTTCACCTTCTCTCATTGCGAGTACTCCTTGGTTTAGGAGATAGCACACCTATTACGCAAATTGGATAGTCTTCTTCCAAACCTTAGGCTGGTGCCGACCGGTAGGGAATGAAGAAAACCAATTAGCCTAAACGGTGTGCAGAAGGTATTAAGATTAAGACAAAGCAAGGGATTAGTAAGAGGGCAAAGTAAATTGCGACTGCTATTCACGACCAAACCAAGTATTTCTTCGCCAATCCTAAATCACCTTTGTATTTCTCCAGGACACTCCGTATCACTACGAAGATCCACAGTTTATTGGATACTCCATCGTATGGTTATATACGAACTCGAAAGGAACTTGTTCCAGTTCGGGGATGGATTCTGGTTCAGGAGAAATAGGAATAAAGTACATTCAGGTGTCTTTTATCTTCACCTTCTCTCGCATTGCGAGTGTTCCTAGGATTGGGACAGTACACCCATTATGCATATTGGATAGTCTTCTTCCAAACCATAGGCTGGTGCCGAACGGTAGGGAAGGAAGAAAACCATTTGGCCTAATGGGGTGTACAGAAGGTAATGACTAAAGACATATAAAGGGATTTGGAGAAGTGGCAAAGAATTATACGGTTACAGTTGTGAATCTGGATAATGGAAGAGGCATTACTAGGAATACCAGGATACCCCAACGAAACATTTCAATGTTTCAGTTTCACTGTGTACTGTTAATAGAAAACTGATTTCCCGATTAGACACTTACTCCAGGGTATGTATTTACAAGGTTTGATTCTCACATCTGTATGGTTTTACAGATGATGAGTGGGAGTAAGTTATTGGGAATAGGGTGATCATCCTCATTATATCGGGATTCGTTGTAATCGGTGATATTTGAGGAGATCATCTGGGCTGTTTGCCGGTCGGCAAATATTTGGTTTTGAATATCCGCTGTTGTGCACCAATTTCAAATTGATATATCTGTACGTCTATTTTCATAGAGTGAGATATCCCTTTTGATATTATGTCGATGACATTTACCTATATCAGTGGATGGTTAGATAAGGAGCATTAAACAGCGGTGTAATTCTTCTTAACCATAAGTACAGTTTTTAACCTACGACACACAGTGAAAGAGTTGTTAGACTCAGCGGACTTATACAGAGTATTGTATGTTGTCCTGTGTCCATTAGGATAGAGGGGTTGGTCCTCACACTATATTCTGTTTACTTTTAACTTCTCTAGTTCTTAGACATGTGTTTCGTAGGAACACAGGGTCTAAGTTTTGAGGAGTTATAGGTATTTGAATAGAGTAGAGAACCAGGTGTAGCAAGTATCAGGATTCTTCAAAGAGATCGAAGATGTAGATACTTGTGTATGGTATTCAGTTGATAGTAATGATAAAGAGAAATTGCTTCTCTTTCAGGTTACTCATAATTTGAAGCATTCCTAAGTTGAGTAACGCTGATCGGCCTCTTTCCATTTAGTTGACATGCACTGGAGACAGCTGCATGATTTGAATCTGGTTCAATTAAATCAGTGCCTCTGGTTCTATATTGGATATAGAACAGTTCATATCTTAACGATGTTAAGGTACGGGGAGTTGTCCGGCTTATGATTAAAACCAGACTCTGGATAACTCAAGGCACGTTTCTGTAATGGTTGTTTGTGGGTTGACCCAGGCTATGACGAGGGTTAACTTTCTACCATCTGGAAGATCAATAGTGATATTGTTCTTCACACGCCACAATTTTAAAAGAAATGGATTTTTTTCAGAAAACAGTAATGGGAGTACGGTAGAACTGGAAGTAATTCCAGAACCACAAACGATTACCGAAGATTTGATAAGGAACCTAAAGATTCAATCTGATTTGACATTCCATTGGCCACTCCGTAGATACGGTGGATAACCTCAGGCACTCGAGAGGCACTTCGGTATGCTCAAGGACGGTGGCAGGGAGGTTCTTGTTTACCCAGACTTACCATTGCTGTTGTTCCAGACTGTGAGACCCGGCAGGAGGATGAGTATAGCGTCGTTCTAAACTAGCTTTAGAAGTGCACGTCTATATGACTCTGGCAGAGGGTTGTCGTAGTCAGTGGGAGCAGCGGAAGCATTGGTGGTCATCAGGCTTATGTCTATTTATAGACTAAAGCAGATGTAGCGGAGATAGATCATCTATTTCTGATGTGACAGTCAAAGGTTTGACGTCATCATAATAAGGGAGTGGATCTGTTGAGAAGGTAGTAGGAAGTGATATTCCTATACTACGATCGTTTATACTTTGGTCGTCACACAGTGTTTTCTCCGTATGGGATTTGGACATTATGTTAGACATACTGGTTACTAGATCTATGGTTTTAGATCTAGATTTGGGTGGTTTCCCAATCTGGGTACTTAGACAGCATTCTAAGAGTATTTAGAATGAACGACTCCTGGCATGGTAGTGTACCTGCAGGCAATGGAGTCACCCTCTCTAAAGGTGTCTTACAGACTAAAGGAGAGAGGGATGTGTATGATTGGCAGATCACTTGCTTAGGCAATTGAATCATTCATGAGATGTCAAGTACCACACCAGATGTTGTTCTTGCACTAGATGCAATAAGTTGACATTGATCCAATCCTGTCGGAAGCAGTTTTAGAACATAAGTTGATGTTCTAGGTATATGATAACGGCAGCCTCCTTTAGGAGACGGTTATCATTCCAGGCTTCCAAGGTGACCTGGATGGCAGAGTGGCTGTCAGAGTTATAGTTTTCCTTCTGACGAGGGGCAGTATTTTGGACAGGTGGTCCAAGGCAATACTGAGGGTGGCATGGCGCAGGATACTGATTAAGTTCAGTTGACGATACAGTCTAAGAAGTTTGGATTTGGAGTTCATTTATGAGCTAGGTCCCATCAGACATCCAGACATTCTAAGACAGGTATTGCTCATTTCGGGAGATGGCTTTCTCCGCGAACTTGAGATATAGAGAGACATAGAAAGAAACATCACAGCGGATCCACTCACTGAGGCTATTCCTCGAACACAATAGTTTCGCAAACGAGCTTTGTGAGACTGACTAGTAGAGGAGTTAGGTGTTCGGTATCACACGGGCTGTGAGTATGCGACATCGCAATAATTAGCCTTGAGTGCAAGTGGGAGATTGTTGGAGATAGTGCCCTCAGAGTCAATTATTGGATCACAGGCACGTGATTGCAATGATTGAGGGAGGACCTATCCCGGTGGGACAGTCTTACTCGAGATGATAGTATGCTATCTGGTTTATCTTTATCATCGTGTACTGCTTTAGGTGACCTGGCATGTCTCTATTACACGTTGATAGAGCCCCTAGGATTCTTGCTTGACTGCCTGCAGTATGATGGCGATCATATACGTGGGAGCTGGTAGTATATAAGCACATCCTTAAAAGGTCCCTAGTCGTGGGAGTTTCGAGACAGGGCATCGATTCTCCAAAGTAGACTAGTGTATATAGTCGAGACCCCGACGAGGGGCGGTGGCCGGTCTCACAAGCCACTGGTGTCAGTTGGTTCACCTAAGATGTATACAGGTGCTCATTGGGTTATGAGTACACCGGACAGGACTCGCCGGGAACCTGCCAGTTGGGATTATACCAGACGTCAGATAGCAGTTCCCTGGTGACATGTGTACAGGTTAGTTAATCGACCTGAGGATCGTCATTTGTCTCGTGTGAGTTCCCACTGTACTTTGATTACTACCCTACCACGGCTCAAAGGAGTCGTGCAAACAGGTTTTAGTTGGGTACAGTCCCGAGCCACATGGAGGCAGTGAGCGGATCTTCAGGGGTTCGTCTCTCCCGGTATTGGCGGTGAGGTCGCGCTGTGTCTAGGAGAGCCATTACGCAAAGCCCTCGGCCGAGGCAGGAGATTTACTGGTAGGTATTCCAGTAGTATCTCAGGGCGTTCTGAGCTACACTCCGACACGACTTGTACCGCTTTTGGGGGTCTGACTTTTACCAACCCCCTAGGCCCGACATGCGATGCTCATAGACGAACGGACCGGACTGTACGGATATTGTCACTGACAGGCTCAGTTGGGTGTCGGGGTGAGCTTCCTCATCGACGTCCCTATTGGTCAATAGCTGGTGGCCCGTCACGTATTGGCTTATACCTCTGACGTGCTAGTGGTTAAATCCACAGCCATAGTATTGACGAGTCTTTAGAGTCCACTACACTTTCAGTTACTCAAGCTTTCGGGCGAAACGCTGTAGAGGCCGTATGGAGATATGGCAGGGTCCGATCAGATACGTGTGGTATTGCACGGATCCGGATCGGACAGTTTTGTACTAGTGGTCGTATGGTTATATGGCAGGGTTCGATCAGATACGTGCGGTATTGCACGGATCAGGATCGAACGGTTTTTACTAGCCGACTTTGGCTTAAGCCGGTCCTAGTTTAGTACAGTGTAGATTTTGTCTCATTGCATTTGTGTCCGGTCGGAATACAGATGCTGGTGTGTATGCACAGTATCGGGGTTTTCCTGTAATTTATTACGGGACCAGTTTTCTGGAGTTGCCAGTTTGCATTCCGTTCTGGCCGGTTTTCCTTTGTTTTTTCCCGGCCGGACTTTTCTGATGGAGGGGGTAATTTGCAGTTTTGCAAATTACATTTGAGGAGGGGGTTTCTTGCAAATGTATTTATTATGATAGCATATTTATATACCATTCTTTTCATTCATCTTTTCATGCTTTATTAAGATTAGAAGTGAGTTGAAAGTTGATGAGAAAGGATTAGAGTTGATGTGAGGTTGTGATGATGAGGTTTAGGATGTGGTCATCCTTCATGCTCTCCTACACTCACCTCCCTCTTGTTTGATATATTCTTTTCTCCACCATTTTTAGAAGAGAAGTTTTTTTTTCATGGTTGAGAGAAGAAGAAGAAGAGAGCTTCATCTTGAGAGTTTCATTCTTGATCTCATTTTCTTGCTAGAAAAATGCAAGCACCATTTTTCTATTCTTGATTCCTCCATCACCATGGCAACAAACCCCAAATGAGATATAGCCTCTACACTACACATTCTACAGCATATCTCGAGCATGTCGAGTTGCCGGCTTCATGCCCGAGTTGCCTCGGTATTGAGGCGGGAGCCCGTAAAAGACACAGGCGATGTGGTGCCCTTCCGGCGAGGAGGCGACGATGTGGAGCCAAGACTTTCCGCGGGAGATCGGGACGATGAAGAGAAGACCGGAGGACTCAAATCACTTGGTATACTTTTCTTCCCATCTCTTGTTAGCTAGTATAGGTTAATGGTTAACGATCCGGGTTTTCATTGTCCGCGGTAGCGCCGGTTTCCAAGTAAGGAAACAATTTTGATTCCGCATTTTGGCCTCGGATAGAAGGCCGGGGCGCTGCCGTGGCGCAACAGAAATTTCTCTAGTCGCAGGTGTATCGAGACGGGGCATCGATATACCAGAGTAGACTAGCGTATATGATACTAGACCCATGTGATGGGGCGATGGATGTTCCCACATTCATCGATGTTTGACATCAAGATCATATACGGGTGCTCAGTGCTGACTGGGTACACTGGACGGACTCACCGAGAACTCCTATATGGAATTATATCTATCGTCGGATAGCAGTTCTCAGGTGACACTGGTACAGGTTAGTCTGTAGAACCGAGATCGTCATGGAGTCTTGTGTGTTCTCCCAATGTACTTTGATTGCCACCCTACCACGGCTCTACTGAGTCGTGCAAACAGGTGGCCATTGGGTACAGTCCCGAGACACACGAAAACGATGAGCGATAGGAGGGGTTTCGTCTCTCCCGGTATTGGGAGTTGATGCTGTGCTGTGCCCGACTGGTTATAACAGCAAGTCCCTGGCCAGGGCTGCTGAGATTTGCTGATAAGTGTTATCAGTAGTTTCTCGACCTGTTATAGACCATTCACCCGCATGACTTATTGAGTTATTGGGGTCGACATGACCATCCCTAGGCTCGATATGCAGCATATCTGACGAAGAGACCGGACTGTACGGTAGTGTTGCCGGTTGGCTCGACGGCAGTTGTAGCGGGTTCGCTTGTTTTCTTCTGATCGCTCAATACCCGGGTGGCCGTTACATTTAGCTGACCGCTTGCGGCTTGAGGGTACCTGATATGATCATCACCCTCTGCCGGCATATTGACGAGTCTTAGAGTCCCACAAAGGAGTTACCCAGTCCAGGCGAAACGTTGTGGTGCGCGTATGCGATATGCGCATGCACCCGATTGAAATGTGCGTATATGATAGCGAACATTGATCGGGCGGCTTGCTTTTGGTGGGGTCATATGTGATATGGCCGGATTGATGAATCAAGTGTTGATTTATCATTTTACCATTAGTTTTCTCACTTAAAACCTTTTCTTGGATGATGGATGTGTGCATGCATGTGTGCTTTTCTTTCTTTCTTTCATGCTAGTTTCATGCACATATGGATGTGCATACATACACACATACATACACCCATCTATCATGGTTGTTAACATATGGAAATGGTGGCAATATAAGACTCACACCATGGATTAAATAATGGATTATTATTCGATTTTGGATTTAAAAGAAAATGAAAAGGAAAGGATAATCATTCTAGCTTCTACATTCTTCTTTTGACCTAACCATGCTCAACTACCACTAACCTAGGGTTATCATTCTCTTTATCATTTAAAACCCAAGTTAAATTAACTATCCATCATTTAATCATGGTTGAAAGCAAGAAGGAATAAAATATAAAAGGTAATATTTCATTTCTTTGCAACTAAGGGTTATTTTTTCCACCTCTAGTTAAAAATAGCCACCATCTTCATCCTCTTTCTCATTTTGCTCTCTAGCTTTTTTCTAGTGAGTAAATCACACTTAAAGAAAGGTTTTTGAAGTGAGAATATTAACCACAACTTCATTCTACACAAGTTTAGCCAACTTGTTTAGAGTGTTATCTTCGGTTTTACGAAGTTGCGAGCTTGGACGGCGAACTCTGTGGTGGATCGTCGTGGACACAAGAGGACTTCAAGAGGACTTCCATTCAACACCCTAGAGACCAAGGAGTCCAGCGAAAGGGAGCTACAAAGGTTGTAGTCTCGAAACCCTAGATTAGTTCGCTTTAATTTTCGAAACCATAATTTTCAAGGATCGATTCCTTTGCATGTTCGTTTAGCACTATAAAAATTTAAACTTTTGGACATGTGATGCTTCAAAACTCTTCATAGGGTGCTAAACAAACCTTTCAGGGACACCCTAGGGGTAAGAGCCTATGCTTCGCCACACTGTCACACAGTGATAACACCCCATTGGTCGACATCCAATGCCTAGTAGCTCTGATACCAATGTTGGGTTCCACAAGGCATCAAACATGCCAAATTCATATTTTTAGGTGCCGAGAAACCCTGAACGAGATCGTTAACTAGATGATAGGCGAAACGAAATGTAAGCAAACAACTTTACTAATAAGTGAAAGGGACTACAACCTTTGTAGATCCGGTCCTCCACTTCCAAAACTCCGTGACGACGTCCCTTCGTTGCGATCATCGGGATCCCGGACTCTAGCGATGGTTTCGTCGGAGAAATGATCGGGCTAGGTCGTTGACTTCGATGCCGAAGATGATCTACGTCGAGGCGACTCAAACTCAAGCTCCATCTTCACTAGGTCACGAAACTTGTATAGAAACCACCCAATACTACATGTAAGTGGTAGAGGATGAAGAAATAGGAAGTGGGCTCACTTTGGATTTGGATTTCTCACTTGATTTCATCACTTGGAAATTTTCAAGAATGGTTTCTTCACTTGAAGAAGAAGATGACGAAGAAGAAGGAAAAAGAATTATCTTGAAAATAATAAATCAAGCGAATCTTATCATAATGCAACCATGGGTGAAGTAAACACATGTAGAGAATAAAGTAGGGTTTAGGTGTAATGGTTAGGTTAAGGAAAAAACAAAATGGTCAAACTTTTCAAAGCTTCATGAAACTTCAAGTAAAAACCAAAGAAAGCCACCATATTATTTCTTGCCAAAAATAAATAAATAAGTTAAAACCCTAACCATTAACCAAAACATGGTTTAAAGCATACACACCCCCAAGTTTGCATGTACCATCAAACATGATACAAACTAGTGCACAAACATATATCATATATACAATGTGCACAATCAAGTGAGAAAAATAATCTTAAGTGAACCAATACTAGTTAATGTAAAGTAATATATCAAATATATAATTATACATTAAATCATTAAATCAACACTTGATTTAATGATCCGGTCATACTGCACATAACCGACTAATATCAAGTGTATCAATATATCGAATCAACATTTGATTCGGTAACCCGGCTATATCTTATATAACCGTCCGATGATACAAATCGCGAGAATAAAATTCAGTATCACATACTGGTATTATTCTCGGTCCCGCACATATCTCATATGCGCTTCTATTTCGTTTCGCTTAAGCCAGGAAACCTCTGTGTAGGACTCTAAAGACTCGTCAATACACAAGCAGTAGGTAATGGTCATATCAAACACCCACAAGCCGCAAGCGGTCTGCAAAACGTAACTGCCACCCGGGTATTGAGCAATCAGAAGATCAATGAGCAAGCCCGCTCACACTCCTGTGAATCCAACTAGTAACACTTACCGTACAGTCCGGTCTGTTCGTCTGATATGTCGCTTATCTCGCCTAGGGGTGGTAAACGTCAGACCCCAGTAGCTTGATAATTCATGCCGATGTAAGGTCCATAACACGCATGAAACTACTGATAACACTTACCAGTAAATCAGTGCAACCCTGGCCAGGGATTTACAGTTATGGCCAGTTGAGCATAGCGCAACATCAACCCCCAATACCGGGAGAGACGAATCCCCTCCTATCGCTCATTGCCTCCATGTGAATCGGGACTGTACCTAAAGACCACCTGTTTGCACGACTCAGTAGAGCCGTGGTAGGGTGGAAATCAAAGCATAGTGGGAGACACACAAGACTCTATGACGATCTCGGGTCAACAGACTAAGCTGTACCAGTGTCAGCAGAGAACTGCCATCTGACGTGAGGTATAATACCATCTGGGAGTTATCGGCGAGTCCGTTCAGTGTACCCAGTCACCACTGAGCACCCGCATACCATCTCTGATGTCAAACACCAATGGATATGGGATCATCCATCGCCCATCATATGGATTGAGAAGATATACTCTAGTCTACTCTGGAATATCGATGCCCCGTCTCGATATTCCCACGACTAGGAACATTGAAGGATATACTCATTGAGTACCCAGGCCCCACTAGTATGATCTGCATCATATTCCTGGAAGTCGAGTACACATCCTAATGGCTTTATCAACATGTAATAGAAAGACTGCAAATATACATGTTAAGATAAAGAGCAACCAGATAGCGTACTATCATGTCGAGCAAGAAAGTCTTACCTATATATGTCCTAGCATCCACTACAATATACATCTCATATACAGTAATGGCCTCTAGGGCATATATATAACTAACACTTAGATGTCCCTGGTCGCAGGAGTATCGAGACTGGGCATCGATACTCCAGAGTAGACTAGTGTATACATATATAGACCCTGACGAGGGGCGATGGATTGGTCCCGCAGCCATTGGTTATGTGCACCTAATATTGTATACAGATGCTCACTAGGTGTGAGTACACCGGACAGGACTCGCCGCGAACTGACTGGATGGTATTTATACATAACGTCAGATAGCAGTTCTCAGGTGACATGTGTGCAGATAGTCCGTTGACTTAAGGTCGTCATTTTTCTCGTGTGAGTTCCTACTGTGCTTTGATTACTACCCTACCACGATTCAAACGAGTCGTGCAAATAGGATTTAGTTGGGCACAGTCCCGAGCCACGTGGAGGCAGTGAGCGACTGTTAGGGATTCGTCTCTCCTGGTATAGGGAGTTGATATCGCACGGTGATCGGTTTGTCATTACCATAAGTCCCTGGCCAGGGCTGATTGAGAATTACTAATGGACTGATCAGTAGATTGTCAGATGGTCTTGAGCCATGCCGGCACGACTTGTATGGTTATTAGGGGTCTGACGGTCACCACCCCCTAGGCTATACATGCGATACTCTTAGACGAACAAACCGGACTGCGCGGATATTGTCATGGACAGGCTCAGTAGGAGTTCGGATGGGTTTCCTCATCGGCCTTCTTATCGACATCTACCTGGGGACCGTTACGTACAGCTAGCGATCTATGGTTAAACCCACTGTCAGCGTAGTAGTCGAGTCTTTAGAGTCCCACACAGAGATTTCCCAACTCCAGGCGAAACGATATAGAGGTCGTATGGTTTTACGACAAAGGGTTCGGATGAATACATGTTTAAACGCACGTACGACATTCGGACAGTTTTTACTAGACGGCTTTAGTTTAAGCCAGATTCTAGTATCAGGTTATTGGATTTATACAGTCTAAAGTTTTTCCGTGTTTTCACGGATAGGAGGGACGTTCTCGTAATTATACGGGAAGCTTCTAGAAGCATGGTGACTTGAGGGTTTAAGTGGCATTATCATTAAATGATATTGTGACTCATTTAGTGTGATTCATCATGTCATTAATGCATTATTAAATGCTTAATGACTCACATAGTGAATCACTCATATTGAATTAATGTAGCATGATGAATAATCACATTTATTCAATTATTTGTTTATTCATTATGCTTCATATATTCAAGGTCGAAACAATATCAGGATCATTATCTTCTTCACCTTCTCTCTCCTCAAGCTCACTCTCTCTTCAAACTCTAATCCTACCACTCATGAGTTGAGATCAAGGACTAGAATAGACTAAACACTCCACAACCTAACTCTATATGATCTAAGTTCCTTTGATTAGTAACTAGAGAAACTTAGTTACCTCAAGTTTGGAGGTGAAGCTTGGATTAGGGTTCTCTGGTGGATCATCTATCACTTAGAGGAGGCCGAGGGGGACGTAGAGATCGAAAAGACGAAGGAAACGATTCACTAGGTATAATCTCTTTACATAGTAGCTAAGAACTTCTATGGTTGTTGTTAATTATCATTTGGCAAAGATTTTCGGTTAGTCGATGTATGCTGAAAGAACAAGATCGTTTTTCGTATTTCCGCCTCCCCGCAACTTATGCGGTGTTGCACATCGACTTACACTTTATGCAACTTAGTCTTTTCTCTCCGATATGACCAAGTCTACAATGCCATAAGCAGGATTCGTTCGTATCTGAATTCTTCCTCTTGCGTGTGTTTTGTATATTGAGAACTGTATACTGATTTAGAACGTAGGTACCATTACACAGTGTACCTTCTGCAACCAGTACCTTATGAACGTAGATGTTCATGATATTTCTATCAAGAACAAAGTTATATCCATCTTTATTGAGAAAATAAACTGATATGATGTTGCAAAACATGGAAGGTACATAGTAGCAATCGTTCAAAATCATAGTATTGCCATTTGGCAACACTAGGTGATATTCACCGACGGCTGCAGCATTAACTTGTCCTCCGTTCGCTACCATGAGAGACATATCACCAGGTGCAACTTTCCTACTTTTTCTCAGTTCCTGCAATAAATTACAGATATGAGATCCTGATCCGATATCAAGTACCCTGGAGGTAGGGCTGACCGTAAAGCAGTTCTCAATAACAAGAACACCTGAAGTAGATGCAAAACTATGCTTCTTCTTCAGCTGGGTATCCTTGGAATTCATACAATCCTCTTTCCCTTGCTCATACTTATGACTGTTGTCGTAAGTTATAGCCGAACCAACGTTCCCTAGCTCCGAAAAAGAATTCGGATCGGTCAAGCAATACATTTTATTATCTTGATTAGGGCGTGAAATGGTTGCTACCTGGAGACAGAGAAAAGAAGCACTCAGCGTGCGCTCTTCCAAGATTAGATTAGTTTATTAATTTATCTAACCAGGATGGCTCCCACTGTTTCCTCAAATTCATCTTCAAACCTTTAAAAGAAGAACTGGTCAGGATTAATCGCACATCACAATACTTGCTTAACCTTTCAGCCAGGCTAGTGTTGGTACTTCGAGGGAGGTTTTCCAACGCTTTCGCGAAGTTCCATAACTAAATAACCTCTTTTCCGTGGAGGCGTAGCCCCGCTAACACCGTTCTATACACCTACTTCGTTTATAGCATTGATTGTTAAGTGAAATAATCTCCCAAGAGTAATTCAACTCATCAGTGGGATCGGGATCCAACTATCATTATGCGATGACCTAGATGGAATCCACTCTAGTCACCACACTCTAGAAGGTATGCTAAATCTACTAGTTTCAATTTCTTTAGAAACTCCCGATGTGGTTTTTGCCCCTAACGGTTTATGACCTTGACTAGGTCAACAAACCATAAACCGCTAGTCAAGTTCTACCCGTCATTATCTTGATTGCATTAAACCCACCCGTAGGTGCCCTTAATAGGTCAACAAGGCCGCACGACTGTCCTAACAAATCACATTTGGCAATGCACAGAAAAATATCACTTAGCTACCGTTCATTACGCCTTGACTAGGTCAACAAACGCAGCACGAATACTAAATAATACCAATCCTAAATGGAGGAGGGCTACGGCTGGGTTTTTGGAGAAAAACCCGTTAACGTAATGAAGTTGATATCGTTGAAGGAACCTGATTGCCCCCTTTTAAAAATATAGTGGAGAAAACTTTTGCTAAAGAGGTCACTCCCTATGAAGTGATCTCGGCTATTTCCTCGTCGAATGAGATGCAGGATATTCCAAACTGAATACCTCGATGAAAAGCAAGAATAATCGACTATAGTGAAGTTATTACCCTGACGCAAACTTCTGTCTAAGGGGTCACTCCCGATGAAGGGATCTCTGCCCTTGCCTCGTCGAATGAGGTGCTGGGCATTCATAACCGAATACTTCTGTGCAAAAAAAAAAGAGAACGTCCTTGCAATAACAGCTTTTTGAAAATTGTTCCAACAACGACTTTTAGGTTTGTTTTTCTTTGCATTAATATAATGCGCCATATCAGTTAATCCTACCATTGCAGAAAACAACGAAAATATGACGTACGCTTATGCCATCCGCATTCGCCACGGAGCCCCATCCTCACCCGTTAGAGCAGGGGCTGGACTAGCGCGGATGCAAAACATAAGCAACGCCTACTAGATATCATATATAGATATATACATTCGTCAGATGCAATGATAGCCATTCCAGATCATAGATGAACACATTGGATATGCTAGGAATCCGCGTTTCGTTCGAGCCTGCAATGAAAGACGGATTACACGGTCGCGATGAGTAGCCACACCCCACCATAGACCCCTACGGGTGCGGCAAACTACCCGCCAAGTACCCGAAGTGAAGCAACCTCCCTCAACAATGTGAGTAGGCCACTCGGCACTTCAAAGTATCCGGTAGTTTGTGCACGCATCCTTGGGTCTATCCTAGGAGCAAAAACAGTAAAAGAAATAATATACAATGGCGGCTACAATCTCATCCCGGATGTGCGGCCATAAAAATAATATTACATCAATTTACATATTACATCGAATGAAAGATAAAGAAACTCTCATCTCACAAACCCCGACTATTCATCCGCGACAATCCAACAAGTTCATATACACAATCCAACAACATTACAGATCACAGATATGCACAACCCCCACTAATCAACGTATAGTGATTAGTCGATGTTCAGTGCATATATCACATTACAGAAATAACCATTTAGCAAAAGTTTGTAGAACTTCGATCAAAATACCAATTTGTAACTACCCCAAACACAACAATGTTCTCTGGAAAATCTGGGCAGAAACAAAATATCTAAAAAATCACAGAACACCAAATTGAACAAACTGCAGCAAACTCGAGTCGCGGTCGAGTCAACTCGGCCGCGGAGCCGTGGCGAAATGCGTGGTTTCGCCGCGGTTCCGCGGCACGTTGACCGAGTCGTGGGCTCGTTTTTTCTGCCTATTCCTAAAAAGCCCTGCACCGATTTTTAAAGTATGTGGAATTATTTTTAGAGCAGTTTTAAAAATCGGCAGAAAGTGCAGGATTTTAGATAAATTTTGCGATTTTTTCCGGATCGAAGTTCTAAACACTTTGCTAACAGTTAGTTGTTGTTTATCTAGGCTCTGATACCACTGTTAGGTCCACGTTACCCACCACGGTTCTTTCGGGGCGGCGGAATAGGTAAAAATCAAATTTTTCTCACAAGGTGACATGGACCATGCATGAAGGATCTTTGATAAACAAAAACTAACATATTAACTACAAGTTCTAGCTACTATGTAGAATGGTTATACCTAGATCTTGAACTCCTTCTCTTCTTGATGTGGTTCCCCTTCTTGCTTGCTCCTTGTAGTGGTGTAGACGGCTCCTCCTTGTCGTCCTCTCTTTGCCGAAGATAGATCCACCCGAGGGCCTCGAACTTGAGCTCCTACCTCAACCAAGAGGTAACTAGAGTGCTTGGTTTGCTAGACAAAGAACCCTAGAAAGAGTAGAGATGAGTCTTGATGGATTTGTCTCAAGAGCTTATGATTTCCAACACATGGAATACATAAGCTTTGAGAGGAAGAGGGAGAGCTCCAAACATGAGAGAGAAAGAGCAAGAGAGAATGAGCTACCTTTTGCAACCATACTCTCATATGAGAGAATAATGAATTAATAATAATAATTAAAAAGAAATTGTGATGGTTCATTTTGAAAGACCATTATCATTTCACATTAATTGAATTTTGCAAAAATCAAAGAGTATCTTTCATGTGAAATGATGATGGTCAATATGTCAACATAGGTCAACAAGTCAACCAAAGTCAAATGGTCAACAACCCTAACCATGGCACAATTATCTTTAATTAATATCATTAATCATATTTCTCATTTTCATTAGGGTTTGGAAAAGTCAACGGTCAACAACCCTAATGAGAATCCTCTGCCTCTGTCAACTGTGCATATACACCCGCATCCGTGTTCCGAGGAACACGAATACAATGAGACAAAACCAATCCCAAAACAAATACTAGGATCTGGCTTAAACCAAAGCCCGCTAGTAATAACTGCCCGGACACCAAACGTGCACAAGAGCGCCGATGTGAACGAACCCCGTCGCAAAACCATGCGACCTCTACTCTGTTTTGCCTAAAGGCGAGTAACCTTCTGTGTGGGACTCTAAAGGCTCGACACTACGCTGGCAGTGGGATTAACCACAAGCCGCAAGCAGTACTAGCTGTACGTAACGGTCCCCAGGTAGATGCCAAAAAGAAGACTGATGAGGTGAACCCATCCGAACTCCAACTGAGCCTGAATGTGACAATCTCCGTACAGTCCGGTCTGTTCGTCTAAGAGTATCGTATGGCGGGCCTTGGGGGCTATAAACGTCGGTCCCCTAATAGTGGTACAACTAATGTCGGAGTGTAGCCCAGAACACCCTGAGAAACTACTGGTAACACTACCAGCAAATCTCGCTTGTCTTGACCAGGGACGACTATGTGTAATGGCTCTCCTAGACACAGCGCGATATCAACTCCCAATACCGGGAGAGACAAATCCTGTCTAACCGTCACTTCCTCCAAGTGCTTCCGGACTGTACCAAACTACTACCTGTTTGATCGACTCAGTAGAGCCGTGGTAGGGTAGTTATCTAAGAACAGTGGGAACACACTCGAGGCGAAGTGACAGTGTCAAGTCAGCGGACTAAGATATACTCATGTCACCTGGGAACTGTTAACCGATGAAAGGTATAATCCCAACCAACAGATCCCGATGAGTCCTGCCCAGTGTACACGTAACCTAACGAGCACCTGCATACTATCTCCAGTACGACGTACTGATGGCTGTGGCATAGACCATCTCCCCCACTGGGACGAGAAGCGTATGTACCAGTCTACTCTGGAGTATCGATGCCCTGTCTCGATAATCCTATGACTAGGGACCAAAATAAGGATGTGCTTATAGACTACACAGCCCCCACTAGTGTGATCACCATCACAACGCCGGTAGTCAAGCAAAGATCCTAAAGGCTCCATCAATATGTATTAGCGATATGTTAAAAGAAACATATACACATAGTAAGATAGAAACAAACCAAGTAGAATACTACTGTATCGAGAAAGACTGTCGTAAACCCGTATATATATATATATATATATATATATATATATATATATCCCAAGCCTCCAAAATGTATTATACAGACTAGTACTATACAATAATGGCCTCTAGGGCATACATATCCAACAAATTTCATTAGCTGACTTAAAAGAAAGGGATGATCACTTATCCACTTAAAAGACGAACTTCTTTCTCCGACCTTGACTCCATGGGAACTTCGCTTCAGAACTTACATGTAGACTTAACAAAAAAAGGAACGAAGAACGCTTGCTAGAACGGTAAACGAAAAAGTATAAATTATATGACGAAACGCTTACTAGACGCTTGCAGACTAAAAGCCGGGAACGAGTGCTTACCTAAAGAGTGCTAGCGAAAATGAAAAAAAAATGGATTCCAGTTTAGTAGTGAATCGCAACTGCCACTTGAAGAGGGCCCAATTAAGGAAGAAAAGGGTCGAGCTAGCTTCCTTTACTCTGCCGTACTCTCTCGGTTTTCGAGATTCCTCTCCTTTCTCTGGTCTTCGAGCCGAACTTAAGCTCTCTTCTTTTCCTTGTCTCGATTCAATGTCCGCAATATCTTTCAAAGACCTAGGGGATAGGGTAGCTGTAGATGCACTCGAACGGGCTTTGGTGAAAGAAAGTATCAAGTTAGTTTCGATCTCTCTCTCTGGGAAGCAAGTAAGCTAGTTTTCGGACTCACGTGACCCCTATTGAGCTGCGCAACCGCGCTTCTTTCGCCTTACTTACCACGTATCCAAACGAATAGATTGAAGAAGTCAAGTGGTTTGGTTGTTGTGCGCGCCGGAGGCCTACGAGGTAGCCGAATTGCTTACGACGGGTGATATACGCTAACGGTAATTACCTCCTAGGAAGGGGAGCCACAAAAAAAGAGACCCTAAGCAAACTGTATTAGAGCAGCAGTCAGACTCGTTGCAAGAAAAAGTAGTTGAATGTGTTAGGCAAAGAGAATATAGCCCGTAGAAGCTTATAGAGTTGGTAGTTCGGCGTCTTAATGCTTGCCAGAGAAAGTTCTATAGCCCACCAGATAAAGACATTGTAAGTCCACGTTGCCCACCCCGGTGCTTGCGGGGAGGCGGAAACGTTATGAAAAATTCGATTTTTACAACTCTAGGCAACATGGGCTATGTAAAGGAGGGATCTTTGCTAAACAAAACTAACAACAAAGATAAAAAGTTTAGCTACTCGGAAAGTGGGTTATACCTAAGGCTTCAAGTCCTTCTCTCCTTGCTCCTTGGAGTGAAAGATTGGGTTCTCCTTGTCGCTTCTCTTGCCGAAGAAAGATCCACCCGAGGGGCTCAACCTTTGGCTCCAACCTCAAACTAAAAGTAACTAAGGTGCTTGGTGTGCTAGACCTAGGACCTTAGAAAGAGTAGAGAGTGTTTTTGAAGGGATTATCTTAAGCTCAAAGTGGTTCTTAACTCATGAGAGGGGGGAGCTAGAGAGAGAGGAAGAGGAGGAGAGAGAATGGAAATGATAAAGTGAGAAGAATATCTCAACCTTCTCACATATATGTGAATTATGTAAATTAGATAATTAGCAAAAGATAATTGTCATGGTTAATCAAGAAATGACCATTATCATTTCACATTAAATGTTTTTGCAAGGATCAAAAAGCATATTTCATATGGAATGATGATGGTCAACTTGTCAACCTAGGTCAACAAGTCAAGTATAGTCAAATGGTCAACAAGCCTAACCATGCACAATTATAATTAACTAATTATTAATAAATCATAATTCACACAAAACATTAGGGTTAAGAAAATGACAATAGTCATCAACCCTAATCAAAGTCCTCTGCCTCTGTCTTAGTCAACTGTGCATACACACCCGTATCCGTGTTCCAAGGAACATGAATACAATGAGATAAAACCAATCCCAAATCATATACTAGGATCCGGCTTTAACCAAAGCCCGCTAGTATAAGCTGTCCGGACACCAAACATGCACAAGTGCGCGGATGTGAACGAACCCTGTCGCAATACCATGCGACCTCTACTCATTTTGCCTAAAGGCGAATAACCCTCTGTATGGGACTCTAAAGACTCGACACTACGCTGGCAGTGGGTTTAACCACAGACCGCAAGTGGCACTAGCAGTACGTAACAGTCCCCAGGTAGATGCCGATATGAAGACTGATGAGGTAAACCCTATCTGAACTCCTACTGAGCCTGAATGTGACAGTCTCCGTACAGTCCGGTCTGTTCGTCTAAGAACATCGCATGGCGGGCCTAGGGTGCAGTAAACGTCAGTCCCCTACTAGCGGTACAAGTCGTGCCGGAGTGTAGCCCAGAACACCTGAGATAACACTGGGAACCTACCAGTCTATCTCGCTTGCCCTGGCCAGGGACTTTGTGTAATGGCTCTCCTAGACACAGCGCGATATCAACCCCCAATACCGGGAGAGACGAATCCTGTCTAACCGTCACTGCCTCCAAGTGCTTCGGGACTGCACCCAAAAACTACCTGTTTGCACGACTCCTTTGAGCCGTGGTAGGGTAGTAATCAAAGTACAGTGGGAACACACTCGAGGCGAAATGACAGTGTCAAGTCAACGGACTAAGCTGTACTCATGTCACCTGGGAACTGATAACCGACTATAGGTATAATACCAACCAACAGTTCCCGACGAGTCCTGTCCAGTGTACTTGTAACCTAACGAGCACCCGCATACTATCCCAAGTACGACGTACTGATGGCTGTGGGACAGGACGTCTCCCAAGCTGGGATGAGAAGCGCATACGCTAGTCTACTACGGAATATCGATGCCCTGTCTCGATAGTCCTACGACTAGGGACCTGCATAAGGATGTGCTTATAGATTACCCAGCCCCCACGAGTGTGACTGCCATCACAACGCTGGTAATCAAGCAAAGATCCTAAGGGCTCCACTAATATGTAAAGGCGATATGCTAAACGAAACACATGCACACATTAAAGCAGAAACAAACCTTGTAGCATACTACCAATTTGAGCAAGAATCTCAATACAAGGTGAATATCCCAAGCTTCCATCAAGTAATATACAATCCAGTATGATACAGTAATGGCCTCTAGGACATATACACTTACAATCTCCCACTTTCACTAAGGCCATGTACTGGCGTATCGAAGACCTGTCATCTCGATCAGCCGCTCGAACTGAGTCTGGGGTAAGGCCTTCGTTAATGGATCAACAGTGTTATCTTCCATAGCAACTCTCCGAACCTCGATCTCCTGGCGACCCACGATCTCCCTGATCAGGTGATACCGCCTCAAGATGTGCCTGGACTTCTGATGGGACCTGGTTTCCTTCGCTAAAGCTATAGCTCTGTTGTTGTCGCGATACAGCGGTATTGGATCAACAATGGTAGGAACCACCTGAAGCTCCGTAAGGAACTTCTTTATCCAGACAGCTTCCTTTGCGGCATCTGTAGCAGCAATATATTCCGCTTCCATCGTCGAGTCAGCAACGGTTTCCTGTTCGGAACTCTTCCAACACACCGCCCCTCCATAGAGGGTAAATACATAACCCGACATGGACTTGGAATCATCCTTGTCACTTTGGAAGTTGGAGTCAGCAAAGGCCTCGATCTGAAGGTCTTTTCCACCATACACCAAGAACATCTCCTTAGTCCTTCTCAGGTACTTGAGAATGTTCTTTACCGCTATCCAGTGCTTCTCCCCAGGGTTTGACTGATACCAGCTTACCACACTCAGTGCATAAGCTACATCTGGTCTGGTACACAACATCGCATACATTATAGAGCCTACCGCAGAAGCGTAGGGTATAATAGACATGCGATCCCTTTCCAAATCAGTCTTGGGAGACATCTCTTTGGAGAGGGTGATCCCGTGACAAGCCGGTAGATTACCAAACTTGGAATCTTCCATACTGAACCTTTTCAGTATGGTGTCGATGTACCTGGACTGTGAGAGTCCTAACATCCTCTTGGATCTATCACGGTTGATCCGGATCCCAAGAATGTATGAGGCATCACCCAGGTCTTTCATGGAGAACCTGTGTGACAAGAACCCTTTGACATATTGTAGCATAGGAATGTCATTTCCTATCAAGAGAATGTCATCCACGTATAAAACAAGGAATACTACAGTTCTCGCTACAAATCTACTATAGATGCATGGTTCATCCGGATTTTTGATAAAGCCAAATTCTTTGACCGTCTCATCAAAACAGATGTTCCAACTCCGCGATGCCTGCTTTAGTCCATAGATGGACTTAAGCAACTTGCACACCTTTCCACTGCTCCCACTCTGAATGAATCCCTCTGGCTGGTCCATATAGACACACTCCTCCAAATTTCCATTTAGAAAAGCGGTTTTTACGTCCATCTGCCAGATCTCATAATCGTAGAAGGTAGCAATGGCAAGAAGGATCCAAATGGATTTCAGCATAGCCACTGGAGAAACGGTTTCGTCATAGTCCAAACCAGGTCTTTTACGGAAACCCTTTGCAACAAGTCTAGCTTTATAGGTCTCAACCAGTCTATCTACACCAATCTTCCTTTTGAAGATCCACTTGCATCCTATGGGTTTTACCCCATCTGGAGCAATGCCCAACGTCCATACTTTGTTGGTGTAAATGGAATCCATTTCGGTCCGCATTGCATCCAGCCATTTTACCGAGTCAACGTTCTGAATGGCCTGCTGGAAGCTAGTAGGCTCATCACTATCAATGATGCAATCCTCTCTATCCCTGTCTATGAGAAAACGGTAGTATCTCTCGGGCGGATGAGACTGCCTACTACTTATGTGGAGCGGCGTAGGAATGTCCTGATCTTTCAAGCCCTCTGGTTCTACTAAGCTTTCAGTAATAGCTCGTGCTTCTGGAATTTCTTCAAGTTCTATTGCGCTCCCACTTATCTGTTTTTCCAAAAACTGAGTTTCGAAGAAGTGGGCATGAAGAGAAACAAATACCTTTTGTTCCTTTTCGCAATAGAAGAAATATCCCGTGGAGTTCTTTGGATATCCCACGAACTTGCACTGTATTGAGCGTGCCTCGAACTTGTCCGCATGCTGCTTTTTGACAAAAGCTGGACATCCCCATGTCTTAATGTGATTAAGATAGGGTCTCTTCCTATACCACATCTGATATGGTGTAGTAGGCACAATCTTAGTTGGAACTCGGTTCAAAAGGTATGCAGCTGATTCTAGCGTATATCCCCAGAATGATCGCGGTACCTCAGCGTTACTCATCATGGACCGTACCATATCAAATAGGGTTCGGTTCCGTCTCTCCGATACACCGTTATGTTGCGGAGTGTATGGAAGAGTAAGCCGAGAGAGAATTCCATTCTCTTTTAAGTAATCCAGGAACTCGGCACTCAAGTATTCACCACCTCAATCAGATCTCAGTGTCTTGATACTTTTGCCTGTTTGTTTTTCTACTTCATTCTTATATTCCTGGAATTTTCCAAAGGCTTCGGATTTATGTTTCATTGAGAAGACATAATCGTACCTTGAAAAGCCATCCGTAAAAGTAATGAAGTATGAATAACCGCTTCTTGCATGCGTAGACATTGGACCGCACACGTCGCTGTGTACGAGTCCCAAGAGCTCGCTCGCTCTCACTCCGTGTCCAATGAACGGAGTCTTTGTCATCTTTTTTTGAGACAGGATTGACAAGTTGCATATGATTGATATTCGAACGGATCCAAATACCCTTCTGTATGTAACTTCGTCAACCTTCTCTCATTGTTGTGACCCAGTCTACAATGCCATAAGAAAATCTGATTTGTTTCCGGAGACTTTCTTTTATGTGTATTCTGGACATTGAAAATCTGTGTTTGGTTTAATACGTATATACCATTGCTCAATATACCTGACCCAATCAGAACTTGATTAAGGTGAATGTTTACAACTTTACTTACAAACGCAAATTCATAACCTTCTTTAGAAATCAAAGATACAGAAACGATATTACAAGTTGCGTTGGGTACAAAAAAGCAATTACGTAGAACCAAAACATGTCCATCTGACATTCCCAGGTGATAGTCCCCCACGGCCTCAGCATCCATGCTAGCTCCGTTTGCAACTTTGAGGGTCATGTCACCTGCTTTCAAAAACCTACGCTTTCTTGACGCCTGCAAAGAATTACAGATATGAGATCCAGATCCGGTATCCAATACCCAGGACGTAGAGTTTATTGATAGACAGTTTTCAATAACATACATACCAGAAGCTGAACCCGCAACCTGCTTCAAATCCTGTGTTCTGGCTTTCCAAGCCCTGCAATTTTTCTTCCAGTGTCCACTCTTATGACAGTAAAAGCATTCTTCCTTATCCACAAGCTTCCCCGCTACCTTTGTTGCTTTTGTCTTTTCCTTCGTATCCACCTTACTAACACCGCCCCTTGGTTTGGCGGGGGTTTTCTTCTTCTTTCCCTTGGCTTTCGCCCTGGACCTAGAAGAGGAAGATCCTCCTACAAACAAAGTGGATGTTTCCCTACCTTTCTGTAGGGTGCCCTCTGCACTCCTCAGCAAGTTGAGGAGCTCTGAAAGTTCAACTTCCCTTTCTTGCAAGTTGAAATTCAGGATGAACTGGGCGTAAGTGGAAGGAAGGGACTGGAGAATCAAGTCCATATAGAGCTCATTCTCAAACGTGGTCCCAAGGTCCGTGAGCTCCACTATGTAGCCAATCATCTTAAGCACATGTTCTGCTACCGATGATCCGACGGCCAATCTTGCCGAAAATAATTTCTTCGACACTTCGTACCTTGCGATACGAGATTGCTCTCCATACAGTTCTTTTGTATGGAGAAATATGGATTCGAGGTCCATATTCTCGTGCCTTCTCTGATGTTCTTTATCCATAGAGGCAAGCACGAGGCACTTGGCCTTCATGCAGTCGATCTCCCAAGTCTTACGGATTTCCTTATCCGCGACGCTGGAGGTGGGACCTGGGACAGGGGGAGCTTTGGTGGTAAGAAGATACCCCAACTTGTTATAAGTGATTGCCATTTTGACATTCCTGAGCCAATCTTTGTAGTTTGGCCCTGTCAGTATGTTTTTATCTAGAAGTAACTTTAGTCCAGTCATGATAAATGGTCGCTGCAATTAGTAGAGAGAGAAGAAACGGTTTAGCATGATGCTCTTGCAAGTTTAGAGTGGTTTTTAATTTGTCTGAACAGGATGGCTCCCACTGTCTCTCGAATCCCTCCTCAAACCATAAAGGAAGAACTAGTCGGGATCAATCTCACCGTACAATACTTGCTTAACCGTTCAGCCAGGCCAGTGTCGGTACTTCGAGAGAGGTTTTCCAACGCTTTCGCGAAGTTCCTTAATTAAGTAACCTCTTTTCCCTGTGGGCGTAGCCCCGCTAACACCTTTCTAGACACCTACTTGGTTTATAGCATTGATCGTTAAGTGAGAAAGTTCCGGAGGAGTAGCATATACTCACAGTAGGATCGGGATCCAAATATCATTGCGTGACAAAACTGAAGGAATCCTACCAGAATCATCACACTCCAAATGGTATGCAACACTAGCAAGTTTCAGTTCTTTTGAAACTCCCGATGTTGATTTTTGCCCCATGCTCTTATGACCTTGACTTTGGACAAAATATCATAAGTCACTTGTCAAGTTCTACCCATCATTCTCCAGGTTAATTTGAGACAACCCGCACATACCCTTGACTTTGGCCAAAATGGTAGAACGACTGTCCCAAACCAACACATCTATCTATACTGCACATGAATACCCAATAGCTACAATTCACTATGCCTTGACTTTGGCCAACATACATAGCTTGATACTTATTGACCATTCATGTGAAACGACGGAGGGCTACGAATGGTTTTAGCAAAACCGTGAACGTAGTGAACTTGATATAATCGAAGGAACGAGATAGCTTTCAAAAACGAGTGGTTAAAGCTCCGCATTTAAAAGTTTGGTTTTGAAAAGAACCGAGTGGTTTTCAAAGTGTTCCACCGACTTTTACTTGGTTTATTCTATCTTGCATTAATTCCAATGCATCCCATCATTTAATCCTACCATTGCAGAAAACAACGAAAATATGACGTACATTTATGCCATCCGCATTCGCCACGGGGTCCCGTCATCACCCATTAGGTTACTTAACTAACGACGGAGCGGGGGCTGAACTAGCGCGGATGCAAAACATAAGCAACGCCTAAATAGATATCATATAGATATATATAAACATTCATCACATTCAATGATAGCCATTCCAGATCACAGATGAATACATTAGATATACTAGAAATCCGCAATTCATACGAGCCTGTAACGAAGAACGGATTACACGGTCGCGATGAATAGCCAAACCCCATCCTAGACCCCTACGGGTGTGGCAAACTACCCGCCAAATACCCGAAGCGAAGCAACCTCCCTCAACACCGTGAGTAGGCCACTCGGCACTTCGAGATACCCGGTAGTTTGTGCACCCTACCTTGGGTCTATCCTAGGAGCAAAAACAGTAAAAAGAAATTATACAATGACGGCTACAACCCCGACCCGGTTGTGCGGCCATACAAATAATATTACATCAATTTACATATTATAAGAATTGAAAGAATAAGAAAACTCACATCTCACAACCCCCCGGCTATTCATCCGCGACAATCCAACGAATTCATATACACAAACCATCAATATTACAGATCACAGATATGTATAACCCCCACTAATCGACGTATAGCGATTAGCGGACGTTCAATACATATATCACATTATAGATATAACCCATTAGCCAAAGTGTAAAGAAATTCGATCCAAAAACGGATTTGTGACCACCCCAAAAACTAACTTGTTCTTTGGAAAATCTGGGTGGAAACAAACTATCTCAAAAATCCCAAAACCTCAACAGAAGAACACTGCACCAAACTCGGTCGACGGCCGAGTCAACTCGACCGCGGATCCGCGGCAAGAAGCATGTTCTTGCCGCGGAACCGTGACGCTTTGACCGGTTCAGTGGACCGTTTTTGGTGTGTTTCTTAATAAAACCCTGAGCCAATTTTTGAAATATGATTTATTATTTTTTAAAGCAGCAATAAAAATCGACAGAAACTTAGGGTTTTGAAAAATATTTTTGCAATTTTTTCCGATCGAAGTTCTATATACTTTGCTAACTAGTTAGTTTGTGTTTAGCTAGGCTTTGATACCACTGTAAGTCCACGTTGCCCACCTCGGTGCTTGCGGGGAGGCGGAAACCTTATGAAAAATTCGATTTTTACAACTCTAGGCAACATGGACTATGTAAAGGAGGGATCTTTGCTAAACAAAACTAACAACAGAGCTAAAAAGTTTAGCTACTTCGAAAGTGGGTTATACCTAGGGCTTCAAGTCCTTCTCTCCTTGCTCCTTGGAGTGAAAGAAAGGGTTCTCCTTGTCGCTTCTCTTGCCGAAGAAAGATCCACTCGAGGGCTTCAACCTTTGGCTCCAACCTCAAACTAGAAGTAACTAAGGTGCTTGGTGTGCTAGACCTAGGAACTTAGAAAGACTAGAGAGTGTTTTTCAAGGGATTATCTCAAGCTCCAAGTGGTTCTCAACTCATGAGAGCGGAGAGCTAGAGAGAGAAGAAGAGGAGGAGAGAGAATGGAAATGATAAGGTGGGAAGAATATCTCAACCTTCTCACATATATGTGAATTATGTAAATTAGATAATTCGCAAAATATAATTGTCAAGGTTAATCAAGAAATGACCATTATCATTTCACATTAAATGCTTTTGCAAGGATCAAAGAGCATCTTTCATATGGAATGATGATGTTCAACATGACAACCTAGGTCAACAAGTCAAGTATAGTCAAATGGTCAACAACCCTAACCATGCACAATTATAATTAACTAATTATTAATAAATCATAATTCACACAAAACATTAGGGTTAAGAAAATGACAATAGTCATCAACCCTAATCAAAGTCCTCTGCCTCTGTCTCAGTCAACTGTGCATACACACCCGTATCCGTGTTCAAAGGAACATGAATACAATGAGATAAAACCAATCCCAAATCATATACTAGGATCCGGCTTAAACCAAATCCCGCTAGTATAAGCTGTCCGGATACCAAACGTGCACAAGTGCGCGGATGTAAACGAACCATGTCGCAATACCATGCGACCTCTACTCATTTTGCCTAAAGGCGAATAACCCTCTGTGTGGGACTCTAAAGACTCGACACCACACTGGCAGTGGGTTTAACCACAGATCGCAAGCGGCACAAGCTGTACGTAACAGTCCCCAGGTAGATGCCGATAAGAAAACTGACGAGGTAAACCCCATCTGAACTCCTACTGAGCCAGAATGTGACAGTCTCCGTACAGTCCGGTCTGTTCGTCTAAGAACATCGCTTGGCGGGCCTAGGGGGGCGGTAAACGTCAGTCCCCTACTAGCGGTACAAGTCGTGCCGGAGTGTAGCCCAGAACACCTGAGATAACAGTGGGAACCTACCAGTCTATCTCGCTTGCCCTGGCCAGGGACTTTGTGTAATGGCTCTCCAAGACACAGCACGATGTCAACCCCCAATACCGGGAGAGACGAATCCTGTCTAACCGTCACTGCCTCTAAGTGCTTCGGGACTGCACCCAAAAACTACCTGTTTGCACGACTCCTTTGAGCCGTGGTAGGGTAGTAATCAAAGTACAGTGGGAACACACTCGAGGCGAAGTGACAGTATCAAGTCAACGGACTAAGCTGTACCCATGTCACCTGGGAACTGATAACTGACGATACGTATAATACCAACCAACAGTTCCCGACGAGTCCTGTCCAGTGTACTCGTAACCTAACGAGCACCCGCATACTATCCCAAGTACGACGTACTGACGGCTGTGGGACAGGCCGTCTCCCAAGCTGGGATGAGAAGCGCATACGCTAGTCTACTCCGGAGTATCGATGCCCTGTCTCGATAGTCCTGCGACTAGGGACCTGCATAAGGATGTGCTTATAGATTACTCAGCCCCCACGAGTGTAACTACCATCACAACGCTGGTAATCAAGCAAAGATCATAAGGGCTCCACTAATGTGTAAAGGCGATATGCTAAAAGAAACACATGCACACATTAAAGCAGAAACAAACCAAGTAGCATACGACCATTTTGAGCAAGAATGTCAATACAAGGTGAATATCCCAAGCTTCCATCAAGTAATATACAATCCAGTATGATACAGTAATGGCCTTTAGGGCATATACACTAACAGACTTGACCATAGGATTTCATAGAGAGCACCTTTGGGCTCCTCTTAAATACCAAAAAGGTGTGTATTCATGTCAGGATTTCATGCTGAGGAGGCCTTCGCTCTGTTGGGACGAGTTGGTCGAAGTGTGGTGTCCAGTCACTCACATCGGTGAGGGTTGCGCTATTCCAGCTGTCCTTACCATGGGAGTACTTCTTTAGCAAAGCTAACAGTAGGTCAGACAGGTCGGGGACCATCCTTCCTTTCATAGGCTAGAGAAAACTTTGCGTTTACATAGCTATGACCTTTAGTTGCATGTTCAACCTAGGCAAGACAGACCCTACTTGCTGGTTTATCCATCATCCGATCCACAATAAATCGGATGAAAGCCTGAGACTTTTCACCTACTCAAACAAGATTGAAAACTACCATTCCGTCGAATCAGAAAAGGTTTCGAAGAGCGCAGAAGGGAACTTTACAACCTCTCAGTGGTCAGATCTGAAGGGGAGATTCACGGGTAACTTCGGAGGGTAGGGAAGGAAGAGCTGGTTTGGTGCGTCAAACGTCCTCACGCAATGCCGTGCACAAGGAAGGGTGGCGAGTGGGAGAAGAATTCCTCCCCTTTCAAGAAGGGTGTGGATATGGTCTATAGTATAGCCAAAAGAAGAAGTCGAATCAGAAGCAACTGGGCAAGTAAATGCCGCTGCACAAAGGGCCATAGAGTAGCTCGAGCCAGAACCTTTTTGTTTTCCAACTAAGTTCCAGTACGACAAGGAGTGTGAGTCTTGAACGGAGGAATCAAAAGCTGAACCATAAAGACGCAGCACAACCTACTGTTTCAACTTTAGAGTCGACCGAAAAATGTACAAACACAATTTATCTCCCTTTAGAGGAAAAAGGTACCAACACTCGTTTAGAAGCAGGGTAACAGGAAAAAGGAGTGTTGGTACCTTTTTATGGAATAGCGCTAGCTAACAAGTAAACGAGTGAATGTTGCGTAAGTGAACGGACTGCTGTTGGCATGTTCGAGCTAAGAAAGAAAGTAAACTACTTCTTTTCGTTGCGTAGGCGAAGTGAGTTAGCTGTTTCGAGCTAGGGCTAAGCGAGCCAGAAGTGAGCCAAGCTGGAATTCTTGTTCGAGTGAGCCGGGTAGTAAGTAGTTCATAGGCTAAGTGAACGGGAAGCTACGGCTGATCGAAAAGCGAAGATAGGCGCATAGTTCAGTGATGTACGGCCGAAAGAGGGAACTCGGAGAGGTCCCGATCAGGTATTTTTAACAAGCGAGGAGAAGTGAACGATAACTACAGTTCGAGTATGTGGGTAAGCAAGCAGGCTAAGTTATGTAATAGAACTACTAATCAGTCTTCTCATCTCTAAGCCAGCTAATTCCTAACAAGCTACGCACCTTCTTGTACTCCCAGCCAAGTAAGGCACCGCAGTTGCTGTTGTTGAGTGAAACAAATGGTAGTCAGATAATAAGCGGATGGAGGGCCTATTCTGGACCAATAAAAAACCATAATACCGATGCGCTGACATTGTTATGAATGGTTTTATGTCTTAAGAGAGCTAGTAGTTCATAGCTAAAGTCAAACTGGAGCTAGGAACGTCGTAGTGAACGTACGGGTAAACGAGTGAGCTTAGCCCGTAGCCGGGTAGGGAATTGTTGTTGCAGTAGTTGCTTAGGCCGGGTAAACATAGGCTTAGGAAAGGGATTTGATCCTTTTACTAAAAATAGTCGATACTGTCTTTTCTTTTCTCTTTTGGTTGGTCTAGTCTACCTGCCCTGACTCTACGGACCTTTATTCTTCTAACCTTGTCCCACTCGGAAAAGGTTCTTTACAATATACAGTTATTGTCCAACGGCTACAACAGGCATTTACCTATGAGACAATAGTCATAGCCAAGGAGTCACACAAAGGCGGTGAGCACTTTCAAATAGGCATAAAAAAAGGGCGTAAGCAGGCACACCGCCGCCAAGTTGATTCGCTCACTCTTTCCAGAATGGGAAGGAAGGGCGAGGTAGTCCTCTTTTTACTGAGTGAGAGTTAGGAGTTCGAGCTCTAGTTGATGAGTGACTCCTGCCGGGTTGCTTCGGTGAAGAATCAATCTCCCTCTTTGGTTTCAATTACTTTAAAGCTCTTTCGAGTAAGGATGGTACCGAAGGTTGAAGTGATTCAAGTACCTAAATGCAGTGGAGTGACTTCCTAATTTCTCATCGTTCAAGACTAACAGTATGATAATTTACTTCCCTGCCCGTTTTCCTGAAATTCCTTTACTAATGGCGCTATTCCACGTGTTCATTTTGGTTCATAGAATGAGTTGAGTTCTCCAATTTTGTTTATATTTCTAGACTCGTTCTTCCACGATGGGGATCAATCATGGATGGTTCTTTATCCTCCTTTGACGGGTTGAATCTCATAATTAGTTGAGCGCTAAAGAAACGAAGCTATCCCAGTATCGATCCCTCTAGCTTTGGAGTGAGATCCATTCCGCCCTGTTGGGTTCAGAAAGAAAAGAGTGCATTTCGTTCCAAGTTTTCTTGAATGACTTTAAAGCTTGAGGGTTCCACTGCGGTGGAAAGACTCCCCTTTGGTTATTCCTGTTCTTGGGGCTAAGGATGTCCCCGAAAGTGATGGATGTCCTTTGGCTTAAAAGAGGTAAGGCAGTTCGAACAGTGAAGAATTTAAGTACGTAGATCATCTCCTCATGAAAGGTCTCTTTAGACCGGCCAATGTGACCCAAGCCCTAAGGTTCCTAATGTCCTCTGTGATTGGAGGCGAAGGTGGCTTGATTGTTGCCTGCGCTGTACGGTTTGGTGAAAAGAAAGAATCATTAGAATACCTACTATGTGAAGGGAAGCGCATCGGTCTTTCTTTTTTTTGGCGTATAGAAAGAAAGATCGGAAACTGTTGAAAAGAGGGATAGGCGGGAAGGAAGAAAGGAAAGAGGATCAATTGATAAGCACTAAAAAGGAGATCAGTGTGGTTAGGTATATTACTGTGTTCAGTAAATCAGTCGAGTGGACATCAAATTAGAATTCAGAATTTTGCTTAGTTTGCTTCGACACGGCCTAAGAGAGCAACCAAACGAAAGGGAAGTAGTGGGGGTGGGGTTATTCAGCAGTTTCTCATGCTTAGACAATTACTAAGTAAGCAGAGGCACTTTTCTTCAAATCCTTGTGTCAGTGGTTCTATTCCCGTTATACGCGATATGGCGAAAAAGACTGATTCGACGAGATCTGACATGCTTGCATTAAGATTTCAAAAGTGTCGTCTACTTCAAGGAAATGTTCGGAACATATAACTTTCTCTAATACAACGCCGCATTCTCAGAAGATTGAGGAACAAGAGGAGATCGATTAAAAGAAATCTTTCTCTTAGAGAAAATCTAAACAGTAACATCAAATCACAAACTACACAAATGTTGCCCTTTATTATGGGGATTTACCCATAAGGGATATGCACAGAGGAAGAGAACGAACTTCATATATCTTGTTTCTACTCAATCAAGAAACAAGATCGGACGTGATTCCGTGTCACGACCCGAAAGTACGGAACATGACCGGCACTTAAACTACGAACGTCTCAAGGCGTACGTATTCTAAGTAAGCCGAAAACCCAGAAATCCAAACCAAGAAGAGTAGTAGAGAGTAGGAAAACCAATTTAAATCCAGAAGTTTTAATAGCATAAGCCAAATTATGCGGTTTTTTAAAAACATCAAGTATTTTCTAAAAATTTCGGCAGAGTCTCCTTTGTAAATACTGGCTCCCAAACGGGATACAACATGAATAGTATACGAAATCAATAAAAGGCATCCCCAAGCGGGAGCTAGCTCTTCGTCAATCGACGGTCACCACCACACAAGCAATATAATATACAACGCCAACGGCGAGGATTAAAAACTCAAAGGAAACTCAAAACAGCATGAAATCCGTATAAATACAACGCGCGACTCTAAGGTCGATAGACTAAACAACACTGGTCTCTATCTCAATAAATACATGTTTGGTTGATGGAATTTCTAGATACAACAGAATAATGATATACAAGATAATATGATGGGTACGATACAAGAAAAAACCCACCTACTAGCAAGTCACCCGAATGAAACTGAGCCCGCAAAGCCGTAATGAAACCTGTACGACAAACCTGCAAGAAACTGGGGCACAACGGGGGTGAGTTGCCAACTCGTGAATAGAAAAACATCTACGCACAGAAATCGCATAAATAACGCAACCTAGGTCAATGATCATAATATATCCTCAAATATATGTATAACAGGCAGCCTATGACAATGTCTAGGGTAATATCTAACCCGAGTGTAATTTCATGTGCCCGTGTCAGTGCCTCAGGTAGCAATATATCATATGAATGAGGTATGCATGCATGAAACAGAATACATGTAAATGAAGAAACTGTTTTCATAAATTAGTGAGATTTCCTTCGTATTTTTAAACTGAGGTATCATAAATGAAATCAGTATCAACAGTGTCTAGCATCGACACAAAACATAAATCTCACTGTCTCGAAATATCAATGTCTCAATCTCAATATCTAGGGCGCCGTCAGTCCAGACCGGCCCCTACCATCCATCTCAAGACCACGACGGTATCCTCCGGATATCCGACGCGTCGGGTAATATCACCGGTAGGTAGTGCTCCCCAGCCAGGCTCAACGTCAACACCACATTCCTCTTGCCCCGGGGTACCATACCGGGCCCACCATGTACCCGTGACGGTTCCTCCACTCCTCGACACGGATCTCCAAAACCACAGCAAACTCATGGTGGACGACACTTACATCACTAGAAAACCGCAACATTTTATATTTTAAAAGATCATAAATTGTAGATTTTGCGGCTTTCCCCGAAATCCAGAAATATCATAAATCTCAAAAAATCATCACAAGTGCATATGTCAATGATAATGAACTAGGCATGAACAACTGAATAACAGTATGCATAAAGTGGTAGGAAATAACTACAATGTCTAATATGACATATAAGGGAAATACACTAATATCATGTCAACACTACTAGCTAACAATCTAAGTCAAGCAATTATATTCTCCAAAGTGTACGTGACATGGAAATTACCGATGAAGATGTGTGTGAGCCGGCAAGTAGGTGTACGTGGTACATACGCATCATCGGTAATGGTGCTGGTGTCCTAACAACATGATATCAATAATGGAATATGCAGCAAAATAAATATGCGATGCAGAGCGAACAACAATAATGTGCGGGAGCTGAATACTAGACACAACGATAACTAATCTGCAATAATCTAATATAAGTCCTACGAATGGTGCCTTTTGAAATAACACGAATCATGGGGTTTTGAAAATAGGGGCTACGGTGTTTTTATGAAAAGATACGTCGTTTTTTGAAATATCCGTAGATTCCCTTGAGCTGTCTTTAAAAATGCCCACGATTCGTTAGTTTTTGAAATAGGTAAGAAGTCTAATCTAATCTAACAACTACACTAAACTATACGGCTGAACTAACAAGCTGAACTACAGGTAAGGAAACCGCCTATCATCTGAGTCGATACATATACATACTTGTATATGTATAGTCGGTGATCCCGCCTCAATAATATCATATCCGATACCATATCTATAATCAAGCATCCCAAGTCAAGAGTGCGGATCAATCATCAATATAGCTGGTATGTAAATCCGTCGTACGGCATCCCAAATCTGGGTACGGGTCAAAATCATATTCATCACACTATTCATCCGGTATCCTCTTTATCAAAGATCATAGTCTAAGGTACTGATCTATGTCTAGTACAATACTAATATCATCAATATAGTCATGATCTGACTACTGATCGACAGTCTCGTACAAACCGATATCATCAGCACATATCATCATCAAGGGGTATACATCGCCCAATACAGCCTAGGACCAATATCCTAGCATAACACATCTCCTATCACGATCACATGTCGACCACCTATTTATAATACCATTCATCTGTATCGTCGCCCCAAGATTCGCTATAACACCAGGACGTACCTCAAGTACGAATCCTGCCATATCACCGATATCACAATCTCAACATAAATCTCATCGACTCATCTCAATCCCAAGTATCATCCCCAAATCCGTATGTGAACACATAGTCCTATACCTATGTGAACACATAACTATATATTCCCGTATGTGCACAAAAGAAAGAAGAAAGTATGCAAGTATGGATGGGTGTGTGCAAGTGTGTGCGACCGCTACTCTAGGGTTTCGCGGCACTCAATCATCCAAGAACACCAAATATACATATTTATCATCAATAACTCAAACAATATATATATATATATATATATATATATATGTGTGTGTGTGTATACGTATTCGTATACATCACCACGAACTGCGGGGGTGCTATACGCCATCCACCCGACTTCTCCCCGTAGATATAAATATACTCACCTGGTCCTCGCTCGCCGGTGCCGACGTCGCCACGCGCTTGCTTGTCCTCTCCAAGTCCACATGGGGTACCTACATATCATAACGCACCATATCGCATTAAAATCCGACTCATGACCAAAACGACGCACGAAACCCACATAGGTCAAAACCCAAGGTTGCTTTCACAAATCGACCTAAAAACCCTCGACGTCGGCGTACAAACGCCAAACCATCGAGAAAGCTCCCAACACATTCATTTGTACAATTACAAGCACTAATTATAATATAAAACAGCTTAAAATTCACAAAAACCCCAATTTCACTTAAAAAGTCATTTTTCCGAAAATCTAGCACGCACAAATCACCGTTTTAGTACAGAACTCGATGTATAAACGAATCTAGCGGCCACAATATTCACTAAATATCTTAAATAAGTCATAAAAATAATTCCCATAATTTAATCTCATTAAATTTCATAAACTCCAAAATTCTAGTTTGCAAACATATCAATTTTTACACTTTTTAAAGTAAATTTCACAATTCATCCATTAAGCTTAGTTTTGCATATACAATAGTATTAAACCAAAATTTATAATGCTAATAATGTCATGAAACCTTAATCATATTTTAATTTAAACCATTTAATAAATTTCCAAAAACCTAGTTAGCAATTATATAATTATCACTTTTAAATTAACAAATATGCAAACTAGCAACTTAAATTGGATTTAGCATAACATTAATATGTCAATTATATCACATAAACTAAATCTCACAACACAAAATACCAATTTAAAATCAAACCCCTCTCTTGAATTTTAAATCATGCATCTAAAACTAATTAAAAACCTAATTAAACAATTAATTAAGCTAACCTAAGCAATTAACAACACATTAAGCAAAAATGTTAGAATTTATACCCAAATAATTTGAAGAACCCACAAGCACACTTAGCCTCCCAAATTGAAATCTAAATCCCGAGATCCATGCTATGGTAGCCAAGGGAAAATGGGTAGGAGGTGGATTTTGATTTGGATTTTTGCTTGATTTTTTGTAGATTTTTCAAGAATTTTTGAAGAACTTTTTTAAAGAGAAGGAGATGAAGAATGAAGGGCTGTTGGGGTTCAGATTTTGGCCAGAAAATGAGTGGGAGAGGAGAGAGAGGGAGGTGGAGAAAAATGGGGAGAAAGTCAAAGTCAATTCAAGGTCAAAAGTCTAACTAATTTATCCATTTTCTTTTCTTTTCTTTCATTTCTTTTCCTTTGAAATTCAAGTGGGGAAAAAAATGGGGGCTGCTGAATTTAGCTAAGGGGAGAAGTGAATGGGGGTGTGTGGGTGTGGGTACGGGTGTCGGGTGATGAAAAATGATAAATACAATACCCCAAACATCCATTTACGCTAAAAAAAAGCCTTTTTCCTTCAATAATTTCTAAACCGTTTTGGCAAATGATTTCGTTCCAAAAACCACATGATAAAATTTTATTTAATGTTTTATGATGCACAAAATTTGTTTCAACTCATTCCAATTTGTAATTTTTCCTAATTAAATGTATTAGTGACGGCTTAAAATAATAATAAAATAATATTTTTTCCAGAAAATTTGAAATTTCACCAGCGGCTCAATAAACACCAAATAATAGCAATTACATAGCTAGAATATTTATATTTAATTTTTATAATAAGATATTTGTATTTTGACTTTCTTACAGAAAACCCCCTCATTTTACCGATTTTCCGAAATTTCACCGAAACGATTTTCAAGACGCTACAATCTTCCCCCCTTAAAGAAATTCGGTCCCCGAATTTAAATTAAAACTACCCCCAAATACTAAAACATCTAAGCAAAACCATCAAGTCGTCGGGGCTCCGAAATCATAAATACATAAAACAAATCGTAGCGCAGCGCATGCGCTTGAAAAATGAGTATATAACTCAAATCAAAACTCCGTCAAGCATCCCGCAATCATCGGAGTCATGGAGAAGACATCAATGCTAAATCCAAATCAAACCAATATGATATAACATGAAACTATACATGTAAATATCGAATCTATATCTGTAAGTATCTGAAGGAAATGCATGCCAAATCTCTTTAAGTCGCTGTGCAACGTGTATAACACTGAACAGTGGCGGACGTCTATCATAAGAAAATAACTGTATACATATATACCTTTGTTTGAAATGTACGTTCCGCCGTTTTGGAAACAATTTAAAAGGGTCTCCTTATTTTAAACATTTCGTGTCATATCAGACACGTAGGTAAATACTGAGGCTATAGCTCGCTTTTTGGAAGTCCCTTCAATAACTATCAATGCATGCAAAAATATATTCAGGTACAGTCCTCTGACTAGTCCTGCTCAGTACGAAAACACATAGCAATATCATAAAAACGTACTGCTCTATACGAAATCAATTCCAAAATATGCACATGAATGCTACGTGCGTATGGTGCTCACGGAAATCAAAATCCATGAATGTGCCATACATGCGCACAGAAACAACATCTAAGTGCATCGGGTGTGCATGAAACATCTGTCGTAGGCAACATGTGTGCCCGACAGCAAAATCAGGTCCATCTGACATGCACGAAAATCTCGATTTAGTGCATCTGGTGTGCACCAAAATCACACTTCAAAACATGCGCCCAACATGCGCGAAACTCCAAATCAGGTGCATCCATCGTGCACGAAATCATGAAATCCATTATCAAGTGCCGAACATGCGCAAAATCAAATCAGGTGCACAAGGTGCACAAAACAAATATCGAACATCACCATCGAAATCAAAATCCAGGGCATCTAAATGCACAACATACGTAACACTGCACTGCAAGCATATATGAACTATACCGCGTGCAAAAACCAAATCGTGTGCGTATATACGCACAACATCAACTCAAATGTCTAAAACCGTAAAATCGCAAACATGTGAAACCCAAGCACAAAAACAATATCAAGCGCAACACTGTGCAAAGATCATAAATCCTCAATCATCAAAATCAGATCATACGAATAAATCACCCAAAACATCGAAATCAATAATGGCGGAACAGTACCGCTCAAGTGCATCCTCTAAGAATCTCGGGCGAACTGTCCGGAAGTCATTGTCCTTTCCTATATCTGCATCTTTCTCTGGAACGACTGCATACTCATCGCGACTTTTTCTGGAAGGTAAGTCCAAGTACCATGCCTCGGCATGCGCATCGCCTCTCTGATGTCGGCGGAGTGGAACGTCATCTCATCTAGATCTGGTGCGAACCTCTTACTCCACTTTTCTCTAATGTCGTCTGCTTTGGACCCGTCTCGTCGCGGCTGCATGGACTGAGCTCCAACGGCTATCCTCGTATCTGGAGTCTCCCAAGAATGCATCTCACCAACTAGCATCCGAATTAAGTCGAGCCATCCGATCGAGTCGTCAAAACCTCATAATCCCCCAAGAGCTCAACCTCTTGGGCACAGTTTAATAGTATCGAGTACATACCACAACATCGGTGGTCCAGCCGTAGAAGGGCAAACCCAAGCCTCACTAATGGCGCCGTAGAACTGCCGCAAACCCGAAGGTTCAAAGGCTTTCACACGGTCATTAAGTCGAGTTAGGGTTTCATTCTTCTAGAGGGACCATAGAATTGCCTGCATGTCTTTCCGACTACTTTAAACTTGGATAAATAGGTTTCTGACATTCGATCGTCTCTGTCGACTCCCAACGCCTCCGCGTGAAGTCGTCTCTAGCTGGAATCAATCTATCTGATGACCTCGCATCGGGGTAAGCGAACGAACCACCTGTCCTAGTCATTCATCATCGGGTGACTAGCGACCTTCTATCATCTATTCGTACAACTCGCCCCGCCATAGTTCCAACATATGGGGCGATATCTCGTCGCTCGCAGTAACAACTGGCTCGCTCGTCTGCACGCTGAACAGTGCCTCAATCATCAGGAGTAAGCAACACACCAACGGTCATCAAAATCTGGCTGGCCTCTGTCAGTGGCCCAATCCTTTGATACTGATCGGCACGTCCGAGAAATCTCATAAAGGCGATCCGCCAACGCTCGTGGCGCGGAAACACAGTAAAAAGACACATCTCCGCAATCGGGTTTCGCCGGAATCATGCCCTGGTCAGTCCTCGTTCGTGACGAGCTCGTGCTGACCGCAACTCTAGCTGTAGCTCTCCCTCCCCGTAATCGTGGCAGCAAAACCAACTAGTACCGATGAGGCTAGATCAGGAAGGAATATAATACTGAACAAGGAAATGTACATCCTAAGGCTTCATAAGTGGAGTGGCGTGTCGTAAATATGCCGCGGAACATACCAACGATACGTCACTCTACTTTAGTCACCTATTCCATCAACCAAGGGTCATCCTACACTCCGAAGGTAAAACCTAATGCTCTGATACCAACTTTGTCACGACCCGAAAGTACGGAACATGACCGACACTTAAACTACGAACGTCTCAAGGCGTACGTATTCTAAGTAAGTCGAAAACCCAGAAATCCAAACCAAGAAGAGTAGTAGAGAGTAGGAAAACCAATTTAAATCCAGAAGTTTTAATAGCATAAGCCAAATTATGCGGTTTTTTAAAAACATCAAGTATTTTCTAAAAATTTCGGCAGAGTCTCCTTTGTAAATACTGGCTCCCAAACGGGATACAACATGAATAGTATACGAAATCAATAAAAGGCATCCCCAAGCGGGAGCTAGCTCTTCGTCAATCGACGGTCACCACCACACAAGCAATATAATATACAACGCCAACGGCGAGGATTAAAAACTCAAAGGAAACTCAAAACAGCATGAAATCCGTATAAATACAACGCGCGACTCTAAGGTCGATAGACTAAACAACACTGGTCTCTATCTCAATAAATACATGTTTGGTTGATGGAATTTCTTGATACAACAGAATAATGATTTACAAGATAATATGATGGTTACGATACAAGAAAAAACCCACCTACTAGCAAGTCACCCGAATGAAACTGAGCCCGCAAAGCCGTAATGATACCTGTACGGCAAACCTGCAAGAAACTGGGGCACAACGGGGGTGAGTTGCCAACTCGTGAATAGAAAAACATCTACGCACAGAAATCGCATAAATAACGCAACCTAGGTCAATGATCATAATATATCCTCAAATATATGTATAACAGGCAGCCTATGACAATGTCTAGGGTAATATCTAACCCGAGTGTAATTTCATGTGCCCGTGTCAGTGCCTCAGGTAGCAATATATCATATGAATGAGGTATGCATGCATGAAACAGAATACATGTAAATGAAGAAACTGTTTTCATAAATTAGTGAGATTTCCTTCGTATTTTTAAACTGAGGTATCATAAATGAAATCAGTATCAACAGTGTCTAGCATCGGCAAAAAACATAAATCTCACTGTCTCGAAATATCAATGTCTCAATCTCAATATCTAGGGCGCCGTCAGTCCAGACCGGCCCCTACCATCCATCTCAAGACCACGACGGTATCCTCCGGATATCCGACGCGTCGGGTAATATCACCGGTAGGTAGTGCTCCCCAGCCAGGCTCAACGTCAACACCACATTCCTCTTGCCCCGGGGTACCATACCGGGCCCACCATGTACCCGTGACGGTTCCTCCACTCCTCGACACGGATCTCCAAAACCACAGCAAACTCATGGTGGACGACACATACATCACTAGAAAACCGCAACATTTTATATTTTAAAAGATCATAAGTTGTAGATTTTGCGGCTTTCCCCGAAATCCAGAAATATCATAAATCTCAAGAAATCATCATAAGTGCATATGTCAATGATAATGAACTAGGCATGAACAACTGAATAACAGTATGCATGAAGTGGTAGGTAATAACTACAATGTCTAATATGACATATAAGGGAAATACACTAATATCATGTCAACACTACTAGCTAACAATCTAAGTCAAGCAATTATATTCTCTAAAGTGTACGTGACATGGCAATTACCGATGAAGATGTGTGTGAGCCGGCAAGTAGGTGTACGTGGTACATACGCATCATCGGTAATGGTGCTGGTGTCCTAACAACATGATATCAATAATGGAATATGCAGCAAAATAAATATGCGAGGCAGAGCGAACAACAATAATGTGCGGGAGCTGAATACTAGACACAACGATAACTAATCTGCAATAATCTAATATAAGTCCTACGAATGGTGACTTTTGAAATAACACGAATCATGGGGTTTTGAAAATAGGGGCTACGGTGTTTTTATGAAAAGATACGTCGTTTTTTTGAAATATCCGTAGATTCCCTTGAGCTGTCTTTAAAAATGCCCACGATTCGTTAGTTTTTGAAATAGGTAAGAAGTCTAATCTAATCTAACAACTAGACTAAACTATACGGCTGAACTAACAAGCTGAACTACAGGTTAGGAAACCGCCTATCATCTGAGTCGATACATATACATACTTGTATATGTATAGTCGGTGATCCCGCCTCAATAATATCATATCCGATACCATATCTAAAATCAGGCATCCCAAGTCAAGAGTGCGGATCAATCATCAATATAGCTGGTACGTAAATTCGTCGTACGGCATCCCAAATCTGGGTACGGGTCAAAATCATATTCATCACACTATTCATCTGGTATCCTCTTTATCAAAGATCATAGTCTAAGGTACTGACCTATGTCTAGTACAATACTAATATCATCAATATAGTCATGATCTGACTACTGATCGACAGTCTCGTACAAACCGATATCATCAGCACATATCATCATCAAGGGGTATACATCGCCCAATACAGCCTAGGACCAATATCCTAGCATAACACATCTCCTATCACGATCACATGTCGACCACCTATTTATAATACCATTCATCTGTATCGTCGCCCCAAGATTCGCTATAACACCAGGACGTACCTCAAGTACGAATCCTGCCATATCACCGATATCACAATCTCAACACAAATCTCATCTACTCATCTCAATCCCAAGTATCATCCCCAAATCCGTATGTGAACACATAGTCCTATACCTATGTGAACACATAACTATATATTCCCGTATGTGCACAAAAGAAAGAAGAAAGTATGCAAGTATGGATGGGTGTGTGCAAGTGTGTGCGACCGCTACTCTAGGGTTTCGCGGCACTCAATCATCCAAGAACACCAAATATACATATTTATCATCAATAACTCAAACAATATATATATATATATATATATGTGTGTATACGTATTCGTATACATCACCACGAACTGCGGGGGTGCTATACGCCATCCACCTGACTTCTCCCCGTAGATATAAATCTACTCACCTGGTCCTCGCTCGCCGGTGCCGACGTCGCCACGCGCTTGCTTGTCGTCTCGAAGTCCACATGGGGTACCTACATATCATAACGCACCATATCGCATTAAAATCTGACTCATGACCAAAACGACGCACGAAACCCACATAGGTCAAAACCTGAGGTTGCTTTCACAAATCGACCTAAAACCCCTCGACGTCGGCGTACAAACGCCAAACCATCGAGAAAGCTCCCAACACAATCATTTGTACAATTACAAGCACTAATTATAATATAAAATAGCTTAAAATTCACAAAAACCCCAATTTCACTTAAAAAGTCATTTTTCCGAAAATCTAGCACGCACAAATCACCGTTTTAGTACAGAACTCGATGTATAAACGAATCTAGCTGCCACAATATTCACTAAATATCTTAAATAAGTCATAAAAATAATTCCCATAATTTAATCTCATTAAATTTCATAAACTCCAAAATTCTAATTTGCAAACATATCAATTTTTACACTTTTTAAAGTAAATTTCACAATTCATCCATTAAGCTTAGTTTTGCATATACAATAGTATTAAACCAAAATTTATTATGCTAATAATGTCATGAAACCTTAATCATATTTTAATTTAAACCATTTAATAAATTTCCAAAAACCTAGTTAGCAATTATATAATTATCACTTTTAAATTAACAAATATGCAAACTAGCAACTTAAATTGGATTTAGCATAACATTAATATGTCAATTATATCACATAAACTAAATCTCACAACACAAAATACCAATTTAAAATCAAACCCCTCTCTTGAATTTTAAATCATGCACCTAAAACTAATTAAAAACCTAATTAAACAATTAATTAAGCTAACCTAAGCAATTAACAACACATTAAGCAAAAAGGTTAGAATTTATACCCAAATAATTTGAATAACCCACAAGCACACTTAGCCTCCCAAATTGAAATCTAAATCCCTAGATCCATGCTATGGTAGCCAAGGGAAAATGGGTAGGAGGTGGATTTTGATTTGGATTTTTGCTTGATTTTTTGTGGATTTTTCAAGCATTTTTGAAGAACTTTTTTAAAGAGAAGGAGATGAAGAATGAAGGGCTGTTGGGGTTCAGATTTTGGCCAGAAAATGAGTGGGGGAGGAGAGAGAGGGAGGTGGAGAAAAATGGGTAGAAAGTCAAAGTCAATTCAAGGTCAAAACTCTAACTAATTTATCCATTTTCTTTTCTTTTCTTTCATTTCTTTTCCTTTGAAATTCAAGTGGGGAAAAAAATGGGGGCTGCTGAATTTAGCTAAGGGGAGAAGTGAATGGGGGTGTGTGGGTGTGGGTACGGGTGTGGGGTGATAAAAAATGATAAATACAATACCCCAAACATCCATTTACGCTAAAAAAAGCCTTTTTTCTTCAATAATTTCTAAACCGTTTTGGCAAATGATTTCGTTCCAAAAACCACATGATAAAATTTTATTTAATGTTTGATGATGCACAAAATTTGTTTCAACTCATTCCAATTTGCAATTTTTCCTAATTAAATGTATTAGTGACGGCTTAAAATAATAATAAAATAATATTTTTTTCAGAAAATTTGAAATTTCACCAGCGGCTCAATAAACACCAAATAATAGCAATTACATAGCTAGAATATTTATATTTAATTTTTATAACAAGATATTTGTATTTTGACTTTTTACAGAAAACCCCCTCATTTTACCGATTTTCCGAAATTTCACCGAAACGATTTTCAAAACGCTACATTCCGGTTCGTCTCCATTTTAGTAACACTCTTCCTCAAGCAAGGCAGCCGATAAGTCATCGAAGGGTTTGTGTAAATAATGGACTGGTAAGCATTACTCATTTCAATGTTTCCCACGGTGATCTAATATCTTTTCAAGAAAATGAGGCAGGAACCCGCGGTGAATAAATAAGGAGATCTTTCTATATCGACATATCAGTTGGGAAAATCATAGGCAAATTCCTGCCAGTCAGAATGTGCAGAAGGACTAAAACAGAATGGTTCCGCCTACTGAAAACTCGTAGGGGGTGCCGCCTACTACTCAAATACCGGTTTTTGCAAGAGTTGCATTCTGCTATGCAAGAAGTAGACTTAGAAAGAACAAAGAAGTTTGGATCCGCAAAAGTTTGCTTAGGCAGTTCCTTCGCTGAACAAAACAGAATGAAGAGGAATTTGTTTCATTTCAAATACTTCTTCTTATCGAAGAGAAGAAAAGATCAAAACCGAAATCTTCCTACTCGAACAATAAGCCCTTTTGTTTACAAGTCTTCTTTATATAGTAATTCGACCAATTGCTCCGGATCCCCGTTTACTAGGAAGACACGAATCAAAAGGATCGAACTACCTACACATTATTCGGAGGTGAATCATAGAGCACCAAAAGTTGTGCTATCTTATGGACCTAACATAGGTCACATCCCTCACGACATAAGATTGAAAAATCCAAACCTTCCTCTTCGGAGCGGAAACAGATATGACCAAGACATATAAGAAAAGATCGACGTAGTCGCTCATAGGGACATCTCTATCCGGATAGAGGATAGTCTAGATCGATTCGTATATAGAGATATATATCGAGGAAAAAGTGTACTTTTTGACCACTACTTGAATTCATTTTTTCCGATTAATTGTCTTTTTTTGCTACTACAACTACTATATCTTATACTTTACTTAAAGCAAGGAAACATCGTTTTTCCATTTTGTTTTACTTAATTGGTCGGAGCGTAGACAAGCGAGCAGAGCCCAGGAAAAGAGGTCAGACCGTCATAGAGCAGTCTTCTACTTCTAGTCGACTGCTGACCTGAGAGAAGGCAGTCTCTCTCGGGAAACATAGCCAAATTTCTCTTCTTTCTTTTCAAACGGGTAACATAGGCACTGTTAAACCATTATCTAAAGTAAAAAAATAGAAATGAATGTAGTTCTATCTAATTCTACTCTTCGAAGATATGTTTTATTAACCTTGTCTCATGTGGAAAGTCCGTTTCTAGATAAAGATGAAATAGTTTCCCGTTTACGAAAGGCGTTCACTTGTTAAACAATCTTGGTTGGGGAGGGTAAGGGCGAGTCTGGTGGATTTCATATGAATTTTGGTATTTTGAATTCAATAGCTAGCAAAAACACGGCCACTAGTCAATTGCGGTCTCTTTTCCCGGAGTTCGAGGGGAAAGAGCTCGACGTCTCTTTTCACCGTTCTTGGTCATCCATTTGTACATATGTAATGAAAAAGGATCTTGACGTCTATGTATGGGGCGACCAGAGGGAAAAGATCTTGAAAATAGTGGATTCGAGACGCCGGTGCAAGGGGACGAATCTTACTTTAGCTAAGGAGCATGTGGCTCATGTCTTAGAGGAGAAAAAAGATTGGATTGACGTCTTTGATGACCCTATTCTCACGCAAGAAAACCTTACCAATTATATATCCATGCGTAGCACCTTTTATGATCTCCGGGTACAAAAAAGCGAAGAACAGAGATTGGATAAAATCTTTACGCGACGACTTATCTGATCATGATCATCTAGTACACCCTGAGATTTTTGGTTCTAAGAGCATGAGTATGTTGGACTTCTTAGGTAACCCATAAAGGCCTGTGTAGCTAAGAAAGAAAAATAGACTTTCTGACTTTATGTCCTATGGAGCTAAGGACGGATCCTTAAGGTTTTGCTGATCCATTCCCTGGAAGTAATACGAACGTCGATGGTCGCCCTTAAGGATACAGGAGTATAGTATATTGTATAGCCCTTTATATATAAGTAACCCAAGCCAAGAAATATGGGTTAGGTTGACGGTGTTTTCGGTAAAAGGAAAATACAACCCTAAAAGTTTCAAACATCGTCTATTATACCCACGCTATATTGTCGTGGAGTATAGTAGGAAGGCCATTCAGTTTGTATTCATTCCCTAAACGACTGAACGAGCTATAGTTTCACACTAATACGTCCTTAAGGACTAGTTCATACGGTTAGAATCATCGCCCTTATTGATCATTACTCCTTTTTTTTGAACAGGGAAGCACATAGGCCTATTGACTCAAGCGTTCACTGACATGCATGTAGATAGATTGGCCAAAGTATATAAAACTTCTCTTATAGTCAACAGAAAATCTACTAATCTTTTCTTTACGGTGAACACAGGTTTGAATCAGCTTTAGCAGGAGCGATAATGAGACCAGCGGCAAGTCAAAGTCAGGCAGGCAAATAATATAGTCCAGGTCAGGCCCAGGCAGTGAGCTGTAAGCGATGTCAGGGCCCGCAGTAGAGAGGGAAGCTGTGACTGTAAGCTAAAATTGTCCACTTGGTTCAGTCAAATCTAAGATTTTTATCCTTATCAAGACGCTAAAAGAGAAAAAGAGTCTTCACAACGTCTTCCACCAGAGGATGTTGTCATCAGCGGCATCGGAATCGGATAAAGAGCGCTTCGTGATTTCAAGATTAGGTGATTAACGCTCTTTACGCCTAAGCAGTGTTTGGTTACCAGTCGTCTTCTTTTCTCCTTTCTGATAGCGGGAAGGTTGAGTCCACCTGAACTGAATTATACGGTTAGTTATAGAGAGATGAAGGACCACTTCGTAAGGAGGTAGTTCGATGGTCTTTTATCTCGCGACCGGTGAAAGTTGGTTGAATAATTCGATGAAAGAAGCACATTCACCAGCCTTTATACCAACCCTTGCGCTAAGAGCCTTTTGATTCAGCCTTACCGCTCCGTGGGGGAACTGAGACCTCTGTTGAGTGAGTCCTCTCTCAATACCTCGCTATCTAATCAAGATAGTACCGCTAAAGATTACCATGATTCCTCCTACCTTTTTCATTTTAGAAGTTTTCGACTCTCTTTATCGCCAGGGGCCGCCTATGGCTCTCTTTGCTTTGGCACAAAGCACTCTGTTAGATCGATAGATCGAATTCATTCATCAAAGTGGGAAGACAACGAGTTGATCGACCATTTTTGATAAGCGAAAAAGGCCTTCAAAGGAAAATTTGATGTATGCAAAAAAAAAAGTGGTTTCATCTGGTTCAATAATATCGCTAAAGCACTCCGAACGGCCTTTGATCGCCTTCCCGCTAGATGGACTATTCTAGCTGAGAGCTCTGGTTGAACAGACACTGAAAGCTGGACTGATTACCCTTCCGTGCGCTTGCTTCCCTCTTCCGAGGGTGAAGATCGACGGTCTGGTCGAACACAGCTATCTCGCTCTCCTCTATTGATCGAGACCAGCTTCAGCCACTATTGCTAGGACGGGCTTACTTAGACTGAGAACTGAGATTATTTTCTCTGCTATGCTACGCGCCGATAGACGTCGCCAAAAAATTCATGCTTAACGACAGATTTACCTTTCCAAAACGAGACTTTTTGGAAAAAGCATGTATGAAACTGAACAATGATTCTAATGACACGGGTTTTTTTAAGAGAGGCTAAGAGGCACGCCATTCATCTTTAGAGCTTGGCTTCTGCCTTGCTTACTGAGAAATGACTGACCATCGGAGAATGAAGGTAGTTTTGACTTGCTTACTCATTATAGTCAACAAGAAAGGGATAAGCTAGACTGAATATAGCACGCGATATTGGTTTGAATAACACGTGCTATATTTCAAAGCCTTGCATATAATCCGTTTTCTTGCTGGGTCTCGAAATGGCTAGTTAGTCCGTTCAGTCGTACTACATTGATTGGTTCCAGGGGGCACTCTGCCAATAAGTGGAAAGACAGGGGCGTCGATCAGTTGGAGTCCTGTCCTCTTGAAAGAATGACGATATGATCTAAAATCCTTGATCGAAGAATTCCGCAGTGAAGTGAGACCAAAGAGAAAAGCAGAAAGGACAGGTCCGGAAAGGGTAATTCGAGCATTTCATGCGATAAGAAAGGATATAGTGAAAGTAGTCTAAGACAAGTGCGCACCGATCCAGACAGCATCGAGGTTTCAGACAGGGAATTACTTGACTCATAATATGTCAGCATGCACTCTGAAAAGCACTCATCACTCGTCAGCCCGGTTAGAAAGAACTAAAGAGTCACTGTTAGAAAATAGAATGATGATGAACTCCTCCACACAGGAAAGGAAAAGTGTTAATTTAACCAAAAGGAAGGGCATTGAAGATCAATCAGTGGTCGTAGTCCCATCGAGGGACCAAGTAGAAGTGGTAAGTCAGCCGAGAATGGAAACTTGGTCAATCACTAGCATTTCCTATTCTTTAGTCTTCACTCGATGTATGCGCATTCCATTCACAAGAATTGCGTATCTCCATATTCATCGGCGTCTCGTAGAGAAAGAAAAAATCTGAGTTTTCTCTAAGAGTGGAGTTGACTATACACGAGAAAGAGCCATCCCGGCTCAAGAAGGAAGGCTCGCTATATGCTTAACACATGGATTCTTCGTCCTCACTTCGTTTGCCTCTTAGAGTCATTAGCCTTGTCGCTCCTTTCTCAATGACAGGCCGCTCTTTCATTGTCTACTTTTTTGGTTTGATGAATACACTCGATCTTCGTCCTCACTTCGTTTGCCCATGACCGGCAATTAACCACGTAACGCCTACAGGCGTAACGCAACAAAGTGAAACGAAAACCCAGAAACCAAACCAGTAAAAGTATAGAGTGTTTTAAGTTTTAAATGGAAGTATTTACTAAAGTGACAAGAATTCTAAAGTAAATAACCATCAAGATAGTAATATACGACGGCGTAGCAAAGATCAAGATCCACAAGTGGGAACATCACAGATAGAATAAACTGCAAAGTGCAGTCGGCTCACAACAAGCTCGACACCATAATACAAATAATATACATCATCGTCCTCACACTGTCTCTAAGTCAAATACATACATGGTAGATATAAAATACTAGATATAACAATGTACATACTGAAAGATAAACAGATACCGCACAAAACCCACCTATCCGCAAAAGAGCTAGTACACCAACTGTGGGGGTATCTGTGTCAAAAGATGCAAGAACGCAGCCTGTCGCGACTACTCCGATGGCAACCTGCAATACTGTGGCACAACGGGGGTGAGTTGCCAACTCGTGAATAGAAATAACATATAATGGTAATCGCGAGCATGCACATACTGCGCTGCTCTAAACATATGCCAGCAGGTGATATCCATGCGTGATAAGCAGTATGTGCAATAATCATGCAAGTGCTCTATCAGGAAATATAACTACAGAATGAGATACAATATTGAATGCTGAGCATGGGAACATATCATCAACATGGAATGTCAACGTGGAATATATAATCGGTGTCCATCAATGCACCCAGATTCCCCAAATAGCTCAGGCGCCGGCACTCTCATCGGCCCTCCAATCCTGTAAATCTCTGAGAATCACGAGTGCCCAACATCGGTACCCAAATATCATAAATACTCGTGTCCGGCATCGACCCACAAATCTTCCTATATCGGACATCCGTCAGTCCGGGTCAGCCCCCTCTCTCTTATATCTATCGGGCATCCGTCAGTCCGGGTCAGCCCTTTCTCTCATATATATCGGGCATCCGTCAATCCGGGTCAGCCCTCTCTCTCATATTTATCGGGCATCCGTCAGTCCGGGTCAGCCCTCTCTATCTCATATATATATATCGCTCTGACACCGAGAAAACATAGGGTGGACGCACCGAAATATCATATCAAGGGAACCAGATTTTTAAATGATTACACATTTGAAATAGCCACGGTTCCTAAATCCAGAAATCATATGTAATCCAAACCAATATGCAAGTCAATGTGATGTGATATGTGCATCAAGTATGAATATCATGTCAAGTCACATAAAGATGAGCTACAACATAATGATCCGATGTGATATATGCATCAAGTATGAATATCATGGAAATTCTACAGTGTGAGTGTCATGGCAATTACGAACGGTGTGTGTGTAGCATGCAGGATAGTTCCCGTGCAACATGAACCGTTAATAATGGTGCGGTGTTCTATCAATTCTAGTTATATACATATATTTGGGAATGTGGTGTGCACTAAATAGTATCCATGAACATTCAATGTATGGAAATGTAGCTACAAGATCTTATCAGCCCTGACGTAGAACGCCATGCGGGCGATATCCCCGTAGATGTTAAATCTACACACCGTAATCTCTCGCTAGGTATAGCCGATGACTTGTCTCCTCTTCTTCGCGGCGTCCGTCTCACTCGCCTGCGAACCTAGAATTCCACTGAATATCACGCATAAGCTCAAAATCATACAAACACGACATTTAAGGTCAACTAGAAACCCGTGTCCCAAACTAAGTGTGCGTGTGCACGATACGCTAAAACGTGTGATTACGTGCCTGAAGTCACTCCGACGCGTTGCGATACACAGAAACCCCAAACCCACACACACACGTATCACGCGTGTCGCTAAAGATTAAAAATACGGGAAATAGGGTATTCTACTCCAGATTTTGATACAGAACAGATATTATAAAAATAAATATACCAAAATACCCTACATAGCAACAGACTCCTGTGACCCAACCCCCAACCTCCAATCCACTAATCTGGCCGCAAATTGCAGCCAGAACTCATTTTTCGGCAGCCTGGGTAGGGAGGTGGGCCCCCGGGTTTGGTGTGTGCACTCTATACCCCCTGTGTATGCTACAATAAATCCAATTTCATTCTGAAACAACCCAGGTAGCAGCAGATCTAACAGATCCCTAAATCTAGTTAAAAAGTCCAATTTAGCACTAAAACAATACATTAGGGTGTTTTTGTGGAACCTGAAGCAAATCCAGGTCTAAAACCACACTAATAACTCATTAACATGCTAATCAAGCCACAACAACATAAATTTTAACATATCATCACTAAATCCCTTCAATAGCACTTAAGTTGCACAAAAAGGTGATATTTGAAACTAGACATGCAAGTTATGGAGATAGGGTGCTAGGAGTGAGATTTATACCTTCAAATGACCTTAGAAAAACCAAAAGTTCCAGCTCTAGCATCAAGTGTGCATATTTGCCTCCAAACACCTCAAAAAGCTCACTTTTCCATGGTTTTGTGAAGAAAATGTGTTGATTGTGTAGGGTTTTTGTGTAGGGATAAAAGAGAAGTGAAAAGGAGAGGGAAAGATGAAGGAAAGCTAGGGTTTTTCTGCTCTCAATTCTGCAGAATTCAGAAATGAGGAGGAAGAGAAAGAAGAGAGAAGAAAAGGGTCAAAAGTCAAAGTCCTTTACCTAACACCATGCCTCATTTTCTATTGGATTTGAATTATTGAAAACAAAGGTTTTATTTTGATAAAAGGGTGGGGAAAAATAACAACCATGCATGATAGAAAATGGTTAACATGCTAACACTTTTTACCTAGGTCACAAAAATTGTGCTAAGTGTGCAAGTGAACACTACAAAGGAAAATTTTCCAATTAGGGTAAACCCGACTAAAATAACTAATAATCCTATGTTCACATATAATAACACGCAAAATTTCTAATTAACACGAAAAATTTTAAAACGAAATTTCAAAGTGTTACAATCTACCACCTTAAAGAAATTCGGTCCCCGAATTTTCAAAATCTAACTACACGTACCATCAAAAAGGTGGGGATACCTCTACCTCATCTCGCTCTCGGTCTCCCAAGTGACAACCTCTCTGCTTGGACCATGTCAAAGTACCTTGACGGACGATATCTTTTTCGACCTCAATTTCTTCACTTGTCGATCCAAGATCATCACCGGCTGCTCTGCATAGGAAAGGTCACGCTCAAGCTGGATTGTCAGGTGCTGAATCGCATGAGAAGGATCATGAAGATATCTGCGGAGCATCGAAACGTGAAATACAGGGTGCACGTCTGGAAAACTGGGCGGAAGGGCTAACCGATACGCAACCGCACCAACACACTCGAGGATCTCGAAGGGGCCCACAAATCTGGAACTAAGCTTCCCCTTCTCCCAAAATCTCATCACACCTTTCATTGGGGAGACCCTCAAGAAAACATGATCACCAACAGAAAACTCAAGTCTGCGTCGCCGACGGTCCTCAGAAGATCTCTGCCTACTCTGGGCTGCTATCATCCTGTCGCGAATCAACTGGATCTTCGCGGTCATCTCCTCCACAATCTGTGGCCCTAAGATAGTACTCTCACCGAGCTCTGTCCAACAGGTGGGCGATCTGTATCTCCTCCCATAAAGAGCCTCAAACGGTGCCATCTGAATGGTCTCCTGGTAGCTGTTGTTGTAGGAGAACTCTACTAGGGGTAAATGATGATCCCAGCTACCTCCAAAGTCTAAGACGCATGCTCTGAGCATGTCCTCGAGAGTCTGAATAGTCCGCTCTGACTGTCCGTCGGTCTGCAGATGAAATACTGTGCTGAAACTCAAGCAAGTGCCCAAAGACTCCTGAAGTCTCTGCCATAGCCGGCTGGTAAACTGGGTGCCTCTGTCGAACACGATACATGTCGGAACTCCATGCAGTCGTACAATCTCGTCGATGTAAATCTAGGCATACTGAGCAAATCCGAAAGTCGTCTTCACCGGTAGGAAGTGAGCCGCTTTCGTCAGACGATCCACGATCACCCAGATGGAGTCATACCCTCGACTAGTCCTGGGTAGACCCACAATGAAGTCCAACGAAATCTGCTCCCATTTCCACTCCGTAATGGGTAACGGCTGTAGCTCTCCCGCGGGCCTCTGGTACTCAGCCTTGACTTGCTGACAAGTCAGGCATCTCGACACAAAATCTGCGATGTCTCTCTTCATCCCGTCCCACCAGTAAACACCTCTCATGTCATGGTACATCTTGGTAGAACCGGGATGAACACTGTATACCGATCGATGTGCCTCCTCAAGAATCTCGCGCTGCAACCCCTCAACATCAGGTACGCACAGTCTAGCCCCAAATCGTAGTATCCCCTGATCATCGATCACGAACTCGGAAAATCTGCCATGTCCCATCTGTGTCCTGATCTCTGAACATCGATCATCACTGTGTTGTGCCTCATGTATATGGTCAAGAAACTGTGGGCATGCATGAACATGCGCAATCTGTCCTCCGATCGGCGTAAACTCGAACTTGTTAGTGTGTATGCCCTAGAGGCCATTACTGTATCATACTAGTTTGTATATTACTTAATGGATGCTTGGGATATTCACCTGTATAGACAATCTTGCTCAATATAGTAGTATGCTACTTGGTTTGTTTCTGCATTAATGTGTACATGTGTTTATTTTAGTATATCACCTATACACATTAGTGGAGCCCTTAGAATCTTTGCTTGATTACCAGCGTTGTGATGGCAGACACATTAGTGGGGGCTGGGTAATCCACAAGCACATCCTTATGCAGGTCCCTAATCGTAGGACTATCGATACAGGGCATCGATACTCCAGAGTAGACTAGCGTATGCGCTTCTCATCCCAGTGTGGGAGACGGTCTGTCCCACAGCCGTCAGTACATCGTACTTGAGATAGTATGTGAGTGCTCGTTAGGTGACGAGTACACTGGTCAGGACTCGTCGGGAACTGTTGGTTGGTACTATACCTATCGTCAGTTATCAGTTCCCAGGTGACATGAGTACAGCTTAGTCCGCAGACTTGACATTGTCACTTCGCCTCGAGTGTGTTCCCACTGTACTTTGATTACTACCCTACCATGGCACAAAGGAGTCGTGCAAACAGGTAGTAGTTGGGTGCGGTCCCGAAGCACTTGGAGGCAGTGACGGTTAAACAGGATTCATCTCTCCCGGTATTGGGGGTTGACATCGCGCTGTGTCTAGGAGAGCCATTACACAAGTCGTCCCTAGACAGGGCAAGCGAGATATACTGGTAGGTTTCCAGTGTTATCTCTGGGTGTTCTTGGCTACATTCCGACATGACTTATACCGCTATTAGGGGACTGACGTTTACCTCCCCCTAGGCCCGCAATGCGATGTTATCAGACGAACAGACCGGACTGTACGAAGATTGTCACATTCAGGCTCAGTAGGAGTTCAGATGGGTTTCACTTCGTCAGTCTTCTTGTTGGCATCTACCTGGGGACCGTTACGCACAGCTAGTGCCGCTTGCGGTCTGTGGTTAAACCCACTGCCAGCGTAGTGTCGAGTCTTTAGAGTCCTATACAGAGAGCTATTCTCCTTTAGGCAAAAGAGTAGAGGTCGCATGGTTTTGCGACAGGGTTCAGTCACATCGGTGCACTTGTGCACGTTTAGTGTCCGGACAGTTAACACTAGCGGGCTTTGGTTTAAGCCAGATCCTAGTGTATGTTTTGGGATTGGTTTTATCTCGTATGTGTTCGTGTTCCTCGGAATGCGAATGCGGGTGTGTATGCACAGTTGACAGAGAGACAGAGGCAGAGGATTCTCATTGGAGTTGTTGACTGTTGACAGTTGACCATTGACTTTTGCAAAACCCTAATGAGAATAAGAAATATGATTAATGATAATATTAATTAAGCATTATTGTGTCATGGTTGAGTTGAAGGGTTGACTTTGTTGACTTGTTGATTTTGTTGACCAGTTGACTAGGTTGGACTAGTTGACCATCATCATTACAATGGCTATCATTTCAAGGCAAAGACTTTTGCTTGCTTGTTTCTTTTTGCAAAATGAGTGCATGAAATGATTTGGCCATTTTGACTTGAACCATCACATAATACTTGATTACTTTTATTTGTGATGATGATTTTGGATTATGAGAGCTTGGATGGCAAAAGAGTTACTCATTCTCTCATTTTGCTTACTCTCTCTTGCTTGAGCTCTCCCTCTTGCTCTCTCTAGCTCAAGGCAACTCCCTCTAATGAGTTGAGAAACATTGCCTTAGACATAAATGAAAACCCATATCACTTCTCTGCTCATCCTAGTTCACAAGGTTTAGCAAACCAAGTGTTCTAGTTTCTTCTAGTTTGAAGAGAAGCCAAAGGTAGAAGCTTTCAGGTGGATCCATCTCCGGCGCATGGAGACGACGAGGTGAGGCCGATCCGTACACCTCAAAGAGTTGAAGACGAAGGAGTTCAAGAAAGGTATAACCTCCTAACCGAGTAGGTAAAACTCTTGTTAGGTTTGTTAGATAGTTGTTTAACAAAGATCCGTATTTTGCGTCCATGTTACCACCTCTTGAAAAATCATTTTTCATCATTTCCGCAAGCCCGTATGTACCGGGAGAGGTAACGTGGACTTACAGAACTATACCCGGCTGTCGGATAAAATCTGCCAATCTGCCGACGCCTTCCTCTGTACTGCGCTCAAACAAGACAGACTACCCCCGGGCCTCCTGCTCAAAGCATCCGCCACTACATTAGCCCTCCCGGGTGATACAAGATCTCACAATCGTAGTCCTTCACTAAATCCATCCATCGGTGCTGTCTAAGGTTCAATTTTCACTGCTGGAATATATACTTTAAGCTCTTGTGATCAGTGAATATCTGGCACGCCTCTCCATAAAAGTAATGTCGCCAGATCATAAGTGCAAAGACCACTGCAGCCATCTCCAAATCATGAGTGGGGTAGTTCTGTTCATGTTTCTTTAATTGCCGCGAAGCATACGCGATCACCCTGTCATGCTGCATCAATACGCACCCTAGCCCCACTCGCGAAGCATCACAATAGACCACAAATCCGCCTGATCCTGAAGGTAAAGATAGCACTGGTGTCGTAGTCAGTAGAGCCCGTAGCTGCTGAAAAACCTTTCTCGCACTCCTCCGTCCAATCGAAACGAACTCCCTTCCGGATCAACCCGGTGAAAGGTGTAGCAATGCGAGAGAAGTCCTGCACGAATCGCCTGTAGTAGCCTGCCAGCCCTAGAAAGCTGCGAACCTCAGTAACTGACGCGGGTCTAGGCCAACTCCGAACAGCCTCAATCTTCCTCGGGTCTACACATATACCATCTCGTGTGATTACGTGCCCTAAGAAGTCTACGATGTCTAGCCAGAAAGCACACTTTGAGAATTTGGCGAAAAGCTGATGCTCCCTCAAGGTCTGCAGTGTAATCCGCAGGTGCTGCTCGTGCTCCTCCCTACTCTGAGAGTACACCAAGATATCGTCAATGAACACTATGATGAACAGATCAAGATACGGCCGGAAAATACGGTTCATCAAGTCCATGAATGCTGCTGGCGCGTTGGTGCGTCCGAATGACATCACCAAAAACTCATAATGGCCGTAACGCGTGCGGAAAGCTGTCCTCCTGTCGAACCCGCAGCTGATGATAGCCCGATCGCAAATCGATCCTCGAAAAGTATCCTGCCCCCTGAAGCTGGTCGAACAAATCGTCGATACGTGGCAAAGGATATCTGTTCCGCACTGTAACCCTGTTCAGCTGGGGGTAGTCGATACACAGATGCAAACTGTCGTCCTTCTTCTTGAAAAACAGGACTGGAGCACCCTAAAGAGAAACACTGGGTCGAATAAGCCCCTTATCCAGCAAATCTTGCAACCGACCCTTCAATTCTGTATGTTCCGCCGGGGCCATCCGATAAGGCGGTACAGAAATAGGCCCCGTGCCAGGAACCAAATCAATACATAAAGAAATATCACGCTCGGGTGGTAGCCCTGGAAGCTCGTCAGGGAACACATCAGGGAACTCGCTAACAACCGGAACCTGATCCATCGGAACCTCTGTAGCTCTAGGATCGCAAACATAGGCGAGAAATCCCTGACATCCCTTCCTCAAAATCTGTTCAGCGCGAAAAGAAGAAATCACACTGTGAGGGTTGGCACCACGGTCCCCCAACACAACAAAAACCGACTCGCCGGGAAAACAAAATCTAACTGTCTTCTCGCGGCAGTCAACAGAAGCATAGCACGTGGCTAACCAATCCACGCCCAAAAGAACGTCGAAGTCCAACATCTCAAGAAGGATCAAATCGACCGGCAACTCTCTCTCGCCAATACGGAAGGTACAGGATCGGAACACGTACCTAGCAACAAACGACTCTCCCACAGGAGTAGTCACAACAAGCGGCTGATCAAGCAAACCGGACTCTCTACCCAAACTCGGTACAGAGTGTGTGGATACATATGAGTGCGTGGATCCAGGATCGAATAACACGTGTGCACCAACAGAACATACTGGAAGGATACCTGAGACCACCGCATTGGACGCCTGCGCGTCCTGATGCGTCAAAGCAAAAACTCAAGCCTGTCCTCCACCTGTGACTGACTGTCCCCTGTCGGACGCTGGCTGTCCTCTGCCTCGATCACCCCGTCCACTATGAACAAATCCTCCGCGACCATGACCTCTCTGTGCATGAGTCTGGCACGGAGTAATAATAGGTACAATAGGCAACGCCATCTGGGGTGGTGAAGGTGGTAGTGTGACGTGCGGTGCTGCTGCCTCCCTCCGGGGTATCTCAGGACAATCTCATACACGATGATAAGAACTTCCGCAACGGAATCATCCCGATGATGGTCGCTGACCCTCCTGGGGATAGGAGCTAAACAATATGCCTCGTCCTAAATCTCTGCTACCTGCAAGACGTCTATCCCTGCGCCGAAAAGGCTGTCTCTGCGCTGATGTATCCGCACAAACTCTCTTCGGCTCTGGAACTACCGAAGTCTCAGCAAGGCGCTCCTCGACTAATAGGGCTGAGTCTACAGCTGCTGCATATGTCTCGTAATGTTATGCGCTGATCGCTAGAAATAGTGGTGTAAGCAAGCCTCAGACAAATCTCTTGACTCACAACTCCTCAGTAGCCACTAGGTACGGAGCATACACTGTTAGCTCGGTGAACAGGACATCATACTCTGCTGCTGACATCTCTGGACTCTGACGTAAGGACTTGAACCTACGTGCTCTAGCATCTCTGACGCTCAGTGGAAGAAAACGGGCAAGGAATAGCGCCACGAACTCTGTCCAGGTCATAGGAGGAATACCTGCTGCTCTACCCTTCTCGACTGATTCACACCATTTCTGAGCGAGACCTTCCAGGCGAAAGCTCGCGAACTCAACCCATCTCGCATCTGCGCATCTAAGTGAACGACATATCCGCGCCATCCTATCAATGAAAGACTGTGGGTCCTCGGCCGCATCGGAGCCTGTGACGAACGGAGACTTCAGCCTCATAAACTCTGACAACGATACTGTAATAACCTCCGTAGCTACAGGGGCAACTGCCTGTACTGTGGGTACCACCGCAGTCTCTGCAACGGGTGGAACTACCTCTGGTCGCTGCGCTCGAAGTGTCTCAACTAGAGATCCTATCATCTGGCGCATCTCCTGCATACTGGATCCCATCGTCTGGCGCATCTCCTGCACACCAGCCCCTAACATGGCAATCTGATCTGTCATGGAAGGAACAGCCTGCTCGGGCACAACCGGTGTACTATCCGGATCAGTCCTCGTCTCGGATGAGTCAACTCGAATCTCGGCCCTCACGGCCGCTCTCTGCGCCCTCATAGTCTTTGGTGGCATAATGGATGAAAGGAAAAGTAGGATTCGATAAGAATACGGAAATTGAATCGCAAGAATGTATGTACTCATGAAGGAATTTAAATCCACAAGTCCTAAGGTCGCCTTGGCGGAGTACCGTGTCGTGAGTATGCCGCGGAACATACTCACGCTACGCCACCCTACTTCAGCTACCTACTCCATCATACCAGGGTCATCCTAGGAACACTCCAAAAGGTAAAACCTACACTCTGATACCAACTTTGTCACGACCTGAAGTTTTGCTCGTGACCGGCACTTAACCACGTAACGTTGATCGCATGCTTTTGGCGTGTCGGATGTTCAAAGTTCTAAAGTTTACCGCGATCAGGACGGTGTCGCTATGCAGCTAGCCGGTTGAGCACGGGTCGATCCACAGGGAGATGGATGTATTTCCATTCTTGTCTTATACGAGTCAATAAAGAATTTGTATGTGTTTGTTCGATTCTATCCTAAGTGTATTATTTGCAAGTATAAAGTTGTTAAGAAAAAGATACGAGATTATAAGCTAAAGAAATCCTTACTCAAAACCTTTGAGCCGAGTCTTGACCAATTGAAGCTAGAGCAATTGGCAACAACGTGGATTAGGGGATTTAAGCGAGGTATTCGTGGAATCCGGCTTATTTACCCTTGTCCTTCCTTTCTTGTCTCTTGCTTTCGCCTCCGGCCAAACCGAACGCAACCGGTCGCGATTAGGAATCACCGTTATCTTGTTAGGGTAGGGCGCCTAACGGAGCGCTTGCGTATCGCTTGGGCGGAGTTCAATGGAAAATACGGGAAAAGGAAATGAGCAAAGAACGTTAACTTATAATATCGTATTTATTCTTAACAATGATAATTACAACCATTCACAAAAACGAACCAAAAAGAGAGAACAAAAAGAAAAGAACAAAGAAAAGAAAAGATTACAAACAAGTAATTAAAGTGCATGGAATAAATTGCAAGTAATTAAAGACAAGAATGAAAAATTGCAAGAAAGTAATTACAAGAACCATAGAACTCAAAACAAGCATGGGATCAATAGCCAACCCTTAAACTTGCAAGCTCAATCAAGAGGTTGCAAGATCAAGAGAAGGGAAAAAAACGCATGTGAAATGAAGCACTAATTCCATAAGAAAATACGACCCTTGAGATCAATAACAAACTCTTAACCTTTCAAGCTCAATGAAGAGGTTGAAAGATCAAGAGAAAGCAAGAATCTCAAGGGGAAGTTAAGCAAAAGAGAATGATATAAAAGCCCTCATCTTCATTGATCTTCCACTCAAAAAGCTCTCACTACAATTTTCATGGAGAAAAGATGAAGAAGAAGAAGAAAAAGACTAAAACCTAACAAAAAGAGGCAAAAGAATGGACCCTTACAATGGTTCAGATCTGGGGTATTTATAGGCAGGGAAATGAAAACCTAGGGAAAGAATATGGCTCCATATAAAAGTACCAAACTGCCCCTAAAACCACACCACCTTCTGACACCATAAGGCCGCGGTTCCGTGGCCTAAGCATGCTTAGGCCGCGGATCCGCGGCCCTTTAGGGGTGTTAGGCTATCAACTTTTGTCGTATCCCCTGGTTCACTTTTTCCTAGTGTTTGCCAACTTTAAACTGCACAAAATCATCCAGAATATCTTCAGATTTTCTAGTCCAAGATTGCATTATTTTCTTCACTTTTGACTTCTATCTCCCTCGAGCTCCGCGCACCCATTGATTCTTGTGCAGCCCCCCTCGTGCTTTGTGCTTGTCCGAGACACGAATGACCGCTGTCATATGTCTTGTCTCTGGAACCGGTACGCAGTACTGGACGGATATGGATGATCGGAACCCGGCTTTTATCTGTTGTCAACAGATGTTCTGTATTTGGTGTAACTGTGGAGATTTTGTCTTGATTTGCAATATTTGTACTGGAAACCTGTAATCTGTAAATATGTAACAAACACGTATTAAAAGCACCTACCTATAAACACACGAGCATAAGAATGGGCGGTATAAAATGCAGTATTCTGTTATGAACAAATACCACCAAACTTAACTTTTGCTCGTCCCGAGCAAAACCAATTATTCACAAAAAAGAAAATCCTAACCGCACTTTCATATGGAACGCGATTGCACTGAGCACGTGCAACAAGCCGTTAAACCTCTAGGTGTCCCTAGTAGGAGGAGTGTTGTCTCCTGAGGGTTTTCAGCGGATACTACCCACAAAATCCCGTCAAGCTAGTGTCATAAGTTAACGTCGATTCTACTCCTATAGTTTAGTATTTACGTTAGAAACTCTATCATCCTAAGTTAGAAATATCCAACCCTAATGCTTCACGCCTCTAATCTAATTAACCTTGGTTCTCCTGAGTTTTCCTTCTAAAGTGTGGCCTCAAATTAGGGATTTTTATCAACCTTACCGAAAACATAAGTCTTATTCTTTATTTCTATCTTTTATCCAAACATCGATTGTATACCCTTACGTGTGTGTATATTTGCACCCCTACACTCAAGAATTCAATTCAAGCTATAATACCCTTGCCCTAATACCTAATACTACTTCTTTTCATTAAGGATGGACGGATTTGCTCACACACCTTTCTTGCGACCATTAATGCTTCCTGAGGCACTAACGACCGATTACTGAATGTGTGAACTTTAAAGCGTAAATAGCAGTTTCCAGGTCATGACTTTATTCTATTTTTTCTTTTTCTTTTTCAAGACCGGAATATATTTTTCAATATGCTCTTTTGGTGTTTAGCTTTAAATACCGTTTTTTCTTTCATACTAGGCTTTCAGGCAAGAGTATTTCTTGGTATCTTCTACTATCCCAAGTTTCAAGGTGCGTGTAAGTGCAGTTTTGTAGGGTATGTACTTTCTAAAACTCAAGAAAAGAAACTATTTTTCAGACTTATCTTCCAGTAAAGCTTCAATACTTTCCCTTCATCTTGACTTAACTTAAGAACTGAACTCAACGTATACTTACCAAAGTTAGACAGAATGAGGGTTATTTTTAGGGTTTTTCAATTCCTAAGCCTAGAATTTAGTTATTTCTAATATATCGACTAAACTTTCGGAATAAAGATCTAAGTTACCCTATTAGCTAACATGACGACAAAGTTTTTATATTTTTTGGAAAAATTTTCGATTTTTTTTTTGGGTTTTTAATAAGGTATGCAAATGCAAAATATACAAATGAATGCGAAGGAAGAAAGCTTACCGAGCACATCCCCAAACTTAAACTTGACAGTGCCCTCGCTGTCAGGCTACACCAAGAGGGTCAAAATTGTCGGCGCTCCGTAAAAAAATTATATACAAAACAAAAAGGAAAACAAAAATATATACAAAAAAAGTGTCCCCCCCAAACATAAGTAAAACAGTGTTTCCACTGTTAAGCGTTGAAATTCAGGATTAGGGGGGAAAGAGAACAGTATCAAGCTATACAAGGCCTTACACAGGCCAAAAGTTAACACCAACCATTCAAAGATCTTATCGTGATAAAGCAGTGGCTGGTGAAAGAAGGCGTAGAGAAAAGAGATGGAGAATACACGAGACCATATGCGGAGAGAAGCGGGATATGGTCTCGATATATGAGAGGAAGAAGAATGGCGGAAGGCAAAAAGAAGTGGAATACGAACTTGAGGGTGCAAATGGAGTAAATAGATTAGCACAATTTGTGATGACCGATGTGCGAAAAGCGATTGTGCTAATATATTTATCCGTCGAGAAATGGGGTCAAATCCCTCAAGATTCGTGAGAAACCATGGGTACGCCGAACTTGGTAATCCAGACATACGAAATGAAAGTGAGACGGTTTCTTGCATGGTCGGAACGATGGAAAGGGTGGGGGGAAGTGATTGAGGAAGGTTATCGGTTAAAGGTTCAGGAGGGTGTACACAGTCAGTGGAAGGGATAGGATGAATTGGAAAATCCGACTCATCAATTAAAACTGTTTCATCCTCAGTACTATCCTCAATATTCTCCTCAAAATTTATCTCATCCATGCAATTTTCAACAAAATCAAGACGCATATGGGGTTCGGGAAAAACATTTAATGACTCGGAATGACGATTGGAAGAGAAAAACTCAGCCAAATCTATGGGTTCATCATCCAAATTATTCCCCGCGTCAATATCCTTAATCAAGTGAAAATCAATATTCTCAGACACCTCATCAAAAGCATGGATATCAATCAATTCAGGTTCTAGAGTGGAGGTGTAGAGGTCAAAAGGTTTGGGTGTGGTTTCACTTGGCAAGGTCCCTTCACAACCTGGCAAATCAAATACTACAAAGTTGCACAACTCATTAAACATTCTATCTTCAACTGATAATTCATTTGGGACACTAGATAGACTTTCAACACAGGAGTTGTGGGATTCAATTTGGACCGGGTGGGCTTGATTCGGAAAGGGGTACAACTCACTCTCTCCACTCAAATTCACAGCCTGTCCTACCGCCTCATCATACATTGGAAAATTTGGAGCTAGCTGGAAACTAGCTACCGGGTCAGTAGGTTGTATGAGAGCGGCCATGGACGCATTCAAATCCATCATCTGTTGGCTTGACGCTACCCTAAAGTCTTCCAAGGACTGTTCTAGACTAGACATTGGTTGTGAAGGGGTTTTAGTAAAAGATTCAAAGTTGTTTGGATACTGAAAATTCCCAAAAGGCTGTATAGAAGCAATGTCTAGGGAAGGTGCAAAAGTCGGGTAGGACTGGTAGGAATTGAATGGTTGGACAGGGGTAGGATCAACAGTTGGATAAGAAGGTGAATGAAATTGTTGATCCCAAGAATTTGAAGTGGTGAAAGGAGTGAAAGATCGGCTACGGGATTGTTCAATACGTTCAGCGATGGACAAAGGACGACTTGCAAAACGGGTATCAACATAAGAGGGTGGGGGAGGTTGAAAAGGTTGATACAAAGTGGATTGCGGAGGGCAAGTGTTTGTCCTAGACGTGTCTATCCAATCTCTCAATGAAATTTTGGGCAAGGATGGATCATTCGAAGTTCGGCCAAAGCAAGAACCGTAGGAAGTTATGTCTGGTTGTGGGTACCAATGTTCGGCAAGAGTTTTTCGAGCTGGGGTACCCATGATATGAAGAGAGAAAGAAAGAAAGGAAGGAAAAAGAATGTGGATTTTTTTTATATATATTTTTTTTAGCTATTAACAAAAGAATAAAAAAGAATATGGACAAAAACAATCACGATACAAAAATACCACACACCTAATCGTTCTAGGGTTCACCTAGGTCAACTAGACCTGCTCCAGAACTTGATTGTCGAAGTAAAACTGTGTCGAGAAACGGGCTCAAGATACACTGATCACGAGGCCAGGTAAGTTAAGAGATAAGGGGAGGTTTTCCAACGCTTTCGCGAAGTTCCTTAATTAAATAACCCTTTCTCTTTTGGCGGTTTCGCCGTTAACACTTTCCTAGACACCCCGTAAGCAATATACCGTTAAGCGAGATTCTAAACACAGTTAACTTCTTCTAATGAGCGCGAAGTCCTTAAGGCTTAAAGTCTAGTTTCTTTTAAATTTAGTGCGGGTAAACGTTATGCTCAAGTTCGTGATTTGTGGGCCACGGAAAAGGTGATGAAATCCTTTACCGTATATTGTGGGGTTCGCTTGCCCTTAAGTCCGTATTAATGTATGCAATGCGCAATTCAAAAAATTCTATAAAGAATCAAACAATCGTTTTTTAGTTTAAGCGCGGCACTGCAACAAATACGGGTTAGTCAATTTTTTTAGCGTTTGCTAGCGAACTTGCAAAGAATCCTGCAAAGAATAGAATATTGGATGCGTCGGATTTGGGAAGAAGGTGTTTAAGAAATACGTACCGTTAAGTTTTTGGGTTAGGAAACCCCCGTTGAATCAAATCCGGTAAGTTTGAAAAGTTCGCTTGCGCGGGTCAAACTACCTGGATCTTTGGCACTATACTTCGTAATCACCTTAACTTTGAACGTACACTTTGCTCCCACAATCGCAGTTTGCAAATCCGCAAAAATCTGCACTTTTGCCCACAAAAAATGATCAAAAATAACAAAAAGATTTTATATATATATATATATACAAAAATAATATTAACCCGAATAAGAAGAAAGAAAATACGCTACCGTCTCCCCGGCAACGGCGCCATTTGATCTCACGCTTTTGGCGTGTCGGATGTTTAAAGTTCTAAAGTTTACCGCGATCAGGACGGTGTCGCTATGCAGCTAGCCGGTTGAGCACGGGTCGATCCACAGGGAGATGGTTGTATTTCCGTTCTTGTCTTAAGACGAGTCAATAAAGAATTTGTATGTGTTTGTTCGATTCTATCCTAAGTGTATTATTTGCAAGTATAAAGTTGTTAAGAAAAAGATTCGAGATTATAAGCTAAAGAAATCCGTACTCAAAACCTTTGAGCCGGGTCTTGACCAATTGAAGCTAGAGCAATTGGCAACAACGTGGATTAGGGGATTTAAGCGCGGTATTCGTAGAATCCGGCTTATTTTCCCTTGTCCTTCCGTTCTTGTCTCTTGCTTTCGCCTCCGGCCAAACCGAACGCAACCGGTCACGGTTAGGAATCACCGTTACCTTGTTAGGGTAGGGTGCCTAACGGAGCGCTTGTGTATCGTTTGGGCGGAGTTCAAGGGAAAATACGGGAAAAGGAAATGAGCAAAGAACGTTAACTTATAATATCGTATTTATTCTTAACAATGATAATTACAACCATTCACAAAAACGAACCAAAAAGAGAGAACAAAAAGAAAAGAACAAAGAAAAGAAAAGATTACAAACAAGTAATTAAAGTGCATGGATTAAATTGCAAGTAATTAAAGACAAGAATGAAAAAATGCAAGAAAGTAATTACAAGAACCATAGAACTCAAAACAAGCATGGGATCAATAGCCAACCCTTAAACTTGCAAGCTCAATCAAGATGTTGCAAGATCAAGAGAAGGGTAAAAAACGCATGTGAAATGAAGCACTAATTCCATAAGAAAATACGACCCTTGAGATCAATAACAAACTCTTAACCTTTCAAGCTCAATGAAGAGGTTGAAAGATCAAGAGAAAGCAAGAATCTCAAGGGGAAGTTAAGCAAAAGAGAATGATACAAAAGCCCTCATCTTCATTGATCTTCCACTCAAAAAGCTCTCACTACAATTTTCATGGAGAAAAGATGAAGAAGAAGAAGAAAAAGACTAAAACCTAACAAAAAGAGGCAAAAGAATGGACCCTTACAATGGTTCAGATCTGGGGTATTTATAGGCAGGGAAATGAAAACTTAGGGCAAGAATATGGCTCCATATAAAAGTACCAAACTGCCCCTAAAACCACAGAACCTTCTGACACCGTACGGCCGCGGTTCCGCGGCCTAAGCATGCTTAGGCCGCTGATCCGCGGCCCTTTAGGGGTGTTAGGCTATCAACTTTTGTCGTATCCCCTGGTTCACTTTATCCTAGTGTTTGCCAACTTTAAACTGCACAAAATCATCCAGAATATCTTCAGATTTTCTAGTCCAAGATTGCATTATTTTCTTCACTTTTGACATCTATCTCCCTCGAGCTCCATGCATCCATTGATTCTTATGCAGCCCCCCTCGTGCTCAGTGCTTGTCCGAGATACGAATGACCGCTGTCATATGTCTTGTCTCTGGAACCGGTACGCAGCACTGGACGGATATGGATGATCGGAACCCGGCTTTTATCTGTTGTCAACATATGTTCTGTATTTGGTGTAACTGTGGAGATTTTGTCTTGATTTGCAATATTTGTACTGGAAACCTGTAATCTGTAAATATGTAAAAAACACGTATTAAAAACACCTACCTATAAACACACGAGCATAATAATGGGCGGTATAAAATGCAGTATTCTGTTATGAACAAACGTCTACAGGCGTAACGCAACTAAATGAACCGAAAACCCAGAAACCAAACCAGTAAAAGTATAGAGTGTTTTAAGTTTTAAATGGAAGTATTTATTAAATTGACAAGAATTCTTAAGTAAATAACCACCAAGATAGCAATATACGACGCCGTAGCGAAGATCAAGATCCACAAGTGGGAACATCACAGATAGAATAAACTTCAAAGTACAGTCGGCTCACAACAAGCTCGACACCGGAATACATATAATATACCTCATCGTCCTCACACTGTCTCTAAGTCGAGTACATACATGGTAGATGGAGAATACTAGATACAACAATGTACATACTGAAAGATAAACAGATACCGTACAAACCCACCTATCCGCAAAAGAGCTAGTACACCAAGTGTAGGGGTATCTGTGTCAAAAGATGCAAGAACGCAGCCTGCTGCGACTACTCCGAGGGAAACCTGCAATACTGTGGCACAACGGGGGTGAGTTGCCAACTCGTGAATAGAAATAACATATAATGGTAATCGCGAGCATGCACATACTGCGCTACTCTAAACATATGCCAGCAGGTGATATCCACGCGTGATAAGCAGTATGTGCAATAATCATGCAAGTGCTCTATCAGGTAATATAACTACAGAATGAGATACAATAATGAATGCTGAGCATGGAAACATAACATCTACACGGAATGTCAACGTGGAATATATAATCGGTGTCCATCAATGCACCCAGATTCCCCAAATAGCTCAGGCGCCGGCACTCTCATCGGCCCTCCAATCCTGTAAATCTCTGAGAATCACGAGTGCCCAACATCGGCACCCTAATATCATAAATACTCGTGTCCAGCATCGACACGCAAATCTTCCTATATCGGGCATCCGTCAGTCCGGGTCAGCCCCCTCTCTCTTATATCTATCGGGCATCCGTCAGTCCGGGTCAGCCCTCTCTCTCATATATATCGGGCATCCGTCAGTCCGGGTCAGCCCTCTCTCTCATATATATCGGTCATCCGTCAGTCCGGGTCAGCCCTCTCTATTTCATATATATATCGCTCAGGCACCGAGAAAACATAGGGTGGACGCACCGAAATATCATATCAAAGGAACCAGATTTTTAAATGATTACACATTTGAAATAGCCACGGTTCCCAAATCCAGAAATCATATGTAATCCAAACCAATATGCAAGTCAATGTGATGTGATATGTGCATCAAGTATGAATATCATGTCAAGTCACATAAAGATGAGCTACAACATAATGATCCGATGTGATATATGCATCAAGTATGAAAATCATGGAAATTCTACAGTGTGAGTGTTTTGGCAATTACTAACGGTGTGTGTGTAGCATGCAGGATAGTGCTCGTGCAACATGAACCGTTTGTAATGGTGCGGTGTTCTATCAATTCTAGTTATATACATATATCAGGGAATGTGGTATGCACTAAATAGTAGCCATGAACAGTCAATGTATGGAAATGTAGCTGCAAGATCCTATCAGCCATGACGTAGAACGCCATGCGGGCGATATCCCCGTAGATGTTAAATCTACTCACCGTAGTCTCTCGCAAGGTATAGCCGATGACTTGTCTCCCCTTCTTCGCGGCGTCCGTCGCACTCGCCTGCGAACCTAGAATTCTACAGAATATCATGCATAAGCTCAAAATCATACAAACACGACATTTAAGATCAACTAAAAAACCGTGTCGCAAACCAAGTGCGCGTGTGTGCGATACGCTGAAACGTGTGATTACGCGCCTGAAGTCACTCCGACGCGTCGCGATACGCAGAAACCCCAAACCCACACACACGTATCACGCGTGTCGCTAAAGATTAAAAATACGGGAAATAGGGTATTCTACTCCAGATTTTGATACAGAACAGATATTATAATAATAAATATACCAAAATACCCCACATAGCAGCAGACTCCTGTGACCCAAACCCCAACCCCCAATCCACTAATCTAGCCGCAAATTGCGGCCAGAACTCATTTTTCGGCGGCCTGGGTAGGGAGGTGGGCCCCCGGGTTTGGTATGTGCACTCTATACCCCCTGTGTATGCTACAATAAATCCAATTTCATTCTGAAACAACCCAGGTAGCAGCAGATCTAACAGATCCCTAAATCTAGTTAAAAAGTCCAATTTAGCACTAAAACAATACATTAGGGTATTTTTGTGGAACCTGAAGCAAACCCAGGTCTAAAACCACAATAATAACTCATTAACAAGCTAATCAAGCCACAACAACATAAATTTTAACATATCATCACTAAATCCCTTCAATAGCACTTAAGTTGCATAAAAAGGTGATATGTGAAACTAAACATGCAAGTTATGGAGATAGGGTGCTAGGAGTGAGATTTATACCTTCAAATGACCTTAGAAAAACCAAAAGTTTCAGCTCTAGCATCAAGTGTGCATATTTGCCTCCAAACACCTCAAAAAGCACACTTTTTCTATGGTTTTGTGAAGAAAATGTGTTGAATGTGTAGGGTTTTTGTGTAGGGATCAAAGAGAAGTGAAAAGGAGAGGGAAAGATGAAGGAAAGCTAGGGTTTTTCTGCTCTCAATTCTGCAGAATTCAGAAATGAGGAGGAAGAGAAAGAAGAGAGAAGGAAAGGGTCAAAAGTCAAAGTCCTTTACCTAACACCATGCCTCATTTTCTATTGGATTTGAATTATTGACAACAAGGGTTTTATTTTGATAAAAGGGTAGGGAAAAATAACAAACATGCATGAAAGAAAATGGTTAACATGCTAACACTTTTTACCTAGGTCACAAAAATTGTGCTAAGTGTGCAAGTGAACACTACAAAGGAAAATTTTCCAATTAGGGTAAACCCGACTAAAATAACTAATAATCCTATGTACACATATAATAACACGCACAAATTCTAATTAACACGAAAAACATTAAAACGAAATTTCAAAGTGTTACAATTACCCCGCGACGGAGTGCACGGATAGCCGGGTTCTGCAGGGTAACAAGTCCGTATCTCATGGCTTTGAGAGGCAAAGGGGCCTCACTATAGAATTAGCAGACTATTCGCCGCACTCGTAAGGGGTACAGGTTGAACCAAGAAGGGGTGCTCCTGTTACCGGATTCCGTGAAGTGCCTGGTGGTCCATTCACTTTATTGTGGGGGGATGCCTCGCTTCAGGTTTTGGCGGGTAACTTGCCCAACCCGTAGGGGTCTAGGCTTCATTGCACAGGCTATCCACGCGACCAGGGGAACGTCGGGTTTCGGTAGAGGCTCTGTGAAACCCGGGGATCCCAGATTATCTATATTGTTCTGTGATACTTATTACTTTTCTGTAATGTTGCATATTATCACGCCAGGAATGATTACTGTATATTGGTATATATACTATTAGATGTTGTATATGTTTTACACCCGCGCTAGTCCAGTCCCCGCTCTGTCGTTAGTTAAGTAACCTAACGGGTGCTGACGGGACCCTGTGGCGAATACGGATGGCATATACGTACATTTTATTTTTCGTTCTTTTCTGGTGTGATTGATTGATGGGACTGCATTGATTCTTATCAATGCAAGGATAAAACAAACCTATATTTGATATTGTTGGAACAAATTTTAAAAAGTGTTATTACAAAGATGTTTCCTTTTGTTTTGCATAACGGTATTCAGTTAGAATATCCTGCACCTCATTCGACGAGGCAAGGGCCGAGATCCCTTCACCGGAAGTGACCCTTTAGGCAGAAGTTTACGTCAGGGTAATAACTTCAATATAGTCGATTACAAGTTGCTTTGCATAGCGGTATTCAGTTAGAATATCCTGCACCTCATTCCACGAGGAAAGAGCTGAAATCCCTTCACTGGGAGTGACCTCTTTAGCAAAAGGTTTTCGCCACTATATTTTTATAAAAAGCTATCAGGTTCCTTCAACGAGATCAAGTTCATTATGTTAACGGTTTTTCGCCAAAAACCAGCCGTAGCCCTCCATCATTTCTTTTGGGTATTCAGTAGTATTCAAGATATGTATTTTGACCTTTCGCCAAGGCATAGTGTTTGGTAGCTACTGGGTATTCATTTGTTGCATAGATAGATGCGTTGGTTTGGGACAGTCGTATTACTATTTTGTCCTTCGTCAAGGGTATGTACGGGTGGGTTCAAATTGACCTGGACAATGACGGGTAGAACTTGACATGTGACTTATGATATTTTGGCCTTCGTCAAGGTCATAAAAGCATGAGGCAAAAATCACATCGGGAGTTTCAAACATAAAGAAACTTGCCAAGTATGCGCATACCTTCTGGAGTGTGATAACGTGAGTGGATTCCGTCACGTTATCATGCGATGAGAGTTGGATCCCGATTCTCACTGCTGAGTTGGTTTACTCTTCGGGTGATCCCGACTAATTCTTCTTTCAGGTTTGGAGGAGAATTTGTGATAACGGTGGGAGGTTTCCTGATTAGATAAACTGATAACCATTCTGATCTAGGTTAGAGTGCACGCAGAGTGTTTCTTTTCTCTCTCTCTCTCTCTCTCTCTCTTTGGCAGCGACCTTTGACCGACCCTAGACTATGACTCAGTGAACAAGTTGACCGAACCTTCTTAAAATACTGGCTTTTGGATTGTCTAAAGTTGCATAAGTCATTGCCGCTCTTTCTTTTACCCTTTAGATTTCTTATAACACCCCGTATTATTACGGATATCCACTTCCATTGGATAGATCCATCGTATTGTTATATACGAACTCTAAGGGACTTCTTCGAAGATGGATCCAGGTTCAGGAGAAATAGAATTGGTTTATTCAGTTGTCTTTTATTATCACCTTCTCTCAGCTTGCGAGGGCTCCTTAGTTTAGGAGAGTACACCTATTACGCTTATTGGATAGTCTTCTTTCAAACCATAGGCAGATGGTGAAAGGTAGGGAATGAAGAAAACCAATTAGCCTAAGTAGGGTGTACAGAAGGTAATGACTAAAGACAAAATAAAGAGATTAGAAAGAGGGCATAATAAATTGCGACTGTTATCATTCACGACCAAACCGCGTACATCATCGCCGCTCCTATTTCGCCTTTGCTTTTTTCCCCAGTTCGGGAGAAATAGAATAAGGTATTATTCAGATTGTCTTTTATCATCACCTTCTCTCAAGTTGCGAGTACTCCTAGGTTGAGGAGGGTACACCTATTATGCTTACTGGATTGTCTTCTTCCAAACCATAGGCAGGTGCCGAACGGTAGGGAAGGAAGAAAACCATTTAGCCTAACGTTGGTGTACAGAAGATAATGAATAAAGACAAATAAATGGATTTATAGAGATGGCAATGAAATATACGGTTAAAGTCATGAATTGGATTATGGAAGAGGCATTACCAGGAATACCAGAATACCCTTATGAAACATTTTCATGTTTCAGTGCATTGGTAAAAGAAAACAGATTTCCCAATTAGATACTTACTCCAGGGTATGTATTTACGAGGTATGATTCTCACATCTGTATGGTTTTACAGATGATGAGTGGGAGTAAGTTATTGGGAATTAGGTGATCATCCTCATTATATCGGAATTCGTTGTAATTGGTGATATTTGAGGAAATCGCCTGGGTACAGTTTTCAACCTACGACACACAGGTTTTGAGGTATTCAACTCAGCGGACTTATACAGAGTACTGTATGTTGTCCAGTGTCCGTAAGGACAAAGTGGTAGGTCCTCGTACTATGTTCTGTTTACTTGTGACTTCTCTAGTTTTTAGACAAGTGTTTCATAGAAATACAATGTCTAAGTTTTGAGAAGTTATGGGTATAAGAATAAAATAGAGAACCAGATGTCGCAAGTATCAGGATTCTTCAAAGAGATCGAAGATGTAGATTCTTCTGAATGGTATTCGGATGATAGTAATGGTTTTGAGAAACTTGTTTCTCTTTCCGGTTACTCATAATTGGATGGATTCCTAAGTTGAGTAATGCTGATTAGCCTTTTCCCATTAAGTTGTTATGCACTGGAGACAGCTGCATGATTTGAATCTGGTTCCAATTAAATTAGTGCCTCTATTTCTATATTGTATATAGAATGGTTCATATCTTAAACGATGTTAAGATACGGGGAGTTGTCCAGCTTATGCTTAAAACCAGACACTGGATAACTCAAGGAACGTTTCTGTAATGGCAGTTTGTGGGTTGAACCTGGCTTTGACGAGGGTTGACATTTCTACCATCTGGAAGATCAATAGTGATATTGTTCTTGACTAGCCACAGTTTTATTAAAATGGACTTTTTCATAAAACAGTAGTGGGAGTTTGGTAGAACTGGAAGTGATTCCAGAACCGCAAACGATTACGGAAAATTTAATAGAACCTATATATTTAATCAGGTTTAACATTCCAATAGCCACTCCGCAGATATGGTGGGTAACCTCAGACACCCGAGAGGTACTCCGGTACCCTCAAGGACGGTGACAGGGTGGTTCTTGTTTACCCAGACTTGACACTACTGTTGTTCCAGACTATGGAACACGACAGAAGGATAAGTATAGCGTCGTTCTAAACTAGATTTAGATGTGCACGTATATATTATTCTGCCAGAGGCTTGTCGTAGTCAGTGGGAGCAGCGGAAGCATAGTGGGAAAGTAGCTTATGTCTATTTATAGGCTTGAGAAAATATAGCGGAGATTAGATCATCTAATTTTGATGAGGCAGTTATGGCTTTGATTTCATCAGAATAGGGGATGGATATGTTGAGAAGGTAGTAGGGTGTGATGTCCTGGTATTTGGATGACATACACAGAGTAGGAAGTAAAATTCCTATACTACGATCGGTTGTACTTTGTGTTGGAGATAGTGCCCTCAGAGTCAATTATTGGATCACAGGCACGTGATTGCAATGATTGAGGGGAGGACCTGTCCCAGTAGGACAGTCTTACTCGAGATGATAGTATGCTATCTGGTTTATCTTTATCATCGTGTACTGCTTTAGGTGACCGTACGAGTCAATATTACACGTTGATAAAGCCCTTAGGATTCTTGCTTGACTACCGGCAGTATGAGGGCGATCATGTACGTGGGAGCTGGTAGTCTATAAGCACATCCTTAAATGGTCCCTAGTCGAGAGAGTTTCGAGACAGGGCATCGATACTCCAGAGTAGACTAGTGTATACAGTCGAGACCTCGACGAGGGGCGGTGGCCGGTCTCACAAGCCACTGGTGTCAGTTGGTTCACCTAAGATGTATACAGGTGCTCATTGGGTTATGAGTACACCGGACAGGACTCGCCGGGAACCTGCTAGTTGGGTTTTATACCAGACGTCAGATAGCAGTTCCCTGGTGACATGTGTACAGGTTAGTTCATCGACCTGAGATCGTCATTTGTCTCGTGTGAGTTCCCACTGTGCTTTGATTACTACCCTACCACGGCTCAAAGGAGTCGTGCAAACAGGTTTTAGTTGGGTACTGTCCGGAGCCACATGGAGGCAGTGAGCGGATATTCAGGGGTTCGTCTCTCCCGGTATTGGGGGTGAGGTCGCGCTGTGTCTAGAAGAGCCATTACACAAAGCCCTCGGCCGAGGCAGGAGATTTGCTGGTAGGTATTCCAGTAGTATCTCAGGGTGTTCTGGGCTACACTCCGACACGACTTGTACCGCTTTTGGGGGTCTGACTTTTACCAACCCCTTAGACCCGCCATGCGATGCTCATAGACGAACGGACCGGACTGTACGGATATTGTCACTGACAGGCTCAGTAGGGTGTCAGGATGAGTTCGCTCATCGACGTCCCTTTTGGTCAATACCTGGTTGCCCGTCACGTATTGGCTTATACCTCTGACGTGCTAGTGGTTAAATCCACAACCAAGGTATTGACGAGTCTTTAGAGTCGACCACACTCAGTTACTCAGGTTTCGGGCGAAACGCTGTAGAGGCCGTATGGAGATATGGCAGGGTTCGATCAGATACGTGCGGTATTGCACGGATCGTGATCGGACAGATTTTACTAGCCGGCTTTGGCTTAAGCCGGATTCTAGTATTTGATAGTGTAGTTTTGTCTCTTTGCATTTGTGTTCGGTGGAAATACAAATGCGGGCATGTATTTGCAGTAGTGGGGTTTTCCTGTAATTTATTACGGGACCAGTTTTCTGAAGTTGCCAGTTTGCATTCCGTTCCGGCCGGTTTTCTTTCATTCCTTCTCGGCCGGGCTTTTTGATGGAGGGTGTTAATTGCATGTTTGCAATTAACATTTAGTGAGGGGTTTCTTTGCATGAGTGAGGCTTCATGATTATTCCTTCATGATGAGATCCTTTTCTAGTCACTTCTATTGCCTTGATTGTGTGGTGTGTGGAGTTGATTGGGATTAGAATGAGAGTGACCATTTTCTATATTGTTTTTCATTCTATTATTCTATACAATAGGGAGAGGTTTTCTTTTTCTCTCTCCAATCCATTCTTGCTTCAATAGGGCCGGCCACTTTTGGGAGAAGGGGAGAATGAGGGTTTCATTTTTGTATGAGGAAATTGTTTCATTTCATTATCCATGCTACTAAATTCCTCACATCACTCAAAAGGTTCAAAGTTCATTCTTTTCTTCCATCCTCCATGGCAACTTCAAGAACCCCAAAGAGACAAGTTCACTACACTATTCTATAGCAAGCCTTGGACGCGTCGGCTAGCCAACTTCGCGCCCGAGTTGCCTCGGTCAAGAGGCGGGAGCCCGTAAAAGATTCCGGCTACGTGGTGCCCCTTTCCGACGAGTGAGGAGGTGACGGAGATTCCGCAAGAGACGGACGGGAGATGAAGACCGAAGGACACGGATCGCTTGGTATTGCATCTCTACTCTTTTCCTTTTGCTAGCTAGCTAGGTTAATGGCCCGATCCGGGTGAAAAGTCCGCGGTGGTGCCGGTTGCAAAGTTCGCAAAGTTTTTGTTTTCCGCGTTTCCGGCGTCGGATCGACGGCCGGGGCGCCCCCGCGGGCTTACATTGGTATCAGAGCCACGCCATTAACCTTTCCTAGCTTGCTCTAGCGCGTTTAGAACTCGATCGAACAAAAATCCCCAAAAACCGTATTTTTGTGCACATGTGTTTTCTGTCGATTCTTTCTTGTCTCGAAAAATTTTTCAGGTCGCTGCAGAAACATGTGTAGACAATTATAAGAAATCTGGGAAAATTTGGAGCAGTAATTCCTTAGTACGACCGCGGAAACGCGGCCAAACCCCTGGTTTAGCCGCGTTTCCGCGGTGGTAAGGTATGATCATTGGACCAAAATTTCCCAGTAGCCTTTAGACTTGGAAATAGGGATTTTGGGATATTTTATTTGGGCCCAGATTTTCTGTAAGTGCTACAGTACTGCTTGGGGCCCACTTGATAAAATTTGTTCGATCGAATATTTTAAACATGCCAGTTCACAGTATTTACATTATATCTGTGACCGTGAATGTCACTTGATCGGTAAATCCTGTCTAACTGCTATAGCCCGGTTAGACGGATTTGCGAACGTGACATTCACGTTGATGTTATGTGATTGTATTGTGTTGTTGCGGATCGGTCGTGGGGGATAGCCTGGTTGCAATGTTAGTACAGTTCTGTTTTATATGTACATTTGATTGTGCGGGCGAGCGTCCGACATGTGGACTGCCGTAACTGCCTGTTTGTATTATTCTTTTGGGGCACGACCAGGTTGCGGTCGATGTACCCGTTGTATGTATATTTTAGTTTCTGTACTAGGATTACCCCGCGGAGGGGTGCACGGATAGCCGGGTTCTAGAGGGCAACGAGCCCGCATCTCATGGCGTTGAGACGGAGGGGGCTTCACTCTAGGATTGGCGGGCTATTCGCCGCACTCGTAGGGGGTACAGGTTGACCCAGGAGGGGTGCCCAAGTTACCGGATTCCGTGAAGTGCTGGGTGGTCCATTCACGTCGCTGAAGGGGGCTGCCTCGCTTCAGGTTTTGGCGGGTAACTTGCCGCGCCCGTAGGTGTCTAGGATTTCATTGCGCAGGCTATCCACACGACCAGGGGAACGTCGGGTTTCAGCAGCGGCTCTGTGAAACCCGGGGATCCCAGATATCTGTATTGATCTGTGTTGCTATACATTTCTGTGTTGCTGCATTTTTATCACGCCTTGAGCGAAAATTATATATTGTATATATACTAGTAGATGTTGTATATGTATTTCATCCGCGCTAGTCCAGTCCCCGCTCTGCCGTTAGTTAGCTAACCTAACGGGTGATGACGGGACCCAGTGGCGAATGCGGATGGCATATACGTACGTCAGTATATTTTCGTTCTTTATTGGTGTGATCAATTGATGGGACTGCATTGATTCGGATCAATGCAAGATAAACAAACCTATTCTGATGTTGTTGGAACACTTTTCAAAAAGCTGTTATTGCAAGGGCGTTCTCTTTTGTTTTGCATCGTGGTATTCAGTTGGAATATCCTGCTCCTCAGTCGACGAGGTAAGGGCCGAGATCCCTTCACCGGGAGTGACCCCTTGGACAGAAGTTTGCGTCAGGGCGATAACTTCACTATAGCCGATTACTTTTGCTTTGCATCGTGGTATTCAGTTGGAATATCCTGCACCTCATTCTACGGGGAAAGAGCCGAGATCCCTTCACCGGGAGTGACCTCTTTAGCAAAGGTTTTCGTCACTATATTTTTTCAAAGCTATCAGTTCCTTCAACGATATCAAGTTCATTACGTTAAAGGTTTTCGCCAGAAACCATTCGTAGCCCTCCGTCGTTTCAGACGGGTAGCACGTAGTATTCATGCTATGTTTGTTGACCTTCGTCAAGGCATAGTGCATGGTAGCTGCTTGTTACCTTTCTGCTGCATAGATAGATGCGTTGGTTTGGGACAGTCGTATAGCCTTGTTGACCTTCGTCAAGGGCTTGTACGGGTGGGTTCAAATTAACCTGGATAACGACGGGTAGAACTTGACATGTGACTTATGATTTGTTGACCTTCGTCAAGGTCATAAGAGCATGGGGTAAAAATCCACATCGGGAGTTTCAAAAGTACTGAAACTTGCCAGATATGCGCATACCTTCTGGAGTGTGATAGCGTGTGCGGATTCCGTCACGTTATCATGCGATGATGGTTGGATCCCGATTCCCACTGATGAGTTGGTTTACTCCTCGGGTGATCCCGGCTAATTCTTCTTTCAGGTTTGGGGAAGAATTTGACGTTACAGTGGGAGGTTTCCAGATTAGATAAAGTGACAACCATTCTGATCTAGGTTAGAGTGCACGCTGAGTGTTTCTTTTCTCTCTCTCTTTGGCAGCGACCATTGACCCGACCCTAGACTATGACTCAATGACCAAGTTGACCGAACCTACTTAACACTGGCTTTTGGATTGTCAGAGTTGCAATCTTCATTGCCACTCCTACTTTTACCCTTTTCTCCGGGACACCCCGTATTACTACGACCGTCCACTTCCATTGGACAAAACCATCGTATGGTTATATACGAACTCGAAGGACATCGAGGATGGTTTCTGGTTCTGGAGAAAACGGATAGGACTATTCAGTTGTCTTTTCTTTTCACCTTCTCTCAGGTTGCGAGTACTCCTTGGTTTAGGAGTAGTACACCTATTACGCAAATTGGATAGTTTTCTTCCAAACCATAGGCTGGTGCCGACCGGTAGGGAATGAAGAAAACCAATTATCCTAAACGGTGTACAGAAGGTATTAAGTTCAGACAAAGCAAGGGATTAGTAAGAGGGCAAAGTAAAGTGCGACTGCTATTCACGACCAAACCAAGTATTTCTTCGCCAATCCTAAATCACCTTTGTATTTCTCCAGGACACTCCGTATCACTACGAAGATCCCAGTTTATTGGATAATCCATCGTATGGTTATATACGAACTCGAAAGGAACTTGTTCCAGTTCGGGGATGGATCCTGGTTCAGGAGAAATAGGAATAAAGTACATTCAGGTGTCTTTTATCTTCACCTTCTCTCGCGTTGCGAGTGTTCCTAGGATTAGGACAGCACACCCTTTATGCTTATTGGATAGTCTTCTTCCAAACCATAGGCTGGTGCCGAACGATATGGAATGAAGAAAACCATTTGGCCTAAAGGGGTGTACAGAAGGTAATGACTAAAGACATAAAAAGGGATTTGGAGAGGTGGCAAAGAATTATACGGTTATAGTTGTGAATCTGGATAATGGAAGAGGCATTACTAGGAATACCAGGAAACCCCGTCGAAACATTTCAATGTTTCAGGTTCACTGTGTACTGTTAAAAGAAAACTGATTTCCCAATTAGACACTTGCTCCAGGGTATGTATTTACCAGGTATGATTCTCACATCTGTATGGTTTTACAGATGTTGAGTGGGAGTAAGTTATTGGGAATTAGGTAACCATCCTCATTATATCGGGATTCGTTGGAATTGGTGATATTTGAGGAAGCCACCTGGGTTGTTTGCCGGTCGGCAAATATTTGGTTTTGAATATCCGTTGTTGTACACCAATTTCAAATTGATATATCTGTACGTCTATTTTTATAGAGTGAGACATACCTTTTTGAAATTATGTCTATGACATTTATCTATACCAGTGGATGGTTAGGTAAGGAGCATTGAACAACGGTGTGATTCTTCTTAACCAAAAGTACAGTTTTCAACCTACGACACACAGTGATTGAGTCACTAGACTCAAGGGACTTATACAGAGTATTGTATATTGTCCAGTGTCCACTAGGACAGAGGGGTTGGTCCTCGTACTATATTCAGTTTACTTATGACTTCTCTAGTTTTTAGACAAGTGTTTCATGGAAACACAGGGTCCGAATTTTGAGAAGTTATAGGTATTTGAATAAAGTAGAGAACCAGGTGTTGCAAGTATCGGGATTCTTCAAGATGATCGAAGATGTAGATACTTGTGTATGGTATTCAGTTGATAGTAATGGTTAAGAGAACTTGGTTCTCTTTCGGGTTACTCATAACTGGAAGCATTCCTAAGTTGAGTAACGCTGATCGGCCTTCTTCCATTTAGTTAACATGCACTGGAGACAGCTGCATGATTTGAATCTGGTTCAATTAAATCAGTGCCTCTGGTTCTATATTGGATATAGAACAGTTCATATCTTAACGATGTTAAGGTACGGGGAGTTGTCCGGCTTATGCTTAAAACCAGACTCTGGATAACTCATAGGCACGTTTCTGTAATGGTAGTTTGTGGGTTGACCCAGGCTATGACGAGGGTTGACTTTCTACCATCTGGAAGATCAATAGTAATATTGTTCTTGACTCGCCACAGTTTTATTAAAAATGGATTTTTTTTCAGAAAAACAGTAGTGGGAGTATGGTAGAACTGGAACTGATTCCAGAACCGCAAACGATTACTGAAGATTCAATCTGGTTTGACATTCCATTGGCCACTCCGCAGATAAGGTGGGTAACCTCAGGCACCCGAGAGGTACTTCGGTATACTCAAGGACGGTGGCAGAGAGGTTCTTGTTTACACAGACTTGCCATTGCTGTTGTTCCAGACTATGAGACCCTGCAGGAGGATGAGTATAGCGTCGTTCTAAACTGGTTTTAGAAGCGTACGTGTATATGACTTTGCCAGAGGGTTGTCGTAGTCAGTGGGAGCAGCGGAAGCATTGGTGGTCATCAGGCTTATGTCTATTTATAGACTAAAGCAGATATAGCGGAGATAGATCATCTATTTCTGATATGACAGTCATAGTTTTGACTTCATCAGAATAGGGGATGGATCTGTTAAGAAGGTAGTATGGTATGATGTCCTGGTATTTGATGACATACACAGAGTAGGAAGTAATATTCCTATACTACGATCGGTTATACTTTGGTCGTCACACAGTAGTTTCTCCTCATAGGACTTGGATCTTACATCAGACATTCTGGTAACTAGATCTATGATTTTAGATCTAGATTTGGGTGGTTTCCCAATCTGGGTACCTTGACAGCATTCTATGAGTATTTAGAATGGACGACTCCTGGCATGGTGGTGTACCTGCAGGTAATGGAGTCACCCTCTCTAAAGGTGTCTTACAGACTAAAGAAGAGAGGGATACGCATGATTGGCAGATCACTTGCTTAGGCAATTGAGTCAATCATGAGATGTCAAGTACCACACAAGATGATGTTCTTGCAGTCGGAAGCAGTTATAGAACATAAGTTGATGTTCTAGGATATGATAACGGCAGCCTCCTTTTGGAGACGGTTATCATTCCAGGCTTCCAAGGTGACCTGGATGGCAGAGTGGCTGTCAGAGTTATAGTTTTCCCTCTGACGAGGGGCAGTATTTTGGACAGTTGGTCCAGGTGGATACTGAGGGAAGGCATGGTGCAGGGATACTGATTAAGTTCAGTTGACGATACAGTCTAAGAAGTTTGGATTTGGAGTTCATTTATGAGCTAGGTCCCATCAGACATCCAGACATTCTAAGACAGGTATTGCTCATTTCGGGAGATGGCTTTCTCTGCGAACTTGAGATATAGAGAGACATAGAAAGAAACACCAGAGCGGATCCACTCACTGAGGCTATTCCTCGAACGCAATAGTTTCGCAAACGAGCTTTGTGCGACTGCCTAGTAGAGGAGTTTGGTGTTCGGTATCACACGGGCTGTGAGTATGCGACATCGCAATAATTAGCCTTGAGTGCAAGTGGGAGATTGTTGGAGATAGTGCCCTCAGAGTCAATTATTGGATCACAGGCACGTGATTGCAATGATTGAGGGGAGGACCTGTCCCAGTAGGACAGTCTTACTCGAGATGATAATATGCTATCTGGTTTATCTTTATCATCGTGTACTGCTTTAGGTGACCGTACGTGTCACTATTACACGTTGATAGAGCCCTTAGGATTCTTGCTTGACTACCGGCAGTATGAGGGCGGTCACATACGTGGGAGCTGGTAGTCTATAAGCACATCCTTAAATGGTCCCTAGTCGAGGGAGTTTCGAGACAGGGCATCGATACTCCAGAGTAGACTAGTGTATACAGTCGAGACCCCGACGAGGGGCGGTGGCCGGTCTCACAAGCCACTGGTGTCAGTTGGTTCACCTAAGATGTATACAGGTGCTCATTGGGTTATGAGTACACCGGACAGGACTCGCCGGGAACCTGCTAGTTGGGTTTTATACAAGACGTCAGATAGCAGTTCCCTGGTGACATGTGTACAGGTTAGTTCATCGACCTGAGATCGTCATTTGTCTCGTGTGAGTTCCCACTATGCTTTGATTACTACCCTACCACGGCTCAAAGGAGTCGTGCAAACAGGTTTTAGTTGGGTACAGTCCGGAGCCACATGGAGGCAGTGAGCGGATCTTCAGGGGTTCGTCTCTCCCGGTATTGGGGGTAAGGTCGCGCTGTGTCTAGGAGAGCCATTACACAAAGCCCTCGGCCGAGGCAGGAGATTTGCTGGTAGGTATTCCAGTAGTATCTCAGGGTGTTCTGGGCTACACTCCGACACGACTTGTACCGCTTTTGAGGGTCTGACTTTTACCAACCCCCTAGGCCCGCCATGCGATGCTCATAGACGAACGGACCGGACTGTACGGATATTGTCACTGACAGGCTCAGTAGGGTGTCAGGATGAGTTCGCTCATCGACGTCCCTTTTGGTCAATACCTGGTGGCCCGTCACGTATTGGCTTATACCTCTGACGTGCTAGTGGTTAAATCCACAGCCAAGGTATTCACGAGTCTTTAGAGTCCACCACACTCAGTTACTCAGGTTTCGGGCGAAACACTGTAGAGGCCGTATGGAGATATGGCAGGGTTCGATCAGATACGTGCGGTATTGCACGGATCGTGATCGGACAGATTTTACTAGCCGGCTTTGGCTTAAGCCGGATTCTAGTATTTGATAGTGTAGTTTTGTCTCTTTGCATTTGTGTTCGGTGGGAATACAAATGCGGGCATGTATTTGCAGTGGTGGGGTTTTCCTGTAATTTATTACGGGACCAGTTTTCTGAAGTTGCCAGTTTGCATTCCGTTACGGCCGGTTTTCTTTCATTCCTTCTCGGCCGGGCTTTTTGATGGAGGGTGTTAATTGCATGTTTGCAATTAACATTTAGTGAGGGGTTTCTTTGCATGAGTGAGGCTTCATGATTATTCCTTCATGATGAGATCCTTTTCTAGTCACTTCTATTGCCTTGATTGTGTGGTGTGTGGAGTTGATTGGGATTAGAATGAGAGTGACCATTTTCTATATTGTTTTTCATTCTATTATTCAATACAATAGGGAGAGGTTTTCTTTTTCTTTCTCCAATCCATTCTTGCTTCAATAGGGCCGGCCACTTTTGGGAGAAGGGGAGAATGAGGGTTTCATTTTTGTATGAGGAAATTGTTTCATTTCATTATCCATGCTACTAAATTCCTCACATCACTCAAAAGGTTCAAAGTTCATTCTTTTCTTCCATCCTCCATGGCAATTTCAAGAACCCCAAAGAGACAAGTTCACTACACTATTCTATAGCAAGCCTTGGACGCGTCGGCTAGCCAACTTCGTGCCCGAGTTGCCTCAGTCAAGAGGCGGGAGCCCGTAAAAGATTCCGGCTACGTGGTGCCCCTTTCCGACGAGCGAGGAGGTGACGGAGATTCCGCAAGAGATCGGACGGGAGATGAAGACCGAAGGACACGGATCTCTTGGTATTGCATCTCTACTCTTTTCCTTTTGCTAGCTAGCTAGGTTAATGGCCCGATCCGGGTGAAAAGTCCGCGGTGGTGCCGGTTGCAAAGTTCGCAAAGTTTTTGTTTTCCGCGTTTCCGGCGTCGGATCGACGGCCGGGGCGCCCCCGCGGGCTTACACTTTGGTCGTCACACAGTTGTTTCTCCACAAAGGATATGGATATAATATTAAACATTCTGGTAACTAGATCTATGGTTTTAGATCTAGATTTGGGTAGTTTCCTAATTTGTGTACTTTGACAATATTCTAATAGATTTTAGAATAGATGACTCCTAGCATGGTGGTGTACCTGCAGATGATGGAGTCACTATCTCTAAAGGTGTCTTACAGACTAAAGGAGAGAGGGATGTGCATGATTGGCATATCACTTGCTTAGGCAATTGAGTCAATCGTGAGATGTTAAGTACCACACCAGATGTTGTATTTGCACTAGTTGTGATAAGTTTATATTAATCCAATCCTGAAGAAACATAATGAAAAAGTTTTAGAACATGAATAGATGTTCTATGGATTTGATAATTGGAGCCTCCTTGGGGAGACATTTATCATTCCAAGCTTCCAAGGTGACATGGATGACAGAGTGATTGTCAGAGTTATAGTTTTCCCTCTGACGAGGGACAATATTATGGACAGGTGGTCCAAGAGGATGCTGTGCGAGGCATGGTGCTGGATACTAATTAGGTTCAGTTATCAATAAAGTCTAAGAAGTTTAGATTTGGAGTTCATTTATGAACTAGGTCCCGTCAGATATTCAGACATATTCTAAGACAGGTATTACTCGATTCAGGAGATGGCTTTCTCCGCGAACTTGAGATTAAGAGAGACATAGAAAGAAACATCAGGGCGGATCCACTCACTGAGGCTATTTCTCGAACAAAAGAGTTTTACAAACTAGCTTTGTGAAACTGATTAGTAGAGGAGTTGGGTGTTCGGTATCACACGGGCTGTGAGTATGCGACATCGCAATAATTAGCCTAAAGTGCAAGTGGGAGATTGTTGGATATAGTTCCCTCAAAGTCAATTATTGGATCGCAGGTACGTGATTGCAATGATTGAGGCAGGACCTATACCGATATGAAAGTCTTGCTCGAGATGATAGTATGCTATCTGGTTTGTCTTTATCATCATATACATGCTTAAGTTCACTATTGCATGATGATAGAGCCCATAAGATTCTTTCTTGACTACCAGCAGTATGATGGCGATCATATACGTGGGAGCTGGGGTCTGTAAGCCCATCCTTAAAGTGTCCCTAGTCGTGGAAGTTTCAAGACAGGGCATCGATACTCCAGAGTAGACTAGTGTATACAGTCGAGACCCCGACGAGGGGCGGTGGCCGGTCTCACAAGCCATTGGTGTCAGTTGGTTCACCTAAGATGTATACAGGTGCTCATTGGGTTATGAGTACACCGGACAGGACTCGCCGGTAATCTGCTAGTTGGTATTATACCTAGTGTCAGATAGCATTTCCCTGGTGACATGTGTACAGGTTAGTTTATCGACCTGAGGTCGTCATTTGTCTCGTGTGAGTTCCCACTGTGCTTTGATTTCTACCCTACCACGACTCAAAGGAATCGTGCAAACAGGTATTTTTTTAGTACAGTCCCGAGCCACATGGACGCAAGTGAGCGGATCGGCAGGGGATTCGTCTCTCTCGGTATTGGGGGTGAGATCGCGCTGTGTCTAGGAGAGCCATTACACAAAACCCTCGGCCGAGTCAGGAGATTTACTGGTAGGTACTCCAGTAGTATCTCAGGGTGTTCTGGCCTGCTCTCTGACACGACTTATACCGCTATTGGGGGTCTGACGTTACCAGCCCCCTAGGCCAATATGCGATACTCATAAACGAACGGACCGGACTGTATGTATATGAAAGCTTCCTAGGCACCCTAATGAGGTCTCAGAAGGCATCGATCATGCCAATTTCAAAAATCTAGGTGCCGAGAAACCCTAGAACGGATCGTTGGCTAGAAATCTAGGCGAATAATGAAACTAGTTAACACTTAACTAATAGAATACGGAAATACAACCTTTGTAGATCCGGTGCTCCACCTCCATAGCTCCGCAACGAAGTCCCTTTGCTGTCCAAATGAATTCCCGGGCTCTAGCGTCGGCTTCGTCGGAGAAATGGCGAGCTAGGTCGTCGATGTCCATGCCGAAGATGATCTACGTCGAGGCATCGCTAAAACAAGCTCCACCTTCACCAAGTCATGAAAACTTGTGAAGGAAACACACTATACTACTTGGCAAGAGATAGAGGATGAAGAAATAGGAAGTGGGTAGACTTTAGAATTGGATTTCTCACTCATTTCCATCAATCACCATTGATGGAGCTTGCTTTCTTCAAGTGAAGAAAGCAAGAAGAAGATAGAAATTGTTATGATAAGTTAATTAGAAAATAGAAATTAAAAGAATACTTATCATAATCAACCATGGTTAAGTGTAGAGACTAAACTCAAGTTAAGTGAATGGTTAGGTTAGGTATGAAGACAAAAATGGTGACTAAGTCAAAGCTTCATGAAGCTTCAACATAAATCCAAATTAGCCACCATTTTCCTTTTGCCAAAAAGGAATAAATAAACAAATAAATGAATAAGTAAAAACCCTAATCATCCACTTAACCATAGTTTAATACTTTACACTTAACCAAAAAGCATGTATCATCAAACATGATACAATCATGTGCACAAAATCATATCGCATATGCAATGCGCACACCCGAGTGAGAATATCCATTTAAAGTGAACCGATACTAGTTAATGCAAAGTAATATATCAAATATATAATTATACATTAAATCATTAAATCAACACTTGATTTAACGATCCGGTCATATCACATATAACCGACTGGTATCCAATGTATCGGTTTATCGAATCAATCCTTGATTCGATAACTAGGTTATATCGCATACAACCATTCGATACATTCATCGCGAGAATAGAATACGGTATCACATACACGTATTATTCTGGGTCCCGCACATATCTCATATGCGCTCCTATTTCGTTTCGCTTGAGCCAGGAAATCTCTGTGCAGGACTCTAAAGACTCGTCAATACGCCGGCAGCAGATGATGATCATATCAAACACCCACAAGCCGCAAGCGGTCTGCTAAACGTAACGGCCAGCCGGGTATTGAGCGATCAGAAGATCGACGAGCAAGCCCGCTCAGACTCCAGTGAATCCAACCAGTAACACTACCGTACAGTCCGGTCTGATCGTCTGATATGTCGCATATCTTGCCTAGGGGTGGTAAACGTCAGACCCAAATAGCTCGATAAGTCATGTCGATATGAGGTCTATAACAATTCGAGAAACTACTGGTAACACTTACCAGTAAATCTCAGCAACCCTGGCCAGGGATTTCCTGTTATAGCCAATCGAACACAGCGCAACATCAACTCCCTATACCGGGAGAGACGAATCACCTCCTATCGCTCATTGCCTCCATGTGACTCGGGACTGTACCCAAAAACCACCGTTTTGCACGCCCTCTTGGACGTGGTAAGATGGAAATCAAAGCACAGTGGGAACCACACAAGACTCTATGACGATCTCGGGTCAACAGACTACTCTGTACCAGTGTCACCAGAGAACTGCCATCTGACGTGAGGTATAATACCATCTGGGAGTTCTCGGCGAGTCCGTCCAGTGTACCCAGTCTCTACTGAGCACCCGTATATGATCTCCGATGTCAAACACCAATGGATATGGGATCATCCATCGCCCAACTCAATAGGTCGAGAAGGTATACGCTAGTCTACTCTGGTATATCGATGCCCCATCTCGATACACCCACGACTAGGGACTTTGAAGGATGTACTTATGGACTACCATGTCCCCACTAGTATGATCCGCATCATAGTCAAGGAAGTCAAGTACACATCCTAAGGGCTTTACCAACATGTAATAGAGAGACAATCTGTGTACACGTTAAGGTAAAGGTCAACCAGATAGCATACTATCATGTCGAGCAAGAAAGTCCTCCCTATATATATCCCAGCATCCACTACAATATACATCCTATGTACAGTAATGGCCTCTAGGGCATACATATAACTAACAATCTCCCACTTGCACTAGGGCCATCTGTAGCAGTGGTTGTAGTATCTCATACTCAACCATCACATAAAAGTCTCTCTCTGGGCATAGGGCTTCGTGAGTGGATCCGCCGTGTTATCCTCTGAGTCTACTCTCCTAACCTCGATCCGCCTGGAGATCAACCATCTCCATGATCAGGTGATACTGCCTTAGAATACGTCTGGATCACTGATGGGACCTGCGTTCCTTGGCATAAGCCAGAACTCCATTGCCACACAATGGGAGGAACATAGTTCATCTCATGAACCAATATACACCCAAACAGCTTCTTTGGTAGCATCTTTAGTAGCGATGTATCCTGCCTTTATCGTCTAGTATGTCACGGTATCTAGCTTGGAACTCTTCCAACATACCGTCCCTTTACTGAGGGTAAAGACAATGCCTGCGACTGACATTCAGTCGTCTTTATCACCCTGGAACACTTCCAGTGATTCTTCCCAGGATCGATTGATACCATCTCACTACAACTAGTGAGAATCCTAACATCCATTTAGATCTATCTCATAGATCCAAAATCCAGGATTTAGCTGGTATCATTTTGATCCTACGTGGAGAATCTTTGTGATAATCGGAGATTGATCGAGCGTAGCATAGGAAACACCTTCCCTATCAAGAGTATGTCATCCACGTACTCTACGAGGATCGCCATCATACTCCCTACTACCTTTTTGTTTATACAAGGTTCATCTACCATTTTGATGATGTCAAACTCTTTGACTAATCCATCAAAACAGATGTTCCAACTCCGCGATGCCTTCTTTATCCTATAAAGCATCTTGCACACGTTTCCGCTGCTCCCACTTTCTACGAAGCCCTCTGGCTGTGTACTTATGGACGCACTCTTCTATAATATCATTTAGAAAAGCAGTCATGGCACCCAACCGCCAGATATTGTAGTGATGGTATATAGCCGTGGTAAGTAGGATCTTGGATGGACTTAAGCATAGCTACTGGAAAAGGTTTTATCATTATCCATGCCTGGTCAATGACGAAAACCTTTAACAAGTCTAGCTTTGAAAGTCTCAACTTTTCCATTAACACCAAGTAATCTTCTCAAGATATACTTGCTCCTGATGGAGATTTAACCCTTCAGATATAGCAACTAAAGTCCATACTTTGTTGGTGTATAAGGATTCCATCTCAGATCGCTAAACATTCAGCCATTCTTACAGAGTCTCACTCCTGATGGCCAGCTCGAAGCTAGTTGGGTCATCATCTCATGATGCATTCCTCTCTCCCACTGTCATAAAGAAACCGAAGTATCTCAGGTGGGTGAGGAACCCTACTAGGTCGGCGGAGAGGCTGAGGTTCGTTGGAATCTACTGAATCCTTCGGTTCTACCAAATCATCAACTCCAGATTGTATAGCTGGAACGTTTCCAGTTCTACATAACAGACGTTGCCTCTAGCTTGTCCGGATTTTGCTTTTAGACATGGGCCGGACAACCCCAAATCTTAACTAACTTAAGATATGGGCTCTTCCCTTTCCATATCACATATGAAATGGTAGGCTTTGATTTGATTCGAACCATAATTCAATAGGTATGCAGCTTCATAAGTGCATAACTCCCAAAAGGAAATAGGTAACTCAGTAGTACTCATCATAGAGCACACCATATCGAATAGGGTGCAATTGCTCTGCCCCGACATACCATCGTGCAATGGTGTATACGGAGGAGTAATGCTGAGAGAGAATCTCATTCTCCTTTAGAATAGTCCAGAAATTCTATGCTCAAGTATTCTCCTCCTTGATCTCATCATAGGACATAATACTTATACCCGTATTGGTTCTCTACTTCTATCTTATATTCTGTGAATATCTCAAAAGGTTCAGACTTGTGTTTCAACAGGAACATATGTCTGAATCTCGGGAGATTATCAGAGAATGTAATGAAGTACAAAGAACCTTACCAGGTATGTGTAGACAGGGGACTTTTATACATCAACATGTATCATCCCAAGAGTTCACTAACTCTTTCTCTGTTTCCAATAAACAGAGCTATGGTCATTTTATCTTTGTGACATGACTGGCGAGTTTCACAAGATGTAAATTCAAACTGATTTAAATATGCATCTAAATGTAACTCCAGGTAGTCGGGTCGCATTGATATGACCTAGTCTACAATACCTCAAGAAGAATTCGTTCATTTCTGAACTCTTCCTCTTGTGTGTGTTCTGAATACTAAGAACTGTAGTTTGATTTAGAACATCAACGCTTTTAGATAACGTGCCTGAACCGATCAACTTTTGATATAGGAAATGTTCAAAACATTATCCAACAATACAAAATTTTATCGTTTCTTTACTAATAAAGAGACAGATATGATTTTGTATATCAGGTTCGGTATCTAATAACATTCGTTCAGAATCAATGTATTACAATACAGGGTGACAGTGACCAACAGACTTGGATGCAACACTTTCCCCGTTTTCTGCCTCATGAAACTTATCACCCGTTCTCAGTTTTTCTACCCTTTTGTAGCCCTATGTAACATCTTACATATCTGGGATCCTGATCTGGTATCAAATACCCAGGATACGGAGGATACTGAGAAACAGTTCTTTGTAATGAACACACCTGTAGATGATGCATCATATGCACTTTCTTCGTTTGGGCGGCACGGGAAATCTGGTATTCCCCAATTTCCTGCTCTGTCTTATAACAATTATAAGTTGGAGCGGGACCAACGTTCCCCAGCTCAGTATAACAAGCGGGTTCGGTCAAATATCCGTATTATTATCTTGATTAAGGCGTGATATGGTCGCTACCAGGAGAGAGAAAGAGAAGAAAACACTCAGCGTGCGCTCTTGCAAGAATAGATTGGTTATTATTTTATCTAATCAGGATGGCTCCCACTGCTTTTTATCAAATCTTCCTTCAAACCTTAAAAGAAAAGACTAGCCGGGATTAATTACACACTACAAGTTCGCCAATCTTTCAGCCAGGCCAGTGTCGGTACTTTGAGGGAGGTCCCCCGTGCTTTCGCACGAACCTAATTAATGTAAACCTCGTTTTCCCAGAGGCGTAACCTCGTTGACACCTTTCTAGACACCTACTTGATCGGCTAATTGTAATGTATAAAACTCTCCCAGGAGTAACTCTTACTCGCAGCGGGTATCGGGATCCAACTATCTCATAGAAGGTATGCAATCTCATTGCAAATTTCAACACTTGAAATTCCCGATAATATTTTGCCCCTACCTCCTATGACCTTGACAAAGGCCAACAAACCATAGTATGCTAGTCAAGTTCAACCCGTCATTTCCTGATTGAATTAAACCCACCCGCACGGCCCTTGACAAAGGCCAAAAAGGTCGCACGACTACCCTAACCCAATCTGCATCATATGCATAAGCAGATAAGCACCAGTTAGCTACCGCACACTGCGCCTTGACAAAGGCCAACAAACGCAGCACGAATACTAACTACTACTTATCTGAAATGACGGAGGGCAACGACAGGTTTTTCTGAAAACCTATTGCGTAATGAACTTGATATCGTTGTAGGATCGAATGAATTTTGAAATGGAGTTTTTTTGAGGCTTTTCTGGTTTTGCTAAAGGAGTCACTCCCGGTGAAGGGATCGTCGGTCCTTTCCTCGTCGAATGAGGTGCGGGATATATCATATATATCACTGTGCAAAGCAAAAACTCTTAAAAGCAATCAAAAGACAAACCGAGGGTGTAGCATCTGCCAGTCATTGCTAAAGGAGTCACTCCCGGTGAAGGGATCTCGGTCCTTTCCTTATCGAATAAGGTGCAGGATATATCACATATACCGCTGTGCAAAGCAAGAACTGTATCTACCTGTTTTATTTTGAAATTCAATTCTACAACATCTTAGGTTTCTTTTATTTCATTAATCATATTAATGAAGTCCCATCATTTAAGTACCTAAACATCACAGATAAATACGACGTACACTTATGCCATCCGCATTCGCCTCGATGTCCCCTCGTGCACCGTTAGGTTAGGTAACTAACGACAGAGCGGGGCAGGGCTAGCGCGGGTGTAAAACATAAGTAACGGCTATATAATATATCATATATACTATATACTGTATCTATCACAGAACATCACATGATCACATCACAGATATCACAGCAGAAGAATTATATGAAATATTGGATATACTAGGACGTCCGTGTTTTCAATACGAGCCAGTATAAAACACGGATTCCACGGTCGCGATGAATAGCCAAACCCACACCCCTAGACCCCTACGAGAGCGGCAAGAAACCCTACCAATTCTGGAGTTAGGAGACCCGGACTCGACTCGTCGAGTTGGTCTCCCACTGGACTCCAGAACCCGGTTACTTGTGCCCTCCTCCTTGGGTCTATCCTAGTGCGGAAAAGTAAATAATATACATCAACGGTGACAACTTCCGCAACCTGGAAGTGCCCCAATAAAAGAATATTACATACAAGTTTTTTTACATGAATGAAAATGAAAAACACTCATCTCTTATAAAAACCCCCGGCTATTCGAACACGACGATCCAATATAACATATCCAGCAACACATAACATCACATGTCATCAACATAAGTAAATATGCCCATCCCAATTGTCGTTGACATATAGCAACGAAACCGGTGATATCACATATTACACTTACGGTCACAGAAAAGAAAGTGTAAAACTACAACAGTTGGAATCCGCAACCACCTCAGACATCGCATGCCTGACCAAATGAATTACTTAGACATCGCATGCCTAACAATTATAAACCCCGCATTTTAGTCTCATTATCGAAAACACTTTTCAATATCAAGTCGGGCAATTCAACAAGATTCCCGACATCCTGATCGAATGCTCGTCGCAAACTTCAGTAGGCGGCCGCACCCCCGATACCGTCGACGAAGTGCACCAAGGAGCAACACCACCACCGCGAGCACCCGAACGGATGCTTTCGGCGACGGGGTTCTCCTACAGTCACTTGGTCGGGGCTATGGGGTGAGGCTGTCTATTAAGTTTACCCGGCGAGTATCCGCGTACGCTACGTGATTGCGACGGACTTTTGATCACATCAAAATTCTGTGGCAACCGATCAAGTGAGACTAAAGTGCTACGTTTATAACATTCATTCAGTTATCTCATAACTATTGTGAATTCCAATTGTTGTATCACATTCCGGATAAACAGAAAATGTTAAACTTTCCGATTGAACATTCGAATACCCAAGTTTTCCCGATATAGATCAACACATGAAACAAGTCTAATAACATTCAGTTCGTGCCTCAGTACCAACGGTCCAGCCGTAGAAGGGTCAAGCCAACGCCTCACATGTGGCATGCCGTACTGCCCCAACCCGAAGGTTCCAAAGGCAGTTCAAGACGGTCACATAATCGAGTTAAGGTTTGTTGTCTTCTAGAGGGTCCATCGCGTTACTTGCACTACTTAGAACGTCGTTAAACTACGGAAAAATCCAACACTTGGAAATTTCCCGACAGGTGAAAAATTGGGTATTTATATCCGGTCGAACTTTTTAACATATTCTAAAATTTATCCGAAAAGCCACACAGACAAAATTTGATTCTCCGATCGAAACACCGAATCCCCAAAACAACTCCAGAAAATTCAACTCTTGAATAAAATTTAAAAATACCCATAGAAGTCAGCACAGAAAACAAAGAATTACTGTGTAAAATAGGATGCCACATAAGACAAAATGGCCGCAGATCCGCCGCACGAGCCATGCTCGTGCCGCGGAACCGCGGCTCAATGAAGGAATTAGCAACACGAATTTTATAGTAAGCCTTATAATTGCCTGCTGATTTCTCTGCATATTTTTAATCTTGAAAAAACCCAGTTTTTGAAAATTGGACAGAGAGCATGTTTGTGATAGGGTTTCGGGTTCGTTCGGACTTCAAACTCCGTCTAGACTTCGCCTAAGGCTCTAGCTAGGCTCTGATACCAGTGAAAGGTTCCTAGGCACCCTAATGAGGTCTCACAAGGCATCGATCATGCCAATTTCAAAAATCTAGGTGCCGAGAAACCCTAGAACGGATCGTTGGCTAGAAATCTAGGCGAATAATGAAACTAGTTAACACTTAACTAATAGAATACGAAAATACAACCTTTGTAGATCCGGTGCTCCACCTCCATAGCTCCGCAACGAAGTCCTTTTGCTGTCCAAATGAATTCCCGGGCTCTAGCGTCGGCTTCGTCGGAGAAATGGCGAGCTAGGTCGTCGATGTCCATGCCGAAGATGATCTACGTCGAGGCATCGCTAAAACAAGCTCCGCCTTCACCAAGTCATGAAAGCTTGTGAAGGAAACACACTCTACTACTTGGCAAGAGATGGAGGATGAAGAAATAGGAAGTGGGTAGACTTTAGAATTGGATTTCTCACTCATTTCCATCAATCACCATTGATGGAGCTTGCTTTCTTCAAGTGAAGAAAGGAAGAAGAAGATAGAAATTGTTATGATAAGTTAATTAGAAAATAGAAATTAAAAGAATACTTATCATAATCAACCATGGTTAAGTGTAGAGACTAAACTCAAGTTAAGTGAATGGTTAGGTTAGGTATGAAGACGAAAATGGTGACTAAGTCGAAGCTTCATGAAGCTTCAACATAAATCCAAATTAGCCACCATTTTCCTTTTGCCAAAAATGAATAAATAAACAAATAAATGAATAAGTAAAAACCCTAATCATCCACTTAACCATAGTTTAATACTTTACACTTAACCAAAAAGCATGTATCATCAAACATGATACAATCATGTGCACAAAATCATATCGCATATGCAATGCGCACACCCGAGTGAGAATATCCATTTAAAGTGAACTGATACTAGTTAATGCAAAGTAATATATCAAATATATAATTATACATTAAATCATTAAATCAACACTTGATTTAACGTTCCGGTCATATCACATATAACCGACTAGTATCCAATGTATTGGTTTATCGAATCAATCCTTGATTCGATAACTAGGTTATATCGCATACAACCATTCGATACATTCATCGCGAGAATAGAATACGGTATCACATACACGTATTATTCTCGGTCCCGCACATATCTCATATGCGCTCCTATTTCGTTTCGCTTGAGCCAGGAAACCACTGTGTAGGACTCTAAAGACTCGTCAATACGCCGGCAGCAGATGATGATCATATCAAACACCCACAAGCCGCAAGCGGTCTGCTAAACGTAACGGCCACCCGGGTATTGAGCGATCAGAAGATCGACGAGCAAGCCCGCTCACACTCCAGTGAATCCAACCAGTAACACTACCGTACAGTCCGGTCTGATCGTCTGATATGTCGCATATCTTGCCTAGGGGTGGTAAACGTCAGACCCCAATAGCTCGATAAGTCGTGTCGATATGAGGTCTATAACAATTCGAGAAACTACTGGTAACAATTACCAGTAAATCTCAGCAACCCTGGCCAGGGATTTCCTGTTATAGCCAATCGAACACAGCGCAACATCAACTCCCTATACCGGGAGAGACGAATCCCCTCCTATCGCTCATTGCCTCCATGTGACTCGGGACTGTACCCAAAAACCACCATTTTGCACGCCCTCTTGGACGTGGTAAGATGGAAATCAAAGCACAGTGGGAACCACACAAGACTCTATGACGATCTCGGGTCAACAGACTACTCTGTACCAGTGTTACCAGAGAACTGCCATCTGACGTGAGGTATAATACCATCTGAGAGTTCTCGGCGAGTCCGTCCAGTGTACCCAGTCTCTACTGAGCACCCGTATATGATCTCCGATGTCAAACACCAATGGATATGGGATCATCCATCGCCCATCTCAATGGGTCGAGAAGGTATACGCTAGTCTACTCTGGTATATCGATACCCCATCTCGATACACCCACGACTAGGGACTTTGAAGGATGTACTTATGGACTACCATGTCCCCACTAGTATGATCCGCATCATAGTCCAGGTAGTCAAGTACACATCCTAAGGGCTTTACCAACATGTAATAGAGAGACAATCTGTGTACACGTTAAGGTAAAGAGCAACCAGATAGCATACTATCATGTCGAGCAAGAAAGTCCTCCCTATATATGTCCCAGCATCCACTACAATATACATCCTATGTACAGTAATGGCCTCTAGGGCATACATATAACTAACAGTATATTGTCACTGTTAGGCTCAGTAGGGTTTGTGGATGAGTTCGCTTGTCAGCTTCCCTTCCAATCAATACATAGGCAACCGTTACGTACAGCTAGTACCTCTGACGTGCTAGAGGTTATATGCATTACCAGTATGTTGATGAGTCATTAGAGTCCCCCATAGACCGTTTCCCAAGTTCGGGCGAAATGTTGTAGAGGCCGTATGGTTTTATGGCAGGGTTCGGAAAATGCACGTGCGTTTGCGCACGTGTCATATTTCGGGCAGATAATACTGGTAGGCTTTGGTTTAAGCCGGATCCGAGTATTATACTATGTAGATATAATATCTTTGTCTTAGTTGCATTTGTATTCGGTCGTAATACAAATGCGGGTATGTTTATACTGTTACGGGGTTATCCTGAAATTCGTTTCAGGATCGCTTTTGGAAGTTGTCAGTTTCCAGTTTTCTATCCCCCGTCTTTAACATTCGGTTAAATGCGGATTTATCTTTTCTTCTTGAGGGTGAGTCATAAGGTGAGTCATGAGTGTGGAAGGTTCTTGTTATGATGACTAGGTTTGTGATTCATTCTTTAGCATTGATTAAAATGGTGACTAGGTTAATGAATCACCATTTTGCATTAATGGTTTTTAGTGTGTCATCATTTCATTTATTGTGATGATAAGCTTCATGTTTATGGTCACCCTCTCCCTTCCTCCTACACTCACCTCCCTTCCTTAAATTGGCCGGCCCCTCTTCGCTTTTAAGTATGGTTGTTCATTTGAAGAAAAAAGATTATGATAGAGTTTGGTTCATGAAAATTAGAATAGCCGATTTCTCATTTACCCGATTCAAATGGCAACTTCATTAACCGTTCGTCCATGGCTTTGGACGAAGTGAGACAAAGTGTTCTACTCATTCTCTACATCATCTTGGTCGTCTCTTTTAGCAAACTTGACGACCGAGTTGCCTCGGTTCAGAGGCGGGAGCCCGTTTAAAGATCCGTCGACGTGGTGCCACCTGGACGAGAAAACTGGAGATTCAGGAGATCGGAGCAGCCGCAACAAATCGTGGGATGATGGTTGAAGACCGTGGGGCTCGGATCGTTGGGTATAACATTTCTACCCACTTTGTAGTTTGTTAGTTTAGCTTTAATGGCAGATCCGGGTTATAGTACGCGATAGCGCCAGTTGTCAAAAGTTTTTGTTCCGCATTTGGCATCTGTTAGACGGCCGGGGCGCTGCCGTGGACTTACAGATACTTCAACGATAGCCGAGGTTTGCTAATGCGCATTCAAGAAAGGTTCTTTATTTCTCCACACTCTCAATCTTTAACTCAGAAAGAAGAAAGGAAGGAAGGCGCTCACTACGCCTTAATCGCTTTGGTCATTCTTTATCTGAAGAGATAGGTGGTCGAGAAAGAGAGATGACTGACTTCCTAAGGACCCACACAGAGAGAGGCTTTCCGGGCTACAATAAACGGACTAAAAAGAGATCCAATATCAGGTCCAGAACAGAAGTTCCATAATCGAGATCTTGGCATCCGTATTTTCTTCCGGAGGAGTAGATAAAGTAGACTTCTTCCGCTTAGCGAGTGAGACCAAAGCGTTCACCTAGGCTTGCTCGTGTTGCATAACTTTAACTTCGAAATCTTTTACATATCTTCTCCTTTCTAAAGACCTCCAGTACAGATCGCAGATGTAAAGGCCATTCGTCAGATACAATTCGAGAGACTCTTCTGGATGTTAGGTATAAGATACTACAACAGCTGGCCTTAGTGCAAGTGGGAGATTGTTAGTTATGTATATGCCCTAGATGACATTGTTGTACATGTGATGTATCTTATAATGGATTCTTGGATATATATAGAGAGGACTTTCTTGCTCGATATGATAGTATGCTATCTGGTTTCACTTTATCTTAACATGTTAACAAATACCGTTTTGTGATCACGTGTTGATAAAGCCCTTAGGATATGTACTAGACTACTAGGACTATGATACAGATCATACTAGTGGGGCCAGGGTAGTCTACGAGTACATCCTATAACTGTTCCTAGTCGAGGGGGTATCGAGACAGGGCATCGATACTCAAGAGTAGGCTAGCGTATACGCATCTTGACCCATATGATGGGCGATGGATGATCCCTTATCCATTGGTGTTGGACATCAAAGATGGTTTACGGGTGCTCAGTAGAGACTGGGTACACTGAACGGACTCGCCGAGAACACCTGGATGTTATTATACCTATCGTCAGATAGCAGTTCTCCGGTGACACTGGTACAGGTTAGTCTGTAGACCCGAGATCGTCATAGAGTCTTGTGTGATTCCCACTGTGCTTTGATTTCCACCTAACCTTGTCTAAGAGGGCGTGCAAAACGGTGGCTTTTGGGTACAGTCTCGAATCACATGGAGGCAATGAGCGATAGGAGGGTTTTTTCTCTCCCGGTATAGGGAGTTGATGTTGTGCTGTGTTCGATTGGATATAACTGGAAGTCCCTGGCTAGAGCTGATATGGAGATTTACTGGTAAGAGTTATCAGTAGTTTCTCAACCCGTTATAAGCCTTACATCGACACGACTTATCAGTTACTGGGGTCTGACGTTTACCACCCCTAGACTAGATATGCAACATATCAGACAAAGAGATCAGACTGTACGGGAGTGTTACTGATTGATTCACAGGAGAATGTACATGCTTTCTTGTTGATCTTCTGATCGCTCAATACCTGGGTGGCTGTTATGTTTAGCTGACCGCTTGCAGCTTGTGGGTGTTTGATATGATCATCACCTACTGCCGGCGTATTGACGATTCTTTAGAGTCCTACATAGAGGTTTCCTGGCTCAGGCAAAATGTAGTAGGAGCAAATATGTGATATGAGCGGGACCGAGAATAATACTATATGAGATACTGTATTCTATTCTCGCGATATATGATATCGGCCGGGTATATGTGATATAGCCGGGTCATCGGATCAAGTGTTGATTCGATGAATCGGTACATGTTATATTAGTCGGTTATATGCGATATAGCCGGATTGTCGGATCAAGTGTTGATTCGATAATTTAATGTATAATTATATATGTGAAATATTTCATTACATTAACTAATATAAGCTCGTTTTATTGATTCATTTTGTCACTGGATAATACATTGATATATATGCGATATATGTTAATTGTATTATTTTCTTTTGTTACAAAAGTTTATTATATATGTGATATATAATATTGTAACAAGTCATGATTACAAATGCAACATGTTTTGTGGAGATTAAACAAGTTAGGGTTTTGATTTGGGTTAGCTTTTTCATGAAGCTTCAAGAAGCTTTCTTTTGTTTTTTGCTAAGATATTTTGTGTAGATATTTCTTGACCCAACCCAAAACCCTTTACCCTAGTTTATTCTCTATAAGGATTAAGCCTTCATTCTTAACCAGGGTTTGCAATTGTAACCACAACAATAATTCATTATTCATCACAAAATCTTTCTTCTTCTTCTTCCTCCTCAAAAAAGCTTTCTAGCTTTTTGACTTGTGATGATTTGAAGTGAGAAAATGAAAACAAAAGAGAGAAAAATTCCTACTTCATCATCCTCATCTATTCTAGCCACATAGATTAGTGTGTTCACTTCACTAATACTTGATTAGAGAAGTGAAAGCTGGATCTTAAGATTCTTCAAGGTAGATCATCTTCGAAAAGGAAGACTTCAAGCAAGAATGGATCATTCGACTTGTGGAGGCTCTCTTGAGTCTGGTAGATCATGGATCGAGGCAAAGGGACTATTACTCGGAGCTTATGAAGTGAAGAAATAGACCACAAAGGTTGTAATCCCTGTCTCTTAGATGTAAAATTGTTTACATGCATAGTTAACCCTAATTCTCTAGTTAAGATCTTGGTTAGGGGTTTTTTAGCACCCCAAAAATTATAAAGAAGCATGTTTTATGCTTGCCAAAACCTTGCTAAGGTGCTATGCTAACCCTACAATGTCTGTCCGTGATTGTTCATTTAAGCCTTCTTGCCCACTCATTCTGTCTAGCGTATAGTGGAACTTGCACTGGATCGGCTTCTTGCTCAGATGGGCCCATCACCTCAGATCATCTTTCAAACGGGAATAAGGATTCGGTGAAAGAGATGCTTTTCTTTCTTCATCACCATGAGGTCTTAGACATAGGGATAGACCCAGTCAACGGGAGTGATACTATGAGCGCTCCAGAGCTATGTCAAGTGAGTTCCTGTAGATGTATGGCAAAGAGCGGAATCCATTCTATGCTTTTGAGTAAACATAGGTTTCTACAAGCCAAGTTATCCAAGCGTTGCGTTCAAGCCAAGCTACTTCAACGGGTGGACCATAAAACCAGGATCAAAAAGTGAAAACCAGTATCACGGCGAGGGCTCACTTTGATCCGGGATCCCAATGCTTAACGCATTCCCTCTCTTCTGTCGTTCAATTCCGGACCAAGGTGGCATAAGCCCCCAGCGCTTGAGGGCTCCCCTAAGCTTGTTTTCTTTTTCAACATGAGAGAGCAAAGGAGCCTTCGCGAGCGGAACTTAAAGCTCGTTTTTATAGGACCGGGTGTTCGATGAAAAGAGTGACTTCTGCAAGCAAGTAAGAAACCTTGTACTATTGAACACAGACTTTCTAAATTGTAAACTTAGTGATGCTCGGGTCCCCGGCATGAGCGAAACGGTACTTTAAGCTATTTTGACAAGGTCGCAAAGTGAAGTGAGTCTCACGATTTAAGATGAGTACGGCGCATTCGAGTTGTCTTGTCTGTAAGTCAAGAAGACTCGTTGAGTATGGTATACTATCAGTGAGCGTAGCTCTGTCAAGCATATGAGAGAGAAGTTATGCTTGGAAGGCTTTCTTCAAACAAAAAACCTCACCGGCGTTGCCTTTCTGTGAAGAAACCCTTGAGTGAGTGAGAGAGCGGAGGCCCCTTCGCGAAGGAACGTATCCCGAAGGGTCCCTCTGTAGTATGAGCTACCTGACTCTAAAAAGACAGGGAATCAAAAGGTGCTGATCCATCTTGTACTACTGATCGCATCAGACGTTGAGATTGCAGTTCATCAATTTCAGTAGTTGTTTACACTCGAGCGAGGTAGTTGACTTGCTGACTTGTTACAAGGTTTCAAAGAGAAGGACGCGATTACAATAAAGCAAGAATAGCAGATGTCCTTGATGAGTTCAAAAATTTTATGCCACCTAGGATCATCGCATTGAGCTGGAACCTGAGGCTAAGCTACCAGCAATGGCACCTTACAGGATGGCCCCACCGGAGCAAAGAGAACTGAGGAGTTGCTGGATGCCGAGCCATCAAAGGCCCCATATGGTGCTGTTTCAAAAGAAGTACGATGGGAGTCTTCGAATTTGCATCGACGATAGAGCCCTAAATAAGGTAAGGATCAATAACAAGTACCCCATCCCTCTCATTGCTGATCTGTTCGATCAGCTAGGAAGATCAAGAGAAAGAGGTGCGGTGACTGACTATGGAGATGGAACTGATTGCCTCGAATAGGCAGCGAAAAGAGACCTTACAGATTGGGGATATCCAAGAGAAATGGTGGTAGAGAAGGACCTAAATTAAATGACTCTAAAAAGGCATCCCAGGTGGTTGGAACTAAGAAAGAGCCTTGTTCTGTAGGAGACATCTCTTCTGGGTTGGAGAAGGCAGATCCTGAACTTCATTAAGAAGAATGGTTGGTCCACCACACCGTCGGGCTGGGTTAGTTTACCATAACAAAAGACTCAATCGAATTGGGAAACTTTCACTTCCAGATTAGCCTACTCGGAAAGGAAATGCTCTTTGCCAGAAGCTTATGTGGTTCCAACTCATGCGGCTAGGTTGAGATATGGCACGGCACCTGAATCCACTCCTGCAGTGTTGCAGTTGGTTGATCATTAAGTAGTCAGATGCTCTATTATACAACAATTGTCGGGCGTGAGGCAGATCTGGCAGATTCACCACAGACCTCGGTAGTCTTGTCTGACGAATCTGATTTACTCCTTTCCTCTTTTGCATCCGTTTTCTTGCTAGGCTATGTTCCACTTGGAAGTGCAGGAGCGGTGTCGGCCCAATCAGTAAGTAGGTGGAGCTCTTAGTGCTTGGTCCCTTCCTTTGCCTTAGTAGGTGCTTCTTTGGCATGAGCTGTGGCATAGGCACAAGAAGTCGGAGGATCCAGAGGCGTACGAGCAAGGTGCAGGAAAGCCAGGTGCTAGCTAGGTCTGGTCTCCTACCATTGGCTTAGCCTTACCTCTGCCCTTGCAATTGGTCAGCTACACACGTCGCTTTCATTTCCTATATTATATGCCACTTCCCGGTCAACGTGAATAGATTATTTCCTTCTTTACCTCGTCTGTTAGACAGATGTGATCTCCTTGCCACCACCATTACTTAAGGATTCTCGTCCTTCTTAGCTCTTTTCTTCCATCGGCACTTCTTTCATGTGGAAGAAATGGTCCTATCGAGTTGGTGAATCCCCTTGCTATTGTTCATTCAAATATTTGAATATAATCATTCTAAATAGAAATATTAGATATCTCATGCCTGTCCTGTCGCACATGCGGTACCAGCTCTTGTTCTTGATGTAGCTCTTTTGGAAGTTGCGGAAGATAGTATAGATGCTCCTCTTCTTTCTGCGGCAGTTGTGGATGCGCTTTACTTCTTTCTGAGTATCCCGGTGCAGCTGTCTTATTCAAGCTATGGATCTTATATAGAGAAGGAGTGTGAAAGCTAGCTCTTGAAAGCAGTGCGAGTTAGGCGCGAATCGAATCCCTGAGATTGGAATGAGATATCGAGAAATTCATTCCACTTAAAATCAATATTTTCTTTGTCTTCGGTACTGGTGGGCACATAGGGTATTAGAGTATGGAATTCTGGGTCTCCCGCCCATCTTGTCTTTAGCTCTTGTCTCTATTCAGCAATTGTAGTACGATTCTTTAATTCATCTCCTGCTCTTCTTAGTCGTAATCGCTATAACATTGGCAATTGGCATTGGCGTAATCTTCTTTCTCCTGTCGGAAAGGAGGGAGGTCTTGTCGAAAGCAAGAAAAGGAATGTCTTATCTTACTCTAATTTCAAATAAAGCTTTTTCACGCTCTTGGTCGGGCCTCTAACAAGTATCTAAAAATAAAATGCTTTCTTTTTGGCCTATGCAGCTAATCCACTGCTTGAGCCTTCTATATTCAGTCGCGCTCATCCCTTACTTGTTGGAAAGATTGAATGAAACTTTACATTACATCATGGAAGACTATGACATCCTCACAGAGTCAAGAACCCAACACATCTAAACATCCTCAGACGTGCCATAGGGGATGGTTCTTTTTCTCTCACAGCCTTAAAATCTTTCGGACTTACAAAAGTCCTCCTAGCCTGTAAATAGGAAGGACTATGGGAGCCTTCACTGGCTAAAGCGAACAACTAAGCCATCAACTAATTGAAGACCAATGAAACACAACTATTTGTCATACACATGTGGCGAAGAAGCAAATATAGGACTAAGCAAAGGAGAGTAGACATGAAGCAAATAAACAAAGCGGGGGGGAGGGGTACAACGAATAAATTGATTATCTAGGTCTGTCTAGTCTCGACAAGATGTCACGACCCGAAGGTACGGAACGTGATCGGCACATAAATTACGAAACGTCTAGAGGCATATCATAATCTAAGCAGGCCCAAGCCCCAGAAATCTAACCCATTTAAAAGAAGAAGTAAAGGAAAACATGTTTCAAAAACAACATCAAATTCCTCAAAAATTTCGGCAGAGTCTCCTTTGTAAAAACTAGCCCCAAACGGGTACAAATAAGAATATATACATATGAAATAATCAAAAGGCATCCCCAAGCGGGAGCTAGCTCTACGCCAAAAGGCGAAAACAACCACACAATGCACTATGATATACAACGCTGAAGGGCGAGGCACAAGACTCAAAAGAAAACCAAACCCACCAGAAACAATAATAATACAAGCGCGACTCTAAGGTCGAAATAAAAACAACTGGTCTTCTAAATCTATCAAGTAATACAAGTCTGGTTGATGGAGTTTACTAGATACAAATGAAATAATAAAAGTATAACGGCGGTCCTGATACAAGTGAACCAACCTACCAAGCAAATCACCCTGAATGAAATGACGTTCCAGCAAGCCACCAAGGAAACCTGTACATCGAAACCTGTAAGAAAAATTTGGCACAACGGGGGTGAGTTGCCAACTCGTGAGTAGAAGACATCTGCGAGTAGAAATCGCATCCACGACGCTTTCCTAGGTCATAATAATATACAAAATATATCGCTAGTCCTCTAGTAGTGGCAGGGTAATAAACTATGCGTGAGTGCAAATGCTCAGTGCTCGTGACAGTGCCTCAAGTAGTAACATGTCATATGTATGAGTATACATGCATCATGGATATAAAACAATCAACCATGAAATCTGGGTATATCTGTATAAGAAATCTTTTACTTTATCATAATAAATTTTTTATGGTAATCTGAAACAACAATGAAATCCAAGGAAATCCGTGTCAAGCATCGACACAAAACATGTAAAACTCAAAATCTCAATAGTGTAGGTTGTTTTTCGTCACCCTATTGAGATGGGAATACGCGCGCGCTTGTCAGGCGTATACTACAGATTCCCCCTGCCTTGGGTAGGCCGGGGTTTAATGATTGTGGGGATCCGAATCTCCGACAGCCGTGGACTAAGCTGTCGTTAATTACCCCTCGCCATTGGGACGAGGGAACCTTTGATTAACGGGTTAAACTGGTCATGCGAACTCAATGTGCCGTGTGCATGTGTTGTGTTTTGAAAAGGTGTTTTGGATACATCGGGAGCAACGCAGAGTTTTTACGGGAGCCACACTTTTGAAAAGGTGTTTTGAAAAGCTGTTTTTCTAACAGGGACAGTGTCGTGGAGTATGTGTGTGTGTAAATATGTATGCATATGTACATATATATATATATATGTATGTATACATGTGTATATGTATATATAAAAGAAAGAGAGGGAAAAGACATCCAAAGTATGCGTGGGGCAGCACCTTGGGCGCTGTGCGCCTAGGTGCTGTGCGCTCAGGCGCTAGAGTGCCACGTGTCGGCACGTGGGCGCTCTGCGCTTGAGCGCTGGGCGCTTGAGCGCAAGTGCGCCACGTGTCGGCACGGGGGCGATTTGCGCTTGAGCACTTGCGCTTGAGTGCAAGCGCGCCACGTGTCGACACGGGGGCGACTTGCGCTCGAGCGCTTACGCTGGAGCGCATGCGCGCCACGTGTCGGCACCGGGGCGACTTGTGCTGGAGCGCAAGCGCGCCATGTGTCGGCACAGTGGCGGCTTGCGCTCGATCGCTTGCGCTTGAGTACAAGCGCGCCACGTGTTGCCATGGGGGAGACTTGCGCTCGAGCGCTTACGCTCGAGCGCTTGCGCTCGAGAGCAAGCGCGCCATGTGTCGGCACGTGGGCGCTTTGCACTCGAGCGCTGAGCGCTGGAGCGAAAGCGCGCCACGTGTCGGCACGCGGGCGCTCTACGCTTGAGCGACGGCGAGAAAAAGAGACTTTTAGCCTAAAAGAGATTTCTCGAAAGAGAAATCAGAGAGGAATTGGAATCTTGAGTGAGTTTTTGGGGTTAATGGAAAGGGTTCTTCTTCTTCCTCCTCTGTTGGCTGGATCTTGAAAATCAAGAGATGTGAGATCTCAAAATCTCTCCTTTTTGAGATCTGATGATAGATCCAAGTTCCCCTTTATGGGTTTCGTGGTGAAAAACTATTTTGTTTTTGAAAAGGAAGAGTAAAACTCTTGATTTAATTCAAAAGAAAGAAGAAGGTATGAGACCTTCAGAAAAGGGAAAGAAATACAAACCCTAGGTTTTTTGTGAGAATGGAAAGTGTTACTTTATTCATCATCACGTTGCCTTTTATAGGCTTACATATTTATATATAGCCCCTTGGGCTTTGCAAAATGGCGTTTTGCCCATCCCATGGCTCAGGTGCCATTTCTTTTTGCACATAAGCCATGAGCTTACAAGAATTTGGCTTTATGCCCGTTTTGTTTACATTCATGCATAAAAAATTACATAAAAATTATTTATGACATGATTTCATTGTTGGCATGGGGAGGCTGGCCGCGGGCTCGACTTGGGCAAGGGCCCGCTTGACCTGGGCTTGGGCCCACCTAGCTTGGGGGTTGACCTTGACTTTGACTCGGTCAACCGGGGTGTAAATTTTTACCCCAACAAATTGCGCCCCATCAATAAATGCACACTGCATATGTGGGTCGTGTGCATGAAATTGATGGATCTTCTTTCGCGTTGAGGCGACTTGCTTTGGTTCCCACTTTTTGGGATGCACTGCCCTTTTTACGACATGGACGGTCGGCGCTTGATCCGTCTCCGAGATGGAGTGTCTGTGGTAGACGTTTCTATGGCCCAGAGTAATTTGGTAGACGTGTCCCTAGCATGGAGTGTATGTTGTCGGACGTTTCCTCGAGACGGAGTGCCTGCTGTAGGACGTTTCCCCGGGACGGAGTGCCTGTGGTAAGACGTTTCCCCGTGACGGAGTGCCTGTGGTAGGACGTTTCCCCGAGACGGAGTGCCCGTGATAGGACGTTTCCCCGAGACGGAGTGCCTGCTGTAGGACATTTCCCCGAGACGGAGTGCCTGTGGTAGGACGTATCCCCGAGATAGAATGCCTGCTGTAGGACGTTTCCCCGAGACGTAGTGCCTGTGGTAGGACGTTTCCCCGATACGGAGTGCCTGTGGTAGGACGTTTCCCCGAGACGGAGTGCCCGTGGTTGGACGTTTCCCCCAGATGGAGTGCCTGTGGTAGGACGTTTCCCCGAGACGGAGTGCCCGTGATAGGACGTTTCCCCGAGACGGAGTGCCTGCTGTTGGACGTTTCCCCGAGACGGAGTACCTGTGGTAGGACGTATCCCCGAGACGGAGTGCCTGATGTAGGACGTTTCCCCGAGACGGAGTGCCTGCTGTTGGACGTTTCCCCGAGACGGAGTGCCTGCTGTAGGACGTTTCCCCGAGACGGAGTGCCTGTGGTAGGACGTATCACCGAGACGGAGTGCTTGGTGTGTGACGTTTCCCCGAGACGGAGTTCCTGTGGTAGGACGTTTCCCCGATACGGAGTGCCTGTGGTAGGACGTATCCCCGAGACGGAGTGCCTGCTGTAGGACGTTTCCCCAAGACGGAGTGCCTGTGGTAGGACGTTTCCCCGATATAGAGTGTCTGTGGTAGAACGTTTCCCCGAGACGGAGTGCCTGTGGTAGGACGTTTCCCCAAGACGGAGTGCCCGTGGTAGGACGTTTCCCCGAGACGCAGTGCCCGTGATAGGACGTTTCCCCGAGAAGGAGTGCCTGCTGTAGAACGTTTCCCCGACACGGAGTGCCTGTGGTAGGACGTATCCCCGAGACGGAGTGCCTGCTGTAGGACGTTTCCCCGAGACGGAGTGCCTGGTGTTGGACGTTTCCCCGAGACGGAGTGCCTGCTGTAGGACGTTTCCCCGAGATGGAGTGCCTGCTGTAGGACGTTTCCCCGAAACGGAGTGCCTGTGGTAGGACATATCCCTGAGACGGAGTGCCTGCTGTAGGACGTTTCCCCGAGACGGAGTGCCTATGGTAGGACGTTTCCCCGATACGGAGTGCCTGTGGTAGGACGTTTCCCCGAGACGGAGTCCCTGTGGTACGACGTTTCCCCGAGACGGAGTGCCCGTGATAGGACGTTTCCCCGAGACGGAGTGCCAGCTGTAGGACATTTCCCCGAGATGGAGTGCTTGTGGTAGGACATTTCCCCGATACGGAGTGCCTGCTGTTGGACGTTTCCCCGAGACAGAGTGCCTGTGGTAGGACGTATCCCCGAGACGGGGTGCCTGCTGTAGGACGTTTCCCCGAGACGGAGTGCCTGTGGTAGGACGTATCCCCAAGACGGGGTGCCTGCTGTAGGACGTTTCCCCGAGACGGAGTGCCTGTGGTAGGACGTTTCCCCGATACGGAGTGCCTGTGGTAGGACGTTTCCCCGAGACGGAGTGCCTGTTGTCGATGTGCCTCCGGCATGGAGTGTCTGCTTGACGTTTCCCCAAGGCGGAGTATCGGCTGGTTGACGTTTCCCCAAGACGGAGTGTCTGCTGTTGGACATTTCCCCGGTACGGAGTGTCGCTGGTTTGACGCAGAGGTCGATGTTGGAATTGGTTGGTTTGATTTGTTTGATTTGAGTTGACATCAGCATCGCAACGCTGGAATATGGTACTAGGAGCGAATCATCATCTGACTTTGAGAGGATTTGGGAATTGGTTTTCTTTCGGCATCTGCATTGCTGCACTGGAATAATGCCAGGAGCAACTCATCATGTGCCCCGGGAGGATTTGGATTTGTTTTTTTTTCGTTTGGCCTCTGCATTGCTGCACTGGAATAATGCCAGGAGCAACTCATCATATGCCCTGAGAGGATTTGGGAATTGGTGGCATAGGAGACAGGTTTAGATCCCTGTCACCTAAGGCTTTTCAATTTTATGGGCCGTGAGGGTCCCATAAAAGCATTTACTCCATACGGGTCGTAAGGATCCTGTTGGTGTATTTTCTCCTTAGGAGGCGTGGGGACCCCTAAGTGTGTTTCTCCTTTGTGAGTCGTAAAGATCTCACGCGGGGATTTTCTCCTCACAAAGTCGATAAGACTTTGCGAGTGCATTTTTCTTTTTTTTTTACGAGTTTGCGCCCTTTCAGGTTTTCATTCGTGCCCATTTTGCTTGTGGACATGCCGTTCTTTTTTTCTTTTTTTTTGGAGAGATCGGGATTGTTTTACGCCCGTGGATTGTATACGGTTTTGCAGGATGTATGATCCAGACCGTAGGGCCGGAAAAATTTCAGGACTTTGTTGGCGTCTGCATCGCTGCACTGGAATGTAGTACCAGCAACGACTCATCATTCTCCGTTGGGGTATGGGAGTTGGAATTTGGTTAGCGTCTGCATCGTTGCACTGGAATGTAGTACCAGCAGCGACTCATCATTCGCCACTTGGGGATTGGGGAGCGATGGCTTAGGAGACAGGTTTAGATCCCTATCACCTAAGGCTTTTCAATTTTATGGGCCGTGAGGGTCCCATAAAAGCATTTTCTCCCTGCTAGTCGTAAGGATCTTGCTGGTGTATTTTCTCCTTAGGAGTCATGGGGACTCCTAAGTATGTTTTTCCTTCGTGAGTCGTAAGGATCCCACAAAGGTTTGTTCTCCTCATGTATCGTGAGGACACATGAGTGGGTCTTCTCAATGGAGCATAATTCCAAAGGAGGAGACCAGCCGCGTAACCGGTGGTTGCGGTGGGGCATGGACGTGATGAGAATTATTTGAGCCCGTGGATTGTATACGGTAGTCAATTTGGGGACTAGCCGTAGGGCCGGAAGAATTTTGGAAATTTGAATTTTTGTTGGCGTCTGCATTGCTGCACTGGAATAATGCCAGGAGCAACTCATCATCCGCCCTTGTTTTTTTTGATTTTGTTTTACCGCGATTGCTCTATCATTTCAGCTTTTCTTGTCGCGAAGATCTCGATTGTCCTATCATTTCGGCTTTTATTCGCGGTTGCCCCATCATTTCGGCTTTATTTTCATCTTTATTTTACTCGCTGATTTTTATTGCGAGTTGCCCCATCATTTCGGCTTTTCTTTATTTTTCTTTTATTTACACTTTTTTTTTACATTCCCAGTTTAACGACTTAGAGGTCGATCGTTCCCAGTTTAATGACGTGGTGGTCGATTGTTTCCAGTTTAACGACTTAGAGGTCATCTGTTTCCAGTTTAAAGACGTGGTGGTCATCTATTTCCAGTTTTAAAGACGTGGAGGTCGATCGTTTCCAGTTTAATGATGTGGCGGTCGACGGATCCCAGAGAAAGGTGGGTGTTTGAGAGAATCAGGTCCCTGATGGACTTCGGTCCCCGTGTGTATGAAATTGGCGGTCGAAGCTTCATTGTTTGTTAACACGCCAGCGGACATTGATATTTCTCCCGCCTTGTATTGTTTCTCGACCCAATCCTTGAAGATGCAACAGTCTTCAATAGTGTGCCCCGGCACTCGGTGGTATGGGTAAAAGTTGGGATGATCAGTCTTGTTCGCTTCACTTAGCCTTCTCGGTTCTGGTAGCCGCGGGCCATTCTTCAGAGCATCTTTAAAAATTTTGTGGACCTTGTCCCTTCGAATTGAGTAGACCTTATTTCTTTTTTCCTCCAAAGTTGGCTCTCGAGACTGGTCAGTTTTTGCTCCCCCCGTTATCTGCTTATTTGGAGAATCGGTGATGTTAGAACTTCCGCCTTTTCGGTTGTCGTCCCTCCAAGATTTCGGTCTGCTTGTGAACTGAAGATCCTGAGCAGACTCAGGCTTTGAGCATTCCAATGTTTGGACCTTTTTGGTCAGCTCTTGGACTGTTTTGAGACCTGCGGTACATAGAAACGGGGCCATCCAGTTGTTGAGATTTCTGACAAGGAGACCGACAGATTGGTCCTGCTCTATCGGCGGTTCGCATTTGACGGAGAGATTATGCCATCGGGTTATAAAATCCGTGCTTCTTTCGTCGCTCTTGGGCTTGGTCCTCACGAGCTCGGCAATGGTAATCTTATCGCTGACGCTCATGAACCTCTGCCGAAACAGAGACTCTATTTGGACAAAAGTTGTGATGGAGCCATCCGGTATGCTCCCGTACCAGTCGAAAGCAACATCGGTCAGGCTATTAACGAACTGGCAGAGAAGAAGCGCATCATTGCCCCCAGTATTCCCGCATGAGGCTTTGAAGTGAGCGATGTGCTGATTCGCGTTTCCCGTCCCATCGAATCTTCCGAATTTAGGGATGACATAGCCGCTAGGAAATTCTACCAGATCATATTGAGCAGGATATGGTGTCCCGCTACTGTTAACATCTTTTTGCGCTTCAGCTTCGGCTACCAGTGTTTTGACTTTGCTGGCAACCAAATCCATGATTTGATCTTGAGTTAGCGGGCAATTGTCATCGGTAGCCAAGACATTTCCCGAGATAGGATGCGACTGATTTTCATGCGGTTCGCCCACTTTTGGATTTGAGGGAATAAGCATCGGCTGCGTTGGGACACCGTTTCTCGGTTCACGAGCAGAGCCCTCCGGTTGATTGGGAGGCTGAGAGGCAAGTCGGGCCGTGAGCTGCATCACGACATTCGTCAAGTTGTCAATTTGGAGTAAAGTTTGGCCATCTCCTTGTCTTTGCTTCTGAGCTGTTTTCGGAGCTCTTGAAACAGATCTTGCTCCGCGGTTCTGGGGCGGAAAGTTGGCTCTTCTTCGCTTTCCGAGCCCGACTCCTCATGGACCGAAGGGTCTTTCTGCCCATCATCCTCATCGAGAGGGTCTTCATCACCCAGCAGAGGCGGCTGTTCTTGGGAAGCGGCCACCACATTCAAGCCAGATTGGATTTGGGATGTAGTGGCCCCGTCCTTGCTCTTGCTACGCGTGCCCACCGTGTAGACAGTATGGACCACATACCCAGCCATTTCCTCATCTTCGGTGGGGTAACCCTGTTCCTCGAACCTCATGAGGTTCAGCCTGGCAGGAGCCCTAGCCCTTTTGTTGGCTCTATATTTTGAGCCTTTTCTCCCTCAGCTTCTCGATCTTGAAGGCTTGGCGGGCATCCGCTACCCGGGAAGCCATTGTGAGTTGATCAGCGGGGAGCTTAGAGAAGACACTCGATCGAGCATGTGTCAAGGGCGCCGCTGGAGCTTGCTCGGGACGCGTTGTATCTTTGTTGGTGTTGATGGCCTTGCCCCCAGCTGGGGCCAAGGAAAGTCGTTCAGATACCGACTTGCATTTGGGTTGGGGCGCCCTTGAGATCACCACATTTGGTCTCCTGCCTTTCGAGACCGGTTTGTCTTCCACCGGGGCTTGAGGAGCTGGGATGGCGCCAACTGGCATGAACATAATAGAGCCGAATGGTAGCAGCGGCTCCTCCCATTGTCGCCCGAGACTGGCCGGAAGGACCATCCTAGAGTCTATCCTCATCGTGTAGGAGACGGGAGCTGAGTTCATCATCGAAGACATCGTCGGAAGGTGATTGCTTAAAAATCTGCAAGAAAGAGCATTATTTTAGTATAAATACAGACATGTAAATTGATTGAGTTCGCATGAACGTTTAACCCGAAATATGGGAGGAGAGATTGGTCCCACCGGGCGTGCCAGAATCTGTAGGGTGTTTTTCGTCACCACATTGAGATGGGAATACGCGCGCGCTTGTCAGGCGTATACTACAAATTCTCCCTGTCTTGGGTAGGCCAGGGTTTAATGATTATGGGGATCTAAATCTCCGGCAGCCGCGGACTAAGCTGCCGTTAATTACCCCTTGCCTTTGGGGCGAGGGAACCTCCGATTAACGGGTTAAACTGGTCATGCGAACTCAATGTGCAGTGTGCTTGTGTTGTGTTTTGAAAAGGTGTTTTGGATACATCGGGAGCCACGCAGAGTTTTTACGGGGTGTGGGGCAGCGCCCCGATAGAAATTTTTTCTAATAGGGACAGTGTCGTGGAGTATGTATGTGTGTAAATATGTATGCATATGTACATATATATATATATATGTATGTATTTATGTATACATGTGTATATATATATATATATAAAAGAAATAGGGGGAAAAGACATCCAAAGGATACGTGGGGCAGCACCTTGGACGCTGTGCGCCTAGGTGCTGTGCGCTCAGGCGCTAGAGTGCCACGTGTCGGCAGGTGGGCGCTCTGCGCTTGAGCGCAAGTGAGCCACGTGTCGGCACGGGGGTGATTTGCGCTTGAGCGCAAGAGAGACACGTGTCGACATGGGGGCGACTTGCGCTCGAGCGCAAGTGCACCACATGTCGGCACCGGGGCGACTTGCGCTGGAGCGCTAGCACTGGAGCGCAATCGCGCCATGTGTCGGCACAGGGGAGGCTTGCGCTCGATCGCTTGCGCTTGAGTGCAAGCGTGCCACGTGTCGGAATGGGGGCGACTTGCGCTGGAGCGCAAGCGCGCCACGTGTCGGCACGTAGGCGCTTTGCGCTCGAGCGCTGAGTGCTGGAGCGCAAGCGCGCCATATGTCGGTACGCGGGCGCTCTGCGCTTGAGCGCCGCCGAGAAAAAGAGGCTTTTAGCCTAAAAGAGATTTCTCGAAAGAGAAATCAGAGAAGAGTTGGAATCTTGAGTGTGTTTTTGGGGTTAATGGAAAGGGTTCTTCTTCTTCCTCCTCTGTTAGCAGGATCTTGAAGATCAAGAGATGTGAGATCTCAAAATCTCTCCTTTTTAAGATCTGATGACAGATCCAAGTTCCCCTTTGTGGGTTTCGTGGTGAAAAACTATTTTGTTTTTGAAAAGGAAGAGTAAAACTCTTGATTTAATTCAAAAGAAAGAAGAAGGTTTGAGACCTTCAGAAAAGGGAAAGAGATACAAACCCTAGGTTTTTTTTGAGAATGGAAAGTATTACTTTATTCATCATCATGTTGCCTTTTATAGGGTTACATATTTACATATAGCCCCTTGGGCTTTGTAAAATGGCGTTTTGCCCATCCCTTGGCTCATGTGCCATTTCTTTTTGCACATAAGCCATGAGCTTACAAGAATTTGGCTTTATGCCCATTTTGTTTACATTCATGCATAAAAAATTACATAAAAATTATTTATGACATGATTTCGTTGTTGGCATGGGGAGGCTGGCCACGGGCTCGACTTGGGCATGGTCCCGCTTGACCTGGGCTTGGGCCCACCTATCTTGGGGGTTGACCTTGACTTTGAATCGGTCAACCGGGGTGTAAATTTTTACCCCAAAAAATAGCTCATAGTCTCCATATCTCATAGTCTCAATCTCTCGGGCTCCGTCAGTCCGGATCGGCCCATATCATTAAATCTCACGACAACGGTCGGTATCCTCCGGATATTCGCCGCGCCAGACATCACCGGTAGGTAGTCTTCCCCTGCCAGGCTCATCATCTATAACTCGATCTTCTTTCCCCGGGGTACCATACCGGGCCTACCATGTACCCGAGATGGTTCATCCACTCCTCGAATCGGGTCTCGAAATCCAACAGAAAACATGAAATCTCATGGTGGACGACATATAGATCACGAGAAAACCGCAACTTGTATTTTAAAATGAGAGGGAGAGAGAGAGAAGTTTTTATATATATTCTTGTGGTTTTCCCCAAAATCCAGAAATCTTATAGAAATCCAAAATCCCAAAACCATGAGTAAGTAATAATGAGTATCGGCATAAGCCCCACAATACTGCATGATACTATGAAAATATGAATGCCAGAAGTGTCTATGTAATAAATGCAATGTCTAACTAGCACATGAGAGTAATCATACCCTATTATATTGATCTACACTTTAGTTGATTCTATCAATAAAAGATAACATGTTCTAAAGTGTACGTGACATGGCAATTACCGATGATGATGTGTGTGAGCCGGCAAATAAGTCTATGTAGAACATGCGCATCATCGGTAATGGTGTTGGTGTCCTAACAGGCAGAGTTTCATATTAACTATAGAAACATTTGTATGAACATGCAACGTGATGATTACAATCTGAATATAAAGGTGAATGTGTATTAACCACTCATTTGGAATATACATATCTAACTACAAACTAAATGACTCGAGCCTAAACTAGTATCTATCTAACCCACTAAGGAATAAACTAAAGAAACTAGTCGATGGGAAATAAGAATCCACCTAAAGTCTGAGTCGATAGCTCTAATAGTCGGCGATCCATCCTCAATAGCATCACGTACATAGTACGACTTCCTCGAGTCAAGAATGCGGATCAATCATCACATCTATGCCTCGTACGGTAAAATCCATCGTACGGTATCCCAAAATCGGGGTACGGGTCAACTATCACTTATGTACATCATCATTTTTATAATATCATCATCAAACAATATCATGATCAAAGGCCCTCTTTTTTTCCATATTCACGAGTTCCATCAACTTGAGAAATTCACTTATTTTACACAATTCTTTTGGTTATGCCTGATCTGTACTATGATCGCATATATCCTAATATCATCAAACATATATCATCGTCTGTGTAATTATCCATCGTCAAATGATCCACAAAAACATCATGTCATATATCATCTCGTGATTAAGTCACATATTACAATCCAGGTTCTATTCTAGAGTCTCGTACATTTCAATGTCATCATCACCTATTATCGTTTATGTATAAATATACATTTCTCATTTCCCAACGATCCGCTAACATCATAGTACATCTCATATCATACTCGATTGTATATCTTTAACTCACGGCATCACGCCCAATCATACTAACTCCTTCCCAGATACCATATAACCTTCCCATATCACGTGTATATGTTATATATATATATATATATAGAAACCTACACACATTCATATATATATATATATATATATATATATATATATATATGGAATTGTAAATTTTTGCTTAAAAGGTGTTGAAATTGGATAAAATTGCAAACTAGAATTTTCAATTTAATACAAAGTAGTGTGATAAAAGTATAGTAATGATTTGTATGACTTAGTTATGATATTTAGTGAATATTATGGCCATTAGTTTCGTTTAAACATCAAGTTTTAAAGTGAAACGGTCAATTGACGCTTTCTAGGTTTTCGGAAATTAACCGATTTAAACTATTTTGAGTTTTCGATAAGTTGCAATCTATTGTATATTATAACTAGTAAGTTTTGGAACTATAATTTGTATTTTTGGGTTTTTCTTGAACAATCGGCGTTTGTACGCCGATGTCGAGGGCTATTTGGTTATTTTGCATGGGCGGGTCATAGGTTTTAACCTATGCGCGCTTCGTGCGTCGTTTTATGTTTTATCCGCGATTCAGTTTACGATGTACATATATGTTTACGTATAGGTACCCCTCACGTGGACTTCGGACGATAAAGAAGAGGATGGCGGCATCGACTTCGGCAAACAAGGGCCAGGTGAGTAGATGTATATCTACGGGGGAAGTCGGGTGGATGGCGTTTAGCACCCCCGCAAACGTAGAATAGGGATATTACTTACTTTCATTAGGAAGTCGTACGTGACCTTAGATTCTTGGCGAGTAGGGTCCTATTAAAGACTTGAGATTGGACTAGACTGATTTAGAAAGACTTAACCAGAGGATGAATGCCTTGGAGGGAATTCATAGGTTTCGGGTAGACACACACACACACACATACATTTGACTTGGTGTATATGTATGTTATGATATTTAGTGAATATTATGGCCATTAGTTTCGTTTAAACATCAAGTTTTAAAATGAAACGGTCAATTGACGCTTTCTAGGTTTTTTGAAATAAACCGGTTTAAACTGTTTTGAGTTTTCAATAAGTTGCAATCTATTGTATATTATAACTAGTAAGCTTTGGAACTATGATTTGTATGTTTGGGTTTTTCTCGAACAATCGGCGTTTGTACGCCAATGTCGATGGCTATTTGGTTATTTTGCTTGGGCGGGTCATAGGTTTTAACCTATGCGTGTTTCGTGTGTCGTTTTGGTTTATCCCCAATTCGGTTTACGATGTACATATATGTTTGCGTATAGGTACCCCTCACATGGACTGCGGACGATGATGAAGTGGATGAAGGCATCGACTTAGGCAGACAAGGGCCAGGTGAGTAGATGTATATCTACAGGGGATGTCGGGTGGATGGCGTTTAGCACCCCCGCAAACATAGAATAGGGATATTACTTACTGCCATTAGGAAGTCGGACGTGACCTTAGATTCTTGGAGAGTAGGGTCCTATTAAATACTTGAGGTTGGACTAGGCTGATTTAACCAGAGGATGAATGCCTTGAAGGGAATTCATAGGTTTCAGGTAGACACACACACACGCACACACAAACATTTGACTTGGTGTATATGTGTGTGTGTGTGTGTGTGTGTGTATGAATGTGTGTAGGTTTCTATAGGTGTATATATATATACATATATATAACATATACACGTGATATGGGAATGTTATATGGTGCCTGGGGAGGAGTCAGTATGATTAGGCATGATGCCGTGAGTTAAAGATATACGATCGAGTATGATATGAGATGTACTATGACATTAGCGGATCGTTGGGAAATGATAAAATGGATATTATACATAAACGATAATAGGTGATGATGACATTGAGATGTACAAGACTCTAAAATAGAACCCGGATTGTAACATGCGACTTAATCCTGATATGATATATGTGACATGATATTTCTGAGGACCATTTGACGATGTACATTTACACAGACAATGATATATGTTTGATGATATTGGGATGCATGCGATTATAGCACAGTACCCTTGATCATGATAATAGTTGATGATGATGATATTATACGAATGATGATGTACATAGGTCATAGTTGACCGTACCCCGATTTTGGGATGCCGTACGATGGATTTTACCGTACGAGGCATAGATGTGATGATTGATCTGCACTCTTGACTCGAGGAAGTCGTACTACATACGTGACGCTATTAAGGCTGGATCGCCGACTGTTAGACATATCGACTCGGACCTTAGGTGGATTCTTATTTCCTATTGACTGGTTTCTTTAGTTTAGTTCCTTAGTGGGTTAGATAAATACTAGTTTAGGCTCGAGTCATTTAATTTGTAGTTAGATATGTACATTCCAAATGAGTGGTTAATACACATTCACCTTTATATTCATATTGTAATCATCATGTTGCATGTTCATATATATTTTTCGTTAGTTAATATGAAACTTTGCCTGTTAGGACACCAGCACCATTACCGATGATGCGCATGTTCCATTTACACTTATTAGCCGGCTCACACACATCATCATCGGTAATTGCCATGTCACATACACTTTAGAACATGTTATCTTTTATTGATAGAATCAACTAAAGGCTAGATCAATATAATAGGGTATGATTACTCTCATGTGCTAGTTAGACATTGCATTTATTACATAGAAACTTCTTGCATTCATATTTTCATACTATCATGCAGTATTGTGGGGCATATGCCGATACTCATTATTACATAGTCATGATTTTGGGATTTTGGATTTCTATGAGATTTCTGGATTTTGGGGAAAACCGCAAGAATATATATAAAAACTTCTCTCTCTCTCTCTCTCTCCCTCTCGGTTTAAAATACAAGTTGCAGTTTTCTCGTGATGTATGTGTCGTCCACCATGAGATTTCATGTTTTCTGTTGGATTTCGAGACCCGATTCAAGGAGTGGATGAACCGTCTCGGGTACATGGTGGGCCCGGTATGGTTCCCCGGGGCAAGAAGATCGAGTTGTAGACGATGAGCTTGGAAGGGGAAGACTACCTACCGGTGATGTCTGGCGCGGCGGATATCCGGAGGATACCGTTCGTTGTCGTGAGATTTGATGATACGGGCCGATCCGGACTGACGGAGCCCGAGAGATTGAGACTATGAGATATTAAGACTATGAGGTATTGAGATTTTGAGTTTTACATGTTTTGTGTCGATGCTTGACACGGATTTCCATGGATTTCATTATTTTTTCAGATTACCATACAAATTTTACTATGATAAAGTTAAAGATTTTTTATACAGATATACCCAGATGTCATGGTTGATTGTTTTACATTCAAGATGCATGTATACTCATACACATGACATGTTACTACTTGAGGCACTTATACGAGCACTGAGCATTTTCACTTACGCATAGTTTATTACCCTGCCACTGCTAGATGACTAGTGATATATTATGTATATTATTATGACCTAGGAAAGAGTCGTGCATGCGATTTCTACTCGCAGATGTCTTCTACTCACGAGTTGGCAACTCACCCCCGTTCTCCCAAATTTTTCTTACAGGTTTCGATGTACAGGTTTCCTTGGAAGCTTGTTGGCACATCATTTCATTCAGGGTGATTTGCTTGGTAGGTTGGTTCACTTGTATTAGGACCGCCGTTGTACTTATATTATTTCATTTGTATCTAGTAAGCTCCATCAACCAGACTTATATTACTTTATAGTTTAGAAGACCAGTTATTTTTATTTCGACCTTAGAGTCGCGCGCTTGTATTATTATGGTTTCTGGTGGGTTTGATTTTCTTTTGAGTTTTGAGGCTCGCCTTTCGGCGTTGTATATTATAATACATTGTGTGGTTGTTTCCGCCTTTTGGCGTAGAGCTAGCTCCCGTTTGGGGATGCCTTTTGATTATTTTATATCTATATATTCTTATTTGTACCCGTTTGGGGCCATTTTTTACAAAGGTGACTCTGCCGAAATTTTTGAGAAATTTGATGTTGCTTTTAAACTTGTTTCCTTACACTTCCCCTTTTAAAGAGTTTAGATTGCTGGGCTTCGATTTACTTATATTACGTTACGCCTCTAGACGTTTGCCGATTGTTCGAGAAAAATCCAAACATACAAATCATAGTTCCAAAACTTACTATTTAAAATATACAATAGATTGCACCTTATCGAAAACTCAAAATAGTTTAAATCGGTTTATTTCCGAAAACATAGAAAACGTCAATTGACCGTTTCATTTTAAAACTTGATGTTTAAACGAAACTAAAGGCCATAATATTCACTAAATATCATAAGTAAGTCATACAAATCATTACTATACTTTTATCACACTACTTTGTATTAAATTGAAATTTCTAGTTTGCAATTTTATCCAATTTCAACACCTTTTAAGCAAAAATTCACAATTCCACATCTAAACTTGATTTTGCATATTTTAAATTGTTAAACCACTCAAGGAAACCTTAATGATGTGCTAAAACCCTAACCATATTTTTAATCCCACATTTTAAATTAATTTCTAAAACCTAGTTTACAAAATAGCATATTTATCACATTTTATTTACTAACAATTTGAAACTAATAACTAGATTAGGTTTTGCATTCCATTAACATGTTAATATCCTCATTAAAACCACAATCTAATGATAAAAACCTTAATTAGAATTTTATCTCAACAACATATATATATATATATATATATATATATATATATATATTGTAAAAACCTAGTTTGCAAAATCTTCACACTTTAACAATTTTAAAGTAATACTTTACAAATTAACAATTAGACTAGAATTTGCATGACTCAAGATATTAAACCACACATTACAACCATTAGCAAATTATAAAAACCCCTTCTTGAATTTTAAATCTTGCAATTAGAATTATTTAAGAAAAATCTAAATAAGCTAGATTAAAGCATTTAACCATAATTAATCACTGGGATAAGAATTATACCTCACAAATCAAGAGATCTAGCATGCTCACATAGCCTCCCAAATGTCTCTCTTGCCTCAAGAATCCGAGCTAGAATGAGCAAGAATGATGGGTATAGGTTAAATTAGGAATTTGTGATGTTTTTGTGGATTTTTCATGAATTTTTTTGAAGGAAAAAGAAGTGGAGAAATGGGGGGTGGGTGCCATGGGGGAGGCCGGCCAGAACCTAGGGAGGAAAAGAGAGATAGAAAAGAATGAAGAATGGTGTAGAAAGTTCTTCAAATGATGCATGTTTTAAGTCTTTTCATCATTTTCTTTATTTATTAAATTTTCTTTTCCAAAAAATGATCCTAGAACTATGAAGAGATTTGGGAAAGAATTTTGCATAAACACACTTGTTTTAAATTGTCATGGTTCACTTTGTAAAATTAACTCATTTCAAATTTGTAATTTACACTAATTTAATGTATAATTAAAGCTTATGTCAATATTTGAATTTAATTAATTAATGAAAAATATTTAAGTAAACTAATAATTTATTATTCACTAAATAAACACCATTTACTAGTGTTTATATAGTTAAAATAGGCGTATTAAAATCTGTATTGAAAAAATAATTAAAGTTAAATTTTACGGAAAATACGGTTTATTTTACCGATTATTAGAAAATTCACCTAAAGGATTTTATTTATTTATTTATTTTTAAACGTTACACAAGATGGGCAGGGGCTCCTTCTTTGCCTTTGTGTTTGGAGTAGGTAAACTAGAAAGAGCAGATAATGCCCCGCTTGTAGCTACTGTGTAGCCAGAAATAGGAAAAGGAGTATGGGCTGGTTCTGAGATTGCTTCCCTTATAGCTGCCCTTGACGCTGCTCTAATCTTTCTATCTATTAAAGAAGAAGACATCGAAGAGGTATCAAATTGTATGAGAGAGACATCTTATAGAAGAAATTGAGGGTGGGCTTCATAGGACTGTGCATTATTATTCTTTGAGTTGGTCAACTGGCACAAGACCGGAAATGAGATTTTATTTAGACAGGAGAAGCGTTTGGGGACTGCACCAATCAATAGGCAAGGCCTGGCTGCCCACTTTACTATTGCCGGATAGAATCAGAATCAGTTGATCTTTTTTATAACAATTCTCGGTCTTTTGCGAATGTCTCAGTTCATCCATCAGCAGCAGGGCTGTACAAAGCATCATGTATTGCGTGCCCATCAAGGGGAACGGGCGTAGAATGAGCATTTCTCCTTTGGGGAAGGGTCACATACGTACAAATATAGGGAACCCACCCCCACTTAAGGAGCGGGGGGATGGCAACCTAGGAGGGAAGGAGAAAACACAACCGGAGGAAAGAGGCCTACGACGATGAGACGGGAAAACAAAGACGATAGTACCCTCGATCAGAGACATACCCAAAGGCAGTTAGGTAGGCTAGGATGTATTCACATTAGAGTGGGTGGATTAAGGCAACGGGGAAGACTGGAAAGGGGAAAGGGTTTAGCAAAAACAGTGTGGGCCCCGGATCCACTAAAACAGAGAAGAATGGATACAGGTCCGACGAGACGGTAGGGATGGTTCTTCTTATGCCAGCTCAGCTAGGCGAGCGTATTGTTATGAAATTAGGCAGAGGTCTCAACCAGATGTTTAAGAGGCGGGTTCTACTCTTTCAGCTTCACGATCAGAGAGAAGATAGGCTTGTTAGCCAAAAGAAGCTGTGGTTGGCTCATCTCAAGCGGCAAGGCTTGGCTACGGTAGGTAACCTTCTCCCTCTCAATAGGCGAGTAGCTCTCTTGCCCTAGTCTGACTTGCTTCTTAGTACGAGGTTCTTTACATCAATTGAGAACGACAAACAACAGGAACAAGACAAGCTAGCAAAGAAACATATCTATTACGTTCGGTCCGGGATTCACCCGTCTCTTTACTTTACTCAGACAACGGGAATGGATATAGTGCAAACAAGTAGTCCTGACTTTCTAACTAGCTTACTAAAAGAGAATCGGATCAGGAAGCAAGACCCACCAGAGTAAGGCCCAGCGAAAGACTAAACAGCAAGGCCAATCACATACGAGAGATGTTAAGCGCATCATCAAGGGAAAATGGTCTGGGACGACCGGCTCGAAGAGTTGTGTCCACTAGGTCCTTCGGTCTGGGGAGCGACATAGTAAGAGTAGAGCACTATAGAAAGATGATTCGGGGGAGAGGTCTCTTTCAGCTGGTGCGTAGGACAGGAGATCACTTCCGTTTTCCCTTTACTAGTAAGTAGGGGGTCTCACGTGGTTCCTATGCCACAGCCTTTCCTGGTTCTTTTCTTTCATTGCTTCGACCCGAAGCGATGGCTTCTTTTCACACAGGATTCCATGGATAGTTTTTTCATTCGACATCATGATGGATTGAAGCAAAGTCCGAGCAAGTCAGGTAAAACCTTTTTCGCTTGCAAAGTGAAGATTGATTCTGACATCAAAATGGGTTTCATCAATTTGATGAGAATATGAATTCCATGTAACTATAACTCACATTCTCTTTCGTTAGTATAGAGTGATTCGACATACCTTCAGTCTGGGAGGGAAAGACAAGAACCCGTAAGTTAATCCCGTAGGGGAAAATGACGAGTTGAAACAAAAACATTGGTGCTCCCTAACTAAGCTAAGCTTTGGTGCCCTTGCCTAAAAGGACTTATGTCGTGGATTAAAAATATATTACAGAAATAGGTCATCGTTCGGGACGGACAGGGAGGTATATCTTAACTAGCTTATCCGTCTTGTCTTGGCCTAGAAGTCTTTGATACAAACCCTTCTCTTATATCCACTTAGTCTTAAGCAAGTGGGTGGAAACTCACCCTCTATAAGATAGAAAGGATAGGAACGCATGTGTCCCGGCAAAAACAACAAGAGAGAAAACGTCTTACTCTACTCTATCTTCGTTAGTTGGTCTACTCACATCTGTTGTCCCCGGATAGGACGAGGTGGCCCACTCCCCTAGCGAGATTAAATCAGACTCATCTCATCTAAGGCGGCTTGCCGACGTGGAAAACCATTATCCGCATAGGACAGAAGTGAATAATAGGGCCTTAGGGTCCGAAAATAGAACAGACAGGTAAATAAAGCTTGCTGGAGAACTCTCGTCCGAAATGAGAGAAAAAGAACCAGATGTAGCTACTTCCAGTCCGGGTGAAATGGCTGATGCGATGAACGAAAGAGCGTATAATTCAATTCCCCGGTATATCCGACCGTGTCACTTTCCTTATTCTCTCGTCTCTCAATGTTCTTTGGTTAGGCTTGCATGTTGTTATTTGCATAGTTCACATAAAGTGCGGAGAATCGGAGGTTTACAAATTCATGCCCAAGATAGTAATATTGCCACCAAGCGAAAAAGAAAAAAAGGAGACGATTTCCCGAAGTAAACCTATAACCAGGAATTCCAGGATTAGGAAACGCCTATGACATTACTTTTCGTTAAGAGGAATCCTACCCATTAGCGTCAGACTTCCTGATCATCATTCGACTTAGCGCTGAGCCAAAGAGCGAAAAAGCCCTTGATTGCGAGAGGACTTTCTTTTCTCGATACAAAGTCTCAGATGGTTGCTTCGACGACAAAAGGTATGTTTTTTAGCATATCCTGGGAAGAAGCCAAGTAGAATATAGGTGGCAGATGCGAGGGAGATTTAAGAGATGCTCTCGATTCCGTTGTCCCATAAGCCGAATAGATCTATGTTGAAAGATTGTTTGAAAAAGGTGTTAAACTAGGGCACTTGCTTCGCTTGGACTAGAAGACTCTGGTAATGGTGAAGGGGAAGAATTCCCAACTAACACAAGAAAGATTTCGCTCGAGCTTTCTCACATTGAAAGAGGATTGGTCCAACGGCGGACCCAAATGTTTTCAACTCATATCGGAGAGGGGTGATCAATAGTTCACTTTTTTCCCAATTTATAACCATAAAGAGAGTTTGAGGACCCATGGAAAGGGACTCAAACTCGTGATCTAAGCCACGTCTATGATGCAAGATTTGAACACATTGACTTGTTGAGCTTGTTTCTTTCTACTTGGGGTAAGGTGCATGTCTTATCTTTATGATTTCATTCCTGATGTGAGGTAGGACCCTAATTGAGCTGATTTCGGAGAATAATAAATTCTTTTAGACAGAATAGCCCCATCTTGATGATTTAGTTTCACACTCGGATTTTCTCTTAAAGAAGTCTCACAATCTTGGTATCCACCTTAGCAAAGCTTTGCAACCGATGCCTTACCACTTGGCTATGTCCCACTTCTATTCCTATTTTGACACTAAAAACACGGCTGTGTGCTTTGGCTCTTCGTCAACACTTCGTGCCTCAAACTCTGATTGAGTGCATGGGTACTGCTCCTCTAGCTGACCTGGTCCGATCTGGGAAGAATGCTAGAGAGAACAATCATTAGAAGTACCTCCCCTTCGAGGTACCCAAGGGGTACGGAACATAGGAGGTTGGTCTTTCTCAACGTGGTGTATAGCATGAAAAACCATTCACAAGGTTTCGCTAATCAAGTGTCAATGGTGTGGCACGCGTACTTGATCGAGTCTTTGCCCTTCCCGTGAGACTGAAAGAAGGATTTTATTACCAACGTCGGGAAAGATGGTTATGGAAAGCGTATCATGACATCGTTTATCGCAGTTCATGTGTGGCTGCTCGTTCTTGCCTTTCCTTGTCCAACTGCCAGTGATCGAGCGAAAGATTCATCCTAGTAAATGCAACCGAACTCCTCTTTTTATGGTAGGAAACGTCCTTCTAGTGAACCTGGACGACTTGGAGCTTAATCTCGATCTCAATCTAGACATTACAGTCGATTGCCCCCGTCTTGATCAAGTAATTAAGAGATGAGGCGTCATCCTTCTTTCTTGCTAAGCGGAAACATGTTGTCAATAGTATATTTCACGAATCATTAATCTTATTCTTGCTCACCGAAACTCCTTCGCTTTTGGCTCCTCTCGGAAAGGGCCGGTCTGCTTGGTCAATTCCAAAGCATAGCTGAAGCACCTTTTCGGGGCTAGCTGTCTAAGCTGGAGAAGCGGAATAGGAATAGCGAATGCAGGCACAAGAGAAATGGTAATTGACCTTCTCGGATGAATTCTGTCTTGCCAGGATGTTTTCTAACTCATCTTAGGAGCACACAAATTGGCTAATTCCATCGATATACGTAGTTTGTCTAGATCTCCTCTTTCTCACCCAAACCCACTTGGTAATGACCCCGTTAGCGACTGTGTGATTCAAGCTCTAGCTCTCGCTTTCTTTGCTTATTCCAATACTGGGATGGCCCTATCCATTTTCTTTATATACATCGTTTTTTAGGCCAACATCCGTTCAAAGTGACAAAGATATATTTTAAAACTGGATTCATTTTAAAGAGCGGTTTTCCCTTGATATATGCATATTACTGTTCCATGTTGCATGATTTACTGATATGCTTACATTCTGTTATATATCGCATACATCATGCTTTACGATTTTACGCATTGAGATATGCCGTTTTCATGAGATTTTTGGATTTGAGAACCGTGGTTATTTCAAAGGAAAGTATGTATTGTTTTAAAAACCCGGTTTCTCTTAATATGATATTTCAGTGCGTCTAACATGTGTTTTCTCAGTTCTGAGATTGACATGTTTCACCCGATTCGAGGATGAGGTGGAACCGTCTACGGGTGCATGGTGGACCCGGTGAGGTACTCCGGGGCAAGATGGTCGCAGATGATAGCGTTGAGCCTGGCAGGGGAACACTACCTACCGGTGATAGTATTTGGACTCGGCGGTTTATCCGGAGGATACCGACTGGAGTAGAGAGATGGCATGAGGGCCAATCTGAGGATGTGGCCCCTGAGATATGAGGATTTACGTGTCGATGCTGGACACGGGTTTCATGATATTTCGAGTGTCGGTGTTGGAAACTCAGGTTCCATGATTTGATGTGTCATTGATGGACACACATTCTTTGATATCCTCATATATTTACATGCATATGATTTTATGATGTTTCGAGTGGACGAGATCCTCATGCATAAGGCATTCAATATATTATTGGATGATATCCACTTGCATACTTGCATTTAGTTATTGTTGGCACATATTTACTCATACGGTCACCCTAGATATCATAGTATTACCTTTATGATATAGTTGACCTAGGAAATCATTATTTTATTCGATTTTTACCTGTTGATGTTTTCTACTCACGAGTTAGCAACTCACCCCCGTTGTGCCACAGTTTTGCAGGTTAACCGCTTGGATCGGTAGCGGCATCGTTGGCATACAGCTTGCTTTCGGGTGACTTTCTTAGGTAGGTGGTACATGTTGGATCGTACCACTTTTGTATTTATTTTTTATTTGTATCTAATCAACTCAATCAATCAAAACTAGTATTTGTATAAATAGTAAGACTTAGTGAGACTTGTAGTTGCGAGATTTGAGCGATGGGTTTTATATTCGCTTTCTGGGTTGATGTCTTGCTTTATTCTTTGTCTTTCGTGTTGATCTTCGCCGTTGGGCATCGTATACTTTTTTTATTACTTGCGTGGTTGTGAATCCGCCGTTTGGCGAAGAGCTAGCTCCCGCTTGGGGATGCCTTTTATATTATCTTATATTTGTGGTTTTGGATCAAAATATACAAGGGAGGTGCTGCCAATATTTTTAAAAGACAAACATGTTTTACAACAAGTCGGATAAACTTGCATTTCTCATGTTCCCTTTTCTATGCATTTAAGAAAACACTTTCCTTCATTATACCTTATTTCAAAACGGCACCTCCTTTAATTCTTTAAAAAAGGTTTAGATTTCTGGGTTTCAGCTTACTTGGATTGCGTTAGGCATTTAGACGTTGCGTGATCTAAGTGCTGGTCACGAGCTAATATTTCGGGTCGTGACAACGTTGGTATCATAGCGCTAGGTTTAACCTTTGTTCGAGTTTATGTTTGACTATGTGGAGTCTGGGGCGTAGATATTTCGGAACCTAGGCTTCACCTTACGGAACTTAGACTCGGACAGGGGGGTATTAAACCCGAACTTTCGTTACATAAGCTGACCCTGATTGATGGAGCAGGTAGCTTGAGTAGAGTAACGTACCGTACGTATGTTCCGCGACATATTTATAATATGATACTCCACTTAAGAAACCTTAGGATGCATATATATTAAGATCTTTGATTTTATTTGTTTTCATGATCATACTCTTGTTGATTCAATTCCTCCTTATGATCATGTATCCAGTTTGGGATCTGTCGATTCCTTTCATTCCATTGATATGGTTTCATCGATACATGCTTGTGGTTCCTGTTACCATGGTTTGAGTGCAGATTGAGCTACTGCTAGTGTTGCGGTCAGGACGATCTCGTCATGGACGAGGACTGACCATCGTGTTTTCTGGTGACACGAGAACGTCTCGATTTTTGTATTGGTGTTGTGAGTTCTCGTTTGAGGGGAGTGTTCGGTTTTGCACCGTATGAACGGGCAGTTGATAGAGGCTGCCAGTTATGCGAGGACTGTTGATGTACAGCATACCTCAGAGATTTTGATGTCATCTACCGTGTGGACAGATGACCCAGCTATTGCTGAGATTGATGTGATGTCGCTTCCAGAGCTTATGAGCTGAGATCGCTGGAGCTTTCAGGAAGAGATACGACAGATGATAGCTAGTCTATCTTAAGTTCAGAGATGAAGAGAATTCACAGGTTGTCTAGGCGAAGTTCAAAGTTCGAACGAATGTAAGAAACCCATTTTTCCAAGTTTAAAGTATTCGGCAAAACATGAAAGTAATTCTGTGGACCCTCTAGAAGAATGAAACCATAACTCGACATGATGACCATGGAACCACTTTTGAACCTTAAGGTTTGCGGCAGTTTAGCGGTGCCATCAGTGAGACTTGGGTTTGCCCTTCTACGGTTGGTCCATAGGTACTGTGGCGTGCACTAGATATTATTAAACTGTGCTCAAGTGTTGAGCTTTCGGGAAATTATGGGACATTGACAAATCGAACGAAAAGTTTAACGTCGTCTGGATATTATGTGATAGGAAACCAGTAAGTAGACCAGCTTCAGATAGAAGACCTCACCCAGATGCGTTATGAGTTGATCGAGAACGGACGAGTATTGAGTATTCCTCCGATGGTATGGACGAGTTCCCGGGCACGTTTTTGGTTAGAGATCTTCTACAGAGTGATGAAGATACCGAGTTCATGATTTCGAGTCTGTGTGAGAGACTCTGGATTGACGATAGCCGAGACAATTGAAGTATGCAGATAGCATGACGTGACGTCGAAGCAGATGATAATAAATACGAGTGGAACAAGAGGTTCGTGCGAGATGTCAATGAGCTGTCGCTACTCCCCGCTGAGATTAAAGATCTGATATGTATACAAAGGCGTGAGATACGACCAGTTCCCGAGGAAAAGCTGTGCTGAGAACGCAGATGTCCAGAAAGCGATAAGAAGATTAGGCAAGAGTACCAGCCTCCGTATAGTTCGGCATAGGCATGATCGGAAGAAACCCGGAGCAGGTTCTTTCCAGGACACTGCTGCAATAAGATTTGCACCCAGGATCGGATGTGTGACATGTATTCAGAGGACAAAAGGCCGATGCCAGTGATGTGCTGCTTTATGAGTGGTCATACTAATTGGCCAAGAGTTGACCAGAGAAGTGCCAGAACGGAATCGTTTCCGTTAGCACACCGGACGGACCGATGAGCCGATGGATTGCAAGATTGATAATCCATAGATAAATGAGGACCCAGAGATAGAGGACTCCAGACTGTGAGCAGAAGGCAAGCGGATGTTCTTGCTCTGCCAGTTTTGGTCGCACCAATATTTTTCGACATTGTAGGCGGTGTACCTCAATGTCATTTGCTGCGATTTGCGTTGTGATCCGAGTATCACGATTATATCGCTTGGATTTGAGTTTTGATGATGACTTTTATGATATTGATTTCGTGCACCATTGCTGCACCTATTGGGTAATTACATTTTCGTGCATAGTTATTGCACTTGATATATGTTTTTATATACCGTTGTGTTGGTTTATAATTTGTGCATATCTATTGCACTTGATATTTATTTTGTGCCTTGGCTTCACATGTTTATGATTTCCTGGATTTTATACGGTTGATTTGATTTTATGCGTGTGGTACGCACTCGATTTGATCTTGCACTCGGTATAGCTTATATGTGCTTGGAGTGCAATGATACGTGTTTTATGCACGCAGTTGCACACGTTTATGATTTTATACACCTTGGTACACTCGGTGTTGCTTTTATGCACTTGAGTTATTGTTTGGTATTTTGTGCATTTGATGCACCAGATTTGTATTTTTGTGCATTTGTTACACCAGACTTATATTTTTCGTACATGCTATTGCACTAGATGCTTTTTACGGACCTGATGGATGCACTTGATTTGGATTTTCGCGCATGATATGGGATGTGATTTTTTGCACACCGGATGCACTCGATTGAGATTTTCGTGCACAATAGATGCACCAGATATTGTTGTCGTGCACACCCGTTGCACTGGACAGATGCTTTCGTGCACACCCGTTACACTTAGTTTTTCTTGGTGAATATTGTGGCACTAGTGTTTGGATTTGATTTCCATGCGCACCAGACGCATGTGATTGTTGGATACGCTTTTTGAGGCTGATTTTTCTTTTGAGCACTTTGTTTTCATGTTGGGCACTATATTGTGTAGTAGCCAAACATGACTGATCTGAGGACAGTACCTGAGTATTTTGCATGCATTAAAAAGTTTGATAAGAGGTTTTCAAAAATGAGTTATAGTCTCACTGTTTCCTACATGTCTGTGAGCGACACAAACGTTATAAAGGAAAACATTTCGGGATATTTAAAAAACAGCGGAACGTATAATTTGAGCAAAAACATATACAGGTATATTTACTCCTTTACAATGAGTGTCCGCCTCTTGTGACGTGAGTTACGCATCACACGGAAATTCAGGAAAGACTTTGCATGTGTTTTATTCAGTTTTGAGATTTTTCCAAAGATGCGTACTATATAGGTATTATATTATTTGACTAATGTATATTGGATTTCAGATGTGGATTTCGAGATATGTATCTCCACAGTAATTCCGATGATATGCATGCAAATTCGATGATTTGCGTGACGCTTGACGGAGTTCGATTTTGAGTTTTATATTCGTTTTCAGTCGCATGGGATGCGCTGTGGCTTTCTATATCTTCCATGGTTTCGGAGCCCCGTCGATTAGAGTTGATTACTGAAATGTTTTAGTATTTGGGGGTTTAAATTTAAATTCGGGGACCGAATTTCTTTAAGGGGGAAGATTGTAACATTTCAGAAAATATAAAATATTGATTTTGGAATTTAATATTAAAATAATATATTTCGCGAAAACTACCCGATTTGCGAAATTGGGGTTTTCGTAAAAAGGTATAAATATATACCAATAATTATGAAATAATTGGAGATTAAAACGATTTATTCATTTAAAAATATATTTATCGGATTTGGCATTTTTAAAATTTATTATATGCAGTTTGAATAAAAACCCGATTAGTGCATTGCTAATCGCGACTAAGCCAAATTCGTGTTTATACAGTTTTCCATGGTTAATGCACCGTGTCATGTCGCATTTTATTACATGTTATTTCTTATGTTGTTTTGGGGTATTATGTGTTGTGGTTTTAAAATTTAAAAAGAAAAGAAAATGAAAAGAGTAAAAGGGTAAATAGTTGAGTGAGGGTGAGAATATGAGAGGAGAGAGAGGGAGGGCAGCCATATTCTTTCCTCCCCATTTCTTTTCTTCTTCTCCCACTTCATCATCACATTCCCTCCACCTTCACCCTAAGAAAATCATCTCAAATTCTTCATCCAAACCCTATACCCCATTCACAAAAGATGATCCCCACTTCATTTTCTACACTTTGGACCAAGAAAAGTTGGATTTTGATGACTCGGGAAAGCTAGTGTCACGACCTGAAGGTACAGAACGTGACCGATACTTAAATTACGAAGCGTCTAGATGCGCAACGTAATCTAAGTAAGCCAAACCCCAGAAATCTAATCCACTTAAAAGAAGTAAAGGAAAACTTGTTTAAAAGAAACATCAAATTTCTCAAAAAATTTGGCAGGGTCTCCTTTCTAAAAACTGCCCTAAAACGGGTACAAATAAAAATATATACATAAGCAACAATAAAAAGGCATCCCCAAGCGGGAGCTAGCTCTTCGCCAATTAGCGGTCACAACCACGCAAGCAATATAATATACAATGCCGAAAGGGCGAGACTTAAAACTCAAAAGAAAACCAAATCCAACAAAAACCATAATAATACAAGCGCGACTCTAAGGTCGAAATAAAAACAACTGGTCTTCTAAATCTATCATGTAATACAAGTCTGGTTGATGGAGCTTACTAGATACAAATGAAATAATAAAAGTACAACGGCGGTCCTGATACAAGTGAACCAACCTACCAAGCAAATCACCCTGAATGAAATGACGTGCTAGCAAGCCGCCAAGGAAACCTGTACATCGAAACCTGTAAGAAAATTTGGCACAACGGGGGTGAGTTGCCAACTCGTGAATAGAAGACATCTGCGAGTAGAAATCTTATGCACGATGCTCTCCAAGGTCATAATAATATATTTAATATAACACTAGTCACCTAGTAGTGGCAGGGTAATAATCTATGCGTAAGTGCAAAGCTTAGTGCTCGTGTCAGTGCCTCAAGTAGTGACATGTCTTGTGTATGAGTATGCATGCACCATGAATGTAAAACAATCATCCTTGAAATCTGGATATATCTGTATAAGAAATCTTTAACTTTTATCATAGTAATTTTTTTTATGGTAATCCGAAACATCATCAATGAAATCCATGGAAATACGTGTCAAGCATCGACACAAAACATGTAAATCTCAAGTCTCAATACCTCATAGTCTCAATATCTCATAGTCTTAAAATCTCGGGCTCCGTCAGTCCGGATCGGCCCATATCATCACATCTCACGACAACGGTCGGTATCCTCCGGATATCCGCTGCGCCAGACATCACCGGTAGGTAGTCTTCTCCTGCCAGGCTCATCGTCTACAACTCGAGCTTCTTTCCCCGGGGTACCATACCGGGCCCACCATGTACCCGAGACGATTCATCCACTCCTCGAATCGGGTCTCGAAATCCAACATAAAACATGAAATCTCATGGTGGACGACACATACATCACAAGAAAATCGCAACTTGTATTTTAAAATGAGAGGGGGAGATAGAGAAGTTTTTTTATATATATATTCTTGCGGTTTTCCCTAAAATCCAGAAATCTCATAGAAATCCAAAATCCCAAAATCTTGGGTATGTAAATAGTGAGTATCGGCATAAGCCCTACAATACTTCATGATAACATAAAAATGTGAATGCATGAAGTGTCTAAGTAATAAATGCAATGTCTAAACTAGCACATGAGAATAATCACACAATATTATATTGGTCTAGTAATTGGCTGATTATATCAATAAAAGATAATATGTTCTAAAGTGTACGTGACATGGTAATTACCGATGATGATGTGTGTGAGCCGGCAAATAAGTGTACGTGGAACATGCGCATCATCGGTAATGGTGCTGGTGTCCTAACAGGCAGAGTTTCATATTAGCTAAAGAAACATATGTGTGAACATGCAATGCGATGAATACAATATGAATATAACAATGAATGTGGAGTAAACGCATAACTAGAAAATAACTACTAATTACGAGTCATACAGATTGTTGTTTTGAAGAAGCACGAATCGTGGTTTTTAGAAAATTAGGGCTACGGGGTTTTTAAGATAAGATATGTCTTTTGAAAAATCCGTAGTATCGCTCAGGTTGTCTTAAAAATGAGCACGATTCGTTAGTTTTTAAAACGAATATGACTCGAGCCTAAACAAAAATCTACCTAACCAACTAAAGACACTAGTCGAAAGGTAAGAAAATCCTCCTAAAGTCTGAGTCGGTATCTCTAGTAGTCGGCGATCCAGCCTCAATGGCGTCACGTACGTAATACGACTTCTTCGAGTCAAGAGTGCGGATCAGTCATCACATTTATGCCTCATACGGTAAAATCCATCGTACGGCATCCTAAAATCGGGTTCGGGTCAACTATCACATATATACATCATCATTCGTATAGTATCGTCATCAAACAATATCATGATCAAGGGTACAGTACTAAATCGCGTACATCCCAATATCATCAACATATATTATCGTCTGTGTAAATATCCATCGTCAATTTATCCACTAAAATATCATATCACGATTAAGTCACAAATTACAATCCGGGTTCTATTCTAGAGTCTCGTACATTCCAATGTCATCAACACATATTAACGTTTATATAAATATATTTTATATAATCTCATTACCCAACGATCCACTACTATCATAACACATCTCATGTCATAACTCGATCATATATCCAATAAATCACGGCATCAAGCCTAGTCATATCGACTCATCCCCATGTATCATATAATCTCCTCATATCACAGGTATATGTTGTATATATATATGTACCTACACACATTCCTATACACACACGCGCGCACATATACACCAAGTCAAGTTTATGTGTGTGCGTGTGTGTGTGTCTACGAATTCCCTCCAAGACAGTCATCCTCTGGTTAAGTCTTTCTAAATAAGTCTAGTCCAACCTAAAGTCTTCAATAGGACCCTACTCACCAAGAATCTAAGGTCACGTCTGACTTCCTAATAAAAGTACGTAATAACCTTATTCTACATGTCACGACCCGAAAGTACGGAACATGACCGGCACTTAGGCTACGAACGTCTCAAGGCGTACGTGCTCTAAGTAAGCCGAGCCCAGAAATCCAAACCAAGAAAAGTAGTGGAGTGAAGGAAAAACCATATGTAAATCAACCAGTTTGCAACATAATATACAACGCCTAAAGGTGAGGATCACAACAGAAAAGGGAACTCAACAGCGTGAAACCCAGAGAAATATAACGTGCGACTCTAAGGTCGAAAGAATGATCAATACTGGTCTTTATCTCAATTAAGTACATGTTTGGTTGATGGAACTTCTAGATACAACTGAAATATAATATACAAGGTATAATGATGGGTACGATACAAATAAACCCACCTACTAGCAAGTCACCTGAAAGAAGCTGTGCCCGCAAAGCCGTAATGAAACCCGTACTGTAAAACCTGCAAGAAACTGGGGCACAACGAGGGTGAGTTGCCAACTCGTGAATAGGAAACATCTACGAACAGAAAATTGTATGTATGACGCAATCCTAGGTCATACGATCATAATATATAATCCTCAAATATATAATCAGCATTCTATAACAAGGACTAGGGTAACTATCTAACCCAAATGTAATCCCATGTACCCGTGTCAATGTCAGTGCCTCAGGTATCAATGTATCATATGGATGATGTATGAATGCAGGAAAAGTATTATCAATGTGATCAAAGACTGTATGTGATCAATGTCTGTATATAAGTGGATCCCTGTCACGTCCCGAAAGTACGGAACATGACCGGCACTTAAACTACGAGACGTCTTGAGACGTACGTAATCTAAGTATGCCGAAAGCCCATAAATCCAAACCAAGAAAAGTAGTAGAGTGAAGGAAAACCGATTTAAAACAAGTAGTTTTAATAGCATAAGCCGAATTATGCGGTTTTAAAAAAAAACATCAAATATTACCTGAAAATTTCGGTAGAGTCTCCTTTGTAAATACTGGCTCACAAACGGGATACAACATGAATAATATACGAAATCAATAAAAAGGCATCCCCAAGCGGGAGCTAGCTCTTCGTCAATCGACGGTCAAAACCACACAAGCAATATAATATACAACGCCAACGGTGAGGATCAAAACTCAAAAGGAAACTCAAAACAAGAAGAATCCACAGAAATATAACGCGCGACTCTAAGGTCGAAAGAATAACATCACTGTCCCTATCTCAAAAATAAATACATGTTTGATTGATGGAACTTCTAGATACAACAGAATAATGATATACAAGATATATAATGGGCGTACGATACAAGTAAACCCATCTACTAGCAAAACACCCGAAGGAAACTATGCCCGCAAAGCCGTAATGAAACCTGTACGGCAAACCTGCAAGAAACTGGGGCACAACGAGGTTGAGTTGCCAACTCGTGAATAGAAAAACATCTACGAAAATAAATCTCAAAAATAACGCAATCTTAGGTCAATGATCATAATATATCCTCAAATATATAACCAGCAACCCATAACAATGGTTAGGACAAATATCTAACCCAAGTGTAATTCCATGTGCCCGTGTCAATGCCTCAGGTAGCAATGTATCATATGGATGATGTATGAATGCATGAAACAGAATGCATGTGCTGAAGAAAACTGCTTTCATAAATCAGTGAGATTTCTGTATTTTAAAAGTGAGGTACCATAAATGAAATCAGCATAAAACAGTGCCCAGCATCGACACAAAACAAGTGTCCAAATATCTCGATATCTCTGTACCTCAATATCTCAAAATCTCAATATCTCAATCACAATATCTAGGGCGCCGTCAATCCAGACCGGCCCCTACCATCTATCTCAAGATCACGACGGTATCCTCCAGATATCCGATGCGTCCGGTAAAATCACCGGTCGGTAGTGCTCCCCTGCCAGGCTCAACGTCAACAACACGACCTTCTCTCCCTGAGGTACCGCACCGGGCCCACCATGTACCCGAAAAGGTTCATCCATCTCCTCGAATCGGGTCTCGAATTCCATCAGCAAACTCATGGTGGACGACTCATACATCATGGGAAAACCACATTTTTTTTATTTAAAAAGAGAGAAAGCAGTTTATATATGTTTTGCGGTTTTCCTCCAAATCCAGAAAATATCATAGAAATCCGAATCATCAAAAGCATGTAAAACCATGAATATAAGCATGAGCATCCATGAATACGGTGTAGGGTTCCTAGGCACTCTAATGAGGTCTCACAAGGCATCAACCATGCCAATTTCAAATTTTACGGATGCCTACAAACCCTAATACGGATCGTTGGCTAGAGATTAGGCGAATCAAGCAACTAGTTAACAAATTAACTAAGTGAACGGAAATATAACCTTTGTAGATCCGGTCATCCACCTCCACGGCTCCGTGATGAAGTCCTCTCCTCTGTCCAAATGAAATCCCGGGCTCAAGCGTCGGCTTCATCGGAGAAATGGGCGGGCAAGGTCGTCGGCTTCGTGCCGAAGATGATCTATGTCGAGGCATCGCTAGATCAAGCTCCCACTTCACCAAGTCTTGAAACTTGTGAAGAAAACACACTCTACTACTTGGCAAGAGGTAGAGGATGAAGAAATAGGAAGTGGGTTCACTTTAGAATTGGATTTCTCACTCATTTCTTCAATTCACCATTGATGAAGTCAAGCATTTTTTATTGAAGAAGATGAAGAAGAAGAAGAAAAGAATATGATAAGTCTTTTAAAAAGTAAAATAATATGAATACTTATCATATCCTAACCCTATTTAAGTGTAGAGAATAGACCATGGTTTGTTTAAATAGTTAGGGTTAAGCATGAAGACAAAATGGTTACAAAGTCAAACCTTCATGAAGATTCAACTACAAACAAAGAAAGCCACCATTTTCTCTTTATTCTTTCCAAAATAAATAAATAAATAAATAAGAAAGGAAAACAAAACCCTAATCATTAACTAAACCATGGTTTAATCTTTACACTTAACCAAGTTAACATGTATCATCAAACATTATACAATCAAGTGCACAAAAGTATATCACATATACAACTTGTGCAAAGCAAGCGAGAAAATCCATTTAAAGTGAACCAATACTAGTTAATGCAAAGTAATATATCAAATATATAATTATACATTAAATCATTAAATCAACACTTGATTTAACGATCCGGTCATATCGCATATAACCGACTGGTATCCTATGTATCGGCTTATCGAATCAATACTTGATTCGATAACTAGGTTATATCGCATACAACCAATCGATACATTCATCGCGAGAATAGAATACGGTATCACATACACGCATTATTATCGTTCCCGCACATATCTCATATGCGCTCCTATTTCGTTTTGCTTGAGCCAGGAAACCTCTGTGTAGGACTCTAGAGACTCGTCAATACGCCGGCAGCAGGTGATGATCATATCAAACACCCACAAGCCGCAAGCGGTCTTCTAAACGTAACGGCCACCCGGGTATTGAGCGATGAGAAGATCGACGAGCAAGCCCGCTCACACTCCTGTGAATCCAACCAGTAACACTTACCGTACAGTCCGGTCTGATCGTCTGATATGTCGCACATCTCGCCTAGGGGTGGTAAACGTCAGACCCCAATAGCTCGATAAGTCGTGTCGATATGAGGTCTATAACAGTTCGAGAAACTACTGGTAACACTTACCAGTAAATCTCAGCAACCATGGCCAGGGATTTCCGGTTATAGCCAATCGAACACAGCGCAACATCAACTCCCTATACCGGGAGAGACGAATCCCCTCCTATCGCTCATTGCCTCCATGTGATTCGGGACTGTACCCAAAAACCACCGTTTTGCACGCCCTCTTGGACGTGGTAAGGTGGAAATCAAAGCACAGTGGGAACCACACAAGACTCTATGATGATCTCGGGTCAACAAACTACTCTGTACCAGTGTCACCAGAGAACTGCTATCTGACGTAAGGTATAATACCATCTGGGAGTTCTCGGCGAGTCCGTCCAGTGTACCCAGTCTCTACTGAGCACCCGTATATCATCTCTGATGTCAAACATCAATGGATATGGGATCATCCATCGCCCATCTGTATGGGTCGAAATGGTATACGCTAGTCTACTCTGGTATATCGATGCCCCGTCTCGATATACCCACGACTAGGGACTTTGAAGGATGTACTTATGGACTACCATGTCCCCACTAATATGATCCGCATCATAGTCCAGGTAGTCAAGTACACATCCTAAGGGCTTTACCAACATGTAACAGAGAGACAATCAATGTACACGTTAAAGTAAAGAGTAACCAGATAGCATACTATCATGTCGAGCAAGAAAGTCCTCCCTATATATATCCCAGCATCCACTACAATATACATCCAATGTACAGTAATGGCCTCTAGGGCATACATATAACTAACATATGGCATATAATGAACAACAGTATGCACGAAGTGACAGGTAACAACTATAATGTTTAAACTAGCATATAATGCAAGCAACCAATCATCATGTCAAAACTACTAGTTAACAAGCTAATTTAGGCGATAATATTTTCTAAGGTGTGCGTGACATGGAAATTACCGATGAAGATGTGTGTGAGCCGGCAAGCAAGTGTACGTGGTACATACGCATCATCGGTAATGGTGCTGGTGTCCTAACAGTATGATATCAACAATGCAATATGAAATTATAATATAAGTATGCGATGCGAAGCGAACAGTAATAATGAGCGGGAGCTAAATACTAAACACAATGATAACTAATCTGCATTACCCTAATATAAATCCTACAAATGGTGCCTTTTGAAATAACACGAATCATGGGGTTTTTAAAATAGAGGCTACGGTGTTTTTATGAAAAGATGCGTCCTTTGAAATATCTGTAGGATCCCTTGGGCTGTCTTTTAAAATACCCACGATTCGTTAGTTTTTGAAATAGGTAAGAATCGAATCTAATCTAACAACTAAACTAAACTAAAGGACTTAGTTAACAAGCTGGACTGCATGTGAGGAAACCGCCTAATATCTGAGTCGAAACATATACATACCTGTATATATATATTAGTCGGTGATCCCGCCTCAATAATATCATATCTGATACCATATCTATAACCAGACATCCCAAGTCAAGAATGCGGATCAATCATCAAAATATAGCTCGTACGTAAATCCGTCGTACGGCATCCCCAAATCTGGGTACGGGTCAATACCACATTCATCATACTATTCACCTGGTATCCTCTTTAACAAATATCATGATCAGGGTACTAATCTACGTCTAGTACAATACTGATACCGCCTAAGTATGCATGGACGTGTGTGAAACACTACGTCAAGGACCCGCTACAACGTCATGTCGTATCTCAAATACGAACCCTGCTATATCACCGATCTCATGGCCTCAAATCAAATCTCATCGACTCATCTTAAATCCCAAGTACTATCCTCATTATCCATGCATGCGTATATGAATGTACAAATGCATAGTCCCATACCCACGCATATATACATATATACACATCCCAATCTGCGCACAAGAAAGTAAAGTATGCAAGTCTGTGTGTGCGTATGTAGGTATAACAACTACTCTAGGGTTTCGAAACTAACCCAAAGGTACTCCATGAACACATAAACATAACATGAATGAATATTCTTGTATCTTAAAACACCTATATAAACATATATATATGAGCTACACTACGGACTGCAGGGGTGCTATACGTCATCTACCCGACTTCTCCCCGTAGATATAAATCTACTCACCTAGTCCTCGATCGCCGGTGCCGACGTCGCCACGCGCTTGCTTGTCGTCTCGAAGTCCACATGGGGGTACCTACATATCACAATGCATCGTATCGCATTAAAATCCGACTCATGACTAAAACGACACACGAATCCCACATAAGTCAAAACCTATGGTTGCTTTCACAAATCAACTCAAACACCCTCGACATCGGCGTACAAACGCCGATTGATCGAGAAAATATCAAACGTACCAATCATGGTTTCAAAAATCACTAATTATATATGAAATAGGATTTAAATCATCAAAACATCAAAATTAATCAATTCGTTTTATTTCTCAAAAACCTAGTTAGCAAAAATTTTCGTTTTAATTCGAAACTCGATGTTTCAACAAAACTAATGCCCAATATATTCACTAAATATCTTAATTAGGTCATATAAACCACTTCTATATTTTTATGACACTAATTGGTAAAAATTCAAAAATTCTAGTTTGCAATTATCCAATTTTAACAATTTTATTGCAAAAATGCCCAAAAAACAATCTAGCTTGGATTTGCATATACTAAAATATTAAACCACAATTTATAATGTTAATAATATGATAAAAACCCTAACCATATTTTTAATCTCACATTCTAATTCAATTTTTAAAAAAACTAGTAAGCAAGAATACTAGAAAATTGACGCAACCATCGCGGATTTGCGACAAAAAGATTACAATCTAGTATGAACAACCAATCCACACTACAAGAAATCTACCACACTCAAATAATCCTCATGCAATGCTTCATTTCCCATTTCTAAAATCAACCCTTCTCTTGATTTTTTTATAAACTAGCAACAACAACAATTTCACACTTTAAATAACTAATTTAGCATATACTAGCTACAATTTAACCATTAGATAGAAATTATACCTCCAAGTTTGAAACACTAGGTTGCTCTAGCCACCAAAGACACCTCCTTTTTCCATTCTTTAAACCAATTTGGGTATGAGGAGGGATAGAATTAGGATTTGCTTTGAATTTGTGAAGAAATTGTGCATTTTTTTGTGGATTTTGTGATGAAATTGGAGTGAAAAAGAGATGAAAAATTGGGGAAAATAAGAGGGGCAGCAGCAACAGAAGGAGGAGCTCGAAAATTTTCTGGGAAAACAAGTGTGTGGGTTGGTGCAGGTGTGTGTGGATATTTCCCAAGTCAATATAACCCCTTTTTAAGTCAACAATGCCCATGCTTCCTTTTTCTTTTTAATTTCTTTTTCTTTTGTTGTGAGGAAAGAGTGGGGACTTGGGGGATGCTGTGGGGGAGGCTTGGACAGTGAGGGAGTGGGTGAGTGGTGGGTTAGGGTGAGTGAGTGAGTGAACACATAAAAGATAAACACCACACCCCAACATCAATTTACACTAATATCACTATTTAAACATTTTTCTTCAATAATTTCTAAACCGTTTTGGCAAACGATTTCGTTTCAAAAACCACATGATAAAATTTTATTTAAAGTTTTATGATGCACCAAATTTGTTTCAACTCATTCCAATTTGTAATTTTCCCTAAGTAAATATATTAGTGACGGCTTAAAATAATATTAAAATAATTAATTTCGGAAAATTTTTCAGAAAATTTGAAATTTCATCAGTGGATCAATATACACCAAATACTAGCAATTACATAGCTAGAATATGTATATTTAATTTTATAATCAAGATATTTGTATTTTGACTTTTTACAGAAACCCCCCTTATTTTACCGTTTTATCGAAATTTCACCGAAACGATTTTCAAAACGTTACAATCTTCCCCCCTTAAAGAAATTCGGTCCCCGAATTTAAATTAAAACTCCCCCCAAATACTAAAATATTTCTGCCAAAACCATCAAATCGCCGGGGCTCCGAAATCATAAATACATAAACGCATCATAGTGCAATGCATGCGCATGAGTAATGAGTAGATAACTCGAAATCAAAACTCCGTCAAGCATCCCGCAATCATCGGAGTCAAGGTGAAGACACGAATGCCAAATCTCAAGCAAGACCGATATGCTATAAATCGGAACTATACATGTAAATATCAGGAGGAAATGCATGCCAAATCCTTTAAGTTGCTGTGCAATGCACATAACACTGCACAGTGGCGGACGTCTATCATAAGAAAATAACTATATACATATATACCTTTGTTTGAAATGTACGTTCCACCATTTTGGGAAACAATTTAGAAGGGTTTTCCTTGTTTTTAACGTTTCGCGTCATATCAGACACGTAGGTAAATACTGAGACTATAGCTCACTTTTTGGAATTCCCTTCAATAGCTATCAATGCATGCAAAATACATTCAGGTACTGTCCTCTGACTAGTCCTGCTTAGTACGAAAACACATCGCGATTATCATAAAAAAAACGTACTGCTCTATAAGAAATCAATCCCAAAATACGCGTATGAATGCTACGTGCGTCTGGTGCGCACGACAATCAAAATCCATATACGTGCCATACAAGGGCACAGAAACAAGATCTAAGTGCATCGGGTGTGCATAAAGCATCTGTCGTAGGCAACGTGTGTGCCTGACAGCAAAATCAGGTGCATCTGACATGCACGAAAAAAATCTCGATTTAGTGCATCTGGTGTGCACCAAAATCGCATCTCAAGACATGCGCTCAACATGCGCAAAAACCCAAAACCAGGGGCATCCATCATGAACGAAATCATGAAATCCAATATCAAGCGCCGAACATGCGCAAAATCAAATCAGGTGCACAAGGTGCACAAAACAAATATCGAGTATCACAATCGAAATCGAAGTCCAGTGCATCTAAGTGCACAAAAGGCGTATCACTGCACTGCAAGCATATATAAACTATACAGAGTGCAGGAACCAAATCGTGTGCGTGCATACGCACAAAATCAACTCAAATGTATAAAACCGTAAAATCACAAACATGTGAAACCAAAGCACGAAAACGATATCAAGTGCAACACTGTGCAAAGATCGTAAATCCTCAATCATCAAAATCAAATCATGCGAATAAATCACCCAAAACATCCAAATCAATAATGGAGGAATAGTACCGCTCAAGCGCATCCTCTAAGAATCTCGAGCCAACTGTCGCGGTCACTAGTGGGACGTCTCGTCGATGATCATGAACTCTGGCCAGCTGGTGTGCGTAACAATGACCACTCCTGGGTCAAGGTCTTCACTGTGAATTACCAATCTCTCGGTCCATCGGCTCATCGGCCCTGTCAGGTGTGCTAACGGGGATGATCCCGTTCTGGCACGTCTCTTGTCATCTCCTGGTCAATCATCGCGACCACTCGTAAGACAGCATATCACTGACGTCGGCCTCTGGCTCTCTGAATGTATGTGACACATCTGATCCTGGGTGAAAGTATCATTGCAGCAGTGTCCTGGAAGGAATCCTGCTCACGGTCTCTTCCATGTCTCGTCTCTGCCAACTGTCCGGAAGTCATCGTCCTTTCCTATATCTGCATCTTGCTCTGGAACGGCTGCATACCCATCGCGACTCCTTCTGTAAGGTATATCCAGTACTCTGCCTCGGCATGCGCATCGCATCTCTGATGTCGGCGGAGGGGAACGTCATCATATCCAGATCTTGTACGAACCTCTTACTCCATTTTTCTCTAATGTCGACCGCTTCGGACTCGTCTCGTCGTGGCTGCATGGACTGAGCTCCAACGGCTATCCTCGTATCGGGAGTCTCCCAAGAAATGCATCTCACCACTTAGCATTCGAATTAAGTCGAACCATCCAATCGATTGTCAAAACCTCATAATCCCCCAAGGGCTCAACATCTTGGGGACAGTTTAATAGTATCGAGTAGATACCACAGCATCGGTGGTCCAGCCGTAGAAGGGAAAACCCAAGCCTCACTAATGGCGCCATGGAACTGCCGCAAACCCAAAGGTTCAAAGGCTTTCACACGGTCATTAAGTCGAGTTAGGGTTTCATTCTTCTAGAGGGTCCAAAGAATTGCCTGCATGTCTTTCCGAATACTTTAAACATGGAATAATAGGTTGCTGACATTCGATCGTCTCTGTCGACTCTCAACGTCTCCGCGTGAAGTCGTCTCTAGCTGGAATCAATCTATCTGATGACCTCGCATCGGGGTAGCGAACGAACTGCATGTCCTAGTCATTCATCCTCGGTGACTAGCAACCTTCTATCATCTCTTTGTACAACCCGCACTGCAATAGCTCCAACATCTGGGGCGATATCTCGTCGTTCGCAGCAACAACTGGCTCACTCGTCTGCACGCTGAACAGTACCTCGATCATCATGAATAAGCAATACATCAACGGTCATCAAAATCTGGCTGGCCTCTATCAGTGGCTCAATCCTCTGGTACTGATCGGCACAACCGAGTAATCTCATACAACGATCCATCAACTCATAGCGCGAAAACATAATAAAAAGACACATCTATGCAATCGTGTATCACCGGAATTATGCCCTGGCCAGTCCTCGTTCGTAACGAGCTCGTGCTGACCGCAACTCTAGCCGTAGCTCTCCCTGCCCGTAATCGTGGCAGCAAACCATAACTGGAACCGATGAGGCTAGATTGGAATGAATATAATACTGAGCAAAGAAATGCACATCCTAAGGCTCCTTAAGTGGAGTGGCGTATCGTAAGTATGCCGCGGAACATACCCACAGTACATCACTCTACTTTAGTCACCTATTCCATCAACCAAGGGTCATCCTACGCTCCGAAGGTAAAACCTAAAGCTCTGATACCAACTTTGTCACGTCCCGAAAGTACGGAACATGACCGGCACTTAAACTACGAGACGTCTTGAGATGTAAGTAATCTAAGTAAGCCGAAAACCCAGAAATCCAAACCAAGAAAATTAGTAGAGTGAAGGAAAACCAATTTAAAACAAGTAGTTTTAATAGCATAAGCCGAATTATGCGGTTTTAAAAAACATCAAATATTACCTGAAAATTTCGGCAGAGTCTCCTTTGTAAATACTGGCTCACAAACAGGATACAACATGAATAGTATACGAAATCAATAAAAAGGCATTCTCAAGCGGGAGCTAGCTCTTCGTCAATCGACGGTCAAAACCACACAAGCAATATAATATACAACGCCAACGGCGAGGATCAAAACTCAAAAGGAAACTCAAAACAACAAGAATCCACAGAAATATAACGCGAGACTCTAAGGTCGAAAGAATAACATCACTGTCCCTAGCTCAAAAATAAATACATGTTTGGTTGATGGAACTTCTAGATACAACAGAATAATGATATACAAGATATATAATGGTGGTACGATACAAGTAAACCCACCTACTAGCAAATCACCCGAAGGAAACTATGCCCGCAAAACCGTAATGAAACCTGTACGGTAAACCTGCAAGAAACTGGGGCACAACGGGGGTGAGTTGCCAACTCGTGAATAGGAAAACATCTACGAAAAGAAATCGCATAAATAACGCAATCCTAGGTCAATGATCATAATATATCCTCAAATATATAACCAGCAAACCATAACAATGGTTAGGGCAAATATCTAACCCAAGTGTAATTCCATGTGCCCGTGTCAGTGCCTCAGGTAGCAATGTATCATATGGATGATATATGAATGCATGAAATAGAATGCATGTACTGAAGAAAACTGCTTTCATAAATCAGTGAGATTTCTGTATTTTAAAAGTGAGGTACCATAAATGAAATCAGCATAAAACAGTGCCCAGTATCGACACAAAACAAGTGTCCAAATATCTCGATATCTCTGTATCACAATCTCTGTACCTCAATATCTCAAAATCTCAATATCTCAATCACAATATTTAGGGCGCCGTCAATCCAGACCGGCCCCTACCATCTATCTCAAGACCACGACGGTATCCTCCGGATATCCGACGCGTCCGGTAAAATCACCGGTCGGTAGTGCACCCCTGCCAGGCTCAACGTCAACAACACGACCTTCTCTCCCCAGGGTACCGCACCGGGCCTACCATGTACCCGAAACGGTTCATCCATCTCCTCGAATCGGGTCTCGAAATCTATCAGCAAACTCATGGTGGACGACTCATACATCATGGGAAAACCGCATTTTTTTTATTTAAAAAGAGAGAAAGCAGTTTATATATGTTTTGCGGTTTTCCTCCAAATCCAGAAAATATCATGGAAATCCGAATCATCAAAAGCATGTAAAACCATGAATATAAGCATGAGCATCCATGAATACGGCATATAATGAATAACAGTATGCACGAAGTGACAAGTAACAACTACAATGTTTAAACTAGCATATAATGCAAGCAACTAATCATCATGTCAAAACTACTAGTTAACAAGCTACATTAGGCGATAATATTTTCTAAGCTGTGCGTGACATGGCAATTACCGATGAAGATGTGTGTGAGCCGGCAAGCAAGTGTACGTGGTACATACGCATCATCGGTAATGGTGTTGGTGTCCTAACAGTATGATATCAACAATGCAATATGAAATTATAATATAAGTATGCGATGCGGAGAGAACAACAATAATGAGCGGGAGCTAAATACTAAACACAATGATAACTAATCTGCATTACCCTAATATAAATCCTACAAATGGTGCCTTTTGAAATAACACGAATCATGGGGGTTTGAAAATAGGGGCTACGGTGTTTTTATGAAAGGATACGTCTTTTGAAATATCCGTAGGATCCCTTGGGCTGTCTTTTAAAATACCCACGATTCGTTAGTTTTTGAAATAAGTAAGAATCAAATCTAATCTAACAACTAAACTAAACTAAAGGACTAAGTTAACAAGCTGAACTGCAGGTAAGGAAACCGCCTAACATCTGAGTCGATACATATACATACCTGTATATATATATTAGCCGGTGATCCCGCCTCAATAATATCATATCCGATACCATATCTATAACCAGACATCCCAAGTCAAGAGTGCGGATCAATCATCAAAATATAGCTCGTACGTAAATCCGTCGTACGACATCCCCAAATCTGGGTACGGGTCAATACCACATTCATCATACTATTCACCTGGTATCCTCTTTATCAAATATCATGATCGGGGTACTGATCTACGTCTAGTACAATACTGATACCGCCTAAGTATGAATGGACGTGTGTGAAACACTACGTCAAGGACCCGCTACAACGTCATGTCGTATCTCAAATACGAACCCTGTTATATCACCGATCTCATGGCCTCAAATCAAATCTCATCAACTCATCTTAAATCCCAAGTACTATCCTCATTATCCATGCATGCGTATATGAATGTACATTTGCATAGTCCCATACCCACGCATATATACATATATACACATCCCAATCTGCGCACAAGAAAGTAAAGTATGCAAGTCTGTGTGTGCGTATGTGGGTATAACAACTACTCTAGGGTTTCGCAACTAACCCAAAGGTACTCCATGAACACATAAACATAACAAGAATGAACATTCTCGTATCATAAAACACCTATATAAACATATATATATGAGCTACACTACGGACTGCGGGGGTGCTTTACGCCATCCACCCGACTTCTCCCCGTAGATATAAATCTACTCACCTGGTCCTCGCACGCCGGGGCCGACGTCGCCACGCGCTTGCTTGTCGTCTCGAAGTCCACATGGGGGTACCTACATATCACAACGCATCGTATCGCATTAAAATCCGACTCATGACAAAAACGACACACGAATCCCACATAAGTCAAAACCTATGGTTGCTTTCACAAATCAACTCAAACTCCCTCGACATCGGCGTACAAACGCCGATTGATTGAGAGAATATCAATCGTACCAATCATGGTTTCAAAAATCACTAATTATATATGAAAATGGATTTAAATCATCAAAACATTAAAATTAATCAATTCGTTTTATTTCTCAAAAACCTAGTTAGCAAATGTTTTCGTTTTAATTCGAAACTCGATGTTTTAAAAAAACTAATGCCCAATATATTCACTAAATATCTTAATTAGGTCATATAAACCACTTCTATATTTTTATGACACTAATTTGTAAAAATTCAAAAATTCTAGTTTGCAATTATCCAATTTTAACAATTTTATAGCAAAAATGCTCAAACAACAATCTAGCTTGGATTTACATATACTAAAATATTAAACCACAATTTATAATGTTAATAATGTGATAAAAACCCTAACCATATTTTTAATCTCACATTCTAATTCAATTTTTAAAAAAACTAGTAAGCAAGAATACTAGAAAATTGACGCAACCATCGCGGATTTGCGACAAAAAGATTACAATCTAGCATGAACAACCAATCCACACTACAAGCAATCTACCACACTCAAATAATCTTCATGCAATGCTTCAATTCCCATTCCTAAAATCAACCCCCTTCTCTTGATTTTTTTATAAACTAGCAACAACAACAATTTCACACTTTAAATAACTAATTTAGCATATACAAGCTACAATTTAACCATTAGATAGAAATTATACCTCCAAGTTTGAAACCATAGGTTGCTCTAGCCACCAAAGAGACCTCCTTTCTCCATTCTTTAAACCAATTTGGGTGTGAGGAGGGATAGAATTAGGATTTGCTTTGAATTTGTGAAGAAATTGTGCATTTTTTTGTGGATTTTGTGATGAAATTGGAGTGAAAAAGAGATGAAAAATTGGGGAAAATAAGAGGGGCAGCAGTAACAGCAGGAGGAGCTCGAAAATTTACTGGGAAAACAAGTGTGTGGGTTCGTGTAGGTGTGTGTGGATGTTTCCCAAGTCAATATAACCCCCTTTTAAGTCAACAATGCCCATGCTTCCTTTTTCTTTTTAATTTCTTTTTCTTTTGTTGTGAGGAAAGAGTGGGGACTTCGGGGCTACTGTGGGGGAGGCTTGGACTGTGAGGGAGTGGGTGAGTGGTGGGTTTGGGTGAGTGAGTGAGTGAACACATAAAAGATAAACACCACACCCCAACATTAATTTATACTAATATCACTATTTAAGCCTTTTTCTTCAATAATTTCTAAACCGTTTTGGCAAACGATTTCGTTTCAAAAACCACATGATAAAATTTTATTTAAAGTTTTATGATGCACAAAATTTGTTTCAACTCATTCCAATTTGTAATTTTCCCTAAGTAAATATATTAGGGACGGCTTAAAATAATATTAAAATAATTAATTTCGGAAAAATTTTCAGAAAATTTGAAATTGCATCAGTGGGTCAATAAACACCAAATACAAGCAATTACATAGCTAGAATATGTATATTTAATTTTATAATAAAGATATTTGTATTTTGACTTTTTACAGAAAACCCCCTTATTTTACCGTTTTTTCGAAATTTCACCGAAACGATTTTCAAAACGTTACAATCCCGTCCACGTGTCACCCAATGATAATAAGCATCATGCATGTATATATGAGGATATTGTCAAAATCATGAAAACACATCATGAAACATGTGCCCAGCATCGGCACGAAACATATCCTCAATCTCAATGTAGGGTTGTAGGCACGCGCACAAGGGTCTACGAGGCATCAACCATGCCCGATTTAAAATTTAGCCATGCTGAAAAACCCGAATACGGAACTTTAAACTAGAGATTAGGCGAAAACAAGCATGCTAAACACTTTAACACTAAGTGAGAGGGATTACAACCTTTGTAGATCCGGTCCTTCACTTCATATGCTCCGAGTTATGGTCCCTTCGCTGCGATCATCGGGATCCGGACTCTCGAGAGGTTCCACGAAGAGAAAGACGCAACCTTTGCTTCCGATCTTCGATACTAAGATGATCTACCTTGAAGTTTCTTTAACACAAGCTAACACTCATGAAATGATGTGAACACCCTCATCTAAATGGCAAGGGAAGATGAGGATGATGAAGTAGGATTTTTTTGCTCTCTTTATTTATCTTTTTCTCATATTTATTCATCACATTGAAAATAAAAAGATGAAGGAAGAAGATGAACAATAATAGAATTCCTTTTGTGATGAATAATGCAAAAGAGATAATGATGAATTATGCAACCATGGTTGACTTAACCATTGTAGAGAATTGACCAAGGGTTAGGGTTTGGGTTGAGTTAAGAATGAGTCATAACAAAATATCTTACACAAAACAAAAAGAAAACCTTCTAGAATCTACTAGAAGTCATTAACCCAAATCAATCCCTAATCTTGATTAATCTTTACAAAACATGTTGCATTATTTATCATATCATGTTACAATATTATATATCACATATATAATATTTATCGTAACAAAATAAAATAATACAATTAACATATATCGCATATATATCAATATATTATCCGAGTGAGAAAAAGAATCTTTTAGTGAGAAAATATTAGATAATGTAATTTAATATATCATATATATTATTATACATTAAATTATCGAATCAACACTTGATCCGACAATCCGGCTATATCGCATATAACCGACTAATATTTATCCGTACCGATTCATCGAATCAACACTTGATCCGATGACCCGGCTGATATCATATATCGCGAGAATAGAATACGGTATCACATACCGCATTATCCTCGGTCCCGCACATATCATATATGCTCTCCAACTCCGTTTTGCCTGAGTCAAGAAACCTCTATGTAGGACTCTAAAGAATCGTCAATACGCCGGCAGTAGGTGATGATCATATCAAACACCCACAAGCTGCAAGCGGTCAGCTAAACGTAACAGCTACCCAGGTATTGAGTGCTCAGAAGATCAACAAGAAAGCCTGTACATTCTCCTGTGAATCCAAATAGTAACACTCCCGTACAGTCCGGTCTCGTCGTCTGATATGTCGCATATTTCGCCTAGGGGTGGTAAACGTCAGACCCCAGTAGCTCGATAAGTCGTGTCGATTTGAGGTCTATAACAGTTCGAGAAACTACTGATAGCACTTACCAGTAAATTTCAGCAACCCTGGCCAGGGATTTCCGGTTATAGCCAATCGAACACAGCACAACATCAACTCCCTATACCGGGAGAGACGAATCCCCTCCTATCGCTCATTGCCTCCATGTGATTCGGGACTGTACCCAAAAGCCACCCTTTTGCACGCCCTCTTGGACGTGGTATGATGGAAATCAAAGCACAGTGGGAATCACACAAGACTCTATGACGATCTCGGGTCGACAGACTACTCTGTACCAATGTCACCGGAGAACTGCCATCTGACGTATGGTATAATACCATCTGGGAGTTCTCGGCGAGTCCGTCCAGTGTACCCAGTCTCCACTGTGCACCCGTACACCATCCTTGATGTCAAACACCGATGGATATGGGATCATCCATCGCCCATCATATGGGTCAAGATGCGTATACGCTAGTCTACTCTGGTGAATCGATGCCCTGTCTCGATACACCCTCGACTAGGAACAGTTATAGGATGTACTCGTCGGCTACTGTGGCCCCACTAGTATCATCTCATCATAGTCCCAGTAGTCGAGTACATATCCTAAGGGCTTTATCAACATGTAACATAGAGACAATCTGAGTACATGTTAAGATAAAGTACAACCAGATAGCATACTATCATGTCGAGCAAGAAAGTCCTCCCTATATATGTCCTAGCATCCACTACAATATACATCGTATGTACAGTAATGGTCTCTAGGGCATACATATAACTAACAATCTCCCACTTGCACTAGGGCCTTCTGTTATGGTATCGCATACCCAACAATTAGCTGCGGTTGAAGTATCTCATACTCAACCATCCCATAAATGTCTCTACTGGGAAAAAGGCCTTTATGAGTGGATTCGCGCTGTTGTCCTCTGTTTCTACTCTCCTAACCTCGATCTCCCTGGAGATCAACCATCTCCATGATCAGGTGATACTGCCTAAGAATTATATCTGGATTTCTGATGGGACGGTAGTTCCTTGGCTGAAGCCACAACTCCATTGTCACACAATGGTAGAAACAAAGTTCATCTTATGAACTTATAAATATCCAGACTGCCTCTTTTGTAGTGTCCTTGGTAACGATGTATCTTTCCTTTAATCGTCTAGTAAGTCACGGTATCTAGCTTGGAACTCTTCCAACATACCGTCCATCCACTGAGGGTATAGACAATGCCTGCGACTTACATTCAGTCGTCCTTATCACCCTGGAACCTTTCCAGTGATTCTCCCCAGGATCGATTGATACCATCTCACTACAACTAGGGAGTGTCCTAACATCCAATTAGATCTATCTCATAGATCCAAAACCCAGAATTTAGGAGGTATCACTTTGATCCTATATGGAGAATCCTTGTGATAAGCGGAGATTGACCGAGCGTAGCATAGGAAACTCCTTCCCTATCAAGAGTATGTCATCCACGTACTCTACGAGGATCATCACCATACTCTCTACTACCTTTTCGTATATACAAGGTTCATCTACCATTTTGATGAAGTCAAACTCTTTGACCACCACATCAAAACAGATGTTCCAACTCCGCGATGCCTGCTTTATCATATAAAGCATCTTGCACACGTTTCCGCTGCTCCCACTGTCTACGAAGCCCTCTGGCTGTGTACTTATAGACGCTCTTTTCTAAAACATCATTTAGAAAAGCAGTCATGACACCCAACCACCAGATATCGTAGTCATGGTATGCAGCCATGGCAAGTAGGATCTGGATGGACTTAAGCATAGATCCTTAGAAAATGTTTCAACATAATCCATACCTGGTCTATGATGCAAACCTTTAACAAGTCTAGCTTTGAAAGTCTCAACTTTTCCATGTACACCAAGTAATCTTCTCAAGATATACTTGCTCCTGATGGGGATTTAACCCTTCAGATAAAGCAACCAAAGTCCATACTTTGTTGGTGTATAAGGATTCCATCTCAGATCGATAAGCACCCAGCCATTCTTACAGAGTCCTACTCCTGATGGCCAGCTCGAAACTAGTTGGGTCATCATCCCATGATGCAATCCTCGCTCCCACTGTCATAGAGAAACCGAAGTATCTCTCAGGTGGGTGAGGAACCCTGCTAGATCGGCGGAGAGGCTGAGGTTCGTTGGAAACTATTGAATCCTTTGGTTCTACCAAATCATGAGCTGCAGTTTGTATAGCTGAAACCATTCCAGTTCTACATAACAGACCTTGCCTCGAGCTTGTCCGGATTTTGCTTTTAGACATAGGCCGGACAACCCCAAATCTTAACAAGCTTAAGATATGGGCTCATCCCTATCCATATCATATATGAAGTGGTAGGCAACTGATTTGATTTGAACCCTATTCAATAGGTATACAGCTTCTCAAGTGCATAACTCCCAAAAGGAAATAGGCAACTCAGTAGTACTCATCATAGAGCACACCATATCACATAGGGTGCTATTGCTCCACCCCGATATACCATCGTGCTATGGTGTATACGGAGGAGTAATGCTGAGAGAGAATCTCATTCTCCTTTAGAATTAGTCCAGGATTTCCGTGCTCAAGTATTCTCCTCCTTGATCTCATCAAAGGACATAATACTTATACCCGTATTTTGGTTCTCTGCTTCTAACTTATATTCTGTGAATATCTCAAAATGTTCGGACCTGTGTTTCAACAGAAACATATGTCTGAATCTTGAGAGATTATCAGAGATTGTAATGAAGTAGAAAGAACCGATCTTGGCATGTGTAGAAAGGGGACCTTCATACATCAGCATGTATCAATCCCAAGAGTTCACTAACTCTTTCTCTGTTTCCAATAAACAGAGCTGTGGTCATCTTATCTTTGTGACATGACCGGCAAGTTTCAGAATATGTAAATTCAAACTTATTTAAATATGCATCTAAATGTAACTTCATCCAGTCGGGTCGCATTGACATGACCTAGTCTACAATGCCTTTAGAAGGATTCGTTCATTTCTGAACTCTTCCTCTTGTGTATGTTCGTTATACTAAGAACTGTAGTTTGATTTAGAACGTCAATGCTTTTAGATAACGTGCCTGAACCGATCAACTCTTGATATAGGAAATGTTTAAAACATTATCCAACAATACAAAATTATATCCTTCTTTACTAATAAAGAGACTGATATGATTTTGTATATCAGGTTCGGTATCTAATAACATTTGTTCAGAATCAATGTATTCTGGTAATACAGGGTGATAGTGACCAACAGACTTGGCTGCAACAATTGCACCGTTTTCTGTCTCATGAAACTTATCACCCGTTCTCAGTTCTCTACCTATCTGCAGCCCATGTAACAGATTACATATACGGGATCCTGATCCGGTATCAAATACCTAGGACGTAAAGGATACTGAGAAACAGTTCTCTGTAATGAACACACCCGAAGATGATGCATCATCATGCACTTTCTTCGTTTGGGCGGCACGGGAAATCTGGTATTCCCCAATTTCCTGCTCTGTCTTATAACAATTATAAGTTGGAGCGGGACCAACGTTCCCCAGCTCAGTATAACAAGCGGGTTCGGTCAATATATCCGTTTTATTATCATGATTAAGGCGTGATATAGTCGCTTTTTGGAGAGAGAGAGAAGAAAACACTCAGCGTATGCTCTTGCAAGATTAGATTGGTTATATAATATATCTAATCAGAATGTCTCCCACTGTTTTAGTCAAATCTTCCTTCAAACCCTAAAAGGAAAGACTAGCCGGGATTAATTACACGCTACAAGTTCGCCAATCTTTCAGCCAGGCCAGTGTCGGTACTTTGAGGGAGGTCCCCCGTGCTTTCGCACGAACCTAATTAAAGTAACCTCGTTTTCCCAGAGGCGTAACCCCGTTAACACCTTTCTACACACCTACTTGATCGGCTAATTGTAATGTGTAAAACTCTCCCAGGAGTAACTCTTACTCGCAGCGGGTATCGGGATTCAACTATCTTATAGAAGGTATGCAATCTCATTGCAAATTTCAACACTTGAAATTCCCAATAATATTTTACCCCTAGTACTTATGACCTTAACTAAGGTCAACATATCATAAGCACTAGTCAAGTTCTACCCGTCATTTCATGATTAATCAGACCCACCCTACATGACCCTCAACTATGGTCGACATAATCACATGAATTTCCTAACTAATCACATCATATGCTGTGTAGGAAGACATCACTTAGCTACCGTACACTACGCCTCAACTAAAGTCGACATACGCAGCACGAATACTAAGTACTCTACTTCCTAAAATGACGAAGGGCTACGCTAGGTTTTTAAGAAAACCCTTTGCGTAATGAACTTGATATCGTTGTAGAATCGAGTGATTTTAAATGGAGTGTTTTTGAGGCTTTTCTAGTTTTGCTAAAGGGGTCACTCCCGGTGAAGGGATCGTCGGCTCTTTCCTCATCGAATAAGGTGCGGGATATATCATATATATCACTGTGCAAAGCAGAAACTATAGAAGCAATCAAAAGACAAACCGAGGGTTGTAGCATTTGCCAGTTATTGCTAAAGGAGTCACTCCCGGTGAAGTGATCTCGGTCCTTTCCTTATCGAATAAGGCGATGGATGTTCTACAAGGAACACCGCTATGCAAAGCAAGAACTAGAGCTACCAGTTTTTATAAACAAGTTTCTACAACATCTTAGGTTTCTTTTAGTTTCATTAATCTCATTAATGAAGTCCCATTTTATTTGTGCTTCACAAGCATCACATTTGAAACGAAATCTGCAATATAACATATATCTCATATATATAATATAAACATTCGTCACAGGCAGTAATATGATCTCATCACAGAACATTGCAGCAGAAGAACATATATGCAATATTGGATATACTAGGACGTCCGTGTTTTCAATACGAGCCTGTATAAAACACGGATTCCACGGTCGCGATGAATGGCCAAACCCACATCCCTAGACCCCTACGAGAGCGGCAAGCAACACTGCCAATTCTAAGGTTAGGAGACCCGGTCTCGACTCCTCGAGATGGTCTCCCACTGGACCCTAGAACCCGGTTACTTGTACTCCCCGCCTTGGGTCTACCTAATGCGGAAAAGTAAATAATATACAACGGTGACATCTTCCGCTACCTGGAAGTGCCCCAATAAAAGAATATTACATACAAATGAATTTTACATGAATGAAAAAGAAAAAACTCTCATCTCACATAAAACCCCCGGCTATTCAAACGCGACGATCCAATACAACATATCACAGCAACACATAATATCACATATCATCAACGTAAGCAAGTATGCGTATCCCGATTGTCGTTGATGTATAGCAACGAAGCCGGCGATACACCACATACTACGCTTACGGTCACAGAAAAGAAAGTGTAAAACTACAACAGTTGGAATCCGCAACTTCCTTAGACATCGCATGCCTAACTATTATAAACCCCGCATTTTAGTCTCATTATCGAAAACTCTTTTCAATATCAAGTCGGGCAATTCAACAAGATTCCCGATGTCCTGATCGAATGCTCGTCGCAAACTTTAGTAGACGGACGCACCCCAGATGCCGTCGACGAAGTGTACTAAGGCGGAACACCGCTGCCGCGAGCACCCGAACGGATGCTTTCGGCGACGGGGTTCTCCTACAGTCACTTGGTCGGGGCTATGGGGCGTAGCTGTCTATTAAGTTTACCCGGCGAGTATCCGAGTACGCTACGTGATTGCGACGGACTTTTGATCCCATCAAAATTCCGTGGCAACCGATCATCTGAGACTAAACTGCTATGTTTATAATATTCAAATCAGTTATCTCATAACTACATGTGGATTCCAATTATTGTATCACATTCCAGATAAATAGAAAAAGTTAAACTTTCCGATCGAATCATCAAGCACCCAAGATTTCCCCAATACATCTCAACACTTGAAATCAGTTTAAAAACATCCATCACATGCCACAGTACCAATGGTCCAGCCGTAGAAGGGTCAAGCAAACGCCTCACATGTGGCACGCCGTACTGCCCCAAACCCTAAGGTTCAAAGGGCAGTTCAAGACGGTCACATAATCGAGTTAAGGTTTGTTGTCTTTTAGAGGGTCCACCGAGTTACTTGCATGACTTAGAACATTCTTAAACACGAGGAAAAATCCAACTTTTGAAAAAATTTCCGACACGGGAAAAAGTGAGTTATTGATATCCGTTCGAACTTTTTAACAGTTTCTAAAATTTATCCGGAAAACACACATAGACAAAATCTGATAATCCGATCGAAACACCGAATCCCCAAAACAACCCCAGAAAACTCAACTGTAGAATAAATATTAAAAATTCCCAGAGAACTCAGCACTGAATAAAAGAAGTTACTGTGCAAAATTGGGTGGGTGACGTCATCATTTAGCCGCGGAACCGCCGCAGAAGGCATGCTTCTGCCGCGGTTCCGCCGCGCTTTGTACTGTTCATCAAAAAGTTTTTGAACCATAATTCTTATAATTCCCTGCTGAATTTTTTAAGCATTTTTAATTTACAAAAATCCAAATTTTCAGAAAATTTCCAGAGAGCATTTTGGAGTCGGGGTTTCGGGTTCGATCGGACTTCAAACTTCATCTAGACTTCGCCTAAAGCTCTAGCTTGGCTCTGATACCACTGTAGGGTTGTAGGCACGCGCACAAGGGTCTACGAGGCATCAACCATGCCCGATTTAAAATTTAGCCGCGCCGAACAACCCGAATACGGAACTTTAAACTAGAGATTAGGCGAAAACAAGCATGCTAAACACTTTAACACTAAGTGAGAGGGATTACAACCTCTGTAGATTTGGTCCTTCACTTCATATGCTCCGTGTTGTGGTCCCTTCGCTGCGATCATGTGGATCCGGACTCTCGAGAGGTTCCACGAAGAGAAAGACGCAACCTTTGCTTCCGATCTTCGATACTAAGATGATCTACCTTGAAGTTTCTTTAACACAAGCTAACACTCATGAAATGATGTGAACACCCTCATCTAAATGGCAAGGGAAGATGAGGATGATGAAGTAGGATTTTTTTGCTCTCTTTATTTATCTTTTTCTCATATTTATTCATCACATTGAAAAAGGATAGCAAGCTTTTTCATGAAGAAAGATGAAGGAAGAAGATGAACAATAATAGAATTCCTTTTGTGATGAATAATGCAAAAGAGATAATGATGAATTATGCAACCATGGTTGACTTAACCATTGTGGAGAATTGACCAAGGGTTAGGGTTTGGGTTGAGTTAAGAATGAGTCATAACAAAATATCTTACACAAAACAAAAAGAAAACCTTCTAGAATCTACTAGAAGTCATTAACCCAAATCAAACCCTAATCTTGATTAATCTTTAAAAAACATGTTGCATTATTTATCATATCATTTTACAATATTATATATCACATATATAATATTTATCGTAACAAAATAAAATAATACAATTAACATATATCGCATATATATCAATGTATTACCCGAGTGAGAAAAAGAATCTTTTAGTGAGCAAATATTAGATAATGTAATTTAATATATCATATATATTATTATACATTAAATTATCGAATCAACACTTGATCCGACAATCCGGCTATATCGCATATAACCGACTAATATTTATCCGTACCGATTCATCGAATCAACACTTGATCCGATGACCCGGCTGAAATCATATATCGCAAGAATAGAATACGGTATCACATACCGCATTATCCTCCGTCCCGCACATATCACATATGCGCTCCTACTCCGTTTTGCCTGAGTCAAGAAACCTCTGTGTAGGACTCTAAAGAATCGTCAATACGCCGGCAGTAGGTGATGATCATATCAAACACCCACAAGCTGCAAGCGGTTAGCTAAACGTAACAGCTACCCAGGTATTGAGCGCTCAGAAGATCAACAAGCAAGCCTGTACATTCTCCTGTGAATCCAAATAGTAACACTCCTGTACAGTCCGGTCTCGTCGTCTGATATGTCGCATATCTCGCCTAGGGGTGGTAAACGTCAGACCCCAGTAGCTCGATAAGTCGTGTCGATTTGAGGTCTATAACAGTTCGAGAAACTACTGATAACACTTACCAGTAAATCTCAGCAACCCTGGCCAAGGATTTCCGGTTATAGCCAATCGAACACAGCACAACATCAACTCCCTATACCGGGAGAGACGAATCCCCTCCTATCGCTCATTGCCTCCATGTGATTCAGGACTGTACCCAAAAGCCACCCTTTTGCACGCCCTCTTGGACGTGGTATGATGGAAATCAAAGCACCGTGGGAATCACACAAGACTCTATGACGATCTCGGGTCGACAGACTATTCTGTACCAGTGTCACCGTAGAACTGCCATCTGACGTATGGTATAATACCATCTGGGAGTTCTCGGCGAATCCTTCAAGTGTACCCAGTCTCCACTGAGCACCCGTACACCATCCTTGATGTCAAACACCGATGGATATGGGATCATCCATCGCCCATCATATGGGTCAAGATGCGTATACGCTAGTCTACTCTGGTGAATCGATGCCCTGTCTCGATACACCCTCGACTAGGAACAGTTATAGGATGTACTCGTCGGCTACTGTGGCCCCACTAGTATGATCTCATCATAGTCCCAGTAGTCGAGTACATATCCTAAGGGCTTTATCAACATGTAACATAGAGACAATCTGAGTACATGTTAAGATAAAGTACAACCAGATAGCATACTATCAAGTCGAGCAAGAAAGTCCTCCCTATATATGTCCTAGCATCCACTACAATATACATCGTATGTACAGTAATAGCCTCTAGGGCATACATATAACTAATACTCAATATCTCTGATAAGTCTTACTATCTAGGGCGCCGTCAATCCAGACCGGCCCCTACCATCGATCTCAAGACCACGACGGTATCCTCCGGATATCCGACGCGTCAGGTACTATCACCGGTCGGTAGTGCTCCCCTGCCTGGCTCAACGCCATCTCCTGCGATCTTCTTGCCCCGGGGTACCGCACCGGGCCCAACATGTACCCGCAATCGGTCTCATACGCCTCCTCGAATCGGGTTTCACATGTCGCTCTCAGCACCGAGAAAACACATGGTGGACGCACTGAAATATCATATCAGGGGTAACCGGGTTTTTACAACAATTACATAATCTCTTTGAAATACCCACGGTTCCCAAATCCAGAAATATCATAGAACAACATATCTCAATGCGCATAATCAGAAAACATGATGTATACGACATATCAATAAAGTGCAAGTATAACAGTATATCATGCAACATGGAATAATAGTATGCACATGCAAGGGTCATATCCTGCAGCAATAATACTACTGTGTAGTGACATGTCATTTACCGATGAAGATATGTGTGAACTGGCAAGTAAGTGTACGTGGTATATACGCATCATCGGTAATGGTGCTGGTGTCCTAACAGCATGATGTCAACAATAGAATAAGAATAAGAATCACAATAAGTATGCGATGCAGAACAACAATAATAATAAGCGGGAGCTTGAATACCAAATACCAGGATAACTAAACTGCGTCTAATGTCATAAGAGTCGTATAGCTACACCACTATAAGGCTGAGCTAAAGCTAACAGTAGGTAAGGGAAACCGCCTAACCTCTGAGTCGATACATATATATACATATAGTCGGTGATCCCGCCTCGATAATATCACATCCGATACCGTATTGCTATAATCGGTTATCCCCAAGTCAAGAGTGCGGATCAAACATCAAATTACAGCTCGTACGTAAATTCGTCGTACGACATCCCCAAATCTGGGTACGGTCAATATCACATTCGGCATATCATCCATCTAGTATTCTCTATATCAAATATCATAATTTAGGTACTGACCTATGTCTAGTACAAAGCTAATATCATCACTATCATCATGATCTGACTACTGATCAACAGTCTCGTATGAATCGATATCACCATCACAAATCGTCACAAGGAGTAAACATCGCCGAATGCGGCTTATCATACTAATCTTGTCATATCATATCATGTCACATCTCGTAACGTACTCACATGTCGACCATTTTGTATATATCACTATTCCTATGGCAACATCATCCCAAAAATCTGCTAAAGCATCAAGACATATCTCAAATATGAATTATACCATATCACCGACATCATAATCTCGGATCAAATATCATCGACTCATCTCAAACCCAAGTATCATCCCCAAGACCGTATGTGACCGTATCCGTGTGAACACATAACTATAGAATCACATAACCACATATGAAATAAGGATGTATGCAAGTATGTATGTGTGTATATATATGTGTTGTGCACCCACTACCTAGGGTTTCGTAACCATTATCAATCCAACACACCGATATCCATCTTAACATCAATAATTAATCCCAAACAACATATATTAAATGTAAGTGTGTATACGCATCCGTATACATCACGACGAATTGCGGGGGTGCTATACGCCATCCACCCGACTTCTCCCCGTAGATATAAATCTACTCACATTTCTTTGTGCGTGCCGGTGCCGATGTCGACATTGCATCTCCAATGCCTCGACGCCACGTGGGGTACCTACAAGGATATCACACGCTAAAACACATGAAAACCATGTCGGAAACCAAAATGGTGCACGCTACGCCCATTGGTAAAAACCTGTGGCCTCGTGTGCAAACGCAGCTAATATCCACTGTCGTTGACGTCTGAACGCAACCCGACAGAAGCGAATCATCAAATACCAAAATCCATACGAAAACAAGTCATAAATCATACGCCAACTCAATAAAATCAACCCAGATTCTACACTAACTGGAATCAGTCAAAACTAGACATACCTAGGGTCAAGTTTACATGAAATAGGGCTGTGCACGCAAAACGAGGCAATTCCCTCCTGCTCTGGCCGCAAATTACGGCCAGAAGGAATAAAACTGCGGCCAGAAAATGGAGGTTGGGGCTAGGGTTTTTGGTGTTGGTTCCAGGGTGCCTGCACAGCCTACTGCCAAGTCAATTTTATTTTAGGAGGTCCGGGTTGATAGCAGTTTCCAGAAAGGTCCAAAAGTCGACAAAATCACTAAATTACGCCAAGTATAACAAATCTGGTATTTTTCTGGAATCTGGAACAAATCTTGGTTACACTGGTCTCAAATACACCTAATAAGGTTATACCAACCATCAAAACCAACTCTCGGTCAAGTCTCACTCAAATTTGCCTAAACTAGCACTAATCCACATAATAAAACTAAGTTTTCAGCTAAACAACTATGACTTAGCAAGATAGGAGTTGGGTTGCAAGATTATACCTCAAGGGATCTTAGATGAAGGAGAAGGGAAGGAGGAAGGGCTGCTGAAGTGCTCTGAAGCAGCTTCAAGCTGCTGTTCTGGGCTGAAACTGCAAAACTGTTACTGCAGGAATTGTTGTTTTGGTTGCTGTTGTTGTGGTTTTGGTGTTGTGGGATGTAGCGTCTTGAAAAGTCGTTTTGGTGTTTTCTTGAAATTCGGTGAAAATTCGGTATTTTTCCGAAAACCGTCTTTCTCGATATTTTGCAGTTTATGGCTAATTATACTTAAAGTGGATAGGTAATTACTTGTTTTTAGTAGCTAATGAGTTTAATATGAAATTTTGGTCATTTAAAAATTTTTCCCTATTTTTCAATTTTTTAATATTATTTAAGCCGGTAAGAAAATACATTAAATAAGCGATAAATACAAATTTTTCCGGGCTAATTTTAATCTCTAAAATTATGATAATTATAATCTAGTGATAACATGAATTTTTAGTAATTTATTTTGATTTTTAACCAATTTTTATGAATTGAAACGAATTTATTGATTTTTGGGCTTAAACTTGCAATTTTTGAGTTGTAGGGGGCCTTTTTGCATAAAATTTCTTTTGTAACACCCCTCTATCTTTTCCCTCAGCCCTATAACAGCCCAAGTCTTGGCCAAGACCAGAAATTTCTGGCCTCTCTTTTCCTTGGTTGTTTCTTGAGTTGTTTGTTAGTTTATGGATTTAATTTTAAATAAAATGGTTAAAATATGATACATTGACTTTGGAAACTTGAACCAAGACTTTTCCCCACTTGCCCACACCCCCCACCTTACCTCCTCTGGCCGAAACTGAACCCCCCTCTTCTTCCTCTCTTTTCTTTTCATTTTTCTTCCAATTTCATCAAAAATCCACATCAAAATCCATAGTTTATTCAAAAATCCATACAAAATCCATATGCTATCATTTTCCTTAGCCATTCTTGCTTGGATCTTGGTGCTTGAGGCCATCATTTGGGGAAAACTTTCTTGCTTGATCTATTGATCAAGAGGTATAAATTCTATCTTGTTAAATTCCTTGTTTAAGTGCTTATGTGTTATGGTTTAGTGTTAATTTAGTGTAGTTAATCTAGATTTCTTAGATTTTGTTTGAAAATTGAAACTAGGTTTTGAACCATGATAATTAATTAAGTTGTTATTTTGTTAATCTAGTTGTTAGTAAACTAATCTATATGGTTACCTTATTTTGTAGTCTTTAATTATACTAATTTAGGTAATTTTAGAAGTTGATTTTAGTTGTAAAGTTGTTGTTTTAAGGTTTTTCAAGAGAGGGTTATGTATGGAAATTGATATTTGAAGCTTGATTAGTGAGTTGATTAAACCTAATTTGTGTTGATTAAACCTAATTTGCTATCTAGTGTTTTGCTAACCTTAATCTAAGTGGTTAATTTGCTTATTAGGCTAAAATATAGTGTTAAAGTAAGGATTTCATATATAGTTTGGGTTATGTTTGCTATTTATAAAAATCAAGAGAAGGTTTTGTTATGTAAATTAGTTTTTTTAAGCTTAGTTAATGGTTTAGAATTTGTGTATTGGCTAACTTTTTGGTTAGTTTGGAATGTTGGTGTTGGGTGGTGTTGACTTTGTCGCTATATTGTCGATGTTTGCATCAAATTGCAATTTCTGCTTACTAGATTTTTATCTAAGTTATGTGATGAGTTAATTGTGGCATCTTGATGATTTTGTTGGCTTGTCCTACGACTTTTAGGATGCGTGAGTGCGGTTTTTGGGTAGTCGGGTTTTAGTTTTGCCGGGTGACCCAAATCGGTGTTTTTGGCAGTTTTTGCGATTTTCGCGTGTGTCCGCGCACTTTGTGCACGTTGTACCTAGCTAACGAACTTTAGTAGTTTCGTTGGGGTTTTGCGTCGTTCTTGAATGTGTAACCTTATGTTTGGTATTGATGTAAATTCCAGGTTCGGTCGCGGAGACGTCAGACGCGGCGCGAAAGGGAAAGGCGGTGATCGGACACAGCTAGCCAGGAATCCCGGTGAGTAGATGTAACATCTACGGGGGACTATCGTTGGATGGCGCAAGCCGCCCGATAGTTTTAGTAACTTACAAGACCCTAAGTAATGTTAGTAATTAGGGGTGAAATACCTATTCGACTATTTGCTGCATCCATGCATTATATTGACATATCTATACGAAACCATTTCATAGGACACCTGCACCATTACCAGGGTTTTTATATGCAGCACGAGCACTATTCATGTTTACACACACACCCTGTTAATTGCCATGCCACCACACTAGATAACTTTTAAATTGAAACCTTTTACAAATTGATACTTAAACTGGTACTGTTGCCTTTAATTCCTTAAAATGAAACCGTAGAATTGCTATTCATGTGCATGTACTTCATCATATTAATTGTTCATGCTTAATCCATTAATCACACATCGCAACTTGATTATTGATATCATACGCATTCATTATCATTGATATATGCACTTATGAGGATTTCTTGAGATTTTATGATATTGCTGGATTTCGGGGGAAAGCCGCAAAATTTCCAAACTTATGATATTTTTAAAACATGTAAATTGCGGTTTTCTAGTGATGTAAGTGTCGTCCACCATGAGTTTGCTGTGGCTTTGGAAATCCGTGTCGAGGAGTGGAGGAACCGGCACGGGTACATGGTGGGCCCGGTAAGGTACCCCGGGGCAAGAGGAATGTGGTGATGACGTTGAGCCTGGCAGGGGACGGATTACCTACCGGTGACTGTTTGGGACGGCGGATATCCAGAGGATACCGACCGTGGCCGCTAGATGATGAGATATTGAGATTTGAGATGGGTCAGCCGGACGGCTGAGGCCAGAGATACATTTATGAGATTTGAGACAGCTTTTGGGGTGTCGTTGCTGGACACCGATTTTCGTCGATTCATTGACATTTGCTGGCATTCTAAAAGAGTTTCAAAAACAAAATGAGATAAGATATTTTTATACATAAACCTATTGAGACCTCAGATATTCATGTTGCATACATATTAGTACACTGATGTTATATACACACCTGCTAGTGCATCCAGTCATACCTGTATTTTAGATGCTAGGATGCTTGTGTGCATGCATACGATAGCCTTTGTAGATGTTATTTATTACTCACGAGTTGGCAACTCACCCCCGTTGTGCCACAATCTTTTGCAGGTCCGCTCCGTCAGTTCAGTAGCGGCGGGCGCACTTGTCTTTTGTCTCTTTTGCCTGAGCTCGAGATTTGCTCATAGGTGGGTTATATTATTTTTGTACCACCTTGTATATTCTTGTATCTAGTGTACTCCATCTACTGTTCTACCAGATATTTGTATATTGACCTAGAGATGAGACTGTGAGGTTTGTGGATTTTATGCTGTATTTTGGGGTCGAGCTCACTTGAGCCGACATGCTACTTTTTCATGCTTCCTTATGCTTTATTATGCTTTATTATGCTTGTTGTCATTTACATTGCGTGGGATTTGTGACCGCCGTATGGCGAAGAGCTAGCTCCCGCTTGGGGATGCCCTATTTTGTTGGATTCATGTATATATGTTATTGTACCCATTTTTGGGGGCCAGTATTTACAAAGGAGACTCTGCCGAAATTTTCGGGAAAAATTGGTATTGTTTTTAAAAGTGTTTTTCATGACTTATTTGATAAACTTGCTTTCAAATGATTGGGTTTTCTTCACTCTTTTGCTTAATGGGTTTTGTTTTCTGGGCTTTGGCTTACTTATTTTACGGACGCCTTTAGACGTTTCGTAAACTTAAGTGCCAGTCACGTTCCGTACCCTGCGGGTCGTGACAAAGTTGGTATCAGAGCGATAGGTTTTACCTTTGTGAGTGTAGGATGACCCTTAGTAGATGGAGTAAGTGACTTAAGCAGGGTAACGTAGCGTGCGTATGTCCGCGGCATACTTACGATACGGTACTCCGCCTAAGTGACTTTAGGATATACTTGCTTGGAAATTTCCTTCTTCAATTCCGTGTATCCTATGATCCTATTGCACTGTTCTTACTATCCGTTTTCCTGTAACAGCCACTATGCCGCCGAAGGCTACGAGGGCACAGAGGGCTGCCGCCAGAGACGAGATTCGAGCTGGCTCGTCCGAGACTAGGACTGAGCAGGGTGGTATGCCTACGCCGCTGGGACAGACCGATCCACCTTCCCCAGGCCGTATGGATAGGCTCGAGACCGGTATGGAGGAGTTGCGACAGATGATGGGAGGCATGCAGGAGCTGCGTCAGATGGTAGGATCCCTAGTTGCAGCCAGTCGTACACCGAGGCCGGATGACGTACCTACTACATCACAGACGACCATGATACCTGCTCCTACTACCACCACCGTGGCCATTCCGGTTTCACTACAGGACTTCATGAGGCTGAGACCTCCAGTATTCACCGGCACCGAGGCAGCGGAGGACCCACAGACGTTCCTTGATAGTTTAGCCAGGATCTGCCGTTCGCTGAGATGTTCGGATGATCGATGGGTAGAGCTTGCCAGTTTCCGGCTAGAGGGTCTCGCGCAGACATGGTGGGAGTCAGTCTTGAGAGGTCGAGCTGCAGATCTACCGCCTATGACTTGGGCCGAGTTTACAGCGGTCTTTCTAGCCCGTTTCCTTCCAGAGAGCGTTCGTGACGCCAGAGCTCGCAGCTTCGAGGCCTTAGTCAAGACACCTGGGATGACGGTGTCTGAGTATGACATCCAGTTTACACAGTTGTCCCGATATGCTCAGTATTTGGTGGATACCGAGGAGAAGATGGTGAAGAGGTTCGTACAGGGACTTGATGCCCAGCTATATCTTGCCATTGGCGCCCAGCGCTACGACACTTATTCAGCTGCTAGGGATACGGCATTGCGGATGGAGGCACGCATATCACAGACTTCGGCCGTTTCTGGGCCGAAGAGGATGCGCACAGATGTACCACCTCAGAGGCAGCGCGCCAGATTCTTTCCGAGAGATAGGCCTGGCAGAGGATTTGGGCGGGGACAGTTATATGGTTCTTATTCCCAGGGGCAGCAGCCGTCGCCAGGATGTTTTGGGTGCGGGAGTTTGCACCATCTTGTCAGAGACTGCCCGGTGAGACGACAGGGAGCAGCGACAGTTCCGCACGTGACCCTACCACCATCACCACCCCCTCCTCAGAGAGCCCTACTTCCTACCCCAGGCGATGCTCCACGACAGTTAGGTGCACCGAGAGGCCGTGGACGCGGCGGTCCTGTTCAGAGAGGACGAGGAGGCAGAGGCCGAGGTCGAGGTCAGCCCGCTATCGGTGGAGGACAGGCCCGAGTTTTTGCTTTGACACCGCAGGATGCGCAGGCATCCAATGCCGTCGTGACAGGTACCTTGCCAGTTTGTTCTTTCGACGCACGGGTATTATTCGACCCAGGTTCTACACATTCGTACGTCTCTACACACTTTGCACTGATGTTGGGCCGTGAGTCGTCGTCGTTAGACCAGCCGCTTGTTGTTGTTACTCCGGTAGGCGAGTCGTTTGTCGCTCGGTTTGTATTTCGTTTGTGTTCCGTTCGTATCGGGGAGAGGGATTCATCAGTTGATTTGATACTCCTCGATATGTTGGACTTTGATGTGCTTCTGGTCATGGATTGGCTAGCCACTTGTTATGCTTCGGTGGACTGCCGTGAGAAGGCAGTCAGATTTAGCTTTCCGGGAGAGCCAGTCCTTGTTATTCAGGGAGACCGCAGTGTCGCCCTTCCCAGCTTAATTTCTTCTCTTCGCGCTGGTCAGCTCTTGCGGAAGGGATGTCAGGGATTCTTAGCGTTTGTTTGTGATACTCGAGCTACAGAGGTTCCGTTGGACCAGGTCCCGGTAGTTTGTGAGTTCCCTGATGTTTTCCCTGATGAGCTACCTGGGCTACCGCCTGAGCGCGATGTTGAGTTCTGCATTGATTTGATTCCCGGTTCGGGGCCTATTTCTATACCGCCTTATCGGATGGCCCCGGCAGAGCTTCGAGAGCTGAAGGATCAGTTGCAGGATTTGTTGGATAAGGGGCTTATTCGACCGAGTGTTTCTCCGTGGGGTGCTCCGGTCCTGTTTGTCAAGAAGAAGGATGGAAGTTTGCGCTTATGTATCGACTACCGCCAGCTGAACAAAGTTACCGTTCGGAACAGATATCCGTTGCCGCGCATTGATGATTTGTTCGACCAGCTTCAGGGTGCGGGGTATTTTTCGAGGATCGACTTGCGATCAGGATACCATCAGCTGCGAGTCCGACAGGAGGATGTACCGAGGACAGCTTTCCGTACACGCTATGGCCACTACGAGTTTTTGGTGATGTCGTTCGGACTCACCAACGCCCCAGCAGCATTTATGGATTTGATGAACCGTACATTCAGGCCGTATCTTGACTTGTTCATCATCGTGTTTATCGACGATATCTTGGTGTACTCCCGGAGCAGAGAGGAGCACGAGCAGCACTTGCGGATTACGTTACAGACTCTGAGGGAGCACCAGCTGTTCGCGAAGTTCTCCAAGTGTGCATTCTGGCTGGACAGCGTCGGATTCTTGGGTCACGTGGTTACGAGAGACGGCATTTGTGTGGACCCGAAGAAGATTGAGGCTGTTCAGCAGTGGCCCCGACCTACATCGGTTACTGAGATCCGTAGTTTTCTAGGCTTGGCGGGCTACTACAGGCGTTTTGTTCAGGACTTCTCCCGTATAGCTGCACCGTTGACCGGTTTGACCCGGAAGGGAGTTCCTTTCGTCTGGACGGAGGAGTGCGAGCGCAGTTTTCAGCAGCTGCGGACATGTTTGACTACGGCGCCGGTATTATCTCTACCTTCGGGATCAGGCGGATTTGTTGTCTACTGTGATGCTTCGCGAGTGGGATTAGGATGCGTTTTGATGCAGCATGGCCGGGTGATCGCTTATGCTTCTCGGCAGTTGAAGAAGCATGAACAGAACTACCCCACTCATGATTTGGAGATGGCTGCAGTGATCTTTGCACTGAAGATTTGGCGACATTACCTTTACGGCGAGTCATGTCAGATATTCACCGATCACAAGAGCTTAAAGTACATATTTCAGCAGCGAGACCTGAACCTCAGACAGCGTCGTTGGATGGAGTTGGTGAAAGACTACGACTGCGAGATCTTATATCACCCCGGCAAGGCGAATGTGGTGGCAGATGCGTTGAGTAGAAGGCCCGGGGGTAGTCTATCCTTTTTGCGCGCAGTGCAGAGGCAGTCGTCAGCAGATTGGCAGACGTTATGCGACAGCCGAGTTGAGTTCGAGTTCACTCAGACAGGGGGACAGCTCGCGCATGTTCGTGCACGCCCACAGTTGCTTGACCGTATATATGAGGCACAGCGTAGTGACGACCGTTGCTCAGAGATCATGGCACAGATGGGACAGGGCAGATTTTCCGAGTTCATGGTTGACGATCAGGGGATTTTACGATATGGATCTAGACTGTGCGTACCAGATGCTGATGGATTACGGCGCGACATTCTTGAGGAGGCACACCGATCAGTGTATAGTGTCCACCCCGGTTCCACCAAGATGTACCATGATATGAGAGAGACCTACTGGTGGGACGGGATGAAGAGGGACATTACGGAGTTCGTTTCGAGATGCCTGACTTGTCAGCAAGTCAAGGCCGAACACCAGAGGCCCGCAGGAGAGCTACAGCCGTTACCCATTCCAGAGTGGAAATGGGAGCAGATTTCGATGGACTTCGTTGTGGGTCTACCCAGGACCAGTCGAGGGTACGACTCCATCTGGGTGATCGTGGATAGATTGATGAAAGCGGCTCACTTCCTTCCAGTGAAGACGACTTTCAGCTTCGCTCAGTATGCTCAGCTCTATATTGAGGAGATCGTGCGACTACATGGCGTACCGACTTGTATCGTGTCAGATCGAGGCACTCAGTTCACCAGCCGACTTTGGCAGAGACTTCAGGAGGCTTTGGGCACTCGTTTGAGCTTCAGCACAGCGTTTCATCCGCAGACAGACGGACAGTCAGAGCGGACCATTCAGACCCTCGAGGACATGCTCAGAGCGTGCGTTTTAGACTTTGGTGGTAGCTGGGATCGTCATTTACCTCTAGTGGAGTTCTCCTACAACAACAGCTTCCAAGATACTATTCAGATGGCACCTTTCGAGGCATTGTATGGGAGGAGATGCAGATCGCCCGTTTGTTGGACAGAGCTCAGCGAGAGCAGTATTTTGGGGCCGCAGCTTGTTGAGGAGACGACAGCGAAGATACAGTTGATCCGAGACCGGATGAGAGCGGCTCAGAGCAGGCAGAAATCGTATGCAGACAGGCGCCGTCGCAGTTTAGAGTTCGCAGTTGGCGACCATGTTTTTCTGAAGGTCTCACCGATGAAGGGCGTGATGCGTTTTGGGCGAAAGGGGAAGCTTAGCCCTAGATTCGTAGGTCCCTTCGAGATTCTCGAGCATGTTGGCGCTGTTGCATATCGTTTGGCTCTTCCACCCAGCTTTCCCGAAGTTCACCCCGTCTTCCATGTTTCGATGCTCCGCAAGTACCTTCACGACCCTTCGCATGCGATTCAACACCCGACAGTCCAGCTAGAGCGCGACATTTCTTTTGCGGAGCAGCCGGTGGCCATCCTGGATCGGCAGGTGAAGAAGTTGAGATCGAAGATTATACCAACCGTCAAGGTCCTTTGGCGTAGCCCGAGCAGCGAGGAGGTTACCTGGGAGACCGAGGGCGAGATGAGGAAGAAATATCCCCATCTCTTTGAAGGTACGCGTAGCTATATTTTTAAATTCGGGGACCGAATTTCTTTAAGGGGGGAAGATTGTAGCGTCTTGAAAAGTCGTTTTGGTGTTTTCTTGAAATTCGGTGAAAATTCGGTATTTTTCCGAAAACCGTCTTTCTCGATATTTTGCAGTTTAGGGCTAATTATACTTAAAGTGGATAGGTAATTACTTGTTTTTAGTAGCTAATGAGTTTAATATGAAATTTTGGTCATTTAAAAATTTTTCCCTATTTTTCAATTTTTTAATATTATTTAAGCCGGTAAGAAAATACATTAAATAAGCGATAAATACAAATTTTTCCGGGCTAATTTTAATCTCTAAAATTATGATAATTATAATCTAGTGATAACATGAATTTTTAGTAATTTATTTTGATTTTTAACCAATTTTTATGAATTGAAACGAATTTATTGATTTTTGGGCTTAAACTTGCAATTTTTGAGTTGTAGGGGGCCTTTTTGCATAAAATTTCTTTTGTAACACCCCTCTATCTTTTCCCTCAGCCCTATAACAGCCCAAGTCTTGGCCAAGACCAGAAATTTCTGGCCTCTCTTTTCCTTGGTTGTTTCTTGAGTTGTTTGTTAGTTTATGGATTTAATTTTAAATAAAATGGTTAAAATATGATACATTGACTTTGGAAACTTGAACCAAGACTTTTCCCCACTTGCCCACACCCCCCACCTTACCTCCTCTGGCCGAAACTGAACCCCCCTCTTCTTCCTCTCTTTTCTTTTCATTTTTCTTCCAATTTCATCAAAAATCCACATCAAAATCCATAGTTTATTCAAAAATCCATACAAAATCCATATGCTATCATTTTCCTTAGCCATTCTTGCTTGGATCTTGGTGCTTGAGGCCATCATTTGGGGAAAACTTTCTTGCTTGATCTATTGATCAAGAGGTATAAATTCTATCTTGTTAAATTCCTTGTTTAAGTGCTTATGTGTTATGGTTTAGTGTTAATTTAGTGTAGTTAATCTAGATTTCTTAGATTTTGTTTGAAAATTGAAACTAGGTTTTGAACCATGATAATTAATTAAGTTGTTATTTTGTTAATCTAGTTGTTAGTAAACTAATCTATATGGTTACCTTATTTTGTAGTCTTTAATTATACTAATTTAGGTAATTTTAGAAGTTGATTTTAGTTGTAAAGTTGTTGTTTTAAGGTTTTTCAAGAGAGGGTTATGTATGGAAATTGATATTTGAAGCTTGATTAGTGAGTTGATTAAACCTAATTTGTGTTGATTAAACCTAATTTGCTATCTAGTGTTTTGCTAACCTTAATCTAAGTGGTTAATTTGCTTATTAGGCTAAAATATAGTGTTAAAGTAAGGATTTCATATATAGTTTGGGTTATGTTTGCTATTTATAAAAATCAAGAGAAGGTTTTGTTATGTAAATTAGTTTTTTTAAGCTTAGTTAATGGTTTAGAATTTGTGTATTGGCTAACTTTTTGGTTAGTTTGGAATGTTGGTGTTGGGTGGTGTTGACTTTGTCGCTATATTGTCGATGTTTGCATCAAATTGCAATTTCTGCTTACTAGATTTTTATCTAAGTTATGTGATGAGTTAATTGTGGCATCTTGATGATTTTGTTGGCTTGTCCTACGACTTTTAGGATGCGTGAGTGCGGTTTTTGGGTAGTCGGGTTTTAGTTTTGCCGGGTGACCCAAATCGGTGTTTTTGGCAGTTTTTGCGATTTTCGCGTGTGTCCGCGCACTTTGTGCACGTTGTACCTAGCTAACGAACTTTAGTAGTTTCGTTGGGGTTTTGCGTCGTTCTTGAATGTGTAACCTTATGTTTGGTATTGATGTAAATTCCAGGTTCGGTCGCGGAGACGTCAGACGCGGCGCGAAAGGGAAAGGCGGTGATCGGACACAGCTAGCCAGGAATCCCGGTGAGTAGATGTAACATCTACGGGGGACTATCGTTGGATGGCGCAAGCCGCCCGATAGTTTTAGTAACTTACAAGACCCTAAGTAATGTTAGTAATTAGGGGTGAAATACCTATTCGACTATTTGCTGCATCCATGCATTATATTGACATATCTATACGAAACCATTTCATAGGACACCTGCACCATTACCAGGGTTTTTATATGCAGCACGAGCACTATTCATGTTTACACACACACCCTGGTAATTGCCATGCCACCACACTAGATAACTTTTAAATTGAAACCTTTTACAAATTGATACTTAAACTGGTACTGTTGCCTTTAATTCCTTAAAATGAAACCGTAGAATTGCTATTCATGTGCATGTACTTCATCATATTAATTGTTCATGCTTAATCCATTAATCACACATCGCAACTTGATTATTGATATCATACGCATTCATTATCATTGATATATGCACTTATGAGGATTTCTTGAGATTTTATGATATTGCTGGATTTCGGGGGAAAGCCGCAAAATTTCCAAACTTATGATATTTTTAAAACATGTAAATTGCGGTTTTCTAGTGATGTAAGTGTCGTCCACCATGAGTTTGCTGTGGCTTTGGAAATCCGTGTCGAGGAGTGGAGGAACCGGCACGGGTACATGGTGGGCCCGGTAAGGTACCCCGGGGCAAGAGGAATGTGGTGATGACGTTGAGCCTGGCAGGGGACGGATTACCTACCGGTGACTGTTTGGGACGGCGGATATCCAGAGGATACCGACCGTGGCCGCTAGATGATGAGATATTGAGATTTGAGATGGGTCAGCCGGACGGCTGAGGCCAGAGATACATTTATGAGATTTGAGACAGCTTTTGGGGTGTCGTTGCTGGACACCGATTTTCGTCGATTCATTGACATTTGCTGGCATTCTAAAAGAGTTTCAAAAACAAAATGAGATAAGATATTTTTATACATAAACCTATTGAGACCTCAGATATTCATGTTGCATACATATTAGTACACTGATGTTATATACACACCTGCTAGTGCATCCAGTCATACCTGTATTTTAGATGCTAGGATGCTTGTGTGCATGCATACGATAGCCTTTGTAGATGTTATTTATTACTCACGAGTTGGCAACTCACCCCCGTTGTGCCACAGTCTTTTGCAGGTCCGCTCCGTCAGTTCAGTAGCGGCGGGCGCACTTGTCTTTTGTCTCTTTTGCCTGAGCTCGAGATTTGCTCATAGGTGGGTTATATTATTTTTGTACCACCTTGTATATTCTTGTATCTAGTGTACTCCATCTACTGTTCTACCAGATATTTGTATATTGACCTAGAGATGAGACTGTGAGGTTTGTGGATTTTATGCTGTATTTTGGGGTCGAGCTCACTTGAGCCGACATGCTACTTTTTCATGCTTCCTTATGCTTTATTATGCTTTATTATGCTTGTTGTCATTTACATTGCGTGGGATTTGTGACCGCCGTATGGCGAAGAGCTAGCTCCCGCTTGGGGATGCCCTATTTTGTTGGATTCATGTATATATGTTATTGTACCCATTTTTGGGGGCCAGTATTTACAAAGGAGACTCTGCCGAAATTTTCGGGAAAAATTGGTATTGTTTTTAAAAGTGTTTTTCATGACTTATTTGATAAACTTGCTTTCAAATGATTGGGTTTTCTTCACTCTTTTGCTTAATGGGTTTTGTTTTCTGGGCTTTGGCTTACTTATTTTACGGACGCCTTTAGACGTTTCGTAAACTTAAGTGCCAGTCACGTTCCGTACCCTGCGGGTCGTGACATGGGAAAGGTTGTGGTGGTGTGGTGGTGTGGTGGTGTTGTATGTTGCTGCAGGGGTTTATGGTGTTGCTGGGCTGGTTCTGCAGCTGCTGCTGCTGCTTGCAATTTCCTTTTTCTTTTGTGTTTTCTGTGTGTATTGCAGCAGCAGAAGTGTTGGGCTATTGCTTCATATTGTGGCTGTTGTTGTGGCTGATATGGGGTGGTATATTGTAGCAACTATTGCTGACCTTGTGGCTGAAGTTGGGCAGGAATTAGGCTGGTGCAATGATGGTGCTGCTGTTTTGCTGATACAATGGGCTGAAATGCATGGTTTCAGCAGCTAATATAGCTATAAGTGTAGGGGGCTGTTCTTGTGGCTGAAGTAATTGCTGATGGGTCAAATATTGTGGCTGAAAGGTGTTGAATTGATACATGTTTTCAGCAGCTGATGTAGCTGTATGTGTAGGGGCTGTTTTGTGGCTGAAGTCAGCTATTGGGGGATGAAAAGTGATGATGGGAGTGTGCAGGTCAGCTATGGGCTAGTGTAGGGCTGCTGAATATTGTTGCTGATGTGTTGATATGGGGGCTGAAGTTGTGCTGATGTGGCTGATGTGTGGTGAATGGGAGCTAGAAATGTGAGAGAGATAAGGATAAAGATTTGAAGTGAAGTGAGGTTAACTCTTATCATCTTCACTCAACCATAAATGCAAGTCATGGCACATCCATCATGCCTTCTCTCTCCCTCTCTAGCCACAAGTCAACCCCATCCTAATAACCATTAATTAAGCTCAATTAATCATAATCAAATGGTTAGACCACCATGGTCATCTAAGCATGGTTCAACCCTAGGCTTAACCCTAGCTACCATGCACATGTGTGTGCAGCCCAGATAAAAATCCGATAAAATATTCATAAAACCAGATAAATCATCAGAAACCAATTTTGGTAAACTTTTTATCAGAAACCCTACATTAAACATATTTTAGAATTTCCATTATTTTTGTCCAGAATTTTCCCAAAATAATATTATATTTTCCTTAAATGTTACAGTCTTCCCCCCTTAAAGAAATTCGGTCCCCGAATTTAAATTTAAACCCCCAATTTCTAAAACATTTCAATAAAATGTCCAAGTCAACGGGGCTCCGAAATCATCAATCCACAGAACGCATCGTAGCGCAATACATGCGCATGCGTAACGAGCAGATTACTCGAAAACAACACTCCGTCAAGCATCTCGCAATCATCGGAGTCAAGGTGAAACACGAATGCCAAACCCAAGGCAAAACCGATATGCTAGAAATCAGAACTATACATGTAAAAACCAAATCCGTACATGTAAATATCTTGAAGGGAATTCATGCCAATTTTTTTTTTAAAGTCAATGTGTAATGTACATAACACTGCACAGGGGCGGACGTCTTTATAACAAAATAGCCATATACGTATATACCTTTTGTTTAATCATTCACGACCCGCCATTTTAAAAACAATTTAGAAGGTTTCTCTCTTTTGAAACGTTTCGTGTCGTACCGGACACGTATGTAAATAATGAGATTATAGCTCGCTTTTGGAAATCCCTTGAAATCTATCTATGCATGCAAAATATATCCAGGCACTGTCCTCTGACTAGTCCAGCTCAGTGCAAAAACAATCCCAATATCATAAAACGTACTGTTCTATAAGAAATCAATCCCAAAATGTGCATAAGAATACTACGTGCGTCTGGTGCGCACGGAAATAAAAATCCATAAATGTGCCATACATGCGCACAAAAACAACGTCTAAGTGCATCGGGTGTGCACAAAGCATCTGTCATGGGCCACGTGTGTGCCTGACAGCAAAAACTGGTGCATCTGACATGCACGAAGAATCTCAATTTAGTGCATCTAGCGTGCACTAAAATCGCATCTCATAACATGCGCCCAACATGCGCAAAAAAAAAAATCCAAATCCGGTGCATCCATCATGCACGAAATCATGTAATCCAATATCAAGTACCGAACACGCGCAAATCCAATCAGGTGCATAAAATGCACAAAACGAATATCGAGCATCACCCTCGAAATCGAAGTCCAGTGCATCCAAGTGCGCAAAATACTTGTCACTGCACTGCAAGCATATGTAACTATACAGAGTGCAAAAACCAAATCGTGTGCGTGCATACGCACAAAATCAACTCAAATGTCTAAAACCCATAAAATCACAAACATGTGAAACCAAGGCACGAAAAACGATATCAAGTCGAACAACTGTGCGAAAATCGTAAACCCTCAATCATCAAAATCAACTCATGCGAATAAATCGTCCAAAATACCGAAATCAAGTATGGCGGAATAGTTCCGCTCAAGCACATCCTCTAAGAATCTCTGGCCAACTGTCGTGATCACTCATAGCATGTCTCGTCGAAGATCCTGAACTCTGGCCTGCTGGTGTGCGTAACATGACCACTCTTGGGTCCAAGTCTTCTCTGTGAATTACCAATCTCACGATCCATCGGCTCATTGGCCCTGTCAGATATGCTAACGGGGACGATTCCGTTCTGGCACTTCTCTGGTCATCACGACCACTCGCAAAGCAGTATGTCACCGGCGACGGCCTCTAGCTCCCCGAATGCACGTGATGCATCTGATCCTGGGTGCAAATACCATTGTGGCAGTGTCCTGGAAGGAATCCTGCTCATGGTCTCTTCTAAGTCTCGTCTCTGCCAATTTTCCAGGAGTCATCGTCCTTTACTATATCTGCTCCTTCTTCCGGAACGGCTACATACTCATCGCGACTCCTTCTGGAAGGTATATCCGGTACAATGCCTCGGTATGCGTATCGCATCTCTGATGTCGGCGGAGTGGAACGTCATCACATCCAGATCTTATACGAACCACTTACTCCACTTTTCTCTAATGTCGACTGCTTCGGACTCATCTCGTCGTGGCTGCACGGACAGAGCTCCAACGGTTATCCTCGTATCTGGAGTCTCCCAAGAAATGCATCTCACCACCTAGCATCCGAATTAAGCCGAGCCATCCGATCGATTTGTCAAAACCTCATAATACCCCAAGAGCTAAACATCTTGGGTACAAAATAATAGTATCGAGTGCATACCACAGCATCGGTGGTCCAGCCGTAGAAGGGCAAACCCAAGCCTCACTAATGGCGCCGCAGAACTGCTGCAAACCCTAAGGTTCAAGGGCTTTCACACGGTCATTAAGTCGAGTTAGGGTTTCATTCTTCTAGAGGGACCATAGAATTTCCTGCCCGTCTTTCCGAATACTTTAAACTTGGACTAATAGGTTTCTGACATCCGATCGTCTCTGTCGACTCTCAACATCTCCGCGTGAAGTCGTCTCAGCTGGAATCAATCTATCTGATGACCTCGCATCAGGGTAGTGAACAAACCACACATCCTAGTCATTCATCATCGAGGATTAGAGACCTTCTATCATCTCTTAGTACACTCGTATCGCAAAAGTTCCAACATCTGGGGCGATATCTCATCGTTCGCAGTAATAACCGGCTCACTCGTCTGCATGCTGAACAGTGCCTCAGTCATCATGAATAAGCCATACCTCAACGGTGATCAAAATCTAGTTAGCCTTTATCAGTGGCTCAATCCTCTGGTGCCAAATCCGCACGTCCGAGTAATCTCATGCAGCGATCCACTCAACGCTCGTGGCGCAAAACATAATCAAAAGACACATCTCTACAATCGTGTGTCGCCAGAATCACGCCCTGGTCAGTCCTCGTTCATAACGAGCTCATGCTGACCGCAACTTCTAGCCGTAGTTCTCCCTGCCCGTAATCGTGGCAGCAAAACTATAACCGGTACCGATGAGGCTACACCAGGAAGGAATATAATACTGAACAAGAAATATACATCCTAAGGCTTCTTAAGTGGAGTGGTGTGTCGTAAATATGCCGCAGAACATACCCACGGTACGTCACTCTACTTTAGTCACCTATTCCATCAACCAAGGGTTATCCTATGCTCCGAAGGTAAAACCTAACGCTTTGATACCAACTTTGTCACGACCCGAAAGTACGGAACATCACAGGAACTTAGGCTACGAACGTCTCAAGGCGTACGTGCTCTAAGTAAGCCGAGCCCAGAAATCCAAACCAAAAAAAGTATTGGAGTGAAGGAAAAACCATATGTAAATCAACCAGTTTACAACATAATATACAACGCCTAAAGGCGAGGATCACAACAGAAAAGGGAACTCAACAGCATGAAACCCAGAGAAATATAACGTGCGACTCTAAGGTCGAAAGAATGATCAATACTGGTCTTTATCTCAATTAAGTACATGTTTGGTTGATGGAACTTCTGGATACAATTGAAATATAATATACAAGGTATAATGATGGGTACGATACAAATAAACCCACCTACTAGCAAGTCACCTGAAAGAAGTTGTGCCCGCAAAGCCGTAATGAAACCCGTACGGTAAAACCTGCGAGAAACTGGGGCACAACGGGGGTAAGTTGTCAACTCGTGAATAGAAAACATCTACGAACAGAAAATCGTATGTATGACGCAATCCTAGGTCATACGATCATAATATATAATCCTCAAATAAATAACCAGCATTCTATAACCAGGACTAGGGTAACTATCTAACCCAAATGTAATCCCATGTACCAGTGTCAATGTCAGTGCCTCAGGTAGCAATGTATCATATGAATGATGTATGAATGCATGAAAAGTATGATCAATGTGATCAAAGTCTGTATGTGATCAATGTCTGTATATAAGTGGATCCCGTCCACGTGTCACCCAATGACAATAAGTATCATGCATGTAAATATGAGGATATAGTCAAAATCATGAAAACACATCATGAAACATATGCCCAGCATCGGCACGAAACATAGCCTCAATCTCAATATCTCTGATAAGTCTCACTATCTAGGGCGCCGTCAATCCAGACCGGCCCCTACCATCGATCTCAAGACCACGACGGTATCCTACGGATATACGACGCGTCGGGTACTATCACCGGTCGGTAGTGCTCCCCTGCCAGGCTCAACGCCATCTCCTGTGATCTTCTTGCCCCGGGGTACCGCACCGGGCCTACCATGTACCTGCAATCAGTCTCATCCGCCTCCTCGAATCGGGTTTCACATGTTGCTCTCAGCACCGAGAAAACACATGGTGGACGCACTGAAATATCATATCAGGGGTAACCGGGGTTTTACAACAATTACATAATCTCTTAGAAATACCCACGGTTCCCAAATCCAGAAATATCATAAAACAACATATCTCAATGCGCATAATCAGAATACATGATGTATGCGACATATCAATGAAGTGCAAGTATAACAGTATATCATGCAACATGGAATAATAGTATGCACATACAAGGGTCATATCCTGCAGCAATAATACTACTGTGTAGTGACATGGCAATTACCGATGAAGATGTGTGTGAACTGGCAAGTAAGTGTACGTGGTACATACGCATCATCGGTAATGGTGCGGGTGTCCTAACAGCATGATGTCAACAATAGAATATGAATCACAATAAGAATGCGATGCAGAACAACAATAATAATAAGCGGGTTCTTGAATACCAAATACCAGGATAACTAAACTGCATCTAATGTCATAAGAGTCGTATAGCTACACCACTATAAGGCTGAGCTAAAGCTAACAGTTGGTAAGGGAAACCGCCTAACCTCTGAGTCGATACATATATATACATATAGTCGGTTATCCCGCCTCGATAATATCACATCTGATACCGTATTGCTATAATCGGTTATCCCCAAGTCAAGAGTGCGGATCAAACATCAAATTACAGCTCGTACGTAAATCCGTCGTACGGCATCCCCAAATCTGGGTATGGTCAATATCACATTCGGCATATCATCCATCTAGTATTCTCTATATCAAATATCATAATTTGGATACTGACCTACGTCTAGTACAAAGCTAATATCATCACTATCATCATGATCTGACTACTGATCAACAGTCTCGTATGAATCGATATCATCATCACAAATCATCACAAGGAGTAAACATCGCCGAATGCGGCATATCATACTAATCTTTTCTAATCATATCATGTCACATCTCGTAACGTACTCACATCTCGACCATTTTGTATATATCACTATTCCTATGGCAACATCATCCCAAAAATCTGCTAAAGCATCAAGACATATCTCAAATATGAATTATACCATATCACCGACATCATAATCTCGGATCAAATATCATCGTCTCATCTCAAACCCAAATACCATCACCAAAACCGTATGTGAACACATAGTCCCATACCCGTGTGAACACATAACTATAGAATCCCATAACCACATATGAAATAAGGATGTATGCAAGTATGTATGTGTGTATATGTATGTGTAGTGCACCCACTACCTAGGGTTTCGTAACCTTTATCAATCCAACACACCGATATCCATCTTAACATCAATAATTAATCCCAAACAACATATATTAAATGTAAGTGTGTATACGCATCAGTATACATCACGACAAATTGCGGGGGTGCTATACGCCATCCACCAGACTTCTCCCCGTAGATATAAATATACTCACATTTCTTTGTGCGTGTCGGTACCGATGTCGCCATTGCATCTCCAATGCCTCGACGCCACGTGGGGTACCTACAAGGATATCACACGCTAAAACACATGAAACCTATGTCGGAAACCAAAATGGTGCACGCTACGCCCATAGGTAAAAACATGTGGCCTCATGTGCAAACGAGCTAATATCCACTGTCGTTGACGTCTGAACGCCACCCGACAAAAGCGAATCATCGAAAACCAAAATCCATACGAAAACAAGTCGTAAATCATACACCAACTCAAGAAAATCAACCCAGATTGTACCCTAACTGGAATCAGTCAAAACTAGACATACACAGGTTCAAGTTTACATGAAATAGGGCTGTGCACGCAAAACGAGGCAATTCCCTCCTGCTCTGGCCGCAAATTGCGGCCAGAAGGAATAAAACTGTGGCCAGAAAATGGAGGTTGGGGCTAGGGTTTTAGGAGATGGTTCCAGGGTGCCTGCACAGCCTACTGCCAAGTCAATTTTATTTTAGGAGGTCCGGGTTGATAGAAGTTTCCAGAAAGGTCTAAAAGTTGACAAAATCGCTAAATTACGCCAAGTATAACAAATCTGGTATTTTGCTGGAATCTGGAACAAATCATGGTTACACTGGTCTCAAATACACCTAATAAGGTTATACCAACCATCAAAACCAACCCTCGGTCCAGTCTCACTCAAATTTGCCTAAACAAGCACTAATCCACATAATAACACTATGTTTTCAGCTAAACAACTATGACTTAGCAAGATAGGAGTTGGGTTGCAAGATTATACCTCAGGGGATCTTAGATGAAGGAGAAGGGAAGGAGGAAGGAGGAAGGGCTGCTGAAGTGCTCTATAGCAGCTTCAAGTTGCTGTTCTGGGCTAAAACTGCAAAACTGCTGCTGCAGGAATTGTTGTTTTAGTTGCTGTTGTTATGGTTTTGGTGTTGTGGGAAAGGTTGTGGTGGTGTGGTGGTGTGGTATGTTGCAGCAGGGGTTTATGGTGTTGCTGGGCTGGTTCTGCAGCAGCTGCTGCTGCTTGCAATTTCATTTTTCTTTTGTGTTTTCTATGTGTATTGCAGCAGCAGAAGTGTTGGGCTATTGCTTAATATTGTGGCTTTTGTTGTGGCTGATATGGGGTGGTGTATTGTAGCAACTATTGCTAACCTTGTGGCTGAAGTTGGGCAGGAATTAGGTTGATGCAATGATGGTGCTGCTGTTTTGCTGATACATTGGGCTGAAATGCATGGTTTCAACAGCTAATATAGCTGTAAGTGTAGGGGGCTGTTCTGGTGGCTGAAGTAATTGCTGATGGGTTATATATTATGGCTGAAAGGTGTTGAATTGATGCATGTTTTCAGCAACTGATGTAGCTGTAGGTGTAGGGGCTGTTTTGTGGCTAAAGTCAGCTATTGGGGGATGAAAAGTGATGATGGGAGTGTGCAGGTCTGTTGGAGATAGTGCCCTCAGAGTCAATTATTGGATCGCAGGTACGTGATTGCAATGATTGCGGAGGATCTATACCGGTAGCACAGTCTTACTCAAGATGATAGTATGCTATCTGGTTTGCCTTTATCAGTCGTGTACATGTTCAGGTGACTGATTACATGTTGCACTTTGATAGAGCCCTTAGGATCTTGCTTTACTACCAAAAGTATGATGGTGATCATATACGTGAGAGTTGGGTAGTTTATATGCATATCCTTAATTGTGGTCCCTAGTCGTGGGAGTTTCGAGACAGGGCATCGATACACCGGAGTAGACTAGTGTGTACAATCGAGACCCCGACAAGGGGCGTTGGCCGGTCTCACAAGCCACTGGTGTCAGTTGGATCACCTAAGATGTATACAGGTGCTCATTAGGTTATGAGTACACCGGACAGGACTCGCCGGGAATCTGCTAGTAAGTATTATATCTATCGTCAGATAGCAGTTCCCTGGTGACATGTCTACAGGTTAGTTCATCGACCTGAGGTCGTCATTTGTCTCGTGTGAGTTCCCACTGTGCTTTGATTTCTACCCTACCATGGCTCAAAGGAGTCGTGCAAACAGGTAGTTTTTGGGTACAGTCCCGAGCCATATGGAGGCACGTGAGCGGATCGGCAGGGGATTCGTCTCTCCCGGTATTGGGGGCGAGGTCGTGCTGTGTCTAGGAGAGCCATTACACATAGTCCATGGCCATGGCAGGAGATTTACTGGTAGGTACTCCAGTAGTATCTCAGGGTATTATTGGGCTACACTCCGACATGACTTATACTACTGTTGGGGGTCAGACGTTACTAGCCCCATAGGCAGATATGCGATACTCATAGACGAACGGACCGGACTGTATATACATTGTCACTGTTAGGCAAGTAGGGTTTCCGGATGAGTTCGCTCATCGGCCTCCCTTGAGGTCAGTCCATGGGCAGCCGTTATGCATTGCTAGTGCCGCTGACGGTTTGTGGTTAAACCCACTGCCAGGGTACTGACGAGTCATTAGAGTCCCCCACAGACAGTTTCCCAAGTTCGGGCGAAACGTTGTAGAGGCCGTATGGTTTTATGGCAGGGTTCGGAAAATGCACGTGCGTTTACACACGTGTTATTTTCGGGAAAATGATACTGGTCGGCTTTGGTTTAAGCCGGATCCGTGTATTATATTGAGTAGATATAATATCTTTGTCTCAGTTGCATTTGTGTTCGGTCGTAATACAAATGCGGGTATATTTATACAGTTACGGGGTTATCCTGAAAGTCGTTTCAGGATCACTTTTGGAAGTTGCCAGTTTCCAGTTTTCTATCTGCCGTCTTATAACATTCGGTTAAAGACGGATTTATCTTTTCTTGGATGAGAGTGAGTCAAGCTTCTAGAAGGTTCTAGAAGGTGATGACTTGGTTAATTGGTGTTGTGTTTTCATTGGTTGCATTAATGAATGGATGACTAGGTTTAGTGAGTCATTCATTTCATTAATGAGTTTTGTTTACTTAAGGATATTTCTTCATGATCTTTGTTTATGGTCACCTCCTTGATTGCTCCTACACTCACCCTCCTCCTCCATATAAGTGGCCGGCCCCTTCTCCTCCTCCACTTACTCATGAGAGAAAAATTATGGTTGTTAAAAAGAAAAGACTAAAGTTTTGGATGCATGGAAATTTCATAGTTCATTTCTTGTTCCATTTCATTTCCATCGGCAACTTCATTAACCGATCGTCCACGGCTTTGGACGAAGTGAGACAAAGTCATCTACTCATTCTCTACATCATTCTTGGTCCTCTCTTTTAGCAAACTAGACGACCGAGTTGCCTCGAGTCAGAGGCGGGAGCCCGTTTAAAGAATCGTTGATGTGGTGCCACCTGGACGAGCAGATTGGAGATCGACGAGATCGGAGCAGCCGCAACGGAGCGTGGGATGATGGTTGAAGAACGAAGGACTCGGATCGTTCGGTATAACCTTTCTACACTCTTTACAGTTTGTTAGTTTAGCAATAATGGCAGATCCGGGTTAAAGTATACGATAGCGCCAGTTTAAAAGTTTTTGTTCCGCATTTGGCGTCTGTATACGGCCGGGGCGCTACCGTAGACTTACAGTGGTATCAGAGCCTCACCATTTTGCTATAATAACTTTTGCTAACGCGTTTAAAACATCGATCGAACCGGAAATCAAAAACTGCAAAATCTAAGTTCACAGTTTCTGTCGATTTTTAAAGGGGTCCTAAAATTATTCCACATATCACAGAAAGTTGTGTTGGGTCTCAGAAGCACATCGACCAAATTTGGTCACGTGATTCCTCCAAAGCGCCGTGGAAACGCGGCCAAACCCATGGTTTGGCCGCGCATCCGCGGCCATTCTGTGGGATCAGTGCACCAAATTTGGTCGGTGTCTTCTCTGTTGGAATTTGGGGTTTTTGGTATATATCTTTTGGGCCCAGGTTTTGTTACTGTTCACCAGATGTTCGTGGGGCCCACTTCTTGATATTTATTCGATCGAAATTTAAACACGTTAGTTTACAGTGCTTACATTATATCTCCGACCGGGAAAGTCATTTGATCGGTAAACCGCGTCTGATTGCTATAGTTCTTTAAGACGGGTTTGCGAACGTGACATTCGCGTTGATGTTCTGTGTTGTGCTGTGATGTTGCGGATTTGTCGTGATGGATAGCAGTGTGCAATGGTAGTACAGTTTGAGTTTATTTTTACATTTGATATTGCGGGGCGAGCGTCCAACTTGTGGACTGCCGTCACTGCCTGTTGTATAATATTCTTTTGGGGAACGACCAGGTTGCGGTCGATGTACCTGTTGTACTATTTTTCATTACTGTACTAGGTTTTTCCCCGCGACGGAGTGCACGGATAGCCAGGTTCTGGAGGGCAACGGGTCCGCATCTCGTGGCTTTGAGAGGCAGAGGGGCCCCACTCTAAAATTGGCAGACTATTCGCCGCACTCGTAGGGGGTACAGGTTGACCCAAGGAGGGGTGCCCAAGATTACCGGATTCCGTGAAGTGCTGGGTGGTCCATTCACTATGCTGTAGGGGGATGCCTCGCTTCAGGTTTTGGCGGGTAACTTGCCGCACCCGTAGGGGTCTAGGTTTCATTGCACAGGCTATCCACACGACAGGGGAACGTCGGGTTTCAGCAGCGGCTCTGTGAAACCCGGGGATCCCAGATTATCTATTTTTTTCTGTGATGCTTATTACTTTTCTGTAATGTTGCATATTATCACGCCTGGAGCGATTATTGTATATTGGTTTATATACTATTAGATGTTGTATATGTTTTACACCCGCGCTAGTCCAGTCCCCGCCCTGTCGTTAGTTAAGTAACCTAACGGGTGATGACGGGACCCAGTGACGAATGCGGACGGCATATATGTACATTTTATTTTCGTTCTTTTCTGGTATGATTGATTGATGGGACTGCGTTGATTCTGATCAATGCAAAGTAAAACAAACCTGTTTACAGTTGTTGGAACAAATTTAAAAAGTGTTATTGCAAAGACGTTTCCTTTTGTTTTGCATAGCGGTATTCAGTGGAATATCCCGCACCTCATTCGACGGGGCAAGGGCCGATATCCCTTGACCGGGACTGACCCCTTGGACAAAAGTTTGTTTCAGGGTAATAACTTCACTATAGTCGATTACAAGTTGCTTTGCATAGCGGTATTCAGTGGAATATCCTGCACCTCATTCCATGAGGAAAGAGCCGAGATCCCTTTACCGAGAGTGGCCTCTTTAGCAAAAGGTTTCCGCCACTATATTTTAAAAAAGCTATCAGGTTCCTTCAGCGATATCAAGTTCACTACGTTAAAGGTTTTTCGCCAAAAACCAGCCGTAGCCATCCGTCACTTCTTTTGGGTATTCAGTAGTATTCAAGCTATGTATTTTGACCAATGCCAAGGCATAGTGTTTGGTAGCTGCTGGGTATTCAATTGTTGCATAGATAGATGAGTTAGTTTGGGACAGTCGTTCTGCCATTTTGGCCAACGTCAAGGGCATGTGCGGGTGGGTTCAAATTGACAAGATAGTGACGGGTAGAACTTGGCATGTGACTTATGACATTTTGACCAACGCCAAGGTTATAAGAGCATGGGGCAAAAATCTTATCGGGAGTTTCTAAAGAAACTGAAACTTGCCAAGTATGCGCATACCTTCTGGAGTATGAGTAACGTGGATGCATTCCATCACGTTATCATGCGATGAGAGTTGGATCCCGATTCCCACTGATGAGTTGGTTTACTCTTCGGGTGATCCCGATTGATTCTACTTTAGGTTTGGAGGAGAATTTGACAGGACAGTAGGTGGTTTCCGGATTAGATAAAGTGATAACCATTCTGATCTAGGTTAGAGTGCACGCAGAGTGTTTCTTTTCTCTCTCTCTTTGGCAGCAACCTTTGACCGACCCTAGACTATGACTCAGTGACCAGGTTGACCGAACCTTCTTAAAATACTGGCTTTTGGATTGTCTGAGTTGCATAAGTCATTGCCACTCCTTCTTTTACCCTTTAAATTTCTCAGAACACCCGTATTACTACGGATATCCACTTCCATTGGATAGATCCATCGTATGATTATATACGAACTCGAAGGGACTTCTTCGAGGATGGATCCAGGCTCAGGAGAAATAGAATTGGTTTATTCAGTTGTCTTTTGTTATCACCTTCTCTCAGGTTGCGAGAGCTCCTTGGTTTAGGAGAGTACACCTATTACGCTTATTGGATAGTCTTATTCCAAACCATAGGCAGGTGCCGAAAGGTAGGGAATGAAGAAAACCAATTAGCCTAAGTAGGGTGTGCAGAAGGTAATATGTAAAGACAAAATAAAGGGATTAGAAAGAGGGCAAAGTAAATTGCGACTGTTATCATTCACGACCAAACCGCGTACTTCATCGCCACTCCTATTTCACCTTTAAATGAATAAGGTATTATTCAGTTGTCTTTTATCATCACCTTCTCTCAAGATATGAGTACTCCTTGTTTTTGGAAAGTACACCTATTATGCTTACTGGATAGTCTTCTTCCAAACCATAGGCTGGTGCCGAACGGTAGGGAAGGAAGAAAACCATTTAGCCTAACGATGGTGTACAGAAGGTAACGACTAAAGACAAATAAAGGGATTTGGAGAGATGGCAATAATATATACGGTTGAAGTCATGAATTAGATTATGGAAGAGGCATTGCTGGGAATACCAAGATACCCCTACGAAACATTTTCATGTTTCAGTGCATTGTTAAAGGAAAACTGCTTTCCCGATTGGGTACTTACTCCAGGGTATGTATTTACCAGGTTTCATTCTCATATCTGTATGGTTTTACAGATGATGAGTGGGAGTAAGTTATTGGGAATTAGGCGATCATCCTCATTATATCGGAATTCGTTGTAATTGGTGATATTTGAGGAAATCGCCGAGGTACAGTTTTTAACCTACGACGCACAGGTTTTGAGTTGCTTAAACTCAGCGGACTTATACAGAGTATTGTATGTTGTCCAGTGTCCATCAGGACAAAGGGGTAGGTCCTCGTACTATGTTCTGTTTACTTATAATTTCTCTAGTATTTATACAAGTGTTTCGTAGAAATACAAGGTCTAAGTTTTGAGAAGTTATGGGTATAAGAAAAAAGTAGAGAACCAGGTGTCACAAGTATCGGGATTCTTCAAAGAGATTGAAGATGTAGATTCTTGTGATTGGTATTCAGATGATAGTGATGATTTTTTAGAAACGTGTTTCTCTTTCAGGTTGCTCATAATTGGATGGATTCCTATGTTGAGTAATGCTGATTAGCCTCTTTCCATTAAGTTGACATGCACTGGAGACAGCTGCATGATTTGAATATGGTTCCAATTAAATAAGTGCCAAAGTTTCTATATTGGATATAGAATAGTTCGTACCTTAAAAGATGTTAAGGTATGGGGAGTTGTCCAGCTTATGCTTAAAACCAGACTCTGGATAACTCAGGACACGTTTCTGTAATGGCTATTTGTGGGTTGACCCTGGCTATGACGAGGGTTGATTTTCTACCATTTGGAAGATCAATAGTGATATTGTTCTTGACTCGCCACAGTTTTAGTAAAATGGATCTTTTTCAGAAAACAGTAGTGGGAGTATGGTAGAACTGGAAGCGATCCAGAACCGCAAACGATTACGGAAAATTTAATAGGACCTATATATTCAATCAGGTTTGACATTCCAATAGCCACTCCGCAGATTTGTTGGGTAACCTCAGACACCCGAGAGGTACTCCGGTAGCCTCAAGGACGGTGACAGGGAGGATCTTGTTTACCCAGACTTGACACTACTGTTGTTCTAGGATATGAGACCCGGTAGGAGGGTTGTCGTAGTCAGTGGGAGCAGCGGAAGTTTAGTGGGCAAGTAGCTTATGTCTATTTATAGACTAGAGCAGTTATAGCGGAGATAGATCATCTAATTTTGATGTGACAGTCTTGGGTTTGACTTCAATCAGAATAAGGGATGGATCTGTTAAGAAGGTAGTAGGGTGTGATGTCATGGTATCTGGATGACATACACAGAGTAGGAAGTAAAATTCCTATACTACGATCGGTTGTACTGTGGTCGTCACACAGTTGTTTCTCCAGACAGGATATGGATATGATATTTGACATTCTGGTTTCTAGATCTATGGTTTTAGATCTGGATTTGGGTAGTTTCCCAATGTGGGTACTTTGACAGTATTCTAATGGTTTTTTGAATAGATGACTCCTAGCATGGTGGTGTACCTGCAGGTGATGGAGTCACCCTCTCTAAAGATGTCTTACAGACTAAAGGGGAGAGGGATGTGCATGATTGGCAGATCACTTGCTTAGGCAATTGAGTCAATCATGAGATGTCAAGTACCACACCAAATGTTTTTTTTGCACTAGATGCAATAAGTTTGTATTAATCCAATCCTGGAGAAACATAAGGAAGCAGTTATAGAACATAAGTACATGTTCTACGGATTTGATGACGGCAGCCTCCTTCGGGAGACGGTTATCATTCCAGGCTTCAAAGGTGACATGGATGACAGAGTGATTGTCAGAGTTTTAGTTTTCCCTCTGACGAAGAGGGACAGTATTATGGACAGGTGGTCCAAGAGGATACTGTGGTTGGCATGTTGCCGGATACTGATTAGGTTCAGTGATCGATACAGTCTAAGAAGTTTGGATTTGGAGTTCATTTATGAACTAGGTCCCATTAGATGACCAGACATATTCTAAGACGGGTATTACTCAATTCGGGAGATGGCTTTCTCCGCGAACTTGAGATTTAGAGAGATATAGAAAGAAACATCTAGGCGGATCCACTCACTGAGGCTATTTCTCGAACACAATAGTTTTACAAACGGGCTTTGTGAAACTGATTAGTAGAGGAGTTGGATGTTCGGTTTCACACGGGCTGTGAGTAGTCGACATCGCAATAATTAGCCTTGAGTGCAGGTGGGAGATTGTTGGAGATAGTGCCCTCAGAGTCAATTATTGGATCGCAGGTACGTGATTGCAATGATTGCGGAGGATCTATACCGGTAGGACAGTCTTACTCAAGATGATAGCATGCTATCTGGTTTGCCTTTATCAGTCGTGTACATGTTCAGGTGACTGATTACATGTTACACTTTGATAGAGCCCTTAGGATCTTGCTTTACTACCAACAGTATGATGGCGATCATATACGTGAGAGTTGGGTAGTTTATATGCATATCCTTAATTGTGGTCCCTAGTCGTGGGAGTTTCGAGACAGGGCATCGATACTCCGGAGTAGACTAGTGTGTACAGTCGAGACCCCGACAAGGGGCGGTGGCCGGTCTCACAAGCCACTGGTGTCAGTTGGATCACCTAAGATGTATACAGGTGCTCATTAGGTTATGAGTACACCGGACAGGACTCGCCGGGAATCTGCTTGTTAGTATTATATCTATCGTCAGATAGCAGTTCCCTGGTGACATGTGTACAGGTTAGTTCATCGACCTGAGGTCGTCATTTGTCTCGTGTGAGTTCCCACTGTGCTTTGATTTCTACCCTACCACGGCTCAAAGGAGTCGTGCAAACAGGTAGTTTTTGGGTACAGTCCCGAGCCATATATAGGCACTTGAGCGGATCGGTAGGGGATTCGTCTCTCCCGGTATTGGGGGCGAGGTCGTGCTGTGTCTAGGAGAGCCATTACACATAGTCCATGGCCATGGCAGGAGATTTACTGGTAGGTACTCCAGTAGTATCTCAGGGTGTTATTGGGCTACACTCCGACACGACTTATACTGCTATTGGGGGTCTGACGTTACTAGCTCCATAGGCAGATATGCGATACTCATAGACGAACGGACCAGACTGTATATACATTGTCACTGTTAGGCTCGGTAGGGTTTCCGGATGAGTTCGCTCATCGGCCTCCCTTGAGGTCAGTCCATGGGCAGCCGTTACGCATTGCTAGTGCCGCTGACGGTTTGTGGTTAAACCCACTGCCAGGGTACTGACGAGTCATTAGAGTCCCCCACAGACAGTTTCCCAAGTTCGGGCGAAACGTTGTAGAGGTCGTATGGTTTTATGGCAGGGTTCGGAAAATGCACGTGCGTTTACGCACGTGTTATTTTTCGGGCAGATGATACTGGTCGGCTTTGGTTTAAGCCGGATCCGAGTATTATAGTGAGTACATATAATATCTTTGTCTCAGTTGCATTTGTATTCGGTCGTAATACAAATGCGGGTATATTTATACAGTTACGGGGTTATCCTGAAAGTCGTTTCAGGATCACTTTTGGAAGTTGCCAGTTTCCAGTTTTCTATCAGCCGTCTTTTAACATTCGGTTAAAGACGGATTTATCTTTTCTTGGATGAGAGTGAGTCAAGCTTCTAGAAGGTTCTAGAAGGTGATGACTTGGTTAATTGGTGTTGTGTTTTCATTGGTTGCATTAATGAATGGATGACTAGGTTTAGTGAGTCATTCATTTCATTAATGAGTTTTGTTTACTTAAGGATATTTCTTCATGATCTTTGTTTATGGTCACCTCCTTGATTGCTCCTACACTCACCCTCCTCCTCCATATAAGTGGCCGGCCCCTTCTCCTCCTCCACTTACTCATGAGAGAAAAATTATGGTTGTTAAAAAGAAAAGACTAAAGTTTTGGATGCATGGAAATTTCATAGTTCATTTCTTGTTCCATTTCATTTCCATCGGCAACTTCATTAACCGATCGTCCACGGCTTTAGACGAAGTGAGACAAAGTCATCTACTCATTCTCTACATCATTCTTGGTCGTCTCTTTTAGCAAACTAGACGACCGAGTTTCCTCGAGTCAGAGGCGGGAGCCCGTTTAAAGAATCGTTGATGTGGTGCCACCTGGACGAGCAGATTGGAGATCGACGAGATCGGAGCAGCCGCAACGGAGCTTGGGATGATGGTTGAAGAACGAAGGACTCGGATCATTCGGTATAACCTTTCTACACTCTTTACAGTTTGTTAGTTTAGCAATAATGGCAGATCCGGGTTAAATTATACGATAGCGCCAGTTTAAAAGTTTTTGTTCCGCATTTGGCATCTGTAGACGGCCGGGGCGCTACCGTAGACTTACAAGGTCAACTAGGGGATGGTGTAGGGCTGCTGAATATTGTTGCTGATGTGTTGATATGGGGGCTGAAGTTGTGCTGATGTGGCTGATGTGTGGTGAATGAGAGCTAGAAATGTGTGAGAGATAAGGATAAAGTTTTGAATTGAAGTGAGGTTAACTCCTATCATCTTCACTCAACCATAAATACATGTCATGGCACATCCATCATGCCTCCTCTCTCCCTCTCTAGCCACAAGTCAACCCCAACCTAATTACCATTAATTAAGCTCAATTAATCCTAATCAAATGGTTAGACCACCATGGTCATCTAAGCATGGTTCAACCCTAGGCTTAACCCTAGATACTATGCACATGTGTGTGCAGCCCAGTTAAAAATCCGATAAAATATTCATAAAACCAGATAAATCATCAGAAACCAATTTTGGTAATCTTTTTATCAAAAACCCTACATTAAACATATTTTAGAATTTCCATGATTTTTGTCCAGAATTTTCCCAAAATAATATTATATTTTCCTGAAATGTTACTCTACGTTTGTGGGGGTGGTATACGCCATCCACCCGACTTCCCCCGTAGATATATATCTACTCACCCGGTCCTTGTCTTCCGAAGTCGATGCCGCCATCCTCTTCTTCATCGTACGAAGTCCATTTGAGGGGTACCTATACGCAAACATATATAATATTGTAAACCGAAATAGCGGATAAAACCCAAAACGGCGCATGAAACACGCATAGGTTAAAACCTATGACCCGCTCAAGCAAAAGAACCAAATATCCCTCGATATCGGCGTACAAACGCCGATTGATCGAGATGAAACACAAAAGTACAAATCGTAGTTCCAAAACTCACTAATTATATTATAAATAGGGTTTAAATCATCAAAACCTTAAAATTAATCAAATCGTTCTATTTCGCAAAAACCTAGAAAGCGTCAATTAACCGTTTTACTTCAAAACCTGATATTTAAGCAAAACTAGTGGCCACAACATACTCTAAATATCATAACTAATTCATACAAACCATTTCTATAATTTAATCTCATCAATTTTTATTAAACTAAAATTTCTAGTTTGCAATTTTATCAAATTTTAACAATTTAAAGGTAACACTTAACAAATTAACAACTAAATTAGATTTTGCATATTTTAAATTGTTAAACCACTCATGGAAACCTTAATGATGTGCTAAAACCCTAACTAGATTTTTAATCCCACATTTTAATTTAATTTCTAAAACCTAGTTGGCAAAATAGCATATTTATCACATTTTTTAACTAACAATTAGCAACTAGTAACAAAATTAGGTTTTATATTCAATTAACATGTTAATCTCCCCATTAAAACCATAAAGAATTGATAAACATTCTCACTAGAATTTTATCTCACCTATTTATATGTTTTATAAAATCTAGTTTGCAATTAGCTTAATTTTTGAACAATTAAAATATAACAATTAGTAATTTGACAACTAAATTTCAATGTGCAAACTCTAAGATGTCACACTACACTTTCAAACCATGATTACATGATATGAAGCCTAATTGCATTCAAAAACCCTTTCTTGAAATTTTTATTTAGCAATTAGAACCAATTTTAAACCTAATTAAACACTTAATAAGCTAAATTAAGTAATTTACTAACATTCAAACCAAGGGCTTAGGATTATACCTCAACATATGAGATCTAAACATGAAAACCATAGCGTCCAAAGTGCTAACTTTTCTCCAAGATCCATGCTAGATAGGCCAAAGAATAATGGGTAAAGATTAGATTAGGAATTTGGGGTTTTATTTTGGATTTTTGTTGAATTTTGAATTGAGAATGAGTTCGGAAAAAAAATGGGGTGGCTTCAAGATGATTTCGACCAAGGAGAGGGGAGAGAAAGAGTGAAGTGAGAATGTGTGGTATTGTGTAAAAACATCTCCAATTATTTACATCTAATTAAGTCTTTTCAATAATTTATTTAATTTTATTTATTTTCTTTTCTAAACCAATCCTAGAAAAGTCTAGAATCATGGAAAATTTTCAGAAAGAATTTTGCATGTTACACACAGGTTTTAAATTATCATGGTTCATTTTGAAATATTAAACCATTTCTAATTTGTAATTTGCACTAATTTAATGTATAATTAAAGCTTATGTTAATATTTTAATTTAATTAATTTAGGAAAAATATTTTAGTAAACTAGAAATTTACAAGTCACTAAATAAGCACCATTTACTAGTAATTACATAGTTAAAATAGGCATATTTAAATTTATATTGAAAAATAATTGTAGTTGAGTTTTACGGAAAATACGGTTTATTTTACCGATTATCAGAAAATTCACCTACAAGGTTTTATTTATTTATTTATTTTTAAAACGTTCCATCTAGGGTTTTTCTTGGGTTGCCCAAATGAGGTAAAATTCCCTTCACATAGTTTAGTTTATGTTTTCCTAGTATTCTAATATAGTCAGGAGTTGATTTAGTGTGACATGGTGAAGTTAGAAATTCCTAGAGAAGGGTTTGAGTGTTGTGTGGATTGGGTGATGCCTAGTGGTTGTTTACAAGACCCTAGAGACCGATTCTTGTCCTAGACCAGTGACCAAACCCTAAAATACGTACTTTAGATTTGTCGATATCGGGTTTTTGTGGATTTAGTGATGGTATTTAGAGATCTGGGATGACCAGAGACCATTGTAAATGAAATTCCCTTGATCATGAGACGTGCAAGAAACCATGAATCACCCCCTGAAACCTGATGTTAGTGATATGTATGAACTAGAGGCCATTACTGTACATACGATGTATATTATAGTGGATGCTTCGACATAAATAGGGATGACTTTCTTGCTCGACATGATAGTATGCTATCTGGTTGCTCTTTATCTTAACATGTACTCTGATTGTCTCTATGTTACATGTTGATAAAGCCCTTAGGATGAGTACTTGACTACCAGGACTATGATGCAGATCATACTAGTGGGGACAGTGTAGTCGCTAAGTACATCCTTCAAATGTTCCTAGTCGTGGGAGTACCGAGACATGGCATCGATACTCCAGAGTAGACTAGCGTATGTGCTTCTTGACCCATATGATGGGCGATGGATGATCCCATATCCATTGGTGTTTGACATCATAGAACTTATACGGGTGCTCAGTTGAGACTGGGTAGACGGACACGCCGAGAACTCCCAGATGGTATTATACCTCACGTCAGATGGCAGTTCTCTGGTGACAGTGGTACAGGTTAGTCAGTATACCCGAGATCGTCATAGAGTCTTGTGTGATTCCCACTATACTTTGATTTTCATCATACCACGTCCAAGAGGGCGTGCAAAACAGTGGCTTTTAGGTACAGTCCCGAATCACATGGAGGCAATGAGCAATAGGAGGGGTTTCGTCTCTCCCGGTATATGGAGTTGATGTTGCGCTGTGTTCGATTGGCTATGATTGGAAATCCCTGGCCAGAGTTGCTGAGATTTACTGGTAAGTGTTATCAGTAGTTTCTCGAACTGTTATGGACCTCATATCGACACGACTTATCAAGCTACTGGGGTCTGACGTTTGCCACCCCTAGGCGAAATATGCGACATATCAGACGAAGAGACCGGACTGTACGGGAGTGTTACTGATTGGATTCGCAGGAGAATGTATAGGTATGCTTCTTGATCTTTTGATCGTTCAATACCTGGGTGGCTATTATGTTTAGCTGACTGCTTGCAGCTTGTGGGTGTTTGATATGATCATCACCTACTATCGGCGTATTGACGATCCTTTAGAGTCCTACACAGAGGTTTTATGGCTCAGGAAAAATGGAGTAGGAGCACATATGTGATATGTACGGGACCGAGAAAAATACATGTATATGATACCGTATTAGATTCTCACGTTATGTGATATCGGCCGGGTATATGTGATATAGCCGGGTCATCGGATCAAGTGTTGATTCGATAAACTGATACATATTATATTAGTCGGTTATTTGTGAAATAGCCAGATTATCGGATCAAGTGTTGATTCGATAATTTAATGTATAATTATATATTTGATATATATTACATTAACTAATATTATCTCACTTAAAGATTCTTTTTCTCACTTGGATAATACATTGATATATATGTGATATATGTTAATTGTATTATTTTATTTTGTTACAATAAATATTGTATATGTAATATATAATATTGTAACAAGTTAGGGTTACAAATGCAACATGCTTTATAGAGTTTAAACAAGGTTAGGGTTTGGATTAGGGTTAAGCTTGGATGAAGCTTTCATGAAGCTTCTTGATGCTTTGACTTTGACTTATGATATTTTGTGTAGATATTTATTAACCCAACCCAAACACTTTACCATAGTTAATTCTCTACAAGGGTTAAGTCTTGATTCTTAACCCATGGTTGTAATTCTAACCTCATACAATGATTTCATTATTCATCACAAAGAGATTTCTTCTTCTTCTTCCTCCTTGAAAAGCTTTCTAGCTTTTTGACATGTGATGATAATGAGTGAGAAATTGAAAACAAAAGAGAGCTAAATTCCTACCTCATCAGCCTCATCTATTCTTTCCACTTAGATTAGGGTGTTTGCTTTTCTAATACTTGATTAGTGAAGCAAGAGCTTGGGTTTTAGTTTCTTCAAGATAGATCATCTTAGTTGTTGAAGATCGGAAGCAAGCTTGCATCTTTCTCTTCATTGAGCCTCTCTAGAGTCCGGGTACTTGATGATCGCAGCGAAGGGACCTCAACACGGAGCTTATGAAGTGAAGGAACGGACTACAAAGGTTGTAATTCCTAACTCTTAGATGTTAAAGTGTTTAGCATGCTTGTTTGCTTAATCTCTAGTTAAGATCTTGGTTAGGGTTTGTTTAGCACCCCAAAAATTTCAATATGGCATGTGTGATGCTTTCCTAAACCTTGCTAAGGTGCTATACTAACCCTACAGTGGTATCAGAGCCAAGCTAGAGTTTTAGGCGTTGTCTAGACGAAGTTAAAAGTCCGATCGAACCCCGAAACATCGTTTTGACCCCCTCTCTGGAAATTTTCTAAAAAGTTGGTTTTTTCCGTATTAAAAATAATCAGAAAATTAAGCAGGGAATTCTAAGGATTACTGTGAAATACAAACTCCTAATTCCCTCAAGTCGCCGCGGAACCGCGGCAATACCATGCTTTGCGCGGCGGTTCCGCGGCAGTACTTGGGTATTAGGGATAGATGTTTCTAGGTAATATCCGTAGGTATTACTACATGCTTCAGGGAATTTTTAATATTACTCAAGTGTTGAGTGTTCTGGAGATCTTAAGAATTCGTTGTTTCGATCGGAAAGTTTAACATCGTTTAGTTTTTCGGGTAATTTAGAACGTGTTAAAAAGTTCGAACGGATTTCAATAACTCACATTTTCCCCTGCCGGAAAATTTCCATGTGTTGGATTTTTTCCTTAGTTAAAGAACATTCACAGTCGTGCAAGTAACGCGGTGGATCCTCTAGAAGAACTAAAACCTTAACTCGATTATGTGACCGTATGAACCGCCTCTAAACCTTGGGGTTTGTGGCAGTACGGCATTGCCACATGTGAGGCGTTTGTTTGACCCTTCTACGGCTGGACCATTTGTACCGTGGCATGTGATGGATGCTTTTAAACTAATTTCAAGTGTTGAGAACCACTTGGGAAATCTTGGGTGTTTGTTTATTCGATTGGAAAGTTTAACATTGTCTATTTATCTTGAATGTGATACAATATTTTGAATCCACAAGTAGTTATGAGATAACAGATTTGAATATTATAAATCTAGCAGTTTTTGTTGGAGATAGTGCCCTCATAGTCAATTATTGGATCGCAGGTACGTGATTGCAATGATTGCGGAGGACCTATCCCGGTAGCACAGTCTTACTCGAGATGATAGTATGCTATCTGGTTTGCCTTTATCAGTCGTGTACATGTTCAGGTGACTGATTGCATGTTACACTTTGATAGAGCCCTTAGGATCTTGCTTTACTACCAACAGTATGATGGCGATCATATACGTGAGAGTTGGGTAGTTTATATGCATATCCTTAATTATGGTCCCTAGTCGTGGGAGTTTCGAGACAGGGCATCGATACTCCGGAGTAGACTAGTGTGTACAGTCGAGACCCCGACGAGGGGCGGTGGCCGGTCTCACAAGCCACTGGTGTCAGTTGGATCACCTAAGATGTATACAGGTGCTCATTGGGTTATGAGTACACCGGACAGGACTCGCCGGGAATCTGCTAGTTAGTACTATACCTATCGTCAGATAGCAGTTCCCTGGTGACATGTGTACAGGTTAGTTCATCGACCTGAGGTCGTCATTTGTCTCGTGTGAGTTCCCACTGTGCTTTGATTTCTACCCTACCACGGCTCAAAGGCGTCGTGCAAACAGGTAGTTTTTGGGTACAGTCCCGAGCCATATGGAGGCACGTGAGCGGATCGACAGGGGATTCGTCTCTCCCGGTATTGGGGGCGAGGTCGTGCTGTGTCTAGGAGAGCCATTACACAAATCCATGGCCATGGTAGGAGATTTACTGGTAGGTACTCCAGTAATATCTCAGGGTGTATTTGGGCTTCACTCCGACATGACTTATACTGCTATTGGGGGTCTGACGTTGCTAGCCCCCTAGGCGGATATGTGATACTCATTGACGAACGGACCGGACTGTATATACATTGTCACTGTTAGGCTCAGTAGGGTTTTCGGAGGAGTTCGCTCATCGGTCTCCTTTGAGTTCGCTCCTCGGCCACCCTTGAGGTCAGTCCGTGGGCAGCCGTTACGTATAGCTAGTGCCGCTGACGGTTTGTGGTTAGACCCACTGCCAGGATGCTGACGAGTCATTAGAGTCCCCCACAGACAGTTTCCCAAGTTCGGGCGAAACGTTGTAGAGGCCGTATGGTTTTATGGCAGGGTTCGGAAAATGCACGTGCGTTTACGCACGTGTTATTTTTCGGGCAGATAATACTGGTCGGCTTTGGTTTAAGCCGGATCCGAGTATTATATTGAGTAGGTATAATATCTTTGTCTCAGTTGCATTTGTATTCGGTCGTAATACAAATGCGGGTATATTTATACAGTTTCGGGGTTATCCTGAACGTTGTTTCAGGATCACTTTTGGAAGTTGCCAATTTCCAGTTTTCTATCAGCCGTCTTTTAACATTCGGTTAAAGACGGATTTATCTTTTCTTCAGATGGAGTGAGTCATCATTCTAGAAGGTTCTAGAAGTGATGAAGTGGCTTATGACTCATTTGTGTCATTAATGGTCATTAATGATAAAGCATGACTAGGTTTAATATGATTGGTTTGCTTTTAATGATATCTAGTGATTCATGCTTTGTTGTTAGGTTAAGATAAGTATGAAGGGATATGGTCACCACTTGAAGCTCCTACACTCACCCTCCTCATTCTATATATATGATAAGCCTCCTCTCTCTCTCATTCACTCTCACTTGAGTTTCATTTTGCTAGAAAAGATTATGATAGTAATTCGGGTGTATGGAATTTCACAGTTCATTTCATTCCATCACCCAATTCCACGGCAACTTCATTCACCGATCGTCCACGGATTTGGACGAAGTGAGACAAAGTCATCTACTCATTCTCTACATCATTCTTGGTCGTCTCTTTTAGCAAACTTGACGATCGAGTTGCCTCGAGTCAGAGGCGGGAGCCCGTTTAAAGAACCGATCATGTGGTGCCACCTCGACGAGGAGATCGGAGATCGACGAGATCGGAGCAGCCGCAACGGAGCGTGGGATGATGGTTAAAGAACGAAGGACTCGGATCGTTCGGTATAACCTTTCTACACTCTTTACAGTTTGTTAGTTTAGCAATAATGGCAGATCCGGGTTAAAGTATACGATAGCGCCAGTTTAAAAGTTTTTGTTCCGCATTTGGCGTCTGTAGACGGCCGGGGCGCTAGCGTAGACTTACAGTGGTATCAGAGCCTCACCATTTTGCTATGCTAAGTTGTGCTAACGCGTTTAAAATATCGATCCGACCGGAAATCGAAAACTACAAAATCCTAAGCCGACAGTTTCTGTTGATTTTAAACGGTGTCAAAATTGATTTCTGGATGTCTCAAAAATCTGTGCAGGCAAATATAAGAACCACGACAAAATTTGGGGTCGTGATCCCTCCAAGCTGCCGCGGAAGGGCGGCCAAACCCATGGTTTGGCCGCGCAACCGCGGCCACGTAGGGAGCACGAGCTCCCAAATTTTGTCAGTGGGTTTTCTGTTGGGTTTTGTGATTTTTGGTATATAAAGTTTTGGCCCAAATTTTGTTACTGTTCACCAGTAAGCTGTGGGGCCCACTTTTTGATATTTGGTCTTTGGTCGATCGAAATTTAAACACGTTAGTTTACAGTGCTTACATTATATCTCCGACCGGGAATGTCATTTGATCGGTAAACCGCGTTTAACTGCTATAGTTCTTTTAGACGTGTTTGCGAACGTGACATTCGCGTTGATGTTCTGTGTTGTGCTGTGATGTTGCGGATTTGTCGTGGTGGATAGCAGTGTGCAATGGTAGTACAGTTTGAGTTTATTTGTACATTTGATATTGCGGGGCGAGCGTCCAACTTGTGGACAGCCGTCACTGCCTGTTGTATAATATTCTTTTGGGGCACGACCAGGTTGCGGTCGATGTACCTATTGTACTATTTTTCATTACTGTACTAGGTTTTGCCCCGAGACGGAGTGCACGGATAGCCGGGTTCGGGAAAGCAACGGGTCCGCATCTCATGGCTTTGAGAGGCAGAGGGGCCCCACTTCAGAATTGGCAGACTATTCGCCGCACTCGTAGGGGGTACAGGTTGACCCAAGGAGGGATGCTCAATTTACCGGATTCCGTGAAGTGCCGGGTGTTCCATTCACTATGCTGTGGGGACCACCTCGCTTCAGGTTTTGGCGGGTAACTTGCCGCACCCGTAGGGGTCTAGGTTTCATTGCACAGGCTATCCACACGACAGGGGAACGTCGAGTTTCAGCAGCGGCTCTGTGAAACTCGGGGATCCCAGATATCTGTATTGTTCTGTGATGCTTATTACTTTTCTGTAATGTTGCATATTATCACGCCTGGAGCGATTATTGTATATTGGTTTATATACTATTAGATGTTGTATATGTTTTACACCCGCGCTAGTCCAGTCCCCGCTCTGTCGTTAGTTAAGTAACCTAACGAGTTATGACGGGACCCAGTGACGAATGCGGATGGCATATACGTACATTTTATTTTCGTTCTTTTCTGGTGTGATTGAATGATGGGACTGCGTTGATTCTGATCAACGCAAAGTAAAACAAACCTTTTTGAGTTGTTAGAACAATTTTAAAAGTGTTATTGCAAAGATGTTTCCTTTTGTTATGCATAGTGGTATTCAGTGGAATATCCTGCACCTCATTCGACGAGGCAAGGGCCGATATCCCTTTACCGGGACCGACCCCTTGGACAGAAGTTTGCGTCAGGGTAATAACTTCACTATAGTCGATTACATGTTGCTTTGCATAGCGGTATTCAGTGGAATATCCTGCACCTCATTCCACGAGGAAAGAGCCGAGATCCCTTTACCGGGAGTGACCTCTTTAGCAAAAGGTTTTCGCCACTATATTTTAAAAAGCTATCAGGTTCCTTCAGCGATATCAAGTTCACTACGCTAAAGGTTTTTCGCCAAAAAACCAGCCGTAGCCCTCCGTCACTTCTTTTGGGTATTCAGTAGTATTCAAGCTACGTATTTTGACCAACGCCAAGGCATAGTGTTTGGTAGCTGCTGGGTATTCAATTGTTGCATAGATAGATGAGTTAGTTTGGGACAGTCGTTCTGCCATTTTGGCCAACGTCAAGGGCATGTGCGGGTGGGATCAAATTGACAAGATAGTGACGGGTAGAACTTTGGCATGTGACTTATGCCATTTTGACCAACGCCAAGGTTATAAGAGCATGGGGCAAAAACGATATCTGGAGTTTCTAAAGAAACTGAAACTTGCCGAGTATGCGCATACCTTCTGGAGTATGAGTAACGTGGATGCATTCCATCACGTTATCATGCGATGAGAGTTGGATCCTGATTCCCACTGATGAGTTGGTTTACTCTTCGGGTGATCCCGATTGATTCTTCTTTAGGTTTGGAGGAGAATTTGACAGGACAGTGGGAGGTTTCCGGATTAGATAAAATGATGACCATTCTGATCTAGATTAGAGTGCACGCAGAGTGTTTCTTTTCTCTCTCTCTCTTTGGCAGCGACCTTTGACCGACCCTAGACTATGACTCAGTGACCAGGTTGACCGAACCTTCTTAAAATACTGGCTTTTGGATTGTCTAAGTTGCATAAGTCATTGCCACTCCTTCTTTTACCCTTTGCATTTCTCAGAACACCCGTATTATTACGGATATCCACTTCCGTTGGATAGAGCCATCGTATGGTTATATACGAACTCGAAGGGACTTCTTCGGGGATGGATCCAGGTTCAGGAGAAATAGAATTGGTTTATTCAGTTGTCTTTTATTATCACCTTCTCTCAGGTTGCGAGAGCTCCTTGGTTTAGGAGAGTACACCTATTACGCCTATTGGATAGTCTTATTCCAAACCATATGCTGGTGCCGAAAGGTAGGGAATGAAGAAAACCAATTAGCCTAAGTAGGGTGTGCAGAAGGTAATATGTAAAGACAAAATAAAGGGATTAGAAAGAGGGCAAAGTAAATTGCGACTGATATCATTCACGACCAAAACTGCGTACTTCATCGCCGCTCCTATTTCACTTTTAAAAGAATAAGGTATTATTCAGTTGTCTTTTATCGTCACCTTCTCTCGAGATGCGAGTACTCCTTGGTTTAGGAGGGTACACCTATTATGTTTACTGGATAGTCTTCTTCCAAACCATAGGCTGGTGCCGAACGGTAAGGAAGGAAGAAAACCATTTAGCCTAACGATGGTGTACAGAAGGTAACGACTAAAGACAAATAAAGGGATTAGGAGAGATGGCAATAAAATATACGGTTGAAGTCATGAATTATGGAAGAGGCATTGCTATGAATACCAGGATACCCCTACGAAATATTTTCATGTTTCAGTACATTGTTAAAGGAAAAACTGTTTTCCCGATTAGACACTTACTCCAAGGGTATGTATTTAACAGGTTTCATTCTCATATCTGTATGGTTTTACAGATGATGAGTGGGAGTAAGATATTGGGAATTAGGTGATCATCCTCATTATATCGGAATTCATAGTAATTGGTGATATTTGAGGAAATCGCCAGGGTACAGTTTTCTACCTACGACGCACAGGTTATGAGTTGTTCAACTCAGCGGACTTATACAGAGTATTGTATGTTGTCCAGTGTCCATCAGGACAAAGGGGTAGGTCCTCGTACTATGTTCTGTTTACTTATAACTTCTCTAGTATTTAGACGAGTGTTTCGTAGAAATACATGGTCTAAGTTTTGAGAAGTTGTGGGTATAAGAATAAAGTAGAGAACCAGGTATCACAAGTATCGGGATTCTTCAAAGAGATCGAAGATGTAGATTCTTGTGATTGGTATTCAGATGATAGTGATGGTTTTGAGAAACGTGTTTCTCTTTCAGGTTACTCATAATTGGATGGATTCCTAAGTTGAGTAATGCTGATTAGCCTCTTTCCATTAAGTAGATATGCACTGGAGACAGCTGCATGATTTGAATATGGTTCCAATTAAATAAGTGCCAAAGTTTCTGTATTGGATATAGAATAGCTCGTACCTTAAAAGATATTAAGGTACGTGGAGTTGTCCAGCTTATGATTAAAACCAGACACTGGATAACTCAGGGCACGTTTCTGTAATGGCTGTTTGTGGGTTGACCCTGGCTATGACGAGGGTTGATATTCTACCATTTGGAAGATCAATAGTGATATTGTTCTTGACTCGCCACAGTTTTAGTAAAACAGATCTTTTTCAGAAAACAGAAGTGGGAGTATGGTAGAACTGGAAGTGATTCCAGAATCGCGAACGATTACGGAAAATTTAATAGGACCTATACATTCAATCAGGTTTGACATTCCAATAGCCACTCCGCAGGTATGGTAGGTAACCTCAGACGCCCGAGAGGTACTTCGGTAGCCTCAGAGACGGTGACAGGGAGGTTCTTATCTACCCAGACTTGACACTACTGCTGTTCCAGGTTATGAGACCCGGTAGGAGGGTTGTCGTAGTCAGTGGGAGCATCGGAAGCATAGTGGGCAAGTAGCTTATATCTATTTATAGACTTGAGCAGCTATAACGGAGATAGATCATCTAATTTTGATGTGACAGTCATGGGTTTGACTTCAATCAGAATAGGGGATGGATCAGTTAAGAAGGTAGTAGGGTGTGATGTCATGGTATATGGATGACATACACATAGTAGGAAGTAAAATTCCTATACTACGATCGGTTGTACTGTGGTCGTCACACAGTTGTTTCTCCAGACAGGATATGGATATAATATTTGACATTCTGGTTTCTAGATCTATGGTTTTAGATCTGGATTTGGGTAGTTTTCCAATGTGGGTACTTTGACAGATATTCTAATGGTTTTTGGAATAGTTGACTCCTAGCATGGTGGTGTACCTGCAGGTGATGGAGTCACCCTCTCTAAAGGTGTCTTACAGACTAAAGGGGAGAGGGATGTGCATGATTGGCAGATCACTTGCCCAGGCAATTGAGTCAATCATGAGATGTCAAGTACCACACCAAATGTTGGTTTTGCACTAGATGCAATAAGTTTGTATTAATCCAATCCTGGAGAAACATAAGGAAGCAGTTTTAGAACATTGGTACATGTTCTACGGATTTGATAACGGCAGCCTCTTTCGGGAGACGATTATCATTCCAAGCTTCAAAGGTGACGTGGATGACAGAGTGACTGTCAGAGTTTTAGTTTTTCCCTCTGACGAAGAGGGACAGTATTATGGACAGGTGGTTCCAGAGGATACTGTGGGTGGCATGGTGCCGGATACTGATTAGGTTCAGTGATCCATACAGTCTAAGAAGTTTGGATATGGAGTTCATTTATAAACTAAGGTCCCATCAGATATCCAGACATATTCTAAGACAGGTACTACTCAATTCGGGAGATGGCTTTCTCCGCGAACTTGAGATTAAGAGAGATACAGAAAGAAACTTCTAGGCGGATCCACTCACCGAGGCTATTTCTCGAACACAATAGTTTTACAAACGGGCTTTGTGAAACTGATTAGTAGAGGAGTTGGATGTTCGGTTTCACACGGGCTGTGAGTAGTCGACATCGCAATATTAGCCTTGAGTGCAAGTAGGAGATTGTTGGAGATAGTGCCCTCATAGTCAATTATTGGATCGCAGGTACGTGATTGCAATGATTGCGGAGGACCTATCCCGGTAGCACAGTCTTACTCGAGATGATAGTATGCTATCTGGTTTGCCTTTATCAGTCGTGTACATGTTCAGGTGACTGATTGCATGTTACACTTTGATAGAGCTCTTAGGATCTTGCTTTACTACCAACAGTATGATGGCAAATCATATACGTGAGAGTTGGGTAGTTTATATGCATATCCTTAATTATGGTCCCTAGTCGTGGGAGTTTCGAGACAGGGCATCGATACTCCGGAGTAGACTAGTGTGTACAGTCGAGACCCCGATGAGGGGCGGTGGCCGGTCTCACAAGCCACTGGTGTCAGTTGGATCACCTAAGATGTATACAGGTGCTCATTGGGTTATGAGTACACCGGACAGGACTCGCCGGGAATCTGCTAGTTAGTTCTATACCTATCGTCAGATAGCAGTTCCCTGGTGACATGTGTACAGGTTAGTTCATCGACCTGAGGTCGTCATTTGTCTCGTGTGAGTTCCCACTGTGCTTTGATTTCTACCCTACCACGGCTCAAAGGAGTCGTGCAAACAGGTAGTTTTTGGGTACAGTCCCGAGCCATATGGAGGCACGTGAGCGGATCGGCAGGGGATTCGTCTCTCCCGGTATTGGGGGCGAGGTCGTGTTGTGTCTAGGAGAGCCATTACACAAATCCATGGCCATGGTAGGAGATTTACTGGTAGGTAATCCAGTAATATCTCAGGGTGTATTTGGGCTTCACTCCGACATGACTTATACTGCTATTGGGGGTCTGACGTTGCTAGCCCCCTAGGCGGATATGCGATACTCATTGACGAACGGACCGGACTGTATATACATTGTCACTGTTAGGCTCAGTAGGGTTTTCGGAGGAGTTCTCTCATCGGTCTCCTTTGAGTTCGCTCCTCGGCCACCCTTGAGGTCAGTCCGTGGGCAGCCGTTACGCATAGCTAGTGCCGCTGACGGTTTGTGGTTAAACCCACTGCCAGGGTGCTGACGAGTCATTAGAGTCCCCCACAGACAGTTTCCCAAGTTCGGGCGAAACGTTGTAGAGGCCGTATGGTTTTATGGCAGGGTTCGGAAAATGCACGTGCGTTTACGCACGTGTTATTTTTCGGGCAGATAATACTGGTCGGCTTTGGTTTAAGCCGGATCCGAGTATTATATTGAGTAGGTATAATATCTTTGTCTCAGTTGCATTTGTATTCGGTCGTAATACAAATGCGGGTATATTTATACAGTTTCGGGGTTATCCTGAAAGTTGTTTCAGGATCACTTTTGGAAGTTGCCAGTTTCCAGTTTTCTATCAGCCGTCTTTTAACATTCGGTTAAAGACGGATTTATCTTTTCTTCAGATGGAGTGAGTCATCATTCTAGAAGGTTCTAGAAGTGATGAAGTGGCTTATGACTCATTTGTGTCATTAATGGTCATTAATGATAAAGCATGACTAGGTTTAATATGATTGGTTTGCTTTTAATGATATCTAGTGATTCATGCTTTGTTGTTAGGTTAAGATAAGTATGAAGGGATATGGTCACCACTTGAAGCTCCTACACTCACCCTCCTCATTCTATATATATGATAAGCCTCCTCTCTCTCTCATTCACTCTCACTTGAGTTTCATTTTGCTAGAAAAGATTATGATAGTAATTCGGGTGTATGGAATTTCACAGTTCATTTCATTCCATCACCCAATTCCACGGCAACTTCATTCACCGATCGTCCACGGATTTGGACGAAGTGAGACAAAGTCATCTACTCATTCTCTACATCATTCTTGGTCGTCTCTTTTAGCAAACTTGACGATCGAGTTGCCTCGAGTCAGAGGCGGGAGCCCGTTTAAAGAACCGATCATGTGGTGCCACCTCGACGAGGAGATCGGAGATCGACGAGATCGGAGCAGCCGCAACGGAGCGTGGGATGATGGTTAAAGAACGAAGGACTCGGATCGTTCGGTATAACCTTTCTACACTCTTTACAGTTTGTTAGTTTAGCAATAATGGCAGATCCGGGTTAAAGTATACGATAGCGCCAGTTTAAAAGTTTTTGTTCCGTATTTGGCGTCTGTAGACGGCCGGGGCGCTAGTGTAGACTTACAGTTTTTAGTCTCATTTGATCGGTTGCCACGGGATTTTGATGTGATCAAAAGTCTTTCACAAACACGTAGCGTACGCGGATACTCGCAGAGTAAACTTAATAGATAGCCACGTCCCAAAGCCCCGACCAAGTGACTGTAGGAGAACCCCGTCGCCAAAAGCATCCGTTCAGGTGCTCGCAACAGCGGTGTTCCGCCTTAGTGCACTTCGTCGACGGCATCGGGGGTGCGGCCGTCTACTAAAGTTTCCGACGAGCATACGATCAGGATGTCGGGAATATTGTTGAATTTCCCGACTTAATATTGAAAAGAGTTTCCGATATTGAGACTAAAATGCGGGGTTTATAATTGTTAGGCATGCGATGTCTAAGGAATTCATTTGGTTAGGCATGAGATGTCTAAGAAGGTTGCGGATTCCAACTGTTGTAGTTTTACACTTTCTTTTCTGCGACCGTAAGTGTAATATGTGGTGTATCGCCGGTTTCGTTCCTATACATCAACGACAATTAGGATACGTATATTTACTTACGTTGATGACATGTGATGTTATGTGTTACTGTGATATGTTATATTGGATCGTCGCGTTCTGAATAGCCGGGTTTTTTTTGTGAGATGAGAGTTTTTTCTTTTTCATTCATGTAAAATTCATTGTATGTAATATTCTTTTATTGGGGCACTTCCGGGTTGAGGATGATATCACCATTGTATATTATTTACTTTTCCACATTAGGATAGACCCAATGAGTGGAGCATAAGTAACCGGGTTCTAGGGTCCAGTGGGAGGCCATCTCGAGGATTCGAGACCGGGTCTCTTAACCCTAGAATTGGCAGTGTTGCTTGCCTCTCTCGCAGTGGTCTAAGGATGTGGGTTTGGCTATTCATCGCGATCGTGGAATCGGTGTTTTATACTGGCTTAACTTAAAACACGGAATTCCTAGAATATCCAATATTTCATATGTGTTTCTTCTGCTGGAATGTTCTGTGATGAGATCATATTACTTCCTAAGACGAATGTTTATATTATATATATGAGATATATGTTATATTGTTGATTTCGTTTCAAATGTGATGCTTGTGAAGCATAATAAAATGGGACTTCATTAATGAGATTAATGAAATAAAAGAAACCTAAAGATGTTGTAGAAACTTGTTTTAAAAACTGGTAGCTCTAGTTCTTGCTTCGCATAGCGGTATTCCTTGTAGAATATCCAGCACCTTATTCGATAAGGAAAGAGCCGAGATCCCTTCACCGGAAGTGAGCTCTTTAGCGAAACTAGCAGATGCTACACACTCGGTTTGTCTTTTGATTACTTCTATAGTTTTGCATTGCACAGCGGTATTTGTGAAATATCCCGCACCTTATTTGATAAGGAAAGAGCCGAGATCCCTTCACCGGGAGTGACCTCTTTAGCAAAACTAGCAAAGGCTTCAAAAACGCTCCATTCAAAAATCACTCGATTCTACAACGATATCAAGTTCATTACGCAAAGGGTTTTATTAAAAAACTGTCGTAGCCCTCCATCATTTCAGATAAGTACCGGTTAGTTTTCATGTTGCGTTTGTTGACCTTAGCCAAGGCGTAGTGTGCGGTAGCTGATTAGTGCTTATCTGTATAAGCATATGATGCGATTGAGTTAGGGTAGTCGTGCGACTTTGTTGACCTTAGCCAAGGGTCGTGCTGGTTGGTTTAATTCAATCGGGAAATGACGGGTTGAACTTGGCTAGCGCTTATTATTTTTTTGACCTTAGCCAAGGTCATAAGTTGCTAGGGGTAAAAGTATTATCGGGAATTTTAAGTGTTGAAATTTGCAATGAGATTGCATACCTTCTATGAGATAGTTGGATCCTGATACCCACTGCGAGTAAGAGTTACACCTGGGAGAGTTTTACATATTACAATTAGCCGATCAAGTAGGTGTCTAGAAAGGTGTCAACGGGGTTAAGCCTCTGTGAAAATGAGGTTTACTTTAATTAGGTCCATGCGAAAGCACGTGGAACCTCCCTCAAAGTACCGGCACTAGCCTGGCTGAAAGATTGGCAAACTTGTAGAGTGTAATTAATCCCGGCTAGTCTTTCCTTTTAGGGTTTGAAGGATGATTTGACTAAAACAGTGGGAGACATCCTGATTAGATATATTAATAACCAATCTAATCTTGCAAAAGCGCACGCAGAGTGTTTTCTTCTCTCTCTCTCCTGGTTGCGACTATGTCACTCCTTAATCAAGATAAAAATACGGATGTATTGACCAAACCCGCTTGTTATACTGTGCTAGGGAACGTTGGTCCCGCTCCAACTTATAATTGTTATAAGACCGAGCAGGAAATATGGGATTACCAGAATTCATGTGCCGCCCAATCGAAGAAATTGCATGCTGATGCATCTTCTTCGGGTGTGTTCATTACCGAGAACTGTTTCCCAGTATCCTTTTACGTCCTGGGTATGAGATGTAGGGTTACTAGGCACACGAACAAGGCTCTACAAGGCATCGACCATGCCAAAATTAAAATTTTATGTGCCGCACAACCCTAAGCGAGATCGTTAACTAGAGTTTAGGCGAAACTAAAGGCTAGTAAACAACTTTACAATAAAGGGAACGCGATATACAACCTTTGTAGATCGGTCCTCCACTTCATTTGCTCCTTGTTGAAGTCCCTTCGCTGCGATCAAGGTTCTCCCGGGCTCTTGCATGGCTTCACGACGCATAGGATGCGACCTTGCTTGAGGTCTCCGAGGCCGAAGATGATCTACGTCGAGGGAATTCCGACTCAAGCTCCTACTTCACTAACTTGAGAATTAGTGAAGTAAACACCATAAACTAAAGTGCTAGTCTAGTATAGGGTGGAGAAATAGGAAGTGGGTTCTCTTTGGATTTTTGTTTCTCACAACCTTTCTCACTTTGGATCAAACCCTAGTTTTCTTTTTCTCTTTGGATCAATGAAGAAGAAGATGATGAACCAAAGAAAAGAAAACGAGGATAATGATTAAGTGTTATGGCTAACCATGGTGAGAGAGTATCATATACTAACCCTTGTAGAGACTTAACCCTAGGCTAATCTTTTTGGTTGGGTTAAGAAATATCCATAGTAAAAACAAAACCAAGTTGAATTAGTCAATGCATCCAGAAGCTTCCACAAGCTTCATGCATTTTCTAATCCTCCTCTTGATTTTGTAATTACTTTAGATATTAAAAACCCAAAATAAAAATTAGCATAGTGTAAGTCTCAGACACCCATGTATAGTGTATCATCAACCATGATAAAAAAATACAACACATTTTCATATATATCATATATAGTAAAAATGTGTACAAGTGAGAAAAAACCCTAAGTGAACATGTGTTAGTAAATGTAAACTAGTATATCTAATATACAATTATACACTTAATTATTAAATCAACACTTGACTTAATAATCCGGTCATATCTCATATAACCGACTAACATTCATCGTATCGACTTATCGAATCAACACTTGATTCGATAACCCGGTCATATCATATATAACCGACCGATACAAAAAGTCGTGAGAATATAATACGGTATCACATACAAGCATTATTCTCGGTCCCGCACATATCACATATGCGCTCCTATTTCGTTTTGCCTGAACCAGTAAAACCTCTATGTAAGACTCCAAAGACTCATCAATACGCCGGCAGTAGGTGATGATCACATCAAGCACCCACAAGACGTCAGCGGTACTAGCTGGACGTAACGGCTACCCGGGTATTGAGCGATCAGAAGATCAGCAAGCAAGCCCGCTCAGACTCCTGTAAAAGCCTGCCGGTATCACTTCCCGTACAGTTCGGTCTCCTCGTCTGATATGTCGCATATCAAGTCTAGGGGTGGTTAACGTCAGACCCCAATAACCGATAAGTCATGCCGATGTGAGGCTCATAACGGGTCGAGAAACTACTGGTAACACTTACCAGTAAATCTCTGAATCAGCCCTGGCCAGGGACTTCCCTGTTACGGCCAATCGAGCACAGCGCAACATCAACGCCCAATACCGGGAGAGACGAAACTCCTCCTTTCGCTCATTGCCTCCATGTGACTCGGGACTGTACCCAAAAACCACCATTTTGCAGGCCTTCAGGGACGTGGTAAGGTGGAAATCAAAGCACAGTGGGAATAACACGAGACTCTATGACGATCTTGGGTCTACAGACTAACCTACACAAGTGTCACCAGAGAACTGCCATCTAACGTGAGGTATAATACCATCTGGGAGTTCTCGACGAGTCCGTCCAGTGTACCCAGTCTCCACTGAGCACCCGTATACCATCTCTGATGTCAAACACCAATGGATATGGGATCATCCATCGCCCATCTCATGGGTCGAGAAGCGTATACGCTAGTCTACACTGGTATATCGATGCCCCGTCTCGATACACCCACGACTAGGGACCTTGAAGGATGTACTTATGGACTACCATGTCCCCACTAGTATGATCCGCATCATAGTCCAGGTAGTCAAGTACACATCCTAAGAGCTTTACCAACATGTAACTATAAGACAGTATAAACAGACATGTATACATGTTAAAGTAAAGAGCAACCAGATAGCATACTATCATATCGAGCAAGAAAGTCCTCTCTATATATGTCCAAGCATCCAATATAATATACATCATCTGTACAATACTGGCCTCTAGGGCATACATACAACTAACATGAGATACCAGATCAGGATCCCGCAAATGTAATTTGTTACATGGGCTACAGATAGGTAGAGAACTGAGAACGGGTGATAAGTTTCAAGAGTTAGAAATGATGCAAGTGTTGCAGCCAAGTCTGTTGACAGTTATCACCCTGTATTACCAAAATACATTGATTCTGAACTAATGTTATTAGATACCGAACCTGATATACAACATCATATCAGTATCTTTATTTAATAAAGAAGGATATAATTTTGTATTGTTGGATAATGTTTTGAACATTTCTTATATCAAGAGTTGATCAGTTCAGGCACGTTATCTAAAATCATAGACGTTCTAAATCAAACCACAGTTCTTAATGTACAGAACACACACAAGAGGAAGAGTTCAGAAATGAATGAATCCTTCTTGAATCATTGTAGACTAGGTCATATCGATGCGACCCGACTAGCTAAAGTTACATAAAGATGCATAGTTAAATTAGTTTAAATTTACATCTTGTGAAACTTGCCGGTCATGTCACAAAGAAAAGTTGACCATAGCTCTGTTTATTGGAAACAGAGAAAGAGTTAGTGAACTCTTGGGATTGATACATGATGATGTATGAGGTCCCCTGTCTACACATGCCAAGACTGGTTCTTTGTACTTCAGAAGTAGAGAACCAAAACGGCTATAAATATTTTGTCCTTTGATATGATCGGGGAGGAGAATACTTGAGCACGGGATTCCTGGACAATTCTAAAGGAGAATAAGATTCTCTCTCAGCATTACTCCTCCGAATACACCACAGTATGTTAGTATATCGGGGCGGAGCAATCGCACCCTATGTGATAAGGTGTGCTCTATGATGAGTACTACTGAGTTACCTATTTCCCTTTGGGGGTTATGCACTTGAGAAGCTGCATACCTATTGAATACGGTTCCAACCAAATCAGATGCCTACCACTCCATCGGTGATATGGTATGGGAAGAGCCTATCTTTTAAGGAAGTTAAGATTTGGGGTTGTCCGGCCTATGTCAAAAGCAAAATCCGGACAAACTCGAGGCAACGTCTGGTCTGTGGAAGTTTGTTGGATATCCCAAGCAATCCCAAGGGAATATCTTTTACCGAACTAAGGAATATAAAAGGTGTTTTATTTTCTCAGCATGCCACCTTTTAGAAAGGGGATTTCTTGTGAAGAAATTAGTGGTCATGAGGTAGAACTGGAAAGGGTTCCAGCTATACAAACTGCAACTGATTATTTGGTAAACCCGAAGGATTCAATATTTTCTAACGAACCTCAGCCTCTCTGCCGATCTAGTAGGGTTCCACATCCACCTGAGAGATACTTCGGTTTCTCTATGACAATGGGAGCGATGATTGCATCATGAGATGATGACCCAACTTGTTTCGACCAGGCCATCAAGAGTAGGACTCTGTTAAAATGGCCGGATGCTAAGCGATCTGAGATGGAATCCTTATACACCAACAAAGTATGGACTTTGGTTGCTTTATCTGAAGGGTTAAATCCCCATCAGGAGCAAGTATATCTTGAGAAGATTACTTGGTGTACATGGAAAGTTGAGACTTTCAAAGCTATGCTTAAGTCCATCCAGATTCTACTTGCCACTGTTACATACCATAACTACGATATCTGACGGTTGGGTGTCATGACAGCTTTTCTAAACGATGATTTGGAAGAAAGCGTCTATAAGTACACAGCCAGAGGGCTTCGTAGACAGTGGGAGCAGCGGAAACGTGTGCAAGATGTTTTATGTGATAAATCATGAAGGGTTACTAGGCACTATCATAAGGGACTATAAGGCATCAATAATACCAAAATCAAAATTTTGAAGTGCCGAACAACCCTAACCAAGATCTTAGACTAGAGATTAGGCAAAACAATGAGCAAGTAAACAACATTACTTCTAAGAGTTTATAACACCTTAGGATAAGGGTTAGTGAATAATTATAATTAAATAATGATTTTTAATAAAAAGGTTTACCAAATTGGGTTTTAAATATTTTTCTTAATTTAATAAATATTTTTCCAAAATTTTCCTAAGCTTGCACACACATGTGCATGTAAACTAGGGTTTTTGAAATGTGTTAATACCATAATTTTACCATGGTGGGTTAATATTAGAATTAAGTCTTTTGTCTTTAATTGTGTTGTGTTGGCATGAGAGAGAGAGAGGCATGGCTCAGCCATGCTTGGCCTTATTGAGGAGAGAGAGAGGAGGGTTGACCTTGGACTTGAGTGATTGCCCTCATTCCTTTGCAATTCCCTCACACTCACTCAACACACACACACACTTACCTCCAGAACTCCAGCACCAGCAGCAGGCACAGCAACAGTAGCAACAAGCAGAGGCAAGCAAAGCAGCAGCAGCAGGCACAGCAGTGAGCAGCAGCAGCAGCCCCAGTTCCTAGTGCAGCCTCTTCGCTTCATTCCTCCACCTTCCTGCAACTCCATAGGGCTAAGTTGAGGTATATTTCCTAAACTTATTCCCTAGTTAGCTTAGTTAGTGTAGATTTGCTTCGGTTATTGGATTCTAGTGCGTTTTAGTGTGATATGAGAAGTTTTGTGGGAACTTTGTGCTAGGGTGATGTGTTTGAGTTTCAGTAGCTTGTTAGTGAGTTAGTGAGACCATTGTAACCTAGTCCAACCCCGATTACACTAAAATACCACCAGTTTTCATTTCGATGCAAAACGTCGTATTTGTGCAAGTTGAGCTTTTCTGGATCTGCTTTTGACCCGATGTGATCTGAATAATTTTGGGAATACTGTAGTATGGTGGTGGTGTGCTGATATCCCAGATGAAACCCGACCCCCTGACTCCCCACTCCGGCCGCCGAAATCATCATTCTGGCCGCAAATTGCGGCCGGACAGGATGTTTTTTGGTGTTTTTTGGGTTCTGTAGGTGTCTGCTAGTGTGTAGTGTCCTTTGATATATATATTTTTGTAAGTTTAGTTCTGTAGGAAAATCTGGGACCAATTACCTATTTTGCCGTTTTCTAAACCTTCGCGACACGCGTGATACGTGAGTAGGTTTGGGTTTCTGCGTATCGCGGCGCGTCGGGGTAGTTTCGTAGCGCGTGATTGCACGTCTTAGCGTATCGCGCACACGTGCGATTGGTTTGCGTCACGAGTTTCTAGTTTGACCGTGATATCGCGTTTTTGGCGAAATTGAGCTTATGTGTGATATGTGTTTGTGATTCTAGGTTCGCAGGCCAGTGAGACGGACGCCGCGAAGAAGGGCAAGCAAGTGGTTGGATACACTTAGCGCGAGACCCTGTGAGTAGATTTCACATCTACGGGGATATCGCCCGCATTGCGTTATGCGTCAGGGCTGATAGGACCTTATTGTTATATACTGCATATACCATACCATGGATTGTCATCGCATATTGCATTCCCTGTTATATATATATTTATATTGCTTAGAACTGATAGAACTGCCATGATCATACTGTCGTACATTGCATTGTAGTTCATTTTTGTGTGACATGACTTGATATACATATTTGATGCACCTATCACATCACAGTTACTTGTATTATTATTGGGATTTCATATGATTTCTGGATTTGGGGACCGTGACCTTTTCAAATAAGTAATCATTTAAAAACCCGGTTCCCTTGATATGATATTTTGGGGCGTCACCCCATGTTTTCTCGGTGCTTGAGGCACGGATTGATAGAGGGCTGACCCGGACTGACGGATGCCCGATGGATTGATAGAGGGCTGACCCGGACTGACGGATGCCCGATGGATTGATAGAGGGCTGACCCGGACTGACGGATGCCCGATGGATTGATAGAGGGATGACCCGGACTGACGGATTCCCGGTACATACTTTGAGAGAGGGCTGACCCAGATTGACGGGGGCCCGATACAGGATGTTTTGCGTGTCGATGCTAGACACGAATATTTATGATATTTGGGTGCCGATGTTGGGCACTCGGGATTTTCAGGAATATACAGGATATGAGGGCCGATGGAGTACCGGCGTTTGAGATGTTGGGATTTGTAGGGCATACATACTTATGTAGTCCACCTCGATACTTCATGTAGATACTATATCCCCATGCTCAGCATTCATTATCAAATCTCATCCTGTAGTATATCACCTGATAGAGGACTTGCATTATTATCATGCATACTGCTACATCGCGTTGATATTATCTGTTGGCATTTGTTAGAGTAGCGCTGTACGTGAATGCTCGCGATTACCTTTATATGTTATCTCTATTCACGAGTTGGCAACTCACCCCCGTTGTGCCACAGTGTTTGCAGGTTGCCCTTGGGAGTAGTCACGGCTGGCTGTTACCTCATCTTTTGGCACAGATACCCTTTGAGCAGAGATAGTCTTTTGCTGATAGGTGGGTTTTGTACGGTATCTGTTATTTTTCAGTTGTATATTGATGTATCTAGTACTCTCCATCTACCTTCTGTATTGACTTAGAGACAGTCGTGAGGACGATATGTATGATTTATATTCTGGTGTCGAGCTCGCATGTGAGCCGACTTTACTTTTACAGTCTCATCTTTTATGATATTGTCCTTGCTTTACTGTGTATTCTTCGCTACGGCGTCGTATATCTTATTGTGATGCTTTATTCATGTCACTTGTTATTTCTGCTACACCTTGCTTTTATCCGACTTTCGGGGCTAATGTTTTAAAAAGGAAATGTTACCAAAATTATAAAACTTATAACTATTGAACTTAAAAAGGATTTCTACTAAATAAATGGAAGTTTTTCGGACATGTACGATTGTTTTTACAAATGTTTTAAATCACTCTATATTTATTGGTTTTGATTTCTGGGTTCGGCTTACTTAGCTGCGTTGCGCCTGTAGACGTTGCGTGGTTAAGTGCCGGTCACGAGTCGAATTCTCGGGTCGTGACAAAGTTGGTATCAGAGCGTAGGTTTTACCTTCGGAGTGTAGGATGACCCTGGTATGATGGAGTAGGTAGCTGCGGCAGGGTAGCGTAGCGTGTGTATGTTCCGCGGCATACTCACGACACGGTACTCCGCTTACGCGACCTTAGGACTTATTGATTTGATCCCTCCTTATATTCTTCCGATTCGGTTTCCGTGTTCTTATCGAATCCAAATTTTCTTTCAGCCAACATGCCGCCTAAGACTACGAGGGCACAGAGAGCGGCCGCGAGGGCCGAGATTCGTGTTGACTCGTCCGAGACGAGGACTGATCCGGGCAGTGCACCCGTTGTACCCGAGCAGGCTGTTCCTGCCGTGACAGAGCAGATCGCCACGTTAGGGGCTGGTATGCAGGAGATGCGCCAGACGGTGGGATCTAGCATGCAGGAGATGCGCCAGATGATAGGATCGCTAGTCGAGACGCTTCGAGCGCAGCGACCAGAGGTAGCTCCACCAGTTCCAGAGACCGCTATGGTACCTACCGCACAGCCATTTGCCCCTGCAGCCACGGAGGTGATTACAGTATCGCTATCAGAGTTCATGAGGCTGAAGCCTCCGGTTTTCACAGGCACCGATACAGCCGAGGACCCACAGTCTTTCATAGACAGGATGGCCAGGATATGTCGTTCCCTCAGATGTGCAGATGCGAGATGGGTCGAGTTTGCGAGCTTTCACCTGGAAGGTCTTGCGCAGAAGTGGTGTGATTCAGTGGAGAAGGGCAGAGCAGCAGGTCTTCCTCCTATGACCTGGACGGAGTTCGTGACCATATTCCTAGCCCGTTTCCTTCCCCGGAGTGTTAGAGATGCCCGAGCACGCAGGTTTGAGTCCTTGCGTCAGACGCCAGGGATGACAGTGGCAGAGTATGACGTACTGTTTACGGAGCTAGCAGTCTACGCCCCACATTTAGTGGCCACCGAGGAGTTGCGAGTCCGGAGATTTGTTCGAGGCTTGCTTTCACTAGTGTTCCTCGCGATCAGTGCGCAGCACTACGAGACCTACGCAGCAGCTGTAGACGCAGCCCTGGTGGTCGAGGAGCACCTTGTTGAGACTTCGGCACTTCCAGAGCCGAAGAGAGCTCGTGCGGATACTTCAGCACAGAGACAGCCTTTTCGGCGCCGTGATAGACGTATTGCAGGCAGCAGAGATTCAGGGCGGGGCGGGTTATTCAGTTCTTATTCCCAGGATGGTCAGCGGCCGTCGTCGGGATGTTTTCGTTGTGGGAGTTCTTACCACCGTGTACGGGATTGTCCTGAGTTACCCCGGAGAGAGGCGACAGCACCACATGTCACATTACCACCTTCACCACCCTAGAGAGCGTTGCCTATCGTACCTACCGTTGCTCCGCGCCAGACTCATACACAGCGAGGTCGTGGGCGTGGAGGAGTTGCTCAGAGAGGGCGAGGTGACCGAGGCAGAGGGCAGCCAGTTATAGGTGGTGGACAGGCGAGGGTTTTTGCTTTGACACACCAGGACGCGCAGGCGTCCAATGCAGTGGTTTCAGGTATCCTCCCTGTATGTTCAGTTGATGCACATGTACTGTTCGATCCCGGATCTACACACTCGTACGTATCCATGCACTTTGTGCCGAGTTTGGGTAGGGAGTCCGGCTTGCTTGATCAGCCGCTTGTGGTGACTACTCCTGTGGGAGAGTCGTTTGTTGCTAGGCACGTGTTCCGATCCTGTACCGTCTGCATTGGCGAGAGAGAGTTGCCTGTCGACTTGATCCTTCTGGAGATGTTGGACTTCGACGTTCTTTTGGGCATGGATTGGTTAGCCACGTGCTATGCTTCCGTGGACTGCCGCGAGAAGACAGTTAGATTCTGTTTCCCCGGCGAGTCGGTTTTTGTTGTGTTGGGGGACCGTGGTGCCGCCCCTCACAGTGTGATTTCTTCTTTTCGCGCTGGACAGCTTTTGAGGAAGGGATGTCAGGGATTTCTCGCCTATGTTTGCGATGCTCGCGCTACAGATGTTCCATTGGATCAGGTTCTGGTTGTTAGCGAGTTTCCTGATGTGTTCCCTGACGAGCTTCCTGGGTTGCCGCCCGAGCGCGACATTTCTTTCTGTATTGATTTGGTTCCTGGTTCGGGGCCTATTTCTATACCGCCTTATCGGATGGCCCCGGCGGAACTTCGAGAGTTGAAGGGTCAGTTGCAAGACTTGCTGGACAAGGGACTTATTCGACCCAGTGTTTCCCTGTGGGGTGCTCCAGTCCTGTTCGTCAGGAAGAAGGACGGCAGTTTGCGTTTTTGTATCGACTACCGCCTGCTGAACAGGGTGACAGTGCGGAACAGGTATCCTTTGCCGCGTATCGACGATTTGTTCGATCAGCTTCAAGGGGCAGGGTACTTTTCGAGGATCGATTTGCGATCGGGCTATCATCAGCTGCGGGTTCGACAGGAGGACATTCCCCGGACAGCCTTCCGTACGCGCTACGGCCATTACGAGTTTTTGGTGATGTCGTTCAGACTCACCAATGCGCCAGCAGCCTTCACGGATTTGATGAACCGTATTTTCCGGCCTTATTTGGATCTGTTCATCATAGTCTTCATTGACGATATCTTGGTGTATTCCCAGAGTAGTGAGGAGCACGAGCAGCACCTGCGGATTACATTGCAGACATTGAGGGAGCACCAGCTTTATGCGAAATTCTCCAAGTGTGCTTTTTGGCTGGACAGCGTAGATTTCTTGGGGCACGTGATTTCACGAGACGGTATATGTGTAGACCCGAGGAAGATCGAGGCCGTTCAGCGTTGGCCCAGACCCACATCGGTGACGGAGATTCGCAGCTTTTTGGGATTGGCCGGTTACTACAGGCGTTTTGTGCAGGACTTCTCACGTATTGCTACACCGTTGTCCGGGTTGACCCGGAAGGGAGTTCCCTTCGATTGGACGGAGGAGTGCGAGCACAGTTTTCAGCAGTTACGGACTCAGCTGATGACGGCACCGGTGTTATCTTTACCTTCCGGATCGGGCGGATTTGTGGTCTTTTGTGATGCTTCTCGAGTGGGATTGGGATGCGTTCTGATGCAGCATGATAGGGTGATCGCGTATGCCTCACGACAATTGAAGAAGCACGAGCAGAACTACCCCACTCATGATTTGGAGATGGCAGCAGTGGTCTTCGCACTTAAGATCTGGCGACATTACCTATACGGCGAGTCGTGCCAGATATTTACGGATCACAAGAGTTTGAAATACATATTCCAGCAGCGGGATCTGAACCTTCGACAGCGTCGATGGATGGAGTTAGTGAAGGATTATGACTGCGAGATCTTATATCACCCGGGCAAGGCAAATGTGGTAGCGGATGCTTTGAGCAGGAGGCCCGGGAGTAGTTTATCATGTTTGAGCACAGTACAGGAGCAGTCATCCGCAGATTGGCAGATATTATGCGACAGTCGAGTACAGTTCGAGTTCACGTCGATTGGAGGACAGATAGCGCATGTCCGTGCACGCCCACAGTTGATCGATCGCATACGTGAGGCACAGCTCAGTGATGACCGATGTTCAGAGATCATGGCACAGATTGGACAGGGCAGATTTTCCGAGTTCATGATCGATGATCAGGGAGTACTGCGGTTTGGAGTCAGACTGTGCGTACCAGATGCTGAGGGACTGAGGCGCGAGATTCTTGAGGAGGCACATCGATCGGTGTATAGCGTCCATCCCGGTTCCACCAAGATGTATCATGATATGAGAGATGTCTATTGGTGGGACGGAATGAAGAGGGACATTGCAGATTTTGTATCGAGATGCCTGACTTGTCAGCAAGTCAAGGCTGAGCACCAGAGGCCCGCGGGAGAGCTACAGCCGTTACCCAATCCGGAGTGGAAATGGGAACAGATTTCGATGGATTTCGTTGTGGGTCTACCCAGGACTAGTCGGGGGTATGACTCTATCTGGGTGATCGTGGATCGTTTGACGAAAGCGGCTCACTTCCTACCGGTGAAGACGACTTTCGGATTTACTCAGTATGCCCAGATCTATATTGACGAGGTAGTGCGACTACACGGAGTACCGACGTGCATTGTGTCCGACAGAGGCACCCAGTTTACCAGTAGACTATGGCAGAGGCTTCAGGAGGCTTTGGGAACTCGCTTGAGTTTCAGCACGGCATTTCATCCGCAGACCGACGGACAGTCAGAGCGGACTATCCAGACTCTCGAGGACATGCTCAGAGCTTGTGTACTAGATTTCGGAGGTAGCTGGGATCATCATTTGCCCTTAGTAGAGTTCTCCTACAATAACAGCTACCAGGAGACTATTCAGATGGCACCGTTTGAGGCTCTTTATGGGAGAGATGCAGGTCGCCTACTTGTTGGACAGAGCTCAGTGAGAGCAATATCTTAGGGCCACAGATCGTTGAGGAGACGACCGCGAAGATCCAGTTGATTCGCGATAGGATGAGAGCAGCGCAGAGTAGGCAGAGGGCTTATGCGGACCGTCGACGACGCAGACTTGAGTTTTCTGTTGGTGATCATGTTTTCTTGAGGGTCTCCCCAATGAAAGGTGTGATGAGGTTTGGGAAGAAGGGGAAACTCAGTCCCAGGTATGTGGGCCCCTTCGAGATCCTCGAGCGTGTTGGTGCAGTAGCCTACCGTTTAGCCCTTCCGCCCAGCTTTCCAGATGTGCACCCCGTATTCCATGTCTCGATGCTCCGCAGATATCTTCATGATCCTTCGGATGCGATTCAGCATCCGACGATCCAGCTTGAGCGTGACCTTTCCTATGCAGAGCAGCCGGTGATGATCTTGGATCGACAAGTGAAGAAACTGAGATCGAAGGACATTCCATCAGTTAAGGTACTTTGGCGTGGTCAGAACCGTGAAGAGGTCACTTGGGAGACCGAAAGCGAGATGATGAAGACGTATCCCCATCTTTTTGAAGGTAACCTTAGTTAGATTTTTTTTTTTTTTTGAAATTCGGGGACGAATTTCTTTAAGGGGGAGAGATTGTAACACCTTAGGATAAGGGTTAGTGAATAATTATAATTAAATAATGATTTTTAATGAAAAGGTTTACCAAATTGGGTTTTAAATATTTTTCTTAATTTAATAAATATTTTTCCAAAATTTTCCTAAGCTTGCACACACATGTGCATGTAAACTAGGGTTTTTGAAATGTGTTAATACCATAATTTTACCATGGTGGGTTAATATTAGAATTAAGTCTTTTGTCTTTAATTGTGTTGTGTTGGCATGAGAGAGAGAGAGGCATGGCTCAGCCATGCTTGGCCGTATTGAGGAGAGAGAGAGGAGGGTTGACCTTGGACTTGAGTGATTGCCCCCATTCCTTTGCAATTCCCTCACACTCACTCAACACACACACACACTTACCTCCAGAACTCCAGCACCAGCAGCAGGCACAGCAACAGCAGCAACAAGCAGAGGCAAGCACAGCAGCAGCAGCAGGCACAGCAGAGAGCAGCAGCAGCAGCCCCAGTTCCTAGTGCAGCCTCTTCCCTTCATTCCTCCACCTTCCTGCAACTCCCTAGGGCTAAGTTGAGGTATATTTCCTAAACTTATTCCCTAGTTAGCTTAGTTAGTGTAGATTTGCTTCGGTTATTGGATTCTAGTGCGTTTTAGTGTGATATGAGGAGTTTTGTGGGAACTTTGTGCTAGGGTGATGTGTTTGAGTTTCAGTAGCTTGTTAGTGAGTTAGTGAGACCATTGTAACCTAGTCCAACCCCGATTACACTAAAATACCACCAGTTTTCATTTCGATGCAAAACGTCGTATTTGTGCAAGTTGAGCTTTTCTGGATCTGCTTTTGACCCGATGTGATCTGAATAATTTTGGGAATACTGTAGTATGGTGGTGGTGTGCTGATATCCCAGATGAAACCCGACCCCCTGACTCCCCACTCCGGCCGCCGAAATCATCATTCTGGCCGCAAATTGCGGCCAGACAGGAAGTTTTTTGGTGTTTTTTGGGTTCTGTAGGTGTCTGCTAGTGTGTAGGGTCCTTTGATATATATATTTTTGTAAGTTTAGTTCTGTAGGAAAATCTGGGACCAATTACCTATTTTGCCGTTTTCTAAACCTTCGTGACATGCGTGATACGTGAGTAGGTTTGGGTTTCTGCGTATCGCGGCGCGTCGGGGTAGTTTCGTAGCGCGTGATTGCACGTCTTAGCGTATCGCGCACACGCGCGATTGGTTTGCGACACGAGTTTCTAGTTTGACCGTGATATCGCGTTTTTGGCGAAATTGAGCTTATGTGTGATATGTGTTTGTGATTATAGGTTCGCAGGCCAGTGAGACGGACGCCGCGAAGAAGGGCAAGCAAGTGGTTAGATACACTTAGCGCGAGACCCTGTGAGTAGATTTCACATCTACGGGGATATCGCCCGCATGGCGTTATGCGTCAGGGCTGATAGGACCTTATTGTTATATACTGCATATACCATACCATGGATTGTCATCGCATATTGCATTCCCTGTTATATATATATTTATATTGCTTAGAACTGATAGAACTGCCATGATCATACTGTCGTACATTGCATTGTAGTTCATTTTTGTGTGACATGACTTGATATACATATTTGATGCACCTATCACATCACAGTTACTTGTATTATTATTGGGATTTCATATGATTTCTGGATTTGGGGACCGTGACCTTTTCAAATAAGTAATCATTTAAAAACCCGGTTCCCTTGATATGATATTTTGGGGCGTCACCCCGTGTTTTCTCGGTGCTTGAGGCACGGATTGATAGAGGGCTGACCCGGACTGACGGATGCCCGATGGATTGATAGAGGGCTGACCCGGACTGACGGATGCCCGATGGATTGATAGAGGGCTGACCCGGACTGACGGATGCCCGATGGATTCATAGAGGGCTGACCCGGACTGACGGATGCCCGATGGATTGATAGAGGGATGACCCGGACTGACGGATTCCCGGTACATACTTTGAGAGAGGGCTGACCCGGATTGACGGGGGCCCGATACAGGATGTTTTGCGTGTCGATGCTAGACACGAATATTTATGATATTTGGGTGCCGATGTTGGGCACTCGGGATTTTCAGGAATATACAGGATATGAGGGCCGATGGAGTACCGGCGTTTGAGATGTTGGGATTTGTAGGGCATACATACTTATGTAGTCCACCTCGATACTTCATGTAGATACTATATCCCCATGCTCAGCATTCATTATCACATCTCATCCTGTAGTATATCACCTGATAGAGGACTTGCATTATTATCATGCATACTGCTACATCGCGTTGATATTATCTGTTGGCATTTGTTAGAGTAGCGTTGTACGTGAATGCTCGCGATTACCTTTATATGTTATCTCTATTCACGAGTTGGCAACTCACCCCCGTTGTGCCACAGTGTTTGCAGGTTGCCCTTGGGAGTAGTCACGGCAGGCTGTTACCTCATCTTTTGGCACAGATACCCTTTGAGCAGAGATAGTCTTTTGCTGATAGGTGGGTTTTGTACGGTATCTGTTATTTTTCAGTTGTATATTGATGTATCTAGTACTCTCCATCTACCTTCTGTATTGACTTAGAGACAGTCGTGAGGACGATATGTATGATTTATATTCTGGTGTCGAGCTCGCATGTGAGCCGACTTTACTTTTACAGTCTCATCTTTTATGATATTGTCCTTGCTTTACTGTGTATTCTTCGCTACGGCGTCGTATATCTTATTGTGATGCTTTATTCATGTCACTTGTTATTTCTGCTACACCTTGCTTTTATCCGACTTTCGGGGCTAATGTTTTAAAAAGGAAATGTTGCCAAAATTATAAAACTTATAACTATTGAACTTAAAAAGGATTTCTACTAAATAAATGGAAGTTTTTCGGACATGTACGATTGTTTTTACAAATGTTTTAAATCACTCTATAATTATTGGTTTTGATTTCTGGGTTCGGCTTACTTAGCTGCGTTGCGCCTGTAGACGTTGCGTGGTTAAGTGCCGGTCACGAGTCGAATTCTCTGGTCGTGACAGAGTTAGAGATTACAAACTTTTTAGTCTGTTCCTTCACTTCATAAGCTCCGTGTTGAGGTCCCTTCGCTGCGATCATCAAGTACCCGGACTCAAGAGAGGCTCCACGAAGAGAAAGATGCAATCTTGCTTCCGATCTTCAATAACTAAGATGATCTACCTTGAAGAAACTCAAACCCAAGATTTTGCTTCACTAATCAAGTATTAGCAGAGCAAACACCCTAATCTAAGTGGCTAGAATAGATGAGGATGATGATGTAGGAATTTAGCTCTATTTTGTTTTCAATTTCTCACTCATTATCATCATATATCAAAAAGCTAGAAAGCTTTTTCAAGAGGAGGAAGAAGAAGAAATCTCTTTGTGATGAATAATGAAATCATTGTCCAAGGTTAGAATTGCAACCATTGGTTAAGAATGAAGACTTAACCCATGTAGAGAATTAACTATGGTAAAGGGTTTGGATTGGGTTAAGAAATATCTACAAAATATCACAAGTCAAAGTCAAAGCTTCAAGAAACTTCTTGAAAGCTTCATGCAAGCTTAACCCTAATCCAAACCCTAACCACATTTAAACTCCACAAAACATGTTGCATTTGTACCCATAACATGTTACAATATTATATATCACATACATAATATTTATTGTAACAAAATAAAATAATACAATTAACATATATCACATATATATCAATGTATTATCCAAGTGAGAAAAAGAATCTTTAAGTGAGCTAATATTAGTTAATGTAATATAATATATCAAATATATAATTATACATTAAATTATCGAATCAACACTTGATCCGATAATCCTGATATTTCATAAATAACCGACTAATATAATCTGTATCTGTTCATCGAATCAACACTTGGTCCGATGACCCGGCTATATCACATATACCCGGCCGATATCACATATCGCGAGAATCTAGTACGGTATAACATACACGTATTTTTCTCGGTCCCGCACATATCACATATGTGCTCCTACTCCTTTTTTCCTGATCCAGGAAACCTCTGTGTAGGACTCTAAAGAATCGTCAATACGCCGGCAGTAGGTGATGATCATATCAAACACCCACAAGCTGCAAGCGGTCAACTAAACATAACAGACACCCAGGTATTGAGCGATCAGAAGATCAACAAGCAAGCCTGTACATTCTCCTGCGAATCCAATCAGTAACACTCCCGTACAGTCCGGTCTCTTCGTCTGATATGTCGCATATCTCGCCTAGGGGTGGTAAACGTCAGACTCCGGTAGCGTGATAAGTCATGTCGATATGAGGTCCATAACATTTCGAGAAACTACTGATAACTCTTATCAGTAAATCTCAGCAACCCTGGCCAGGGATTTCCAGTCATAGCTAATCGAACACAGCGCAACATCAACTCTCTATACCGGGAGAGACGAATCCCCTCCTATCGCTCATTGCCTCCATGTGATTCGGGACTGTACCTAAAAGACACCGTTTTGCACGCCCTCTTGGACGTGGTATGATGGAAATCAAAGCACGGTGGGAATCGCACAAGACTCTATGACAATCTCGGGTCTACAGACTAACGTGTACCAGTGTCACCAGAGAAATGCCATCTGATGTGAGGTATAATACCATCTGGGAGTTCTCGGCCAGTCCGTCCAGTGTACCCAGTCTCCACTGAGCACCCGTATACCTTATCTGATGTCAAACACCAATGGATATGGGATCATCCATCGCCCATCATAAAGGTCAAGAAGCGCATACGCTAGTCTACTCTGGTATATCGATGCCTTGTCTCGATACACCTATGACTAGGAACATGATTGATTCTAAAATTCAAGATTGTGTAAATCGAATGAAACGAATAAGTTTCTTTGTGTCGGTATTTAGAAAATGAATAAAATTCACAATCAAAGAATTATATTTGACCGCAATCAACTACGGTGTCAGTTGTAGATTGTAAGTGAGTGCGGATCGTCCACAGGGATTGTGCGATTCGTTTCTATGTTTGATTTGTTTGAATTGAAAAGTTAATCGAAAAGAAAAGAAAACATGATTCAAGATTTTATCGATTGATTCAGGTGTCACTAGTCTAATCAAGAATCAAGAAAATGATAAACAATCGAGAATTGGGTTTCGATGATATTTCCAACCAAATGTCAAGAATCTAAATGAGGCTCGCAGGAATCGATCGGATCTATAGACGTGATGTAATCTCAAGATATCGTGTTCTTTTCCTTCGAAGAATTGTTACTAGATCGATGATGATCGACGAGAGTTAGGGCTTTCTCGTGAAACTAGGGTTTCATCATTTAACCCATGTTCTTTCGTCGCTATCATTCACATTCTAGCCTCTAGCAAATTCAAGAAACGATCGTAACTCCCCAATTTCGATCGATAATAATTAAGAAAGCATCGCAATGAAACTAGGTCGTCGATTCTTGAACTTGCTAGGGTTTACAAAACTCGTAGGAATCAAGAATCCTTTTAAGATATGTTACATAATCATTCTATTGATCGTCTCGACTCCTCGACGAGCGGAGTATTACTCAAACATCACAACAAGAACTATAACTATAAATTGTGATCGAATCATGATGCAAGAATTTAAAGAAAACAAGATAAAAGAATTTCACCTTTTATTTATATCAACAATTTCATTACAGTCGCTCAAGAACTACAAGAGGAAGAACTCGATTGTTGAATTGGCTTCGCTTTTCTCCATGAGTCGTGGATCGGCTTGGTCCACTTGCTCTGTTGAAGATCGGCTCCGCTCATAAAAGGTTGAAGGGCTTCTTGCTTGATTTGGTACTCGAGATCTTGACTTTTGATTGGAATTAGGGTTAGGGTTTCACACAAGTCTTGTCAGTAGACTTGTGGAAGAAGATGAAGAAAGAGGTAAAGAGATTGAATGGATCTAGATTCTAGGTGATAGAATGCGGAATCCATTTCCTCCTAGGTCTAGGCTTCTATTTATAGACTTCTCATAACCTAGGTCTAGGTTTGAAATTACAATTCCCTCCAAAAGTTTGTTGAGGAGCTTCTAGAAATAGTTTGTTAGAAGTTTAGATTAGGCTTTAATCTAGGATTAATTAAGCTTAGAAACCCTAGTTTGCTGAACTGGCAGAAACCTCTGGAGTCTTCTGGAACTTGAAGTGTCTTTCTGAAGTGTAGGAGCTGATAGAGGAATTATGCACCAAAACTCAAGTGATGACGTGGCAGAAGAGCCGCGGAACCGCGGCGCAAGCCGGCTCCGGCCGCGGTTCCGCGGCCATGTTGGCTCTTTGTGGCTTCAAAATTCCAGTGTTGCTTTGGGCTAAAATTTGGGGCTTTATTTGATGTATTGATTCTCAAAATGCTTTCCTGATTACTTCCAGATCTTTATCCTTTGAGTTGGCGTATTTTTCAGCACTGTTTTCATAATCCTGGCTTTTGTTCCTGCAAATTCTCAAGACCAGTGTTGCGCAATATCGGGATGATGCGATGCCATAAAATACAGTCAATTTCCCTAGAAATGCCGGTTTTAAAGTCTAACATATGTAATCCGATATTTCAGGACTGTTTTGCTAATATGTGAAATATGAATGCCGAACTCTTCTATATGAATGCAGATGATAGGGAAATTGCCGGTTAAAAGTTGCAGTATTTTCGACTTATCAAATTCCCCCAAACTTATTTTCGATCGTCTCGAGCGAACTGTTTTATTTAAAAAGAGAAGGAGAAAATAAAGAAAGAGAAAAACTAACTAGAACACTTTCGTAGGCAACATGATTGCACTGAGCACGTGCAACAAGCCTTTAAACCTCTAGGTGTCCCTAGTAGGAGGAGTGTTGTCTCCTGAGGGTTTTCAACGGATTGCACCCACAAAATCCAATAATAAAAGGAAGATCATGAATATTACATTTAAAGATAAGAATTGTAAAAGAAAAGCCTTGAAAATTAGGGTTTCCAACTAAGCTAGCTTTTCGGTTGTCATGAGCCCTATCTTAATGGTCATGAAAAGATGTTAGAAATGACGTCCTCCCTCAATAAAACATCGTCTTATTCTTCATTCCTATCTTTCATCCAAACATCGATCATATAACACTGCGTGTGTGTAAAGACATCCCTACACCCGGAGAATTCAATTCAAGCTATCATACTCTTGCCCATCAGCCTCAGTACTTTTTAATTAATGAATATTTAGATGAGATTGCTCACACACTTTCATGCGACCGTTAATACTTCTTGAGATACTAACCGACCGATTACTCTTGTGCTTGCTTACTTGGTGTATTTTCCTCGTCTTGCACCACCTCAGGCATAGCAGTGACTCCCAGACCAAATGGCCTTAGGGCACCAGGTGAAAAGGCACCCTCGCTATACATTTTTTATTGCTCTTGGTGATAACAAAACCAGTGTCCATTTTTCTCACCACTTTATATTTTCTTTATTTTTTATTTTTTTTATATTTCCTTCATACTTTTGGCTTTAAGACAAGAGCATTTGAAGGTATCCTCTACTATCCCAGGCTTTAAGACGTGTGTAAGTGCGACTAGCAGGGTCTCAACGTTCAAAATGTTTGGCTTCCAGAATAGAAACTATTTTTCAGACTTATTTTTCTCCTCAGATTAGTGACGTCTTTCATCTTACTAACCCTTGGGACAACGGCTCATAACTACTTATTACTAGTTCGTATAAGAAAACTTCTAATTTTCTTGGTTTTCTTAAATTTTTCTAATCTCATGGATGTAATTTTTCACTATCTAATCTTTCATTATCTTATTTATGTACAAAAATTGTTTTTATATTTTTGAAAATTTTAATTTTTTATGGATTTTGAAATTTTTTAAATTTTTATAAGTTTTTAAAGAAATGTTTTGTGCTTATGCAAATGATATGCAAATGATGCAAAAATAAGCATAAACCTCCCCCAAACTTGTTTTCAACAGTGTCCTCACTGTTGCCAACAGCTATATCTACAAAACCTGTAAGTCTGGGAGGAATTATTAGTCGGGGCAAAATATATAAGTAAAGAACTTCCCCCAAACTTATTCTTTTTACTCACCTCCATTCAAAAGATGATGCACTAATATACTAGACATGAAGGTGAGGCGGAGGAATTTTAATCCAAATAAACTGGCTCCTGTAAGAACAAGAGCTCCTCCGTGGGGTTAGTGAAAAAATACGGCTTTAGTCTATGTCCATTCACTTTGAAAAAGGTGCCGTTTTTAACATTTTCTACTTCTACTGCCCTGTGCGGGTATACAGACCGCACAACAAAAGGTCCCTTCCACCGAGATCGGAGCTTACCCGCGTGAAGGTGTAGTCGTGAATCATAAAGAAGGACTTGTTTTCCTTATGAAAATGTTTTCCTCAAAATGTTTTTATCGTGAAAAACCTTGGTCCTATTCTTTATGATCACAGCGTTATCATAAGCTTCATCGCGGAGTTCGCTTAGCTCATTAAGTTGCAGCTTCCGAAAGTTGCAAGCAAGGTTTAGATCAAAATTTATTTCCTTAATAGCCCATAATGCTTTATGCTCAATCTCGACGGGTAAATGACATGCCTTCCCAAACACTATCCTATATGGAGACATCCCTAGGTCGGTTTTATAAGCAGTTCTGAATGCCCAAAAAGCATCCGTCAGTTTGGTCGACCAGTCTTTTCTATTTTTAGCAACAGTCTTCTCCAGGATAAGTTTGATTTGACAGTTTGAGATTTCAGCCTTCCCGCTTGTTTAGGGATGATAGGGTGTAGAAATTCGGTGGTTGATTGAGTATTTCCGCATCAAAGTCTCGAAAGACCGGTTGTAGAAATGTGTCCCATTATCGCTGATAATAGCGCGTGGGTGTCCAAATCGCGAAAAGATATTCTCTTTCAAGAACTTAATGACAACTTTCCTGTCATTAGTGAGACATGGAATGGCCTCAACCCATTTTGAGATATAATCAACCGCCAGCAGTATGTACAAATTCCTAAAGGAGTTGGGAAAGGGACCCATAAAATCAATGCCCCAAACATCGAATATTTCAACAACCAAAATGGGTTGCTGAGGCATTTCATTTCTCTGAGAGATTCTACCCGTGTACTGACATTGTGTATAGGTTTTGCAATAGTCAAATGCGTCCTTGAATAAGGTCGGCCAATAAAATCCACATTACAAAACCTTCTCCGCCGTCTTTTTAGGACCGAAGTGACCCCCACAGGCCTGATCATGACAAAAAGAAAGAACACTCTTGAACTCTTCTTTCGGGACACACCGGCGGATGATCTGATCAGGAAAATACTTAAACAAGTATGGATCATCCTAGTAAAAGTGTTTTACTTGGGATAGAAAGCAGTATTTGTCCTGTTTTGACCAATCGCTGGGTATAAGTCCCGTGACAAGATAGTTCACAATATCCCTGAACCATGGTTCATTGCATACGCTCAAGAGTTGTTCGTCAGGAAACGAGTCATTGATCGGTAGGGTCACAAGGGAAGAAGAGATGCGTGAAAGATGGTCAGCTACTACGTTTTCACATTCTTTCTTATCTTTGATAACAAGATCGAATTCTTGTAACAGAAGGATCCAACGTTTTAGTCGACCTTTTGCATCTTTCTTCGCCAGAAGATGTTTTAAGGTGGAATGGTCCGTGTACACAACTATAGGTGAGCCAATTAAGTAAGGCCTGAATTTTTCTAATGCAAATACAACCGCTAAAAGTTCTTTTTCAGTGGTTGTATACTTGATTTGCGCATCATTCAGGGTCTTACTTGCATAGTATATTACGTGTGGCATCTTTTCGATGTGCTGTCCTAAAACTGCACCTACTGCAAAGTCGGATGCATCACATATTAGCTCAAAGGGGTAGTCCCAGTTTGGTGATGATAGCACGGGGGCTGAAGTGAGTGAGTGTTTAAGTGAGTCGAAAGCTGTCTCACAGTCCGAGTTAAAATGGAAGGTTGTATCCTTGGCCAGGAGAAGAGTTAAAGGTCTAGCAATTTTGCTAAAGTTCTTAATGAATCTTCTATAAAAGCCCGCATGGACAAGGAAAGATCGAATATCTTTGACGCTTTTGGGATGAGGGAGGTTTTGAATGACATCTATCTTAGCTCTGTCACCCTTAATGCCTTCTTGTAAAATAACATGTCCAAGAACAATTCCTTTTTGGACCATAAAATGACATTTTTCCCAGTTCAAAGTTAAGTTCTTCTCTTTGCAATGAGTAAGAACAACGTCAAGATTCGCTAGGCAATCAGAAAAAGAGTCTCCAAAAATCGAGAAGTCGTCCATAAAGATCTCCAGGAAATTCTCTACCATATCAGAGAATATCCCCATCATACACCGCTGAAAGGTAGCGGGAGCATTGCATAACCCAAAGGGCATGCGACTGTAAGCAAAGGTACCAAAAGGACACGTAAAAGTGGTTTTATCTTGATCCTTTTTGGCGATGGGGACCTGATTATAGCCTGAGTATCCGTCCATAAAATAATAATACTCTCATCCTGCTAAGAGTTCCAGCATTTGATCAATGAATGGTAGAGGAAAGTGGTCTTTCCTCTACCATGCATTGAGTTTTCTATAATCGATACATACACGCCACCCAGTTTGGACACGTGTCTGAATCAACTCATTTGTCTCATTGGTTATAACAGTGATGCCGGATTTCTTAGGAACGACATGTATAGGACTCACCTATTGGCTATCGGAGATGGGGTATATAATACCATTATCTAGGCATTTGACGATCTCTTTCATTACCGCTTCCTTCATGACGGGATTTAACCGTCTCTGTGGTTCTCGGGTTGGTCTAGCATCATCCATCACATGTATATGATGTTCAACAATTAAGGGACTAATCCCTTTGATGTCCGCCATACTCCAACCAAACGCCTCTTTGTTAGATCTCAATACCGATAAAAGTGCATTCTCTTGCTCTAATGCTAGAGAAGGGGATATTATAACCGGTAAAGACTCCTTCTGTCACGACCCAAAAATGGCCCGTGACGGCCCTAATACTACGCAACGCCTAAAGATGCAACGTAGTAAAAGAAAGCCAAACCCAGAAATCTAAACCAAGAAAAATACGGAAAAGATAATATAAGTTTGAAAACAATTGAAATCGCAACCCAAATTCTTTAAAAAGTCTTCCTTTCTTTCTTTAAAATTTTAGCAACACCCCATTTTTATAAAATCCAGCAAAAATGGATACAATGCAAATATACGACGCCGTAGCGAAGAAATAAAGACAGTAGAGAAAAGCTGTATATATAAAGACATCAAATCCACCATAATACATGCTAACGTCCTCACCAAGTCTCTATGTCAATAATACAATAGTAGATGGAGAGAGAGTACAATATACAACGAATATACAATATGAAATACATATATCCATCTAACCCACCTAAGCAAAAGGTACTGTAAGCTGATGCGGTATCTGTAGCAAAAGATGGTAGCTGGATAGCTGGATAGGGGAATAGCCTGCCTCGACTACCCTGGGGAAAAACCTGAAACACCTGTGGCACAACGGGGGTGAGTTGCCAACTCGTGAATAGTATAAAACATATGCAGGTAATCGCAGGAATGCACGTACAGCATGAATCTAAGATATGCGATTACAGTAGTAATAATATGTCATGCAATGCTGGAATAAAGAGAGTACACTAGCAGATACAATCAATAAGTGAAGCGATGATGGCATGATAGTAGTATGCAATGTCTATGTGTAACACCTTAGAATGTGTTTTGTAGCTAATTATATTTTAAAATGTGGTTTTTAATAAAAAGTTTACCAAATTAAGTTTTAAATATTTTATCTTATTTAATGTGTATTTTATTATATTTTTGTTAGGCACACACACACTTGTGCATGTAAACTAGGGTTGTTTTTGGGGTTATACCATGATTAGCAACATGGTTAACTAACCATTTTCTCTATTCTAGTCTTAATGTTTGTTTAGGTGCATGGTTGTAATTAGTAGTGATAGTTTTAATAAGGGTTTTATTTTGAATTTGTGGTTTGGTTCATGGTTGACCTTGTGGTGAGAGAGAGCATGGGCATCATGACTTTGCCCATGCCTCATTTAATGAGGAGAGAGGGAGTGAGAAGAGAGGAGGGGTTAGCTTTGTTGGTGCACTCATTTCTCATTCTCTTTTCTCTCATTTCACTCACTCACACACACACTCACCTGAGAGAGAGAGAGAGAGCCCCAGCAGCAGCAGAAGAGGCAGCAGCATCAGGAGCAGCAGCACTCACAGCATCAGCAACAGCTTCATTAGTAGCAGCAGCAGCAGGCAGCTTCAGCAGCAGCTGAAGCAAGCAACTACAACAACAATAACAGCAGCTGCCCCAGCAGCAACAACTACCCAACAACAACTACAACATCATCACCATCATCATCATCATATGCAGAAGCAGCAGCAGCAGTTGCAGCAACACCAGAGGCAGCAGCAATTGCAACAGCAAGCAGCAGCAGGAGGAGTCCTAGCACTTGCCCGAGCTCTCACCTCCTCCATACACCTTGTCACCAGCTTCTAGGATCCCTTAGGGTATATTTTCTAAACCCTATTGCTTGTTTGTGTAGCTTATGTGCTAATTGCTTCGATTAGTGCTAAATAGCTTAGTTTAGTGCTAATTGTGGTGTTTAAGTGGAATTGTGGATAATTGTTGATTTGGTTAGCTAGCTTAGGTTGGTTTAGTGTTAGTTAGGCCACTTCGACTGAGAGATCCCCAGATTTCACTAAAATACCATATAGTTTGTGTTTTGTGCAATTGTCGTTTTTAAGCGATATAATGGATATCTGTGATCTGCTGTTACCCGGGGGACTTCAGAATAAACTTGAGTGGACCACAGCCTACTAGTAACACCCTGACCCCACTACCAGAGCCCGACCCCACCACTCTCAACTTTGGCCGCCAAAACCGTCTTTCTGGCCGCAATTTGCGGCCAGAACAGGGAGATAGGAGCTAGGGTTTTCAGGGGTGGTGTCTGCTATGTTGTGTAGGTCCTTGGTATTTGTAGTTTTGTAATATTGTAGCCTGGACAGAATCTGGGACAATATGTCGCCTTTGAGTTTAGTTGTGTTTGCGCGATACGCGCGATACGTGAGTGGGTTCTGTGATCTAGCGTATCGCGGCGTGTCGCGATGGTTTTTAGACGCGTACACACACGATTCGGCGTATCGTGCACACGCGCGTTTAGTTCGCGACGCGAGTTTCTCGTTTCGTTTCGATATCGCGTTTCGCGAGATATTTGGCTTATATGTGATCTCCGTGTCATATTTGCAGGTTGGCAGGCAGGAACCACGGACACGGCTACAGGGGAGCAGATGATAGGATTCACCCCGCGTGGAGTTTAGGTGAGTAGATATAACATCTACAGGGGAATCGCCCGCATGGCGTTATGCGTCTGGGCTAGGATTCAAGTTCCTGTCGTACATTCTACGTCATTGTAGAATTGCGTTTTACTGCATTTCCTAGATATAGCAATATACTGTGACTAGCAGCCGTAGGACACTGCACACATTATTGACGGTTCATGTTGCACGAGCACGGAATAATTGCCATGTCACACACTACCCTTTATAGCTACCATTGCTTACCACACTTGACATCTAGTTTATCGGTATACCTATAGTGTATCATACCTTTAATGATAGGTATATTTTCACTTGCGATACAGCTACAGGTATACCTCCTACATATTTTACCTATACCGGAGGGATTTCCTACATATGTTACTATACCCAGGGGGGTATACGACATCTGTTCCTATAGGTAGATACCTATACTTTGCTACACCTGTATGTTAGATACATATTCAGTTGTTGTCGCATATTCACATTACTGATGTTACTTAGCTGTACCTTGTCATGATTTCGCATACATCTGGTTCAGCTATATACTTGTATTTACCTGCTCGCATTCAGATATATCGCATACATTATTCCTGTGTTTATGCATTGTTTATCTGGATTTTTTTATGATGTTTTCGGGATTTGGGAACCGCGGGAGTTCATGAAATTATGCATACATGTAACAACCCGGTTTCCTTGATATGATATTTCGAGCGTCCCCCATGAGTTTTATCGGTGCTGATTACCTACTCCATACGAGGTGTGGTTGCCGTATGAGAGTACATGGCGGGGCCCGGTATGGTTCCCCTCGGCAAGAAGATCGATGGGTTTGCCGATTGAGCCTGGAGGCGGGCGAGTACCTACCGGTGATTGCTTTGACCTGGCAGTTGTCTGGAGGCTACTGGCCAGAGTAGAGAGATGGATGCGGGATGACCTGTACTGTCGAGGCCGAGGGCCGACACTGCAGACGGACCCCATGGGCCGTCCGGACTGACGGAGCCCATATACGAGGATTTCTGTGTCGATGCTTGGCACACGGTTTCATGATATTTCTTTAAACCCCTTTTTGTATATATAACAGGGGACTTAGCCGTTGTTATATATACCCTTACACCAATATTAGTGGAATGGGACGCTAATATATGTGTATTGCCCCCATCATGTTTATTTCTGTACATATATTTACCTTTAGGATGCTAGAAACTCACTTGAGATTGGACTTGGGATACTAGGTGATTCATTGGGATTTGGACATTGGATATTCCTATGTGATTGGTGACTTGTACATTCGGGATATAGGAGATTACTCGACATTGTACATTGAGGAGATGTGAGACTTATTTGATGTGAGTGCCCAATGTGGGGCCTGGTTTGAGGATTTGGGATTGGAGTATCTTGGTGGATTGTGATCCTGCCACGATGTCAGGTTTCCGTGGAAAATGACATATTCCACCCTACACCTCACCATTACCTATCTTATGCACAGATTCATATATTGGTAGTACTTGTAGTGTACCCTTATGATAGTTGCATATTTGCTTTCTCATATCTCTATTGCATAGACATTGCATACTACTATCATGCCATCATCGCTTCACTTATTGATTGTACCTGCTAGTGTACTCTCTTTATTCCAGCATTGCATGACATATCATTACTACTGTAATCGCATATCTTAGATTCATGCTGTACGTGCATTCCTGCGATTACCTGCATATGTTTTATACTATTCACGAGTTGGCAACTCACCCCCGTTGTGCCACAGGTGTTTCAGGTTTCTCCCCAGAGTAGTCGAGGCAGGCTATTCCCCTATCCAGCTATCCAGCTACCATCTTTTGCTACAGATACCGCATCAGCTCACAGTACCATTTTGCATAGGTGGGTTAGACGGTTATCTGTATTATATTTTGTACCTTCGTTGTATTGTACTCTCCATCTACTGTTGTATTATTGACATAGAGACTTGGTGAGGACGTAGTGTGTATTATGGTGGATTTGGTGTCTTTATATATATACAGCTTTTTCTCTACTGTCCTTATTCTTCTGTTGTACTCATATTGACTAGTCTTTATAAAAATGGGGTGTTGCTAAAATTTTAAAGAAAGAAAGGAAGACTTTTAAAGAATTTGGGTTGCGATTTCAATTGTTTTCAAAACTTACATTATCTTTTCCGTATTTCTCATGGTTTAGATTTCTGGGTTTGGCTTTCTTTTACTACGTTGCGTCTTTAGGCGTTGCGTAGTATTAGGGCCGTCACGGGCCATTTTGGGGTCGTGACAAAGTTGGTATCAGAGCGTTAGGTTTTACCTTTCGGAGTGTAGGATGACCTTAGTATGATGGAGTAGGTAGCTTAAGCAGAGTAACGTAGTGTGTGTATGTCTGCAGCATACTCACAGCGCGGTACCTTGCATTAAGTGACCTAAGTACAAAATTGCTTGACATTCCTTCCTTGATGATTGATATCCTTGAGATCCGATTTCCTCATTCTTATCGAATCTCATCTTATATCTATTTATAGCCTTGTCGCCGATGACTATGGGGACTCAGAGCGATGCAGCGAGGGCCGAGGTCAGAGTTAGCTCGGGTAAGACGAGTACTGACCAGGATGGCACTCTAGTTGCACAGGTGCAGACGGAGCAGCCTACGACCTATACTATGGATAGACTGTTGGTAGAGATGCAGGAGTTCCGACAGACGATGAGTTCATTAGTTGACGTCGTTCGGGAGCTACGACAGGAGGTGGTCACCCCTGTTACTCAGCTGTCCCTTACGATCAGCATGCAGCAGTCCGTCACCTATATAGCACCAGTGGTTGCAGCCCCAGTTGACGAGGCACATATTTCAGAGGCTCAGAGGGTTCCAGGACAGTGGAGGACTCGTACCAGCGTACCAGCCCAGAGGCAGAGGTTTGGTCGTCGAGACAGATTTCGTGGCCGTCGCGGGAGTAGCAGAGGCTTAGGACGAGGACAGTCGTTCAGCTCTTATCCCCAGGATGGTCAGCAGTCAGCACGTGGATGTTTTCGATGCGGAAGCCTTCAGCACTTCGTCAGGGATTGTTCCTTAGCACCTCGTCATGATCGCTTCCAGAGAGGCCGTGGACATGGAAGGTTTGCTCAGAGGGCTCAGGCTACCAGAGGAGTTCATCCAGGTGCGAGTAGAGGGCAGACACAGGAGTTTGCTTCTACTCATCGGGACGCGCAGACGTCCAATGTGGAGTTTTCAGGTACCCTTGAGTTATATTTTATTTTCTCTTGGTGTATTTGTTGTTTCATGCTTGTACTGTGGTTGGGTAGATTAGTCGTAGTTGTACTAACTTCTGTCAGCGATCCTTTTGTTGCGCGACACGTATTTCAGTTTCGTGCCAATCGGATAGGAGGTAAAGATTCGTCCGTCGTTTTGATCCTTCTAGAGATGTTGGATTTGACGTTCTCCTGGGCACGGACTGGTCAGTTACGTGTTAGGCGTCGGTGGACTACCGTGTGGAAGCAAGATAGGTTTTGTTTTCCCCGGCAAGTCAGTTCTTGTTGTACAGGTGGATAGTTGTGCCGCCTCTTACAGCTTGAATTTAGCCTGTTAGCTAGTCGGCTACTGAGGAGAGGTCGTGGATTCTTGACGTTCATTCGTGATACCGGAGCCACCGTAGGATTGTCGGACCGGGTTCTTCTCGTGCGAGAGTTTTTCCGACGTTGTTCCAGATGAGCCGGCGAAACTGAGGGAGCTTAAGGATCAGCTGCAGAGTTTTGGTTTGGGGAGTTTTGTGCGTCTGAGTGTTTCGCTTTTGGAAGCTCCAATTTCTGTTCTTCGAGGAGGAAGACGGCAGTTTAGGGTTGTGTATCGACGGATCGTCAATTGAACCGGCTTGCGGTGCGGATAGGTATCCTTCATCTCGCCGTGACGATTTCTTCGATCAGCTCCAGAGTGCGAGACATTTTTCTAAGTTGCTTGGGATCAGGTCATCATTATTGTGGATTAGGAGTGACGGCATTCCGAAGTCTGCCTTGTGCGTGTTACGGGTTTTGTGTGTTTTTGTGAGTCGTTGGATTCACTGTCGCCCTAGCAGCATTCGTAGATATGATGGACCAGATTTCTGCAGGCCGTTCCTCGACCAGTTTTTGTTGTGTTATTTACGACACTCTGGTCTACTTAATGTGTCTTGAGGGACAGGAGTAGCACTTGAGGATTGTTATGCAGATACTGGGAGAGCATCAGCAGTTGCTAAATTCTCGGAGTGTTTCTTCAGGCTTGTTTGTGTTGACTCCTAGGTCTTGTAGTCACGGGAGACGGTTCCGTATGGTTCCGAGGGAGATTGTGACCGTACGGCTTAAGTCCAGACTTGTGTGCAGGACGGAGATCCGCAGATTGTTGGGCTTGGCAGGTTTTTGCCGCCGTTTCATGCAGGATCGCTAGAGTAGTGCTGCACCGTTGACTGAATTGACCAAAAGGAGGTTTCTTCTCTTTGGACTGAGGCATGTGTACGGAGTCTTCAGCAGTTGAAGATTCAGTCAACAACTGCATCAGTCTTTCTTTGCTTTTGGTTCGGGCGACCTTGTCGTTTAACTGTAATGTTTCGTGAGTGGGCTCGAGGGTGTACTGAGGTGACACCATAGAGATATCGCTTTTGCTTTCTCTACACTTGGGGAAAGTACGAGGAGGATATTCCACTCATGATCTGGAGATGGCCGCGGTGGTTTTGCGTTGGAGATTTGGGGACACTACTTGGTTGATAGTCGTGTCAGATTTTCCACGGACCGCTAGAGCTTAATGTACATCTTCCTGCAGCAGATTTGGATTGTTGTGATGGTCTTCTGCAGATTTACAGTTCTTGTGTGATCGTCGAGTGTAGCTTAGTTCGTCTCTACGGAGGGGACAGCTTGCTCATGTCCGCGCCCGACCACTTTCCTTAAATCGTTTCCGCGAGACACTGCCCGTCGAAGCTCGTACGTCAGAAGTACTTGAGCATATTCGGCTGGGTAATGATTCGGAGACCTTGATTGTGACAATGATGTGCTAAGTTAGGGACACGTTTGCGTACCTGCCATTATCAGGTAGAGGCGTGTAATCCTAGAACACGCATATCTGTCAACTCCCTCTGTGCATTCAAGTTCCACCAGCTTTGGCGTGACTTGTGAGGTAGTTACGAGTGGACAGGAATGTAAGGAGAAGTTTCAGGTTTCGTTTCAAGGTGTCAGTCTTGTTGTGTGCTTGGGTCGAGCATCTGAGGCCGGCTGGAGAATTGCAATCTTTTACCTTTCCGAAGCAGGAATGGGAGCAGATCTCCATGAATTCCGTTATGGTTTCTACCCAGTTAGTTAGGGTGTGACTCCATTCGGGTTCTTGTCATCCGGTTTCACTCAGTTTGCTCAGTTGTTTGGTAAAGTTTGTGTGTTTGTTGTTTTGTTTGGTCGTCAGCAGCTTGGAATCGTCACTCGCCATCGTTAGGGTTCTCTTTCGATAGCTATTATCAGGAGACACTCCAATTGGCCACCCTTAGGCTTAGGGGTTAGGTCGTGTCGATCGCCAGCCTGTTGTTTTCTGACTCTGCGAAGGTAGGATTTTGGACCCCAGCCATGTCTAGAGAATTCGGAGTTAGTCCAGTTGTGTTCAGGTCAGGATGAGAACTGTCCATTGCAAACTGATATTTTATGCGACAGTGTTGGTCGCAGGCTTGAGTGCGCAGTGGCAAGTCATGGATTCCTATGGACTTTCCGATGAATGACGTGTTGGATTTTGGGAAGCTTATCCCAGGATTTTAGGTCCTTTAGATCCTATTAGCAAGTTAGTCTTGTTGCCTTTAATTTGGCACTTCCGCCCAGATTATTGGATTTTCACCCCGTATTCCTTGTGAAGATACTTTACATTTACCTTCATGACCTTTCTCACATGTTTTGGCACCAGACCTTTTAGCTGGACGCGATCTTTCGCTCACCCGCAGCCATGTGTGGTAATGGCTCGACAGGTGGAGAAACGTCGGTCAAAGGTCTTGCCATCTGTGGAGGGTTTTCTTGGACGTAGCCATATAGTGAGGTAGTCACTTGGGAGGCTGCGAGCGAGATTTGAGGATTTTAATCTTCTTTTTGAAGGTACAGGTAACAGTATAAGTTTTAAATTCGGGGACGAATTTCTTTTAAGGGGGGGAGATTGTAACACCTTAGAATGTGTTTTGTAGCTAATTATATTTTAAAATGTGGTTTTTAATAAAAAGTTTACCAAATTAAGTTTTAAATATTTTATCTTATTTAATGTGTATTTTATTATATTTTTGTTAGGCACACACACACTTGTGCATGTAAACTAGGGTTGTTTTTGGGGTTATACCATGATTAGCAACATGGTTAACTAACCATTTTCTCTATTCTAGTCTTAATGTTTGTTTAGGTGCATGGTTGTAATTAGTAGTGATAGTTTTAATAAGGGTTTTATTTTGAATTTGTGGTTTGGTTCATGGTTGACCTTGTGGTGAGAGAGAGCATGGGCATCATGACTTTGCCCATGCCTCATTTAATGAGGAGAGAGGGAGTGAGAAGAGAGGAGGGGTTAGCTTTGTTGGTGCACTTATTTCTCATTCTCTTTTCTCTCATTTCACTCACTCACACACACACTCACCTGAGAGAGAGAGAGAGAGCCCCAGCAGCAGCAGAAGAGGCAGCAGCATCAGGAGCAGCAGCACTCACAGCATCAGCAACAGCTTCATTAGTAGCAGCAGCAGCAGGCAGCTTCAGCAGCAGCTGAAGCAAGCAACTACAACAACAATAACAGCAGCTGCCCCAGCAGCAACAACAACCCAACAACAACTACAACATCATCACCATCACCATCATCATATGCAGAAGCAGCAGCAGCAGTTGCAGCAACACCAGAGGCAGCAGCAATTGCAACAGCAAGCAGCAGCAGGAGGAGTCCTAGCACTTGCCCGAGCTCTCACCTCCTCCATACACCTTGTCACCAGCTTCTAGGATCCCTTAGGGTATATTTTCTAAACCCTATTGCTTGTTTGTGTAGCTTATGTGCTAATTGCTTCGATTAGTGCTAAATAGCTTAGTTTAGTGCTAATTGTGGTGTTTAAGTGGAATTGTGGATAATTGTTGATTTGGTTAGCTAGCTTAGGTTGGTTTAGTGTTAGTTAGGCCACTTCGACTGAGAGATCCCCAGATTTCACTAAAATACCATATAGTTTGTGTTTTGTGCAATTGTCGTTTTTAAGCGATATAATGGATATCTGTGATCTGCTGTTACCCGGGGGACTTCAGAATAAACTTGAGTGGACCACAGCCTACTAGTAACACCCTGACCCCACTACCAGAGCCCGACCCCACCACTCTCAACTTTGGCCGCCAAAACCGCCTTTCTGGCCGCAATTTGCGGCCAGAACAGGGAGATAGGAGCTAGGGTTTTCAGGGGTGGTGTCTGCTATGTTGTGTAGGTCCTTGGTATTTGTAGTTTTGTAATATTGTAGCCTGGACAGAATCTGGGACAATATGTCGCCTTTGAGTTTAGTTGTGTTTGCGCGATACGCGCGATACGTGAGTGGGTTCTGTGATCCAGCGTATCGCGGCGTGTCGCGATGGTTTTTAGACGCGTACACACACGATTCAGCGTATCGTGCACACGCGCGTTTAGTTCGCGACGCGAGTTTCTCGTTTCGTTTCGATATCGCGTTTCGCGAGATATTTGGCTTATATGTGATCTCCGTGTCATATTTGCAGGTTGGCAGGCAGGAACCACGGACACGGCTACAGGGGAGCAGATGATAGGATTCACCCCGCGTGGAGTTTAGGTGAGTAGATATAACATCTACAGGGGAATCGCCCGCATGGCGTTATGCGTCTGGGCTAGGATTCAAGTTCCTGTCGCACATTCTACGTCATTGTAGAATTGCGTTTTACTGCATTTCCTAGATATAGCTATATACTGTGACTAGCAGCCGTAGGACACTGCACACATTATTGACGGTTCATGTTGCACGAGCACGGATTGCATGCTACACACACACCGTCAATAATTGCCATGTCACACACTACCCTTTATAGCTACCATTGCTTACCACACTTGACATCTAGTTTATCGGTATACCTATAGTGTATCATACCTTTAGTGATAGGTATATTTTCACTTGCGATACAGCTACAGGTATACCTCCTACATATTTTACCTATACCGGAGGGATTTCCTACATATGTTACTATACCCAGGGGGGTATACGACATCAGTTCCTATAGGTAGATACCTATACTTTGCTACACCTGTATGTTAGATACATATTCAGTTGTTGTCGCATATTCACATTACTGATGTTACTTAGCTGTACCTTGTCATGATTTCGCATACATCTGGTTCAGCTATATACTTGTATTTACCTGCTCGCATTCAGATATATCGCATACATTATTCCTGTGTTTATGCATTGTTTATCTGGATTTTTTTATGATGTTTTCGGGATTTGGGAACCGCGGGAGTTCATGAAATTATGCATACATGTAACAACCCGGTTTCCTTGATATGATATTTCGAGCGTCCCCCATGAGTTTTATCGGTGCTGATTACCTACTCCATACGAGGTGTGGTTGCCGTATGAGAGTACATGGCGGGGCCCGGTATGGTTCCCCTCGGCAAGAAGATCGATGGGTTTGCCGATTGAGCCTGGAGGCGGGCGAGTACCTACCGGTGATTGCTTTGACCTGGCAGTTGTCTGGAGGCTACTGGCCAGAGTAGAGAGATGGATGCGGGATGACCTGTACTGTCGAGGCCGAGGGCCGACACTGCAGACGGACCCCATGGGCTGTCCGGACTGACGGAGCCCCATATACGAGGATTTCTGTGTCGATGCTTGGCACACGGTTTCATGATATTTCTTTAAACCCCTTTTTGTATATATAACAGGGGACTTAGCCGTTGTTATATATACCCTTACACCAATACTAGTGGAATGGGACGCTAATATATGTGTATTGCCCCCATCATGTTTATTTCTATACATATATTTACCTTTAGGATGCTAGAAACTCACTTGAGATTGGACTTGGGATACTAGGTGATTCATTGGGATTTGGACATTGGATATTCCTATGTGATTGGTGACTTGTACATTCGGGATATACGAGATTACTCGACATTGTACATTGAGGAGATGTGAGACTTATTTGATGTGAGTGCCCAATGTGGGGCCTGGTTTGAGGATTTGGGATTGGAGTATCTTGGTGGATTGTGATCCTGCCACGATGTCAGGTTTCCGTGGAAAATGACATATTCCACCCTACACCTCACCATTACCTATCTTATGCACAGATTCATATATTGGTAGTACTTGTAGTGTACCCTTATGATAGTTGCATATTTGCTTTCTCATATCTCTATTGCATAGACATTGCATACTACTATCATGCCATCATCGCTTCACTTATTGATTGTACCTGCTAGTGTACTCTCTTTATTCCAGCATTGCATGACATATCATTACTACTGTAATCGCATATCTTAGATTCATGCTGTACGTGCATTCCTGCGATTACCTGCATATGTTTTATACTATTCACGAGTTGGCAACTCACCCCCGTTGTGCCACAGGTGTTTCAGGTTTCTCCCCAGAGTAGTCGAGGCAGGCTATTCCCCTATCCAGCTATCCAGCTACCATCTTTTGCTACAGATACCGCATCAGCTCACAGTACCATTTTGCATAGGTGGGTTAGACGGTTATCTGTATTATATTTTGTACCTTCGTTGTATTGTACTCTCCATCTACTATTGTATTATTGACATAGAGACTTGGTGAGGACGTAGTGTGTATTATGGTGGATTTGGTGTCTTTATATATATACAGCTTTTTCTCTACTGTCCTTATTCTTCTGTTGTACTCATATTGACTAGTCTTTATAAAAATGGGGTGTTGCTAAAATTTTAAAGAAAGAAAGGTAGACTTTTAAAGAATTTGGGTTGCGATTTCAATTGTTTTCAAAACTTACATTATCTTTTCCGTATTTCTCATGGTTTAGATTTCTGGGTTTGGCTTTCTTTTACTACGTTGCGTCTTTAGGCGTTGCGTAGTATTAGGGCCGTCACGGGCCATTTTGGGGTCGTGACACTATGCAATAGAGATATGGGAAAGCAAATATGCAACTATCATAAGGGTACACTACAAGTACTACCAATGTAAGAATCTGTGCATAAGATAGGTAATGGTGAGGTGTAGGGTGGAATATGTCATTTTCCACGGAAACCTGACGTCGTGGCAGGATCATAATCCATCAAGATACTCCAATCCCAAATCCTCATACCGGGCCCCACATTGGGCACTCACATCAAATAAGTCTCACATCTCCTCAATGTACAATGTCGAGTATATCCCACATATCTAGCGTGTACAATATCAGTGTATCTCACATATATCACATGTACAACATCAAGTGGATCTCACATATCTCGTATGTACAATATCAGGTAATCTCCTATATCCGAATGTACAAGTCACCAAACACATAGGTATATCCAATGTCCAAATCCCAATGAATCACCTAGTATCCCAAGTCCAATCTCAATATGAATCTAACATCCTAAAGATATATATATATGTACAGAAATAAATATGATGGGGGCAATACACATATATTAGCATCCCATTCCACTAATATTGGTGTAAGGGTATATATAACAATGGCTAAGTCCCCTGTTATATATACAAAAAGGGGTTTAAAGAAATATCATGAAACCGTGTGCCAAGCATCGACACAGAAATCCTCGTATATGGGGCTCCGTCAGTCCGGACAGCCCACGGGGTCCGTCTGCAGTGTCGGCCCTCGGCCTCGACAGTACAGGTCATCCCGCATCCAACTCTCTACTCTGGCCAGTAGCCTCCAGACAACTGCCAGGTCTAAACAATCACCGGTAGGTACTCGCCCACCTCCAGGCTCAATCGGCAAACCCATCGATCTTCTTGCCGAGGGGAACCATACCGGGCCCCGCCATGTACTCTCATACGGCAACCACACCTCGTATGGAGTAGGTAATCAGCACCGATAAAACTCATGGGGGACGCTCGAAATATCATACCAAGGAAACCGGGTTGTTACATGTATGCATAATTTCATGAACTCCCGCGGTTCCCAAATCCCGAAAACATCATATGAAATCCAGATAAACAATGCATAAATACAGGAATAGATGTATGCGATATATCTGAATGCGAGCAGGTAAACACAAGTATATAGTTGAACCAGATGTATGCGAAATCATAATAAGGTACAGCTAAGTAACATCAGTAAATGTGAATATGCGACAACAACTGAATAGGTATCTAACATACAGGTGTAGCAAAGTATAGGTATCTACCTATAGGAACTGATGTCGTTTACCCCCCTGGGTATAGTAACATATGTAGGAAATCCCTCCCGGTATAGGTAAAATATGTAGGAGGTATACCTGTAGCTGTATCGCAAGTGAAAATATACCTATCACTAAAGGTATAATACACTATAGGTATACCGGTAAACTAGATGTCAAGCGTGGTAAGCAATGGTAGCTATAAGGGGTAGTGTGTGACATGGCAATTATTGACGGTGTGTGTGTAGCATGCAATCCGTGCTCGTGCAACATGAACCGTCAATAATGTGTGCAGTGTCCTACGGCTGCTAGTCACAGTATATAGCTATATCTAGGAAATGCAGTAAGGCGCAATTCTTCAATGACGTAGAATGTGCGACAGGAAATTGAATCCTAGCCCAGACGCATAACGCCATGCGGGCGATTCCCCTGTAGATGTTATATCTACTCACCTAAACTCCACGCTGGGTGAATCCTATCACCTGCTCCCCCTGTAGCTGTGTCCGTAGCTCCTGCCTGCAAACCTGTAAATATAACATGAAAATCACATATAAGCCAAGATATCTCGCGAAACGCGATATCGAATCCAAACGAGAAACTCGCGTCGCGAACTAAACGCGCGTGTGCACGATACGCTGAATCGTGTGTGTACGCGTCTAAAAACCATCGCGACACGCCGCGATACGCTGGATCACAGAACCCACTCACGTATCGCGCGTATCGCGCAAACACAACGGACACCAAAAACGATATATTGTCCCAGATTTTCCTACAGGTAGAATATTACAAAACTAGACATACCAACACACTACACAACACTGCAGACTACCCCAGACAAAACCCCAACACCCAAACCCCTAACCTGGCCGCAAATTGCGGCCAGAATCCCAAAATTGGCGGCCGAGAATGAGAGTGGGGGTCTCGTTTTCTGGTGGTGTTATCTAAACCTAGCAAGCATGCTCCAGTTTCCTCAATTTTTACCTGAAGGCATCGGGTCAATAGCAGATTCCAGATGTCCAAAATATCACTTAAAAACGACAATTTGCACCAAATAGAACCCTTATGGTATTTTAGTGAAATCTGTGGATTTCTCAGATGAAGTGGCCTTACTAACACTCAATTTATCTAGGGTAGCTAACCAAATCAACAATTTACCACAATTCCACCAAAACACCACAAACTAGCACTAAACTTGCAATTTAACATAAACCGAAGCCAACCATCACACAACTAGGCAATAAGGGGAATTGGGTATAAGAGTTATACCCTAAAGGCCCCCAAGAAGCAGGTGAAAAGGTGCGTGAGGGATGAAGAGCATCTGCAGGTGCCGGGGTTCCTCCTGCTGCTGCTGCTGTTGCAACTGCTGCTGCTTCTGGTGTGCTGCTGCTTCTGCTGATGATGATGAAGAAGGTGATGATGTTGATGCTGATGATAATAATGATGGTGATGATGATGGCTGCTGCTGCTGCCCTCCTGCTGTGGGTATGTGTGTGTGATGAAGTTGCTGCTGTTGTTGTGGTCGATGTTGTTGTTGTTACTGCTGTTGCTGCTGCTGCCAATGATGCTGATGATGCTAGCTGCTGCTGCTCTCTCTCTCTCTCTCAGGTGAGTGTGTGAGTGTGTGTATTGTGTGAGAGTGTTTGAATGAGAGAAGGCAAAGGAGAAATGAGAGAAGAGTCAAGACCCCCTCCCATTCTCACTCTCTCTCTCATTAAATGGGCATGGCTCACACCATGCTCTCATGCCCATCTCTCTCTCAAAAGTCAACATAACAAAATATAAAAACCCTTATTATTTAACAACCATAACACCTAACCCAACACTTAACACTAGATTAGAGGAAAAGGCTAGTTAACCATGTTGCAAATCATGGTATAACCCCAAAACAACCCTAGTTTATCATGCACAAGTGTGTGTGTGCCTAACAAAATTCTAATAAAATATGCATTAAATAAGATAAAATATTTAAAACTTAATTTGGTAAACTTTTTATTAAAAACCACATTTTAAAATATAATTAGCTACAAAACACATTCTATGGTGTTACAATCTCCCCCCCTTAAAAGAAATTCGTCCCCGAATTTAAAAAAATTACCTTTACGTGTACCTTCAACGAGAAGATTAAAATCCTCAAATCTCGCTCGCAGCCTCTCAAGTGACTATCTCACTACATGGCTACGCCCGAGAAAACCCTTCACAGATGGCAAGACCTTTGACCGACGTTCCTCCACCTGTCGAGCCATTAACACACATGGCTGCGGGTGAACGAAAGATCGCGTCCAGCTAAATGGTCTGATGCCAAAACATGTGAGAAAGGTCTAGAAGGTAATTGTAAAGTATCATCACAAGGAATACGGGGTGAAAATCCAATAATCTGGGCGGAAGTGCCAAATTAAAGGCAACAAGACTGACTCGCTAATAGAACCTAAAGGACCTAAAACCCTGGGATAAGTTTCCCAAAATCCAACACGTCATTCATCGGAAAGTCCATAGGAATCCATGATTTGCCACTGCACACTCAAGCCTGCGACCAACACAGTCGCATGAAACATCTGTTTGCAATGGGCAGTTCTCATCCTGACCTGAACACAACTAGACCATCTCCGAATTCTCTAGACATAGCTGGGGTCCAAAATCCTACCTACGCAGAGTCAGAAGACAACATGCTGGCGATCGACACGACCTAACCCCTAAGCCTAAGGGTAGCCAATTGGAGTGTCTCCTGATAACAGCTATCGAAGGAGAACCCGAACGATGGCGAGTGACGACCCCAAGCTGCTGACGACCAAACAAAACAACAAACACCCAATTAAACAAAACAACTGAGCAAACTGAGTAAAACCGGATGACAAGAATCTGAATGGAGTCGCACCCTAACCAAAATTAGGTGGGAACCATAACGGAATTCATGGAGATCTGCTCCCATTCCTTCTTCGGAACGGTAAAAAGATTGCAATTCTCCAGCCGGCCTCAGATGCTCGACCCAAAGCACACAACAAGACAGACACTTGAAACGAAACCTGAAACTTCTCCTTACATTCCTGTCCACTCGTAACTATCTCACAAGTCACGCCAAAGCTGGTGGAACTTGAATGCATAGAGGGAGTTGACAGATGTGCATACTTTAGGATTATACGTCTCTATCCGAAGAAACCAGGTATACAAACGCGTCCCTAACTTAGCACATCTTTGTCACGAATCAAGGTCTCTGAATCATTACCCAGCCGAATATGCCCAAGTACCTCTGACGTACGAGCTTCGACGGGCAGTGTCTCGCGAAAACGATTTAAGGAAAGTGGTCGGGCGCGGACATAAGCAAGCTGTCCCCTCCGTAGAGACGAACTAAGCTATACTCGACGATCACACAAGAACTGTAAATCTGCAGGAGACCAACACAACAATCCAAATCTGCTGCAGGAAGATGTACATTAAGCTCTGGTGGTCCGTGAAAATCTGACACGACTCTCAAACAAGTAGTGTCCCTAAATCTCCAACGCAAAACCACCGCGGCCATCTCCAGATCATGAGTGGAATATCCTCCTCGTACTTCCTCCAAATGTAGGGGAAGCAAAAGCGATATCTCTATAGTGTCACCTCAGTACACCCTCGAGCCCACTCAAGAAACATTACAGTCAAACAACAAGGTCGCCCGAACCAAAAGCAAGAAAGACTGATGCAGTTGTTAACTGAATCTTCAACTGCTGAAAACTCCGTACACATGCCTCAGTCCACAGAAAAGAAACCTCCTTCTGGTCCATTCAGTCACTGGTGCAGCACCACTCTAGCAATCCTGCCTGAAACGGCGGTAAAACCTGCTAAGCCCAACAATCTGCGGATCTCCGTCCTGCACACAAGTCTGGGCCTAAGCTGTACGGCCACGATCTCCCTCGAAACCATACGAAACCGTCTCCCGTGACTACAAGACCTAGGAGTCAACACAAACAAGCCTGAAGAAACACTCCGAGAATTTAGCAAACTGCTGGCGCTCTCCCAGCATCTGCATAACAATCCTCAAGTGTTACTCCTGTCCCTCAAGACCCATTAAATAGACCAGAATGTCGTAAGTAACACAACAGAACTGGTCGAGGAACGGCCTGCAGAAATCTGGTTCATCATATCTACGAATGCTGCTAGGGCGACAGTGAATCCAACGACTCACAAAAACACACAAAGCCCGTAGCACGCACAAGGCAGTCTTCGGAATGCCGTCACTCCGAATCCGCAATAATGATGACCTGATCCCAACAAACTTAGAGAAATGTCTCGCACTCTGGAGTTGATTGGAGGAAATCGTCACGGCGAGATGAAGGATACCTATCCGCACCGTAAGCCGGTTCAATTGACGATCCGTCGATACACAACCCTAAACTTCCGTCTTTCTCCTCGACGAACAGAAATAGGAGTTTCCAAAAGCGAAACACTCAGACACACAAAACTTCCCAAACCAAAACTCTGCAGCTGATCCTTAAGCTCCCTTAGCTTCGCCGGTTCATCTGGAACAACGTCGGAAAAAAAAACTCTCGCACGAAAGGAACCCGGTCCAACAATCTCACTGTGGCTCCGGTATCACTAGTGAACGCCAAGAATCCACGTCATCTCCTCAATAGCCGACTAGCGAAAAAGGCTGAATTCAGGCTGTAAGAGGCGGCACAACTATCCACCTGTACAACAAGAATTGACTTGCCGGGGAAAACAAAACCTATCTTGCTTCCGCACGGTAGTCCACAGACGCCTAACACGTAGCTGACCAGTCCGTGCCCAGGAGAACGTCAAATCCAACATCTCAAGAAGGATCAAAACGACGGACGAATCTCTACCTCCTATTCGATTGGCACGAAACTGAAATACGTGTCGCGCAACAAAAGGATCGCTGACAGAAGTTAGCACAACTACGACTAATCTACCCAACCACAGTACAAGCAAGAAACAAGCAAATACACCGAGAGAAAATAAAATATAACTCAAGGGTACCTGAAAACTCCACATTGGACGTCCGCGCGTCCCGATGAGTAGAAGCAAACTCCTGTGTCTGCCCTCTACTCGCAGCTGGATGAACTCCTCTGGTAGCCTGAGCCCTCTGAGCAAATCTTCCACGTCCACGGCCTCTCTGGAAACGATCATGACGAGGTGCTAAGGAACAATCCCTGACGAAGTGCTGAAGGCTTCCGCATCGAAAACATCCACGTGCTGACTGCTGACCATCCTGAGGATAAGAGCTGAACGACTGTCCTCGTCCTAAGCCTCTGCTACTCCCTCGACGGCCACGAAATCTGTCTCGACAACCAAACCTCTGCCTCTGGGCTGGTATGCTGGTACGAGTCCTCCACTGTCCTGGAACTCTCTGAGCCTCTGGAATATGTGCCTCGTCAACTGGGGCTGCAACCACTGGTGCTATGTAGGTGACGGACTGCTGCATGCTGATCGTAAGGGACAGCTGAGTAACAGGGGTGACAACCTCCTGTCGTAGCTCCCGAACGACGTCAACTAAAGAACTCATCGTCTGGCGGAACTCCTGCATCTCTACCAAAAATCTATCCATAGTATAAGTCGTAGGCTGCTCCGTCTGCCCCTGTGCAACTAGAGTGCCATCCTGATCAGTACTCGTCTCACCCGAGCTAACTCTGACCTCGGCCCTCGCTGCACCGCTCTGAGTCCCCATAGTCAACGGCGGCAAGGCTATAAATAGATACAACATGAGATTCGATAAGAATGAGGAAATCGAATCTCAAAGATATGAATCATCAAGGAAGGAATGTCAAGCAAATTGTACTTAGGTCACTTAATGCAAGGTACCGCGCTGTGGGTATGCTGCAGACATACACATACTACGTTACTCTGCTTAAGCTACCTACTCCATCATACTAAGGTCATCCTACACTCCGAAAGGTAAAACCTAACGCTCTGATACCAACTTTGTCACGACCCAAAAATGGCCCGTGACGGCCCTAATACTACGCAACGCCTAAAGACGCAACGTAGTAAAAGAAAGCCAAACCCAGAAATCTAAACCAAGAAAAATACGGAAAAGATAATATAAGTTTGAAAACAATTGAAATCGCAACCCAAATTCTTTAAAAAGTCTTCCTTTCTTTCTTTAAAATTTTAGCAACACCCCATTTTTATAAAATCCAGCAAAAATGGATACAATGCAAATATACGACGCCGTAGCGAAGAAATAAAGACAGTAGAGAAAAGCTGTATATATAAAGACATCAAATCCACCATAATACATGCTAACGTCCTCACCAAGTCTCTATGTCAATAATACAATAGTAGATGGAGAGAGAGTACAATATACAACGAATATACAATATGAAATACAGATATCCATCTAACCCACCTAAGCAAAAGGTACTGTAAGCTGATGCGGTATCTGTAGCAAAAGATGGTAGCTGGATAGCTGGATAGGGGAATAGCCTGCCTCGACTACTCTGGGGAAAAACCTGAAACACCTGTGGCACAACGGGGGTGAGTTGCCAACTCGTGAATAGTATAAAACATATGCAGGTAATCGCAGGAATGCACGTACAGCATGAATCTAAGATATGCGATTACAGTAGTAATAATATGTCATGCAATGCTGGAATAAAGAGAGTACACTAGCAGATACAATCAATAAGTGAAGCGATGATGGCATGATAGTAGTATGCAATGTCTATGCAATAGAGATATGGGAAAGCAAATATGCAACTATCATAAGGGTACACTACAAGTACTACCAATGTAAGAATCTGTGCATAAGATAGGTAATGGTGAGGTGTAGGGTGGAATATGTCATTTTCCACGGAAACCTGACGTCGTGGCAGGATCATAATCCATCAAGATACTCCAATCCCAAATCCTCATACCGGGCCCCACATTGGGCACTCACATCAAATAAGTCTCACATCTCCTCAATGTACAATGTCGAGTATATCCCACATATCTAGCGTGTACAATATCAGTGTATCTCACATATATCACATGTACAACATCAAGTGGATCTCACATATCTCGTATGTACAATATCAGGTAATCTCCTATATCCGAATGTACATGTCACCAAACACATAGGTATATCCAATGTCCAAATCCCAATGAATCACCTAGTATCCCAAGTCCAATCTCAATATGAATCTAACATCCTAAAGATATATATACATGTACAGAAATAAATATGATGGGGGCAATACACATATATTAGCGTCCCATTCCACTAATATTGGTGTAAGGGTATATATAACAACGGCTAAGTCCCCTGTTATATATACAAAAAGGGGTTTAAAGAAATATCATGAAACCGTGTGCCAAGCATCAACACAGAAATCCTCGTATATGGGGCTCCGTCAGTTCGGACAGCCCACGGGGTCCGTCTGCAGTGTCGGCCCTCGGCCTCGACAGTACAGGTCATCCCGCATCCAACTCTCTACTCTGGCCAGTAGCCTCCAGACAACTGCCAGGTCTAAACAATCACCGGTAGGTACTCGCCCACCTCCAGGCTCAATCGGCAAACCCATCGATCTTCTTGCCGAGGGGAACCATACCGGGCCCCGCCATGTACTCTCATACGGCAACCACACCTCGTATGGAGTAGGTAATCAGCACCGATAAAACTCATGGGGGACGCTCGAAATATCATACCAAGGAAACCGGGTTGTTACATGTATGCATAATTTCATGAACTCCCGCGGTTCCCAAATCCCGAAAACATCATATGAAATCCAGATAAACAATGCATAAATACAGGAATAGATGTATGCGATATATCTGAATGCAAGCAGGTAAACACAAGTATATAGTTGAACCAGATGTATGCGAAATCATAATAAGGTACAGCTAAGTAACATCAGTAAATGTGAATATGCGACAACAACTGAATAGGTATCTAACATACAGGTGTAGCAAAGTATAGGTATCTACCTATAGGAACTGATGTCGTTTACCCCCCTGGGTATAGTAACATATGTAGGAAATCCCTCCCGGTATAGGTAAAATATGTAGGAGGTATACCTGTAGCTGTATCGAAAGTGAATATATACCTATCACTAAAGGTATGATACACTATAGGTATACCGGTAAACTAGATGTCAAGCGTGGTAAGCAATGGTAGCTATAAGGGGTAGTGTGTGACATGGCAATTATTGACGGTGTGTGTGTAGCATGCAATCCGTGCTCGTGCAACATGAACCGTCAATAATGTGTGCAGTGTCCTACGGCTGCTAGTCACAGTATATAGCTATATCTAGGAAATGCAATAAGGCGCAATTCTACAATGACGTAGAATGTGCGACAGGAAATTGAATCCTAGCCCAGACGCATAACGCCATGCGGGCGATTCCCCTGTAGATGTTATATCTACTCACCTAAACTCCACGCTGGGTGAATCCTATCACCTGCTCCCCCTGTAGCTGTGTCCGTAGCTCCTGCCTGCAAACCTGTAAATATAACATGAAAATCACATATAAGCCAAGATATCTCGCGAAACGCGATATCGAATCCAAACGAGAAACTCGCATCGCGAACTAAACGCGCGTGTGCACGATACGCTGAATCGTGTGTGTACGCGTCTAAAAACCATCGCGACACGCCGCGATACGCTGGATCACAGAACCCACTCACGTATCGTGCGTATCGCGCAAACACAACGGACACCAAAAACGATATATTGTCCCAGATTTTCCTACAGGTAGAATATTACAAAACTAGACATACCAACACACTACACAACACTGCAGACTACCCCAGACAAAACCCCAACACCCAAACCCCTAACCTGGCCGCAAATTGCGGCCAGAATCCCAAAATTGGCGGCCGAGAATGAGAGTGGGGGTCTCGTTTTCTGGTGGTGTTATCTAAACCTAACAAGCATGCTCCAGTTTCCTCAATTTTTACCTGAAGGCATCGGGTCAATAGCAGATTCCAGATGTCCAAAATATCACTTAAAAACGACAATTTGCACCAAATAGAACCCTTATGGTATTTTAGTGAAATCTGTGGATTTCTCAGATGAAGTGGCCTTACTAACACTCAATTTATCTAGGGTAGCTAACCAAATCAACAATTTACCACAATTCCACCAAAACACCACAAACTAGCACTAAACTTGCAATTTAACACAAACCGAAGCCAACCATCACACAACTAGGCAATAAGGGGAATTGGGTATAAGAGTTATACCCTAAAGGCCCCCAAGAAGCAGGTGAAAAGGTGCGTGAGGGATGAAGAGCATCTGCAGGTGCCGGGGTTCCTCCTGCTGCTGCTGCTGTTGCAACTGCTGCTGCTTCTGGTGTGCTGCTGCTTCTGCTGATGATGATGAAGAAGGTGATGATGTTGATGCTGATGATAATAATGATGGTGATGATGATGGCTGCTGCTGCTGCCCTCCTGCTGTGGGTATGTGTGTGTGATGAAGTTGCTGCTGTTGTTGTGGTCGATGTTGTTGTTGTTACTGCTGTTGCTGCTGCTGCCAATGATGCTGATGATGCTAGCTGCTGCTGCTCTCTCTCAGGTGAGTGTGTGAGTGTGTGTATTGTGTGAGAGTGTTTGAATGAGAGAAGGCAAAGGAGAAATGAGAGAAGAGTCAAGACCCCCTCCCATTCTCACTCTCTCTCTCATTAAATGGGCATGGCTTACACCATGCTCTCATGCCCATCTCTCTCTCAAAAGTCAACATAACAAAATATAAAAACCCTTATTATTTAACAACCATAACACCTAACCCAACACTTAACACTAGATTAGAGGAAAAGGCTAGTTAACCATGTTGCAAATCATGGTATAACCCCAAAACAACCCTAGTTTATCATGCACAAGTGTGTGTGTGCCTAACAAAATTCTAATAAAATATGCATTAAATAAGATAAAATATTTAAAACTTAATTTGGTAAACTTTTTATTAAAAACCACATTTTAAAATATAATTAGCTACAAAACACATTCTAAGGTGTTACACCTTCTCACCTAAATAATCATATTTAAGATGAGAAGGTAACATTTTTAGATCTAATTCAGGTGGAGAAATGATAGAAGGAGGGATCATTGAGTGATTTTTGGAATTACTAAGAAGCTGAGAGCCTGTGAAACATACAGACTCGGGTGGAGAAAAGTCCGGAGTGCAGGACTCAAGTGTAGGTAAAGTGTCCTCACTAAAATCTTGTGCAAATTCAAACAGAGATGTGGTAATGTCGTCGAGATCAGTAAAGCAAAGTTCCTCAGCTCCGCAACTATCGGGAGCGATCTCGTGGACAGAGCACACATCTAAAATATGAGCAGAGGGTTCTGATGGCTAACTTCCAACTTTGTAGATATTTAGTTCATTGGTCATATTTCCAAATGATAAGTTCATTGAACCATTTCTACAGTTAATAACAGCGTTGTAAGTGGCAAGGAAAGGACGACCCAGAATGACCGGAATTTGGCCCCGGGGGTTTGCTACAGGCTGTGTGTCAAGTACAATGAAGTCTACAGGGAAAACAAATTCCCCGACCTTTATTAACACATCCTCTAGTTCACCCCTTGGTTTGGTGATTGAACGGTCTGCCATTTGGAGAGTGCAGTGAGCAGGTTTCAGCTCTCCAATCCCTAATTGCTCATAGACAGAATATGGAAGTAGGTTAACACTTGCGCCAAGGTCTAAAAGAGCACGATTTATGTTTTTACCCCCAATAGAAATCGATATTGTAGGACATCCTGGGACCTTTCGTTTCTTTGGTAGCTGGGGAATAAAATGTCACGACCCGAAAGTACGGAATGTGACAAAATTGGTATCAGAGCCTAGGATTTTACCTTTCTGAGTGTAGAAAGTCCCTTGGTAGATGGAGTAGGTGACTTAAGCAGAGTGGCGTAGCGTGTGTATGTTCCGCGACATACTTACGATACGGTACTCCGCCTAAGTGACCTTAGGATATATATATTTGTTTGTATTTCCTTCCTTGATTCCGGAAATCCTTTGATTCGATCGCAATGTTCCTATCGATCCTGTTTCTTGTTCCAATCATTTTGCCGCCGAAGACTACGAGGGCCAGAGTGCTACCGCCAGAGATGAGATTAGAGTAGGCTTGTATGAGACGAAGACCGATCAGGGCGGTACGCCTACCCCTCAGGGACAGAATGATCCGCCTTCTCCACGACGGATAGTTAGGCTGGAGACGAGTATTTAGGACTTGCGACAGATGGTTGGATTGTTAGTTGAGGCTAGTCGAGCTCCGAGAGCCAATGATGTCCCTCATACTGTGGGAACTGTGATTGTACCTCCTGCTCAGGAAGCTGTTTCGGTTGTTACCAAGATAATTTCCGTATCCTTACAGAAGTTTTTAAGGCTGAAGCCTACAGTTTTCATCGGCACTGATGCAGCGGAGGATCTACAGACAATCCTCGACAGGTTGGCTAGGAAGTATCGTTCACTGTGATGTTCTGATGAGATACGGATTGAGCTTGTGAGTTTTCGTCTAGAGAGGTCTTGCTCAGACGTGGTGCGAGTCGGTCGAGAGAAACTGAGCTGCAGATCCACTTCCTATGACCTGGGATGAGTTCACAGCCGTAGTTCTTGCTCTTTTTCTCAGGAGAGCGTTCGAGATGCTCGAGTTCTTAGTTTCAAGCATTTGCGCAAGACTTCAGGGTTGACGGTGTGCGAGTACAACATTCGGTTTACTTAGTGGTATGATATGCTCCTTACCTGGTGGATACTGAAGAGAAAAGGATAAAGAGGTTCGTGTGAAATTTGGGCATGCAGTTATTTCTTGCTATTGGTGCCCAGCATTTTGACATTTACGTCGCTACTATGAACGCAACCTTCTTGTTGGAGGAGCGCATTTCTAAGACTTCAGTCGTTTCTGGACCGAAGTGGTATTGTACCGGTATGCCTGCACAAAAGCGGTTAGATAGACGCCATTGTGACAGGTATTCTTTCGGTATTTTCTTCCGATGCGTAATCCTTTCTGGTGTCGTTTGAAATGGTATTCACATAATTTGTATCGAAGTCTAGCCGATGGTAGTTCTTACTAAATCAGCCGCTTGTTGTGGTTTCTGCCATAGGCTAATTTTTCGTCGCTCGAAATATTTTCGCTCATGTTTGTTGTGTTTGTATCGGAGATACGGATTCTACTGTCAATTTAATTCTTCTTTCGCGCTAGTCAGCTTTTGAGAAAAGGGATGTCAGCAATTCTTGGCATATGTTTATGATGTTTGAGCCGCAGAGGTTCCGTTGGACCAGACCCCGATTGTAAGGAAATTTCAAGATGTCTTCCCTGATAAGTTGCTTGGTTTGTCGCCAGAGCGCGATATTGAGTCTTGCTTTAACTTGATTTCCGGTACGGAGCCTTTTCTATACTGCCATGCCGGATGGAACCGGCAGAGCTTAAAGAACTGAAGGGTAAGTTGCAAGATTTGTTGGATAAAGGGCTTGTTCGTCCGAGTGTGTCACCTTGGGAGTGCTCCTATCCTGTTCGTCAAGAAGAATAAACTTCTCAATGGGTGGAGGGGAGCCTAATCCATTAACAAAGGACCTTCACCATTCTGCTCTTAATCTCTCCCTTGCGCTTTATGCTAAAGATGTCCCCTTTCTCATGAAGCTTATACAAAATGCCGAAGACAACGAATACCCGGAAGGAGTTGAACCATCCTTAGAATTTATTGTGACTTCTAAGGACATCACCAGATTCGGAGCTCTGAAGACTTTACCCATATTCAACAACGAGGTTGGTTTCTCAAGGAGGAACATGGAGTCCGTTTGCAGTATAGGACAATCGACCAAGAAAGGATGGAGACATGAAGGTTTTGTTGGTAAAAAGGGAATCCGGTTCAAGAGTGTGTTCCTCATAAGTAAATGGCCCTACATACTTAGCAGCGGTTATCAGGTCAGGTTCAGCGATGAACCCAACCAAGAATGTGGCATCGGTTGCATCGTACCCGAGTGGGTCAATACGAAACTGACAGTTGCAGACATAACAGAAATCTATGGCTTTCCAACAACAATTATTATTCTCCCATTGAAGCTCGATAAAGTTAAGGCGGTCAAGAAACAACTTTCTGAAGTGCACCCCGAACTTTTGCTCTTCTGATTGAAGATCAAACAATTATCAGTACATGGACTTGTTGATAATTCGAGGACCAAAAATATCCTTTCCTCGATTTCTATCTCGAGCAGGAATGAACTTCTATGTGTTGGAGGCGGAAGCACCACTTCCTATTTTGTTCAACTCTCAACCAAAGAGGAGACGGTCAAAAATGCTGGTACTATATGTAGAGAAAGCTATTTCCCGTAGCTTCCGAGCGCAATGTCGATGGGAGAAGAGAAGCGAATGAATGGGCTTTACTCTCGCATTCCCTTTTGATGGAAGGTTCACTAGACGAGCGCTTTCTGCCAGGATATTTGCATTTCTGCCGACAGAGACGGTCACAGGTTTTCCTTCTATAATTCAAGCCGATTTCATGTTAGCATCTTCAAGAGAAACGATATTGATGGATAACAAATGGAATTTAGGGATCTTAGGCCATGTTCTTTCTATGTTGATGCTTTTGTCTTGAAGAATCCTCTGCATAACTTGCCTCAAATGATCAGGCTTTTTCCCTTGATCTCTACAGCAGTTGCTTCACTTAAAGATGTCGGAGCGAGCATCAGAGAAATCTTGAAAGTGAAGCCCCTTCTTCCTTATGAGTGCTTTTCTAATGAGATTACAGGTTTGTGCAAGCTCATTGAGGCAATCAGGCTTATACACTGCTTGAAACTTTTGATGAGGACAAAGGATGAAGGTTTGTCTTTGGATCATGTTACTCTTACAGAGAGATTTATTCTGCATCCATCTATTGATGATATCAGACACGACCATACTCTTGATTTTCTCGTTATGAAAAGATTAGTAGATGACCGTGAGTGGTACAAGAAATGTATTTACGGCTGCAATCTACTAAATCAAGTTTCCGAAGAGGTGTACCTAGACCTTTTGTGCTTCATAAAGGATACAACGTCTACGTTCAATACTTTTGTGATCAACTGTTTAATACTCCACTTATAAGTTACATAAGTAGAATGGCAGATGCTAGCACTAGCAGTTCCACTTCGGTAAATTGTAAATTCAGAAACACTATATTATGCTTGAGACTTACGATTGCATTCATGGCGGAGTAAATGTAATTTGCAAGTTGCATGCGAGAATCGATCCATCTTCATGTCCAACTTGATGCAGAATCTCTTTCGCGGCATGAAAGAGTATCTGAAATTGGTGAATGGCTAAATACCCGCAACTGCATTGAGTACATTTCTGTGAGTCATTATGTTAAAAATATATATATATATATATATATATATATATATATATATATATATTGAGAGAAAAACATCAGGACCGCATGCTGGTGATTTCACTTTCTCGTTGCCTGTAGGTCTCCTCTAAGGAAAAGTTGGTATATGAACCCAATGTGTATAATTTGTGTTTAAGTGTTCTGCCAGTTATTGATTCCCTAGTCTGTGTGCATACTCACTGTACAAAAATCCTCATTCCTGAACCTGGGAGCAAAATGGTTGAAGCTTTCTAGATTTTCACCCCATGTTTCACGTGTCGATACTCTGCAAGTACCTTCTTGACCCCTCTCACACGATACTGCATCAGACGATCCAGCTGGAGCGCAATCTTTCTTTCACCGAGAAGCCGATAGTCATTCTAGATCGGCAGGTGAAGAAACCGAGGTCCGAGGTCATATCGACCGTATTGGTTCTTTAGCGTGGACCGATTAGCAAAAAGGGGACATGTGAGAAGCCGAGGACGAGATGCGGATGGAATATCCCCATCTCTTCGAGAGTAAGTGTAGTTAGATTTTAAATTCGGGGACCGAATTTCCTTAAGGAGGGGAGATTGTAGCATTTTAAAAAATAAATAAATAAATTATTTAGGAAAAAATTCCGATAACATGTAATATAAATCATATTTTTCTATAAAAACCAAAATATAAGTATTTTGTCACATGGACTTAATACACCTATTTTAACTATGTAATTGGTAGTATGTGGTATTTATTTAGTCACTTATAAATTGCTAGTTAATTAAATATTTTTCCTTAATTAACTATTTTAACTATTATTATAAGTTTTCATTTACACTTTTAGTCCTACATGTAGCATGTTCTAGAATTTTGTGGTTGGAATTATAAAAAAAATAATAAAAAAATAATAAACAAAGAATATAGAAATGAGGAATGGTGTGGGAAGTGTTACTAGAAAATTCCTCTCACTTTCCCCTCACTCCCTCTTCTATTGCTCTGGCCGAGCTTAATTGGCAGTCTCCCCTCTTTCTTCATCTCACACCCAACATACATTCACAAAAGAAAAAAAAAGGAAAAAAAAATTTTCTAACCTCTTTCCCTTTTCTACTATTAACCAAATGGCTTCCATCATTCTCTGCAATTAGCAGGCCACCCAAGATTTGCCTCACCATCATATACAAATTAATAGCAAGCAACAATCATTTCCACCACTCACATTTCTAGACAAATATCCTCTCTATGAAATTATGTTCAACCATTATCCCAGAGCAAATCATCATCGCCGATCACGTCGACGAGGTCTCAACCGTCGACAATGCCACCACCGCCACGGCGATTGTTCTTCAGAAGATCGCCTGAGGAGATCTTCGATAAAGGCGATATTGTTTTGATGCTTCATTATGCCTATGGGGCTGTGAAGAAATTGATCCAGGCTTACGTGGCACACGTCGGCGGTCACGTCATCGAGGTCTAGCTGCCATTTCCGATGTCGTCGAATGAAGAGATCGTGCTCGAGTTCAGAAAAGCTTTGAATTTGGGGAAATCCGATGGAAAAAAAGGGTGAGGCTTGCTGTGGTTGATCATATAACCTCAATGTCGAGTGTTGTGATTCCTGCTAAGGAACCGATTAAGATTTTTAGAGAAGAAGGGGCCGATCATGTGTTGTCGATGCGGCTCACGCGATTGGGAATATGGAGGTTGATGTTAAAGATAGTGATGTTGATTTTTTTTATACGAGTAATTTGCATAAATGGTTCTTTTGCCCGCGTTCGGCTACATTTTTGTATAGCAAGAATTTAGGATCGAACGATTTGCATCATCCCGTTGTGTCTTATGAGTATGGAAACGGGGTCGCAATTGAAAGTGGGTGGATTGGGACTAGAGATTATAGTTCGCTGCTCGTTGTGCCATCTGTGATTGAATTTTTCAACAGGTTTGAAGGGGGCTTGAAGGAAATTCGGAAGCAGAATCATGAGAAGTGATGGAAATGGGGAAAATGCTTGCAGAATCTTGGGGAACTTGTTTAGGGACGCCCGACGATATGTGCTGTAGCCTGATTATGGTTGGACTGCCTAAAAGTTTGGGGATTGAAAATGAGAAGGATGCTTTGAAGTTTGGGACTTATTTGAGGGAGGATTTTAAGGTTGAGGAGCTGATATATTTTAACTCGTTGAAGAGTGGGGTTAATTCAGTTACTGGTTTTGCAAGAATTTCCCATCAGGTTTATAATGTGGAGGAGGATTATAATAGACTCAGACATGCGGTAAACATGCTTGTTAAGGATGGATTCAACCGCGGGAAGCTTTCATCTAGCTGAGAAGGATTAAGTGCCGAGGCGTATCGGTGAGTAGATGTATTCATCTATGGGGGAATCATCTGAATGGCGCGAGGCGCCCCATAATTAGGATTACTTTATTATTTGCAACAATATGCATTGTTAGTTAGCTAACCCCCTCATTCACATTGCATACTTTTATAGCTATTCGTCTGCTATGTTTGCATGGATATCCATATACACATGTGTGATATCACCTCGTAGGACACGTACACCATTACTATTGGCTCCTGTTGCACACGCACTGTTCATGTGACACACACGTCTTTGGTAATTGCCATACCACGAGCACTGTAGAACCTGCTTAGTTCTGTATTAATCACTTGCATCATACATGATATATTGAAATCGCATAGCATGTATATACCTCGCATCATCATCATGCTTACATAGATTTCTAGTCATAAATCACATCGCATACCTTGATATCATAGACATTTTTCATATACAACATGTTGGGTATTATGATTTTCTTGAGGATTTCAGCATTGCTGCGATTTCTGGACTTTGGGGAAAACCGCAAGAATTTAACAAAAGCTTATTATTATCATTTTTAAAATAAAGTTGCGATTTTCTCGTGATGTATGTGTCGTCCACCATGAGTTTTCATGTTTTCTGTTGGATTTCGAGACCCGATTCGAGGAGTGGATGAACCGTCTCGGGTACATGGTGGGCCCGGTATGGTACCCCGGGGCAAGAAGATCGAGTTGTAGACGATGAGCCTGGCAGGGGAAGACTACCTACCGGTGATGTCTGGCGCGGCGGATATCCGGAGGATACCGACCGTTGTCGTGAGATTTGATGATATGGGCCGATCCGGACTGACGGAGCCCGATGTTTTGAGACATTGAGATAGATATATTTCCATATTTTGTGTCGATGCTTGACACGGTTTTCAGATGATTTCATGATGGTACTTAGCTATTGCACATATATTCTTTTTCTAAAGTAAAGAATGCATTGCTTATAGTATTTTAAAACACTTAAAGATTTCATATTCATGTTGCATACATGTGCATACAGACTAGTGGCATTACTTCACATCTAGACTTACATGTTGTGACGCATTTGCGTGCATTCTTAGGATAGCCTTATTAGATGTTACTTGCTACTCACGAGCTGGCAACTCACCCCCCGTTGTGCCACAGTATCTTGCAGGTCGGACCCGTCAGCCTTGTAGCGGCGGGCTTATCTTATTGTTGGCTTCTTTTGCTCAGACTCGCGACATTGCTCGTAGGTGGGTTGCGAGGACACTTTTATCTTTTTTTTTTGTATTACCATTGTATCTACTATTCTCCATCTACCACTTCTTATTTGTATATACGACCTAGTGATGAGACTGAGAGATTTGTGTATATGCGGTTTTTTTTGGGTCGAGCTCACTTGAGCCGACGTTGTGTTTTCTTATATTTTGCATTTCTTTATGCTCTTTTTATTGATATTACATATATATTGCGTCTGGTTGTGATCCGTCTTGGGCGAAGAGCTAGCTCCCGCTTGGGGATGCCATTTTGTTATTACAGGTTTATATTATTCTTGTTGTACCCGTTTGGGGCCAGTTTTTACAAAGGAGACTCTGCCGAAATTTTTGAGAAAATTGGATGTTGCTTTTAAACTTGTTTTCTACATGTTTTCCTTTACTTCTTCTTCTTCTTTTTATGGTTTAGATTTCTGGGCTTCGGCTTACTTAGGTTACGTTGCGCCTCTAGACGCTTCGTAATCTAAGTGCCGGTCACATTCCGTACTTTCGGGTCGTGACATAAAAGCAATGCTAATATTATTAGACATAAAGACCTTCTTTGGCACTTGAGTCTTCCTCTTCCTAGTTCACAAGTCCTTAAGAATTTTCCCATAAGCGGGGACTTGTTGAATCACATCTAGGAGAGGGATGTTGATGTTAACCTGTTTGAACATTTCCATAATTTTCTCCATATGAGGACTCGTTCTATTACCCCTTAACCGATTCGGGTTAGGAGCTTTCGCAATAAGCTCCGAGTCCATCATAGGAGAAAGAAGAGGGGGTAGACGAGATCCCAAAAGAGGTGTGTGGACCGTCTGTGGAGAACTATAAGGGTTGGGTTGAGGTGTTGAGCCTAGTGGGAAATGGAGAATAGGCTCACGAGAAAGTGGTGGGGTAGAAGAAGAAGGATCAGAATTAGAAGTGTGTGTGTGAGGAAAGGTCTCAGCCGGGGTGTTAATGATAGGATTTTCAATATCATCAATTCCTTCCCCGACATGATTGTTCAGCACTCTTCCCGATCTCCACGTTGTTACGGCATTTACATTGTAATGCCCAGGATTCTGTAGGGGTTGAGAGGGAAGTTTCCCTTTTTCTCTCGCACTCATTTCGTCTTTAAGTCAAGCGATTTCAGCTTCCATCGATCTGATACTCTCAGCTTGGGACACTGAGTTTTTCTTTATCTCACTGATGGAAGATCTAACCTCAGTCGAAACATCTATGAAATTTGATAAAAGTGATTTCATGGTTTGAGTGAATTGAGAGAATTCATCAGAACAGGACAACTGCATAGGATTAGACTGTGCAGGAGCGTTGACCTGGTTGTGGAAATTTTGTGACTGGTAAGGGTGCTGAGTGAGTTGAAGTGGTTGCTGTTGTGGTGGAAGATCCCTTTGAAAATTATTTTGGCTTGGAACCGTGTTTTGAGATTGTTGTTGGTTCCGAGCAAAATTCGGGTGATTCCTCCAACCCTGATTGTTCGTAGGAGAATATGGATCGTTTCTAGGTCGTTGAAATGCGGCATTTGTATGCTCGTGACCTTGAAATGCAGAGTTTAATGGACATTCTTCCGTTAAGTGAGACGGATCAGAACAGCAGCCACATACAGTTTTGGGGTGCGACATTGGGTTTAGGGAGGCTGCAGAAAATTTGTGTTCCATAGCGTCGAGCTTCTTTTGCATTGCTTCCATCTCAGCTCGAACACCTATGGACACATCTATTTGGTGTACACCACCCCTATTCGATGGTTGGGTTCCACTCTCCCACTGTAGTGATTTTTCAGCGAACTTTTCTAAGAACTTCCAAGCTTCCCCATCATCCTTAGTCATAAAAGTACCTTGACACATGTTTTCAAGGTTCTGTTTAGAGTTTGAGTTAATGCCCTCATATATGATTCGACAAAGATCCCATCTCGGGATGCCGTAATGAGGACATTGAACCAATATATCCTTGAAACGTTCAAGGCATTTAGATAATGGTTCAGTAGGGAGCTAGGTAAATTGATTCAGTTCGCTACGGATTCGAGCTGTCTTTTGCATTGGGTAAAATTTCTTAAGGAATGCTGCTACGAATTCTTCCCAATTCGTGATTGAGTGTGCGGTGGTGTTATATAGCCACTTCTCGGTTATATCGAACAAAGTGAATGGAAGAAGACGTAGACGCATAGCATCCTCAGAGAGTTGTGACGTACCCATCATTGCGCATACGTTTTCAAATTTGGTAATGAAAACGTAACCGTCCTCAGTCTCGAGTCCGTGGAATTTGGGTAAAAGGTTGATGTATTGGGGTTTAATCTCAAAGTTATCCCCATTGGCTGTTGGAGTGGATAAGCAGGTCGAAAGAGGACCTCGCAGTTGATAGCACCTCTCTTGGAGAGAGATGCGGGGTGGATTCTGCGCACCAACGGACGGTGGCAGATTAGGGTTAAAGAAATTCGATGGAGGTGGATCCATCGATGTGGGTGTGGTAGTGGGTAAAGAAGAAGTAAATGGAGAAATATCGACTTCGGAGTCAATAAAGGGTACGCGGACTAAACGGGCACTAGAATCCCGTGTCCAGCCTATCTTGTACTAAAAAGGGTTAGTACAAGTGGCAGCGTTGACTTTATAATTAGGGGTAATGAATGAATGTAGTGTTTGCTTTGAAAAAGGGTTGGATTTTTGAAAATATGATGCAACACAACAAATGCAGCAACACAAAACCCTAATACTAAGGGTCGCCTAGGTCAGATCTCTAGACCGCTCCTAACTGCCAGAAGACAAGACACAGGATAAAATCCTCCACCGCCTCTTTGTCTCTCCTGTGGCCAGGTAAGTGCCAGGTAAGTGGGAGGTTCTCCACTACGTAAGTAGTGGGCCTAATTAAGTAACCACTAGCCTTCGACACACTTGCCTAGACACCACAAGAGAAACGCGGATAAGCAATGAATTACCCACGGCCTTCTTCTATCCTAAGTGAGCGCGATGGTCCTTAGAGTCATCTCTAGATATTTTTTAGTTAATTGGGGTAAATGCGGATGCAAGTTTTATGATTTTCGGGGCCTAGGAAGGGTAATGAACTCCCCACCTAATTTGGATTTGGCCGTGCCCCTTAATATCCGTATTTAGAATGCAAACAACCAAGAAACAAAAACACGCACAAATTTAATTTTTGCAATTTTCGAGCTGCGATTATTTACAAAGAAGCCTGCACAAACTGTTAATTGGAGCAGATGAGGTAAGAGATAAGAAAGTAAGAAGTTACCTGAGAAATTTTGAAGCAGAGATGCTGCCTACAGGCCTCGGTTCCGCCGCTATAGCCGCCTAATGCTGCCCTTCCGCGGTCATTTGGTAGGAACATTGCACCAAAATATTTCAGAGAGGCTCTGTAGACTCCCTCAGCTCTCTGGTATATTCCAAAATATTTTCCAATTTCACAACAAGCTCCAGATCTCCTTGCAATGAACCATAACAAATCGTTTAGGGTTTTGCACGAATTTTGATCTCAAAATAACAATGGAATAAATCTTTCAATTTAAATTTCAATATAAAACGAACTTGATCGTAATCCCCGGCAACGGCACCATTTGATTGATTCTAAAATTCAAGACTGTGTAAATCGAATGAAAGGAATAAGTTTCTTTGTGTCGGTATTTAGAAAATGAATAAAATTCACAATCAAAGAAATATATTTGACCGCAATCAACTACGGTGTCAGTTGTAGATTGTAAGTGAGTGTGGATCGTCCACAGGGATTGTGTGATTCGTTTCTATGTTTGATTTGTTTGAATTGAAAAGTTAATCGAAAAGAAAAGAAAACATGATTCAAGATTTTATCAATTGATTCAGGTGTCACTAGTCTAATCAAGAGTTAAGAAAATGATAAATAATCGAGAATCGGGTTTCGATGATATTTCCAACCAAATGTCAAGAATCTAAATGAGGCTCGCAGGAATCGATCGGATCTATAGACGTGATGTAATCTCAAGATATCGTGTTCTTGTCCTTTGAAGAATTGATACTAGATCGATGATGATCGACGAGATTTAGGGCTTTCTCGTGAAACTAGGGTTTCATCATTTAACCCTTGTTCTTTCGTCGATATCATTCACATTCTAGCCTCTAGCAAATTCAAGAAACGATCGTAACTCCCTAATTTCGAGCGATAACAATCAAGAAAGCATCGCAATGAAACTAGGTCGTCGATTCTTGAACTTGCTAGGGTTTACAAAACTCGTAGGAATCAAGAATCGTTTTAAGATATGTTACATCATCATTCTATTGATCGTCTCGACTCCTCGACGAGCGGAGTATTACTCAAACATCACAACAAGAACTACAACTATAAATTGAGATCGAATCATGATGAAAGAATTTAAAGAAAACAAGATAAAAGAATTTCACCTTTTATTTATATCAACAAATTCATTACAGTCGCTCAAGAACTACAAGAGGAAGAACTCGATTGTTGAATTGGCATCGCTTTTCTCTGTGAGTCGTGGATCGGCTTGGACTACTTGCTCTGTTGAAGATCGGCTCCACTGATAAAAGGTTGAAGGGCTTCTTGCTTGATTTGGTACTCGGGATCTTGACTTTTGATTAGAATTAGGGTTAGGGTTTCACACAAGTCTTGTCACTAGACTTGTGGAAGAAGATGAAGAAAGAGGTAAAGAGATTGAATGGATCTAGATTCTAGGTGATAGAATGCATAATCCATTTCCTCTTAGGTCTAGGCTTCTATTTATAGACTTCTCACAACCTAGGTCTAGGTTTGAAATTACAATTCCCTCCAAAAGTTTGTTGAGGAGCTTCTAGAAATAGTTTGTTAGGAGTTTAGCTTAGGCTTTAAGCTAGGATTAATTAAGCTTAGAAACCCAAGTTTGCTGAACTGGCAGAAGCCTCTGGAGTCTTCTGGAACTTGAAGTGTCTTTCTGAAGTATAGGAGCTGATAGAGGAATTATGCACCAAAACTCAAGCAAGAACCGGTCATATCAAAAGGTTCAGACTTGAGTTTCAACAGGAACATATGTCTGAACCTTGAGAGATAATCAGTAAATATAATAAAGTACAAAGAACCGGTCCTGGCATGTGTAGACAGGGGACTTTCATACATCATCATGTATCAATCCCAATAGTTCACTAACTCTTTCTTTGTTTCCAATAAATAGAGCTATGGTCATCTTATCTTTGTGACATGACCGGCAAGTTTCACAAGATGTAAATTCTAACAGATTTAAATATGCATCTAAATATAACTTAGCTAGTCGGGTCGCATTGTTATGACCTAGTCTACAATGCCTCAAGAAGGATTCATTCATTTCTGAACTCTTCCTCTTGTGTGTGTTCTGTACACCAAGAACTGTAATTTGATTTAGAACGTATATGCTTTTAGATAACGTGCCTGAATCGATCAACTCTTGATATAGGAAATGTTCAAAACATTATCCAACAATACAAAATTATATCCTTCTTTATTTAATAAAGAGACTGATATGAGGTTCGGTATCTAATAACATTCGTTCAGAATCAATCTATTTATGTAATACAGGGTAATAACTGCCAACTTCTTGGCTTGCAACAATTGTACTGTTTCCAACTCTTGAAACTTATCAACCGTTCTCAGTTCTCTACTTATATGTAGCCCATGTAACTTATTACATATGCGGGATCTTGATCCGATTTTTCATACCCCGGACGTAAAGAATACTGAGAAACAGTTCTCTATAATGAACACACCCGAAGAAGATGCATCAGCATGCACTTTCTTTGTTTGGGCGGCACGGGAGTTGTGGTAATCCCCTATTTCCTGCTCGGTCTTATAACAATTATAAGTTGGAGCGGGACCAACGTTCCCTAGCGGAGTATAACAAGCGGGTTCGGTCAATACATCCGTATTATTATCTTGATTAAGGCGTGACGTAGTCGCAAACTAGAGAGAGAGAGAAGAAAACACTCAGCGTATGCTCTTGCAAGATTAGATTAGTTATTAATATATCTAATCAGGATATCTCCCACTGTTTTTATCAAATCTTCCTTCAAACCTTAAAAGGAAAGACTAGCCGGGATTAATTACACGCTACAAGTTCGCCAATCTTTCAGCCAGGCCAGTGCCAGTACTTTGAGGGAGGTTCCCCGTGCTTTCGCACGGACCTAATTAAAATAAACCTCGTTTTCCCAGAAGCATAACCCCGTTGACACCTACTTGATCGGCTAATTGTAATGTGTAAAACTCTCCCAGGAGTAACTCTTACTCGCAGTGGGTATCGGGATCCAACTATCTTATAGAAGTTATGCAATTTCATTGCAAATTTCAACACTTGAAATTCTCGATAATATTTTACCCCGAACTATCTATGACCTTGACAAGGTCAACAAACCATAGACCGCAGATCAAGTTCAACCCGTCATTTCCCGATTGAATTAAACTGTAACGCTTTGAAATTCGTTTAGCTTAATTTCGCGTTAGTTAGTAATGGTGCATGTTTTTCATAAAAACCCGAAAATATTAATTTCCTTTTTAAACTTGAATGAAACTAATTCTAATTGTGATGAGATGTATTTTTATATATAAATGGGTTTTATTAATTATAATTTAGCTTGTGTTCACCTTACTTGGGAATTTTTCCTTAATTATATTTCCAAAGCTAAGTTTAGTGTACAACATGCACACTTATCTTTTTTTTTTGTAACCATTTTCATTTTCTTGCATGGCTCTACATCTCCAAATAAACTAAGTCAACCTTTAATTTTAAATGAAAATGAGGGAATGGGAGGTATGGGTTGGATTAGGTGAGTCGGGGCTTGACTTTGACCTTCTCTTTCTCTCATTTTTCCTTCTCTCCCTCTCATTTCTGCCTCCAGCAGAGGTAGCAGCTGCAGAAGCAACATCTTCATCATCTTTTTCTTCTTCTTTGCTCCTCTTTTGATCTATATACAACCCTACACAAAAATCTCATATTTCTTCACAAGAAACCTTGGAAAAATGGCACTTTTGGGGATTTTGGTGGCAACTCAGTGCCTTTGAGGGCAAGGGGCTGGAAGTGAGGTTTCCCTAGGATCTTTTGGAGGTATTAAACTCACCCTTAGCACCTTAATTCATAACTTGTAGTTTAACTAGCTAAAAATCGCTTTTTTGTGCTTTTTAATGCTAATGAAGGGAAATTAGTGAAGTTTATGTTAAGTTAGCATTTTATGGCTTGGTTAACTTATTTAAGTGCTATTAGTGTTGTTTAAACCAGGTTTTTTCTTCAGTTTGCACTAAAATACCTTTTAGTACCAAATTAGTGTTTTTTAAAACGTTTTTAAACAAGATTATAGGATACGACGATCTGCTTTGTCTGCGATTATTTTCTCGTGTTGCAAACAATTACAGAATAGTGTACAGGGTAGCTAGGGTTTTGGGTTGATGTTTGAGCCCGTTCCACCGGATAAAAACCGGCGACTTCCCTTGAAAATTCGACGCCGCCGACCCACCATGCTCTTTGGGTGTTGGTTTTTTGCAGGGTGGTGTCTGGGATGGCTTTACAGTGTTTGGTTTTGTTTGATTTTTGGGTTTTCTTCCAGATAAGAATCTGGGACCTGTTGCCCTTAAATTGGAGTTGTGTGTTTAGCGCGACATGTACGCCTCGTCATGGTCTGGTGGGTTCTGTGCATCACAACGCATCGGGGTAGTTCTGGGATTAGCACACGCTCGTTTTAGTGTATCGAGTTCACTTGTTTAGCTTGTGACGCTACTTTTTCCGTACCACTTTAGTATCACGTTTTATAGGATTTTAGCTTATGCTTATTCCTTGTGTAATTCTAGGTTCGCAGGCGAGTACGACGGACGCCGCGAAGAAGGAGAAGCATGTCGTCGGCTACACTTAGCACGAGACTACGGTGAGTAGATTTAACATCTACGGGGAAATCGCCCGACGGCGTTATGCGTCAGGGCTTAATAGGTTATAGTAGCTGCATATTTGCATTCATATACCTTGGTTGCATACTGTATTCCCTGCTACATATATATATATATATATGTATATGGACTTAGAATTAATAACACACCGCACTGTTACTAACGGTTCATGTTGCACGAACACTAATCTACATGTTACACACACACCGTTAGTAATTGCGATGACACTCACACTATGGAATTGCCATGAACAATATATTGTAGCTCACCTCATATATGATTTGACATGATTATGTTACTTGTACACATACTCCTTTGCCTATCAATACTCATGCATATACAATTGTACCTACCTAGATAAGTTGATTTTGGTAAAAACTGGGAACCGTATAATACCTTTTGAAAAACTGACTCTATCTTAAAGAGAGGTTTCTCCCTTTTACTCAAAGTACGACATATGATGCATATATCACATCGCATGGATTTATGCATTGGCTTTGGATTTCATGTGATTTCTGGATTTGAGGACCGCAGTATTTTTCAAGAAAGTATGCATTGTTATGAAAACCCGGTTCCTCTTGATATGATATTTTGGTGCGTCCACCACGCATTTTCTCGGTTCTGAGACGTGTGCTTGAAACCCGATTCGAGAAGTTGGATGATCCGTTTGTGGGTTAGTGGTGGTCCCGGTATGGTTCCCCTGTGCGAGAAATGTTTTTCGTGGAGCAGACGATGAGCCTGGCATTGTGGCTAGTACCTACCGGTGATTGGTTAGACCTGGAGGTTATCCGGAGGATACTGACCAGAGTCGATAGATGGATACGGGATAACTCGTACTGCCGGGGCCGAGGGCCTATTCCGCAGACAGAGCCCGTGGGCCGACCGGACTGACGGAACCCGATATATGAGGATTTGCGTGTCGATGTTGGACACGATTATTTCATGATATTTTCGAGTGCCGATGTTGGACACTCACGATTCTCAGCGATTTACATGATTTGAAGGCCGATGAGGGTGACGGCGCCCGAGTCTTATTGGGATTTGGGTGCATTGGTGGACACCGGTTATTTTTCCACGTTGACATTCCGTGTAGATGTTATTTTATCCCATGCTCAATATTCATTATTTTTCATCTCATCCTGTAGTCATATTACCTGGTAGAGTACTTATGTATGATTATTGCACATCCTGCTCATAGCATATAGATATTATCTGCTGGCATATGTTAGAGTAGCGCAGTACGTGCATACTCGTGATTACCTTTATATGTTATCTTCTATTCACGAGTTGTCAACTCACCCCCGTTGTTCCACAGTATTTGTAGGTTGCCCCTCAGAGTAGTCGTGGCAGGCTGCTTTCTTGTATCGTTTTGGCTACGGATACCCTTCCAGTTGGTGCGTTAACTGTTTTGCTGCTAGATGGGTTGTGGTATCCGGTTATTTTCTATTTGTACACACTTTTGTAACTTGTACTCTCCATCTACTTTTCATGTATTGACTTAGAGACCGGTGTGAGGACGATGATGTATATTATTTGTATTCTGGTGTCGAGCTCGTGTGAGCCGACTTTACTTATGCATTTTTTATTATTTGCGATGTTTTTACGGCGTCGTATATTACTCTTGTGGTTATCGTTTCCGCCGTTTGGCGTGATTGCTCTCGTTTGGGATGCTTTATTATATTGTTTATCATTTTACTCATATCATGTCTTGTACCCGATTTCGGGGTTAGTTTTTACGAAGGAAATGCTGGCAAAATTTTTAAAGATAATAACTTGGACTTTACAGAAAGTTACTAAACTACTTAAGGTTTTCCAAATGTATTAAAACAAATGTTTTCAACACTCGCTACTTTTAATGGTTTTGATTTCTCGGTTTCGGCTTACTTAGTCGCGTTACGCCTGTAGACGTTACGTGGTTAAGTGCCGGTCACGGGTCGAACTTCGGGTCGTGACAAAGTTGGTATCAGAGCATAGGTTTTATCTTTCGGAGTGTAGGATGACCCTGGTATGATAGAGTAGGTAGCTGAAGCAGAGTGGCGTAGCGTGTGTATGTTTCGCGGCATACTCACGACACGGTACTCGGCCTAAGAGACCTTAGGACTTATTAATTTAAATTCCTTCATGAGTATATACATTCTTGTGATTCGATTTCCGTATCCTTATCGAATCCTATTTTCTTTTCAGCCATTATGCCGCCAAAGACTACGAGGGCGCAGAGAGCGGCCGCGAGAGCCGAGATTAGAGTTGATTTGTCTGAGACGAGGACAGACCCGGGTAGTACACCCGTTGCACCAGATCAGACTGTTCCTCCTTCGAAAGACCAGATCACTATGCTAGGGGGCGGTATGCAGGAGATGGGCCAGATGATGGGATCCGGTATGCAGGAGATACGCCAGATGATGGGATCGCTAGTTGAGACACTTCGAGCGCAGCAACCAGAGGTAGTTCCACCCGTTGCAGGGACCGCGATGGTACCTACAGTGCAGGCAGTTGCTCCTATAGCTACAGAGGTCATTACAGTATCGCTATCCGAGTTTATGAGGTTGAAGCCTTCGGTCTTCACAGGCACCGATGCAGCCGAGGACCCACAGTCTTTTATTGATAGGATGGCCCGGATATGTCGTTCACTCAGATGCTCAGATGCGAGATGGGTAGAGTTCACGAGCTTTCGCCTGGAAGTTCTTGTGCATAAATGGTGTGAATTGGTCGAGAAGGGCAGAGCAGCAGGTTTTCCTCGTATGACCTGGACGGAGTTCGTGACAGTGTTCCTTGCCCGCTTCCTTCCACAGAGTGTCAGAGATTCTAGAGCGCACAGGTTCGAGTCCTTACGTCAGACTTCGGAGATGACAGTGGAAGAGTACGACGTGCTATTCACCGAGTTATCTGTCTATGCCCCATATTTAGTGGCTACTGAGGAGATGCGAGTCAAGAGGTTTGTTCGAGGCTTGCTTACCCCGTTATTTCTTGCGATCAACGCACATCATTGCGAGACCTATGCAGCAGCTGTAGATGCAGCCTTATTAGTCGAGGAGCGTCTTGCGGAGACTTCTGTAGTCCCAGAGCCGAAGAGAGTTTATACTGGTATATCATTACGTAGACAGACATTTAGATGCCGCAACAGGTTTTGTTCAGGCATGAGGAGTAGCAGAGATTCGGAACGAGGCCAGATGTTTAGCTCGTATCCACAGGAGTGTCAGCAGTTGTCGCAGGGGTGCTTTAGGTGCGGTAGTCTACTTCACCTCGTTAGAGATTGTCCTGGGACACACCGGAGGGAGGCAGCAGTACCGCATGTCACATTACCACCTTCTCAACCTCAGAGGGAGCTGCCTATTGTACCTACTGTTGCTCCGCATCAGACTAACACACAGAGAGGTCATGGCCGCGGAGTGTTCGTTCAGAGAGTACGGGGTGACCGAGGCAGAGGACAGTCGGTCTCAGGTGGAGGACATGCACGGGTTTTTGCGTTGACGAATCAGGACGCGCAGGCTTCCAATGCGGTGGTCTCAGGTATCCTTTCTGTTTGTTCTGTTGACGCACACGTGTTGTTTGATCCCGGATCCATGCACTCATACGTTTCAACACACTTCATGCTGAGTTTGGGTAGAGAGTCCAGTTTGCTTGATCACCCGCTTGTTGTGACCACCCCTGTGGGCGAGTCGTTTGTTGCTAGGCACGTGTTCCGATACTGTGATGTCCGTATTGGCGAGAGAGAGTTTCCTGTCGACTTGATCCTTCTTGAGATGTTGGACTTCGACGTTCTTTTGGGCATGGATTGGCTAGCCATGTGCTATGCATCTGTGGACTGCCGCGAGAAGACAGTTAGGTTTTGTTTTCCCGGCGAGTCAGCTTTTGTTGTGCAGGGGGACCGTGCTGCCGCCCCTCAGAGTTTGATTTCTTTTTTTCATGCTGGAAAGCTTTTGAGGAAGGGATGTCAGGGATTTCACGCCTATGTTTGCGATACTAGAGCTATAGAGGTTCCGTCGGATCAGGTTCCGATTGTTAGAAAGTTCCCTGATGTGTTCCCTGACGAGCTTCCTGGGCTACCGCCCGAGGGCGATATTTTTTTCTGTATTGATTTGATTCCTGGCACGGGGCCTATTTCTATACCACCTTAAAGGATGGTCCCGGCGGAACTTAGAGAGTTGAAGGGTCAGTTGCAAGATTTTCTAAATAAGGGACTTATTCGACCCAGTGTGTCTCCTTGGGGTGCTCCGGTCCAGTTTGTCAAAAATAAGGACGGCAGTTTGCGTTTGTGTATCGACTACCGCCAGCTGAACAGGTTACCGTGCGAAAAGGTATCCTTTGTCGCGCAGCGATGGCTTGTTCGACCAGCTTTAGGGGGCAAGATACTTTCTGAGGATCGATTTGCGATCCGGCTACCATCAGTTGCGGGTTCGACAGGAGGATATTCCGAGGACAGCTTTCCGCACGCGCTACGGCCATTATGAGTTTTTGGTGATGTCGTTCGGACTCACCAATGCCCCAGCTGTTGGCTATAGTGCCCTGAAGGCAATTATCATAGTCGCGGAATTATGATTATGATGATTGAGTGAGGACCTATATTGATGAAACAGTCTTACTCAAGATAATAGTATGCTATTTGGTTTGTCTTTATCATCATATACATGTTGATAGAGCCCATAGGATTCTTGCTTGACTGCCAGCATTGTGATGGGGATCACATAGGTGGGAGCTGGTGTTGGAGATAGTGCCCTCAGAGTCAATTATTGGATCACAGGCACGTGATTGCAATGATTGAGGGAGGACCTATCCCGGTAGGACAGTCTTACTCAAGATGATAGTATGCTATCTGGTTTACCTTTATCATCATGTACTGCTTTAGGTGACCTAACATGTCGCTATTACACGTTGATAGAGCCTCTAGGATTCTTGCTTGACCACCAGCAGTATGAGGGCGATCATATAAGTGGGAGCTGCGGTCTATATGCACATCCTTAAAAGGTCCCTAGTCGTGGGAGTTTCGAGACAGGGCATCGATACTCCAGAGTAGACTAGTGTGTACATTCGAGACCCTGACGAGGGGTGGTGGCCGGTCTCACAAGCCATTGGTGTCAGTTGGATCACCTAAGATGTAAACAGGTGCTCTTTGGGTTATGAGTACACCGGACAGGACTCGCAGGGAACATGCTAGTTGGTCTTATACCTGACGTCAGATAGCAGTTCCCTGGTGACATGTATACAGGTTAGTTCATCGACCTGGGGATCGTCATTTGTCTCGTGTGAGTTCCCACTGTACTTTGATTACTACCCTACCACACTCAAAGGAGACGTGCAAACAGGTTTTAGTTGGGTACAGTCCCTAGCCACATGGAGGCAGTGAGCGGATCTTCAGGGGTTCATCTCTCCCGGTATTGGGGGTGAGGTCGCGCTGTGTCTAGGAGAGCCATTACACGAAGCCCTCGGCCGAGGCAGGAGATTTACTGGTAGGTATTCCAGTAGTATCTCAGGGTGTTCTGGGCTACACTCCGACAAGACTTGTACCGCTTTTGGGGGTCTGACTTTTACCAACCCCCTAGGCCCGCCATGCGACGCTCATAGACGAACGGACCGGACTGTAGGGGTATTGTCACTGACAGGCTCAGTAGGGTGTCAGGCTGAGTTCGCTCATCGACGTCCCATTTGGTCAATACCTGGTATCCCGTTACGTATTGGCTTATACATCTGACGTGCTAGTGGTTAAATCCACAACCAAGGCGTTGACGAGTCTTTAGAGACCCCCACATTCAGTTGCTCAATTTTTCGGGCGAAACGTTGTAGAGGCCGTATAGAGATATTGCAGGGTTCGATCAGATACATGCGGTATTGCACGAATCAGGATCGGACGGATAATACTAGCCGGCTTTGGTATAAGCCGGATCCTAGTATAGTACAGTGTAGATTTTGTCTCATTGCATTTGTATTCGGTCGGAATACAAATGCGGGTGTGTATACACAGTAGCGGGGTTTTCCTGTAATTTATTACGGGACCAGTTTTCTGGAGTTGCCAGTTTGCTTTCCGTTTCGGCCATTTTCATTTGTATCTTTCAATGGCCGAAGATTGGTGGAGGAGGGCTTATTTGCATTAGTGCAATTAAGCATTTGTGGAGGGTGTTATTTGCATATCCTTGTAACATGATAGTTCCGCCATCACATTGACTTCTTAGGTCATGATGGTTCATGATGGCTTGACCTTTTGGTGTTATGATTGGTTGGTTGAGTGTTGGACTTTCCTCGTGATGATTTCTTCTCTTGATCTCATTTTGACTCTCCCTTGCATTATGGTTCTTCTCTCTTGAATTTTGATTCACCCTACACCATGAGCATGGCCGGCCAAAGAGGAGAGAGGGGGCTGTCCTAAAATTTTGGGTGGGGTTTTTGGTTCTTTTGTATTGCACAAAATCCATTTAGCTCCATCTCCAAAAAAAAAACTACATTCCTCCACCATCTCAAAGGCAACTCCATACAAACCCCAAATGAGATATAGATTTCTACACTATTCTACAGCAAATCTTGGACACGTCGACTCGCCAGCTTCGTGCCCGAGTTGCCTCGGTATAGAGGTAGGAGCCCGTAAAAGAAGCCGGCGACGTGTTGCCCTTCCGGCGACGAGGTGGAGGCCGGAGATTCCGTGGGAGATCGGGACGACGACGAGAAGACCGAAGGACACGGATCGCTCGGTATATCTCTATTCCCCATCTTGTAGTTAGCTAGGACTAGTTAATGGCCCGATCCGGGTTTTAGTGCGCGGTGGTGCCAGTTCTAGAAAAAATTAAAGTTAACCATCGCTTCCGCATTTGGCCTCGGGATGGAGGCCGGGGCGCCGCCGTGCACTTACAGTGGTATCAGAGCCTCGCCATTAACATAGTCTAGCTTTGTCTAATGTGTTTACATTTCCGATCGATCAAAAAATTCCAAATTCCGCGTTTTTCAGTACAACAGTTTCCTGTCGAAATTTTTTTGTCTCGAAAATTTTTTCAGGTAGTCTCAGAATACTGTGCAGGGAAGTATAAGCCTACTGTAAAAATTTGGTCGCGAGATCTCATTATTCGTCCGCGGAACCGCGGCCAATCCCATGCTTGGGCCGCAGTTCCGCTGCTCTTTTGAGTGATCAGTGCACCAATTTTTTATAGAGGCCTCCTGACTTGAAAATAGGGTTTTTGGAACATTCTTTTTGGGCCCAGAATTTCTTGAACTGCTACAGTAATGCTTGGGGCCCACTTGGTAAAATTTGATCGATCGGATATTTTAAACACATTAGTTCACAGTATTTACATTATATCTGCGACCGTGAATGTCACTTGATCGGTAAATCCTGTCTAACTGCTATAGCCCGGTTAGACGGATTTGCGAACATGACTTTCACGTTGATGTTCTGTGTATTGCTGTGATGTTGCGGATTGGTCATGGGGGATAGCCTGGATGCAATGCTAGTACCGTTTTTATTATATTATGTACATTTGATATTGCGGGGCGAGCGTCCTACATGTGGACTGCCGTCAATGCCTGTTTGTATTATTATTTTAGGGCACGACCAGGTTGCGGTTGATATACCCGTTGTATGTATATTTTACTTTCTGTACTAGGATTACCCCAAAGTGGGGTGCACGGATAGCCGGGTTCTAGAGGGCAACGGGCCCGCATCTCATGGCATTGAGACGGAGGGGGCTTCACTCTAGAATTGGCGGGCTATTCTCCGCACTCGTAGGGGGTACAGGTTGACCCAGGAGGGGTGCCCAAGTTACCGGATTCCGTGAAGTGTTGGGTGGTCCATTCACGTTGCTGAAGGGGGCTGCTTCGCTTCAAGTTTTGGCGGGTAACTTGCCGCGCCCGTAGGGGTCTAGGTTTTCATTGCACAGGCTATCCACACGACCAGGGGAACGTCGGGTTTCAGTAGTGGCTCTGTGAAACCCGGGGATCCCAGATATCTGTATTGTTCTGTGATGCTGTACATTTCTGTGATGTTGCTTTTTACCACGCCTTGAGAGAAATATAATATATTGGTATATATATTAGTAGATGTTGTATATGTTTTGCATCCGCGCTAGTCCAGTCCCCGCTCTGTCGTTAGTTAGCTAACATAACGGGTAATGACGGGACCCAGTGGCGAATGCGGACGGCATATACGTACATCAGTATATTTTCGTTCTTTGTGGTGTGATCAATTGATGGGACCGCGTTGATTCGGATCAATGCAAGTTTAAAACAAACCTAATCGAATGTTGTTGGAACACTTTTCAAAAAGCTGTTATTGCAAGGACGTTCACTTTTGTTTTGCACAGTGACATTCGGTTATGAATATCCAGCACCTCAGTCGACGAGGCAAGGGCCGAGATCCCTTCACCGGGAGTGACCCCTTGGACAGAAGTTTGCGTCAGGGCATTAACTTCACTATAGCCGATTACTTTTGCTTTGCATCGTGGTATTTAGTTGGAATATCCTGCACCTCATTCTACGGGAAAGTGCCGAGATCCCTTCACCGGGAGTGACCTCTTTAGCAAAGGTTTTCGTCACTATATTTTTAAAAAAAGCTATCTGTTCCTTCAACGATATCAAGTTCTTTACGTTAAAGGTTTTCGCCAGAAACCATTCGTAGCCCTCCGTCGTTTCATATGGATAGTCAATAGTATTCAAGCTGTGTTTGTTGGCCAAAGTCAAGGCACAGTGTTTGGTAGCTGTTGGTTATTCATATGCAGCATAGATAGATGCGTTGGTTTGGAACAGTCGGACTTCCTTGTTGGCCAAAGTCAAGGGTAGGTACGGGTGGATTCAAATTAACCTGGAGAATGACGGGTAGAACTTTACATGTGACTTATGATTTGTTGGCCAAAGTCAAGGTCATAAGAGCATAGGGTAAAAATCCACATCGGGAGTTTCTAAAGAAACTGAAACTTGCCAGATATGCGCATACCTTCTGGAGTGTGACACCGTGAGCAGATTCCGTCGCGTTGTCATGCAATGATAGTTGGATCCCGATTCCCACTGATGAGTTAGTTTACTCCTCGGGTGACCCCGACTAATTCTTCTTTTAGGTTTGGAGGAGAATTTGACGGAACGGTGGGAGTTTTCCAGATTAGATAAATTGGTAACCATTCTGATCCAGGTTAGAGTGCACGCTGAGTGTTTCTTTTCTCTCTCTCTTTGGCAGCGACCATTGATCCGACCCTAAGACTATGACTCAGTGACCAACTTGACCGAACCTTCTTAAACACTGGGTTTTGGATTGTCAGAGTTGCAGATCTCATTGCCACTCCTACTTTTACCCTTTTTCTCCAGGACACCCCGTATTACTACGAACGTCCACTTCCATTGGACAAAACCATCGTATGGTTAGATACGAACTCGAAAGAATTTATTCGAGGATGGTTTCAGGTTCTGGAGGAAACGGATAGGACTATTCAGTTGTCTTTTCCTTTTTACCTTCTCTCAGGTTGCGAGTACTCCATGGTTTAGGAGTAGTACACCTATTACGCAAATTTTATAGTCTTCTTCCAAACCTTAGGCTGGTGCCGAACGGTGGGGAATGAAGAAAACCAATTAGCATAACGATGGTGTGCAGAAGGTATTAAGTAAAGACATAACAAGGGATTAGTAAGAGAGCAAAGTAAATTGCGACTGCTATTCACGACCAAACCAAGTATTTATTCGCCAATCCTAAATCACTTTTGTATTTCTCCAGAACACTCCGTATCACTACGAAGATCCACAGTTTATTGGATACTCCATCCTATGGTTATATACGAACTCGAAATGAACTTGTTCCAGTTCGGGGATGGATTCTGGTTCAGGAGAAATAGGAATAAGGTTTATTCGGTTGTCTTTTATCTTCACCTTCTCTCACATTGCGAGTGCTCCTAGGATTAGGACAGTACACCCATTATGCTTCTTGGATAGTCTTCTTCCAAACCATAGGCTGGTGCCGAACGGTAGGGAAGAAAGAAAACCATTTGGCCTAAAGGGCTGTACAGAAGATAATGACTAAAGACATAGAAAGGGATTTGGAAAGATGGGAATTACACGGTTACAGTTGTGAATCTGGATAATGGAAGAGGCATTACTAGGAATACCGGGATACCCCATCGGAACATTTCAATGTTTCAGTTTCACTGCATACTGTTAATGGAAAACTGATTTCCCAATTAGATACTTACTCCAGGCTATTTATTTACCAGGTATGATTCTCACATCTGTATGGTTTTACAGATGATGAGTGGGAGTAAGCTATTGGGGATTGGGTGATCATCCTCATTATATCGGGATTCGATGTAATCGGTGATATTTGAGGAAATCACCTGGGCTGTTTGCCAGTCGGCAAATATTTTGTTTTGAATATCCGCTGTTATGCACCAATTTCAAATTGATATATATGTACGTCTATTTTTATACAGTGAGATATATCTTTTTGAAATTATGTCTATGACATTTACCTATATCAGTGGATGGTTAGGTAAGGAGCATTAAACAGCGGTGTAATTCTTCTTAACCATAAGTACAGTTTTCAACCTACGACACATAGTGAATGAGTTATCAGACTCAAGGGACTTATACAGAGTATTGTATGTTGTCCAGGGTCCATCAGGACAGAGGGGTTGGTCCTCGTACTATATTCGGTTTATTTATGACTTCTCTAGTTTTTAGACAGGTGCTTCGTGGAAACACAGGGTCCGAATTTTGAGAAGTTTTAGGTATTTGAATAAAGTAGAGAACCAGGTATTGCAAGTATCGGGATTCTTCAAAGTGATCGAAGATGTAGATAGTTGTGTATGGTATTCAGTTGATAGTAATAATTAAGAGAACTTGCTTCTCTTTCAGGTTACTCATAATTGGAAGCATTCCTAAGTTGAGTAACGCTGATCGGCCTCCTTCCATTTAGTTGACATGCACTGGAGACAGCTGCATGATTTGAATCTGGTTCAATTAAATCAGTGCCTATGGTTCTATATTGGATATAGAACAGTTCATATCTTAACGATGTTAAGGTATGGGGAGTTGTCCGGCTTATGATTAAAAGCAGACACTGGACAGCTCAAGGCACGTTTCTGTAATGGCTGTTTATGGGTTGACCCAGGCTATGACGAGGGTTAACTTTCTACCATCTGGAAGATCAATAGCGATATTGTTCTAGACTCTCCACAGATTTAATAAAAATGGTTTTTTTTTCAGAAAACAGTAGTGGGAGTATGGTAGAACTGGAAGTGATTCCAGAAGCACAAACGATTACTGAAGATTTGATAGGAACCTAAAGATTCAATCTGGTTTGACATTCCATTGGCCACTCCGCAGATAAGATGGGTAACCTCAGGCACCCGAGAGGTACTCCGATAGCCTCAAGGACGGTGACAGGGAAGTTCTTGTTTACCCAGACTTGCCATTGATGTTGTTCCAGGCTGCGAGACCCGGCATGAGGATGAGTGTAGCGTCATTCTAAACTAGCTTTAGAAGTGTACGTGTATATGACTCTGCCAGAGGGTTGTCGTAGTCAGTGGGAGCAGTGGAAGCATTGGTGGACATGTAGCTTATGTCTATTTATAGACTAAAGCAGATATAGCGGAGATAGATCATCTATTTCTGATGTGCCAGTCATAGGTTTGACTTCATCAGAATAGGGGATGGATCTGTTAAGAAGGTAGTAGGGTGTGATGTCATGGTATTTGGATGACATACATAGAGTAGGAAGTGATATTCCTATACTACGATCGGTTATATTTTGGTCGTCACTCAGTGGTTTCTCCACATGGGACTTGGACATTATATCAGACATACTGGTTACTAGATCTATAGTTTTAGATCTAGATTTGGGTTGTTTCCCAATTAAGGGTACTTAGACAACATTTTAAGAGTATTTAGAATGGACGACTCCTGGCACGGTAGTGTACCTGCAAGTGATGGAGTCACCCTCTCTAAAGTTGTCTTACAGACTAAAGGGGAGAGGGATGTGCATGATTGGCAGATCACTTGCTTAGGCAATTGAGTCAATCTTGAGATGTCAAGTACCACACCAGATGTTGTTCTTGCACTATATGAAATAAGTTGACATTGATCCTATCCTAGAGAAACAGTCGGGAGCAGTTTTAGAACATAAGTGGATGTTCTAGGGATATGATAACGACAGCCTCATTCGGGAGACAGTTATCATTCCAGGCTTCCAAGGTGACCTGGACGGCAGGGAGGTTGTCAGAGTTATAGTTTACCTTCTGACGAGGGGCGGTATTTTGGACAGGTGGTCCAAGGCTATACTGAGGGAGGCATGGCGCAGGATACTGATTAAGTTCAGTTGACGATACAGTCTACGAGGTTTGGATTTGGAGTTCATTTATGAGCTTGGTCCCTTCAGACATCCAGACTCATTCTAAGACAGTTATTGCTCATTTCTGGAGATGGCATTCTCCGCGAACTTGAGATATAGAGAGACATAGAAAGAAACATCAAAGCGGATCCACTCACTGAGGCTATTCCTCGAACGCAATAGTTTCGCAAGCGAGCTTTGTGAGACTGACTAGTAGAGGAGTTGGGTGTTCGGTATGTTAGTTATGTATATGACCTAGAGGCCATTGTTATACATATGATGTATATTATAATGGATGCTTGGATATATATAGAGATGACTTTCCTCGTCATGATAGTATGCTATTTGGTTTCACTTTATCTTAACATGTTGACTTGTATTGGTTTACTGTTTTTCTCTCACATGTTGATAAAGCCCTTAGGATCTGTACTCGACTACTGGGACTACGATGAGATCATACAAGCGGGGCCATGGTAGTCGATGAGTACATCCTATAGCTGTTCCTAGTCGAGGGTATATCGAGACAGGGAATCGATACACCAGAGTAGACTAGCGTATACGCATCTTGACCCATATGATGGGCGATGGATGATCCCATATCCATCGGTGTTTGACATCAGAGATGGTGTACGGGTGCTCAGTAGAGACTGGGTACACTGGACGGACTCGCCGAGAATTCCCATATGGTGATATACCACACGTCAGATGGCAGTTCTCCGGTGATACTGGTACAGGGTAGTCTGTAGACCCGAGATCGTCATAGTGTCTTGTGTGATTCCCACTGTGCTTTGATTTCCACCTTACCACGTCCAAGAGGGCGTGCAAAACGGTGGCTTTTGGGTACAGTCCCGAATCATATGGAGGCAATGAGCGATAGGAGGGGATTCGTCCCTCCCGGTATAGGGAGTTGATGTTGTGCTGTGTTCGATTAGCTATAACTGGAAGTCCCTGGCCAGGGCTGATATAGAGATTTACTGGTAAATGTTACTAGTAGTTTCTCGACCCGTTATGAGCCACACATCGACACGACTTATCAGTTACTGGGGTCTGACGTTTACCACCCCTAGACTTGATATGCGACATATCAGACGAACAGACCGGACTGTACGGGAGTGTTACTGATTGGATTCACAGGAGAAGGCACATGCTAGCTTGTTGATCTTCTGATCACTCAATACCTAGGTGGCTGTTACGTTTAGCTGACCACTTGCAGCTTGTGGGTATTTGATATGATCATCACCTGCTACCGGCGTATTGACGATTCTTTAGAGTCCTACACAGAGGTTTCTTGGCTCAGGCGAAACGGAGTAGAGGCACATATGTGATATGTGCAGGACCGAGAATAATGCGATATGAGATACCGTATTATATTCTCGCGAAATTTAGATATGAACCGGGACATCGGATCAAGTATTGATTCGATGAATCGGTGCATGATATATTAGTCGGTAATATTCGATATAGCCGGATCGTCGGATCAAGTGTTGATTCGATGATTTAATGTATAATAATATATATATGATATATTGTATTACATTATCTAATATTGGCTCGCTTTAATATTTCATTTTCTCACTGGATGATACATTGATATATATGCGATATATGTTAATTGTATTATTTTCTTTTGTTGTAAAAATATAATATATATGTGATATATATTATTGTGACATGATATGATTTATTATTAAACATGTTTAAGGATGATTAAATGGGATTAGGGTTTGATTAGGGTTAGCTTCTTCTTGCACCTTCTAGAAGCTTTGTTTTTGTCTTGGTTAAGATATTATGATTGATATTTTTCCATGACTCATTTCTAACCTAACCAAACCCTAACTCTAGTTTATTCTCTACAAACTCTTAGCCACTCATCCTTGACCATGGTTGATATATCAATCATATAGATTTCTTTTCTATTCATCACAAAAGGAATTATCATTTTCCATTATCATCTTCTTCTCTCTTGATTTTGAGCTCTCTAGAAATTCATTTTGTGATGATAAATTATGAGAAAATGATTTGAAAAGAAAGCATAAATACTACTCTCTCATCCTCATCTCATCTAGCCTATGAGATTAGTTTTTTCATCTCTTTAGAGTGAGAAAGCTTGAGTTATTGAAACTTCGACGTAGATAATCGGAGATTTGGAACACTTCAAGCTAGCATGGATCGTTCGAGTCGTGGAGCCTCTCTTGAGTCCGGGAGATCATGGATCGCGGTGAAGGGACTTCTACTCGGAGCTTGTGAAGCGAAGGAGCGGACTACAAAGGTTGTAATCCCTCACACTTAGATAAAAAGATGTTATCTTTCATGCTTAACCCTAATAATCTAGCAAAGATCCTGTTTTTGGGTTGTTCGGCACATGTAAAATTTTTATTCGTGCATGTTTGATGCGTTATGAACCTTCACAAGTGTTCCTAGGAACCCTACAGTGGTATCACAGCCTAGCTAGTGTAGGGTTACTAGGCACGCGCACAAGGGTCTACGAGGCATCAACCATGCCCGATTTAAAATTTAGCCGTGCCGAACAACCCGAATACGGAACTTTAAACTAGAGATTAGGCGAAAACAAGCATGCTAAACACTTTAACACTAAGTGAGAGGGATTACAACCTTTGTAGATCCGGTCCTTCACTTCATATGCTCCGTGTTGTAGTCCCTTCGCTGCGATCATCGGGATCCGGACTCTCGAGAGGTTCCACGAAGAGAAAGACGCAACCTTTGCTTCCGATCTTCGATACTAAGATGATCTACCTTGAAGTTTCTTTAACACAAGCTAACACTCATGAAATGATGTGAACACCCTCATCTAAATGGCAAGGGAAGATGAGGATGATGAAGTAGGATTTTTTCTCTATTTATTTATCTTTTTCTCACTATTATTCATCACCTTTGAAAAATCAAGCAAGCTTTTTCCATGAAAGAAAAATGAAGAAGAAGATGAACAATAATGTTCAATCCTTTTGTGATGAATAGGAAATCAAATAATATGATAGATAATGCAACCATGGTCAAGCTAACTCTTGTAGAGAATTAACTAGGGTTAGGGTTTGGGTTTGGTTAAAGCATGAGTCATTTGAAAATATCTTTCACAAAACAAAATGAAAAGCTTCTAGAAACATCTAGAAAGCTTAACCCTAATCCAAACCCTAATCATGTTTAAACTCCACTAAACAAGTTGCATTAGTTATCATATCATGTTACAATATTATATATCACATATATAATATTTATCGTAACAAAATAAAATAATACATTTAACATATATCGCATATATATCAATGTATTACCCGAGTGAGAAAAAGAATCTTTTAGTGAGCAAATATTAGTTAATGTAATTTAATATATCAAATATATTATTATACATTAAATTATCGAATCAACACTTGATCCGACAATCCGGCTATATCGCATATAACCGGCTAATATTTATCCGTACCGATTCACCGAATCAACACTTGATCCGATGACCCGGCTGATATCAAATATCACGAGAATAGAATACGGTATCACATATCGCATTATCCTCGGTCCCGCACATATCACATATGTGCCCCTACTCCGTTTTGCCTGAGTCAAGAAACCTCTGTGTAGGACTCTAAAGAATCTTCAATACGCCGGCAGTAGGTGATGATCATATCAAACACCCACAAGCTGCAAGCGGTCAGCTAAACGTAACAGCTACCCAGGTATTGATCCCTCAGAAGATCAACAAGCAAGCCTGTAACTTCTCCTGTGAATCCAAATAGTAACACTCCCGTACAGTCCGGTCTCGTCGTCTGATATGTCGCATATCTCGCCTAGGGGTGGTAAACGTTAGACCCCAGTAGCTCGATAAGTCGTGTCGATATGAGGTCTATAACAGTTCGAGAAACTACTGATAACACTTACCAGTAAATCTCAGCAACCCTGGCCAGGGATTTCCGGTTATATCCAATCGAACACAGCACAACATCAACTCCCTATACCGGGAGAGACGAATCCCCTCCTATCGCTCATTGCTTCCATGTGATTCGGGACTGTACCCAAAAGCCACCTTTTTGCACGCCCTCTTGGACGTGGTATGATGGAAATCAAAGCACAGTGGGAACCACACAAGACTCTGTGACGATCTCGGGTCAACAGACTACTCTGTACCAGTGTCACCGGAGAACTGCCATCTGACGTATGGTATAATACCATCTGGGAGTTCTCGGCGAGTCCGTCCAGTGTACCCAGTCTCTACTGAGCACCCGTACACCATCCTTGATGTCAAACACCGATGGATATGGGATCATCCATCGCCCATCATATGGGTCAAGATACGTATACGCTAGTCTACTCTGGTGCATCGATGCCCTGTCTCGACACACTCTCGACTAGGAACAGTTATAGGATGTACTCGTCGACTACCGTGGCCCCACTAGTATGATCTCATCATAGTCCCAGTAGTCGAGTACATATCCTAAGGGCTTTATCAACATGTAGCATAGAGACAATCAGAGTACATGTTAAGATAAAGTACAACCAGATAGCATACTATCATGTCGAGCAAGAATGTCCTCCCTATATATGTCCTAGCATCCACTATAATATACATCGTATGTACAGTAATGGCCTCTAGGGCATACATATAACTAACAATCTCCCACTTGCACTAGGGCCATCTGTTATGGTATCGCATACCCAACAATTAGCTGCGGTTGAAGTATCTCATACTCAACCATCCCATAAAAGTCTCTACTGGGAAAAAGGCCTTTGTGAGTGGATCCGCGTTGTTGTCCTCTGTGTCTACTCTCCTAACCTCGATCTCGCTGGAGATCAACCATCTCCATGATCAGGTGATACTGCCTAAGAATTATATCTGGATTTCTGATGGGACGGTAGTTCCTTGGCTAAAGCCACAACTCCATTGTCACACAATGGTAGGAACGAAGTTCATCTCATGAACTTATATATTTCCAGACTGCCTCTTTGGTAGCATCCTTGGTAACGATGTATCTTGCCTTTAATCGTCTAGTATGTCACGGTATCTAGCTTGAAACTCTTCCAACATACCGTCCCTCCACTGAGGGTATAGACAAGCCTGCGACTGACATTCAGTCGTCCTTATCACCCTGGAACCTTTCCAGTGATTCTCCCCAGGATCGATTGATACCATCTCACTACAACTAGTGAGTATCCTAACATCCAATTAGATCTATCTCATAGATCCAAGAACCCAGGATATAGGAGGTATCACTTTGATCCAATATGGAGAATCCTTGTGATAAGCGGAGATTAACCGAGCGTAGCATAGGAAACTCCTTCCCTATCAAGAGTATGTCATCCACGTACTCTACGAGGATCACCACTATACTCTCTACTACCCTTTTTGTATATACAATATTCATCTACCATTTTGATGAAGTCAAACTCTTTGACTACCACATCAAAACAGATGTTCCAACTTCGCGATGCCTGTTTTATCATATAAAACATCTTGCACATGTTTCCGCTGCTCCCACTGTTTACGAAGCCCTCTGGCTGTGTACTTATAGACGCTCTTTTCTAAAACATCATTTAGAAAAGCAGTCATGACACCCAACCACCAGATATCGTAGTCATGGTATGTAGCCGTGGAAAGTAGGATCTGGATGGACTTAAGCATAGATCCTTAGAAAAGGTTTCAACATAATCCATACCTGGTCTATGATGCAAACCTTTAACAAGTCTAGCTTTGAAAGTCTCAACTTTTCCATGTACACTAAGTAATCTTCTCAAGATATACTTGCTCCTGATGGGGATTTAACCCTTCAGATAAAGCAACCAAAGTCCATACTTTGTTGGTGTATAAGGATTCCATCTCAGATCGATAAGCATCCAGCCATTCTTACAGAGTCCCACTCCTGATGGCCAGCTCGAAACCAGTTGGGTCATCATCTCATGATGCAATCTTCGCTCCCACTGTCATAGAGAAACCGAAGTATCTCTCAGGTGGGTGAGGAACCCTACTAGATCGGCGGAGCGGCTGGGGTACGTTGGAAACTATTGAATCCTTTGGTTCTACCAAATCATCAGCTGCATTTTGTATAGCTGGAACATTTCCAGTTCTACATAACAGACCTTGCCTCGAGCTTGTCCGGATTTTGCTTTTAGACATAGGCCGGACAACCCCAAATCTTAACAAACTTAAGATATGGGCTCTTCCCTTTCCATATCATATATGAAGTGGTAGGCAACTGAATTGATTTGAACCCTATTCAATAGGTATGCAGCTTCTCAAGTGCATAACTCCCAAAAGGAAATAAGCAACTCAGTAGTACTCATCATAGAGCACACCATATCACATAGGGTGCTATTGCTCCGTCCCGATACACCGACGTGCTGTGGTGTATACGGAGGAGTAATGCTGAGAGAGAATCTCATTCTCCTTTAGAATAGTCCAGGAATTCCGTGCTCAAGTATTCTCCTCCTTGATCGCATCAAAGGACATAATACTTTTACCCGTATTTTGGTTCTCTACTTCTAACTTATATTCCGTGAACATCTCAAAAGGTTCGGACTTGTGTTTCAACAGGAACATATGTCTGAATCTTGAGAGATTATCAGAGAATGTAATGAAGTACAAAGAACCAATCTTGGCATGTGTAGACAGGGGACTTTCATACATCAGCATGTATCAATCCCAAAAGTTCACTAACTCTTTCTCTGTTTTCAATAAACAGAGCTGTGGTCATCTTATCTTTGTGACATGACAGGCAAGTTTCACAAGATGTAAATTCAAACTAATTTAAATATGCATCTATATGTAACTTCAGCCAGTCGGGTCGCATTGATATGACCTAGTCTACAATGCCTCAAGAAGGATTCGTTCATTTCTGAACTCTTCCTTTGTGTGTGTTCCGTATACCAAGAACTGTAGTTTGATTTAGAACGTCAATGCTTTTAGATAACGTGCCTGAACCGATCAACTCTTGATATAGGAAATGTTCAAAACATTATCCAACAACACAAAATTATATCCTTTCTTTACTAATAAAGAGATTGATATGATTTTGTATATCAGGTTCGGTATCTAATAACATTTGTTCAGAATCAATGTATTCTGGTAATACTGGGTGATAGTGACCAACAGACTTGGCTGCAACACTTGCACCGTTTTCTGTCTCATGAAACTTATCACCCGTTCTCAGTTCTCTACCTTTCTGTAGCCCATGTAACAGATTACATAAGCGGGATCCTGATCCGGTATCACATACCCAGGACGTAAAGGATACTGAGAAACAGTTCTCTGTAATGAACACACCCGAAGATGATGCATCAGCATGCACTTTCTTCGTTTGGGCGGCACGGGAAATCTGGTATTCCCCAATTTCCTGCTCTGTCTTATAACAATTATATGTTGGAGCGGGACCAACGTTCCCAAGCTCAGTATAACAAGCGGGTTCGGTCAATATATCCGTTTTATTATCTTGATTAAGGCGTGATATGGTCGCTATCTGGAGAGAGAGAGAAGAATACACTCAGCGTATGCTCTTGCAAGATTAGATTGGTTATATAATATATCTAATCAGGATGTCTCCCACTGTTTTAGTCAAATCTTCCTTCAAACCCTAAAAGGAAAGACTAGCCGGGATTAATTACACGTTACAAGTTCGCCAATCTTTCGGCCAGGCCAGTGTCGGTACTTTGAGGGAGGTCCCCCGTGCTCTCGAACGAACCTAATTACAGTAAACCTCGTTTTCCCAGAGGCGTAACCCCGTTAACACCTTTCTAGACACCTACTTGATCGGCTAATTGTAATGTGTAAAACTCTCCCCGGAGTAACTATTACTCGCAGCGGGTATCGGGATCCAACTATCTTATAGAAGGTATGCAATCTCATTGCAAATTTCAACACTTGAAATTCCCAATAATATTTTGCCCCTAGCAGCTTATGACCTTGGCTAAGGTCAACAAATCATAAGTGCTAGCCAAGTTCAACCCGTCATTTCCCGATTGAATTAAACCCACCCGCACGACCCTTGGCTAAGGTCAACAAAGTCGCATGACTACCCTAACTCAATCGCATCATATGCTTATACAGATAAGCACTAATCAGCTACCGCACACTACGCCTTGACTAAGGTCAACAAACGTAGCACGAATACTAACCAGTACTTATCTGAAATGACGGACGGCTACGACGGGTTTTTCAGAAAACCCTTTGCGTAATGAACTTGATATCGTTGTAGAATCGAGTGATTTTAAATAGAATGCTTTTGAGGCTTTTCTAGTTTTGCTAAAGGGGTCACTCCCGGTGAAGGGATCGTCGGCCCTTTCCTCATCGAATAAGGTGCAGGATATATCATATATACCGCTGTGCAAAGCAGAAACTATAGAAGCAATCAAAAGACAAACCGAATTTGTAGCATCTGCCAGTTATTGCTAAAGGAGTCAGTCCCGGTGAAGGGATCTCGGTCCTTTCCCTATCGAATAAGGTGCAGGATGTTCTACAAGGAACACCGCGATGCAAAGCAAGAACTGTAATTACCAGTTTTTATAAACAAGTTTCTACAACATCTTTGGTTTCTTTTATTTCATTAATCTCATTAATGAAGTCCCATTTTAATTATGCTTCACAAGCATCGCTTTTGAAACGAAATCTGCAATATAACATATATCTCATATATATAATATATAAACATTCGTCTCAGGCAGTAATATGATCTCATCACAGAACATTGCAGCAGAAGAACATATATGAAATATTGGATATACTAGGACGTCCGTGTTTTCAATACGAGCCTGTATAAAACACGGATTCCACGGTCGTAATGAATAGCCAAACCTACATCCCTAGACCCCTACGAGAGCGGCAAGTAACACTGCCAATTCTAGGGTTAGGAGACCCGGTCTCGACTCCTCGAGATGGTCTCCCACTGGACCCAAGAACCCGGTTACTTGTGCTCCCCACCTTGGGTCTACCTAATGCGGAAAAGTAAATAATATACAACGGTGACATCTTCCGCTACCTGGAAGTGCCCCAATAAAAGAATATTACATACAAATGAATTTTACATGAATGAAAAAGAAAAACTCTCATCTCACATAAAACCCCCGGCTATTCAAAACGCGACGATCCAATATAACATATCACAGCAACACATAATATCTCATATCATCAACGTAAGCAAGTATGCGTATCCCGATTGTCGTTGATGTATAGCAACGAAGCCGGCGATACACCACATACTACGCTTACGGTCACAGAAAAGAAAGTGTAAAACTACAACAGTTGGAATCCGCAACCTCTTTAGACATCGCATGCCTAACCAAATGAATTCCTTAGACATCACATGCCTACCAATTATAAACCCCGCATTTTAGTCTCATTATCGAAAACTCTTTTCAATATCAAGTCGGGCAATTCAACAAGATTCCCGACGTCCTGATCGAATGCTCGTCGCAAACTTTAGTAGACGGACGCACCCCCGATACCGTCGACGAAGTGCACCAAGGCGGAACACCGCTACCGGGAGCACCCGAACGGATGCTTTCGGCGACGGGGTTCTCCTACAGTCACTTGGTCGGGGCTATGGGGCGTAGCTGTCTATTAAGTTTACCCGGCGAGTATCCGCGTACACTACGTGATTGCGACGGACTTTTGATCACATCAAAATTCCGTGGCAACCGATCATCTGAGACTAAACTGCTATGTTTATAATATTCAAATTAGTTATCTCATAACTACCTGTGGATTCCAATTATTGTATCACATTCCAGATAAATAGACAAAGTTAAACTTTCCGATCGAATCATCAAACACCCAAGATTTCCCCAATATATCTCAACACTTGAAATCAGTTTAAAAACATCCATCACATGCCACAGTACCAATGGTCCAGCCGTAGAAGGGTCAAGCCAACTCCTCACATGTGGCACGCCGTACTGCCCCAAACCCTAAGGTTCAAAAGGCAGTTCAAGACGGTCACATAATCGAGTTAAGGTTTGTTGTCTTCTAGAGGGTCCACCGCGTTACTTGCACGACTTAGAACGTTCTTAAACACGAGGAAAAATCCAACTTTTGAAAAATTTTCCGACAGGGGAAAAAGTGAGTTATTGATATCCGTTCGAACTTTTTAACAGTTTCTAAAAATTATCCGGACAAAAGTAAATAAAGTTAAAATATCCGATCAAATCTTTAAGTCCCCAATACAACCCAGATAATTCAACAGTTGAATAATAAAAAATAAAAATTTCCAGAAAATACAACATTAAAAAATAGGAGTTACTATGAAACGCACGTGCCATGAATCGACCACGTGGCCGCGGAACCACCGCGAATGCTGGGGTGGGGCCGCGGTTCCGCGCTACTTTTGTCGAATTATGCTCACGTGCTTCACAGTAATTCTTATAATTACCTGCTGTAATTTTTGGATATTTTTAATTTGGAAAAATCCCAGTTTTTAGAAAATTTCCAGAGAGCAATTTTGAGTTTTGGGTTTCGGGTTTTCCGGGTTCGATCGGACTTTAAACTTCGTCTAGACTTCGCCTAAAGCTCTAGCTTGGCTCTGATACCACTGTAGGGTTGCTAGGCACGCGCACAAGGGTCTACGAGGCATCAACCATGCCCGATTTAAAATTTAGCCGTGCCGAACAACCCGAATACGGAACTTTAAACTAGAGATTAGGCGAAAACAAGCATGCTAAACACTTTAACACTAAGTGAGAGGGATTACAACCTTTGTAGATCCGGTCCTTCACTTCATATGCTCCGTGTTGTAGTCCCTTCGCTGCGATCATCGGGATCCGGACTCTCGAGATGTTCCACGAAGAGAAAGACGCAACCTTTGCTTCCGATCTTCGATACTAAGATGATCTACCTTGAAGTTTCTTTAACACAAGCTAACACTCTTGAAATGATGTGAACACCCTCATCTAAATGGCAAGGGAAGATGAGGATGATGAAGTAGGATTTTTGCTCTATTTATTTATCTTTTTCTCACTATTATTCATCACCTTTGAAAAATCAAGCAAGCTTTTTCCATGAAAGAAAAATGAAGAAGAAGATGAACAATAATGTTCAATCCTTTTGTGATGAATAGGAAATCAAATAATATGATAGATAATGCAACCATGGTCAAGCTAACTCTTGTAGAGAATTAACTAGGGTTAGGGTTTGGGTTTGGTTAAAGCATGAGTCATTTGAAAATATCTTTCACAAAACAAAATGAAAAGCTTCTAGAAACATCTAGAAAGCTTAACCCTAATCCAAACCCTAATCAAGTTTAAACTCCACTAAACAAGTTGCATTAGTTATCATATCATGTTACAATATTATATATCACATATATAATATTTATCGTAACAAAATAAAATAATACATTTAACATATATCGCATATATATCAATGTATTACCCGAGTGAGAAAAAGAATCTTTTAGTGAGCAAATATTAGTTAATGTAATTTAATATATCAAATATATTATTATACATTAAATTATCGAATCAACACTTGATCCGACAATCCGGCTATATCGCATATAACCGGCTAATATTTATCCGTACCGATTCACCGAATCAACACTTGATCCGATGACCCGGCTGATATCAAATATCGCGAGAATAGAATACGGTATCACATTTCGCATTATCCTCGGTCCCGCACATATCACATATGTGCCCCTACTCCATTTTGCCTGAGTCAAGAAACCTCTGTGTAGGACTCTAAAGAATCGTCAATACGCCGGCAGTAGGTGATGATCATATCAAACACCCACAAGCTGCAAGCGGTCAGCTAAACGTAACAGCTACCCAGGTATTGAGCCCTCAGAAGATCAACAAGCAAGCCTGTAACTTCTCCTGTGAATCCAAATAGTAACACTCCCGTACAGTCCGGTCTCGTCGTCTGATATGTCGCATATCTCGCCTAGGGGTGGTAAACGTCAGACCCTAGTAGCTCGATAAGTCGTGTCGATATGAGGTCTATAACAGTTCGAGAAACTATTGATAACACTTACCAGTAAATCTCAGCAACCCTGGCCAGGGATTTCCGGTTATAGCCAATCGAACACAGCACAACATCAACTCCCTATACCGGGAGAGACGAATCCCCTCCTATCGCTCATTGCCTCCAAGTGATTCGGGACTGTACCCAAAAGCCACCTTTTTGCACGCCCTCTTGGACGTGGTATGATGGAAATCAAAGCACAGTGGGAACCACACAAGACTCTATGATGATCTCGGGTCAACAGACTACTCTGTACCAGTGTTACCGGAGAACTGCCATCTGACGTATGGTATAATACCATCTGGGAGTTCTCGGCGAGTCCGTCTAGTGTACCCAGTCTCTACTGAGCACCCGTACACCATCCTTGATGTCAAACACCGATGGATATGGGATCATCCATCGCCCATCATATGGGTCAAGATGCGTATACGCTAGTCTACTCTGGTGCATCGATGCCCTGTCTCGACACACCCTCGACTAGGAACAGTTATAGTATGTACTCGTCGACTACCGTGGCCCCACTAGTATGATCTCATCATAGTCCCACTAGTCGAGTACATATCCTAAGGGCTTTATCAACATGTAATATAGAGACAATCAGAGTACATGTTAAGATAAAGTACAACCAGATAGCATACTATCATGTCGAGCAAGAATGTCCTCCCTATATATGTCCTAGCATCCACTACAATATACATCGTATGTACAGTAATGGCCTCTAGGGCATACATATAACTAATAGCTAGAGCATTAGGCGTTGTGTTTACGAAGTTAAAACTCCGATCGAACCCGACCGACGAAAATAACCCCCTCTCTGGAAAATTTTCAAAATCTGGGATTTTTCTGAATTAAAAATACCTAAAAAAATCAGCAGGGAATTCTAAGAATTACCATGAAACACGGGTCCACAACTCCACTAAACCGCGGCGGAACCGCGGCGGGAACCTGCTTCCCGCGGCGGTTCTGCGGCCGATTTATGGGATTGTGACTTGTGGCTTCATGGTAATATCCGTAGGTGCTTGTTGATGCTTCTGGGTATTTTTAAAGTGACTCAAGTGTTGAATATTCTTGGGTTTGTTTTGTAATCGTTGATTCTATCGGAATATTTAAATTAGTTTTTATTTCCGGGTATTTAGAAACTGTTAAACTATTTGAACGGATATCATTAACCCACTTTATCCCGGCGTGGCAAACTTTCAAGTGTTGAATTTTTATCGGGTTTAAACCTTTCGGAAAAATTGTACAAGTTAAGCGGTGGACCCTCTAGAAGACAACAAAGCTTAACTCGATTATGTGACCGTCTTGAACTGCCTTTTGAACCTTCGGGTTTGGGGCAGTGCGGCGCGCCACATGTGAGGCGTTGGCTTGACCCTTCTACGGCTGGATCACTGGTACTGTGACATATTCTGGGATTATTTGAACTCCGCTCAAGTGTTGAGCATTTTAGGAAATTTTAGGTATTTGATTATCCGTTCGAAAAGTTGAATATTGTCTATTTATCTGGAATGTGATACAATATGTGGAATTCATAGAGTTAGGCATGAAATGCGAAGTATGTGATATTTCGGATTTACGATGTCTAAAGTGATTGTGGATTCCAAATATTGTTGTTTTACACTTTCTTTTCTGTGACCGTAAGTGTAATATATGATATCGCCGGTTTCGTTTCTATATGTCAGCGACAATTGGGATGCGCATATTTACATACGTTGATGATATGAGATATTATGTGTTGCTGTGATATGTTATATTGGATCGTCGTGTTCTGAATAGCCGGGGGTTTTATGTGAGATGAGGGTTTTTATTTTCAATCATGTAAAATTCATTTGTAATGTAATATTCTTTTATTTGGGGCACTTCCAGGTTGAGGTTGATGCCACCAGTGTTGTATATTATTTACTTTTCCGCATTAGGTAGACCCAAGGAGGGGAGCACAAGTAACCGGGTTCTAGGGTCCAGTGGGAGGCCATCTCGAGGAGTCGAGACCGGGTCTCCTAACCCTAGAATTGGCAGTGTTACTTGCCGCTCTCGTAGGGGTCTTGGGATGTGGGTTTGGCTATTCGTCGCGACCGTGGAATCCGTGTTTTATACAGGCTCGTATTGAAAACACGGACGTCCTACTATATCCAATATTTCATATATGTTCTTCTGCTGCAATGTTCTTTGATGAGATTATATTACTGCCAGAGACGAATGCTTATACTATATATATATGCTGATATATAAATATTACTGCTTTCGTTTCTTCTGTGATGCTTAGGAAGCATAGGCTGATGGGATTTTATTAATGAGATTAATAAAAGGAAAAGAAACCTAGAGATGTTGTAGAATCAAAACTTTATAAAAAGGGTAGCTACAGTTTTGCTTTGCACAGCGGTATATATGATATGCCCAGCACCTTATTCGATGAGGAAAGAGCCAAGATCCCTTCACCGGGAGTGACCTCTTTAGCGAAACTGGCAGATGCTAAAAAACTCGGTTTGTCTTTTGATTTCTTTTAGAGTTTTTGCTTTACACAGCGGTATATATGATATATCCTGCACCTTATTCGATGAGGAAAGGGCCGACGATCCCTTCACCGGGAGTGACCCCTTTAGCGAAACTAAGAAAAGCCTCAAAACACTCCTTTTTCAAAAAAAAAAACTACTCAATTCTACGACGATATCAAGTTCATTACGCTCAGGGTTTTCTGAAAAACCTGTGTAGCCCTCCGTCATTTCAGATAGATATTATTTCGTATTCGTGCTATGTTTGTTGACTTAGTTAAGGCATTGTGTACGGTAGCTAATTAATGTTTATCTGCTAAAACTTGAGATGTGATTGGATTAGGGTATTCGTACGGCCTTGTTGACTCAGTTAACGGTCGTACGGGTGGGTTTAATTCAATCAGGAAATGTACGGGTTGAACTTGACTTGCGATTTATGGTTTGTTGACTTAGTTAAGGTCATAATCGCTAGGGGCAAAATATTATCGGGAATTTCAAGTATTGAAATTTGCAATGAGATTGCATACCTTCTATGAGATAGTTGGATCCCGATACCCACTGCGAGTAAGAGTTACTCCTGGGAGTGTTTTATAGAGGACAATTAGCCGATCAAGTAGGTGTCTAGAAAAGTGTTAACGGGGTTACGCCTCTGGGAAAATGAGGTTTACTTTAATTAGGTCCGTGCGAAAGCACGGGGAACCTCCCTCAAAGTACCGACACTGATCTGGCTGAAAGATTGACGAAATTGTAGGGTGTAATTAATCCCGGCTAAATCTTACCTTTTAAGGTTTGAAGGAAGATTTGATAAAAACAGTGGGAGACATCCTGATTAGATAAGATAATAACCAATCTAATCTTGCAAGAGTATACGCTAAAGTGTTTTCTTCTCTCTCTCTCCAGGTAGCGACTATGTCAGGCCATAATCAAGATAATAATATGGATGTATTGACTGAACTCGATTATTGTACTGAGTAAGTGAACGTTGGACCCGTTCTATCTTATAAGAGTTATAAGACTGAACAGGAAACAGGAGAATCTCTGGATTCTCATACCGCCCAAAAGAACATGCATGTTGATGCATCTTCTTCAGGTGTGTTAGTTATTGAGAACTGTTTCTCAGTTCACCCTACGTCCTGGGTATTGGATACCGGATCAGGATCCCATATATGTAAATTGTTACATGAGCTACGAAAAGGTAGAGAACTGGGAAAAGGTGATCATTCCGTTCAAGTAGGGAACGGTGCAAGTATTGTAGCCAAAGCAGTTGGCGAATATCTCCTTGTATTACCAAGTCGTAATACACTGATTCTAAATGAGTGCTATTATATACCGAACATGATGTGCAATATTATATCAGTTTCTTTATTAAGTAAAGAAGGATATAATTTTGTAGTAAAGGATAATGTTATGAGCATATTTCTAGATCAAAAGTTGATTGCATCAGGCTCGTTACATAATAGCATATTCATTTTGAATCAGAATACAGTCCTGAATATACAAAACGCACACAAGAGGAAAAGTTCAGATATGAACGAATCCTGCTTATGGCATTGTAGACTTGGTTATATCAATGCGACACGAGTGGCTAAGTAACATAAGGATGGTTATTTGAATCCATTCGAATTATCATATTATGATACTTGCCATTCATGTCTCAAAAGAAAAATGACCAAAGCTCCGTTTAGTGGACACGGAGAAAGAGTTACAGAACTCTTAGGACTGATACATAGTGATGTATGTGGTCCCATATCTACGCATGCCAGGAACGGTTCTTCCTACTCATTACATTCACTGACGATCTCTCTAGATACGGACATGTGTTTATGATGAAACACAAGTCTGAAGCTTTTGAGAAATTCAGAGAATATAAGCACGAAGTAGAAAACCAAACGTGCAAAAGTATTAAGATTCTTCGATCTGATCGAGAAGGTGAATACTTAAGCAGTGAGTTCCTAGATTATCTAAAAGAGAATGGGATTCTCTCTCAGCTTACTCCTCCTTATACACCACAGCACAACGGTGTATCGGAACGAAGGAATCGGACCCTATTAAATATGGTGCGATCTATGATGAGCGATGCTGAGTTACCTATTTCCTTTTGGGGGTATGCGCTTGAGACAGCCATATACATATTGAATCTAGTTCCGTCTAAATCTGTACCTACCACACCATATGAGATATGGAGTTGGAAGAGACCATATTTTAAACGAGTTAAGATATGGGGTTGTCCTGCCTATGTCAAAAGACAAAATCCAGACAAACTCGAGGCACGATCAGTTCTTTGCAAATTTGTGGGTTATCCTAAGAATTCTCAAGGATATATTTTCTATCACGCTGAGGAACAAAAAGTTTTTGTTTCTCAATATGCCACCTTTTTAGAAAAGGAATTTCTTGCAAAAGAAATTAGTGGCAAAGAGGTAGAGCTGGAAGAGGTTTCAGAAACACAAATTGCAACTGAAGATTTAGTAGAACCAGAGGATTCAGTAGTACCCGACGAACCCCGGCCTCTCCGCCGACCTAGCAGGGTTTTTGATCCACCTGAGAGATACTACGGTTTTCTCTTTGATGGTGGAAGCGAGGATTGCATCATGGAAGATGATGACCCGACTAGTTTCGAGCAGGCCATCACAAGTGGTGACTCTGTGAAATGGCTGGATGCAATGTGATCTGAGATGGAATCCATGTACACCAATAAAGTATGGATTTTGGAAAATGCTCCTGAAGGGGTAAAACCCATTGGGAGCGAGTTGATTTTTAAAAAGAAATTTGGTGTAGATGGAAAAGTTGAGACTTTCAAAGCTAGACTTGTAGCAAAGGGTTTTCGTCAACGACCAGGTGTGGATTATGACGAAACCTTTTCTCCAGTGGCTATTCTTAAGTCCATCCGGATCTTACTTTCCATTGCTGCATACCATGACTATGAAATCAGGCAAATGGATGTTAAGACCGCATTTCTAAACGGTGATTTAGAAGAGTGCGTGTACATGACTCAGCCAGAGGGCTTCGTAGATAGTGGGAGCAGCGGAAAGGTGTGCAAGCTGGTCAAATCCATTTATGGGTTAAAGCAAGCATCGCGGAGTTGGAACATCTATTTTGATGTTGTAGTCAAAGAGTTTGACTTCATCAAAAATATAGATGAACCTTGTATCTATAAGAAGGTAGCAGAGGGTAAGGTTGTCTTCCTCGTATTGTACGTGGATGACATACTCTTGATAGGAAATGATATTCCTATGCTGCAATCAGTCAAGCTCTTCTTATTACAGAGATTCTCAATGAAAGATCTTGGTGATGCCTCCTGCATATTGGGAATCATGATCTATAGAGATAGATCTAAACGGATACTAGGATTGTCCCAATCCAGGTACATTGACACCATACTAAAGAGATTTAGTATGGAAGAATCCAAGCATGGGAACCAACCCACGATCTCTGGACTCACTCTTTCCAAAGAGATGTCTCCCAAGACTGATTTGGAGAGAGCTCGCATGCAAGGGATAGCCTATGCTTCGGCAGTAGGCTCTATCATGTATGCGATGCTATGTACCAGACCCGATGTAGCATACTCACTAAGTGTAGTGAGTCGGCATCAAGTAGATCCTGGAGAGAATCACTGGACAGCTGGAAAGAACATTCTCAAGTACTTACGAAGGACTAAGGAGTTGTTCTTGGTGTATGGTAACGGAGAACTCCAGGTGGAGTCCTTTACCGATTCCAGCTTCCAAAGTGATAAGGACGACTCTAAGTCGCACTCGGGATTTGTCTTTACCCTCAATGGAGGGGCGGTATGTTGGAAGAGTTCCAAACAGGATACCGTTGTAGACTCGACGATGGAGGCTGAATACATCGCTGCCAACGATGCTGCCAAAGAGGCTGTCTGGATCAAGAAGTTCATTAGTGAACTTGGTGTGGTTCCATCCATTGAGCATCTAATACCTCTGTATTGAGATAACAATGGAGCTGTGGCTTTGGCCAAGGAACCCAGATCCCATCAGAAGTCCAGACATATTCTGAGGCGGTATCACCTGATCAGGGAGATAGTTGATCGCCGGGAGATCGAGGTCAGGAGAGTAGATACGAAGGACAACACTACGGATCCATTCACGAAGGCTATTCCCCAGATACAGTTTGAGAGATTATTCGGGATGCTAGGTATGAGATACTACAGCAGCTGGCCTTAGTGCAAGTGGGAGATTGTTAGTTATGTATATGCCCTAAAGGCCATTGTTGTACATATGAAGTATATTATAAGGGATGCTTGGATATATATAGAGATGACTTTCTTGCTTGTCATGATAGTATGCTATTTGGTTTCACTTTATCTTAACATGTTGGCTTATATTGGTTTACTGTTTTTCTTTCACATGTTGATAAATCCATAGGATCTGTACTCGACTACTGGGACTATGATGAGATAATACTAGTGGGGCCATGGTAGTCGATGAGTACATCCTATAACTGTTCCTAGTCGAGGGTATATCGAGACAGGGCATCGATACACCAGAGTAGACTAGCGTATACACATCTTGACCCATATGATGGGCGATGGATGATCTCATATCCATCGGTGTTTGACATCAGAGATGGTGTACGGGTGCTCAGTAGAGACTGGGTACCCTGGACAGACTCACCGAGAACTCCTAGATGGTGATATACCACACGTCAGATGGCAGTTCTCCGGTGACACTGGTACAGGGCAGTCTGTAGACCCAAGATCGTCATAGTGTCTTGTGTGATTCCCACTGTGCTTTGATTTCCATCTTACCACGTCCAAGAGGGCATGCAAAATGGTGGCTTTTGGGTACAATCCCGAATCATATGGAGGCAATGAGCGATAGGAGGGGATTCATCTCTCCCGGTATAGGGAGTTGATGTTGTGCTGTGTTCGATTGGCTATAACTGGAAGTCCCTGGCCAGGGCTGATATAGAGATTTACTGGTAAGGGTTACTTGTAGTTTCTCGACCCGTTATGAGCCACACATCGACACGACTTATCGGTTACTGGGTCTGACGTTTACCACCCCTAGACTTGATATGCGACATATCAGACGAACACACCGGACTGTACGGGAGTGTTACAGATTGGATTCACAGGAGAACGCACAGGCTAGCTTGTTGATCTTCTGATTGCTCAATACCTGGGTGGCTGTTACGTTTAGCTGACCGCTTGCAGCTTGTCGGTGTTTGATATGATCATCACCTGCTACCGGCGTATTGACGATTCCTTAGAGTCCTACACAGAGGTTTCTTGGCTCAGGAGAAACGGAGTAGAGGCACATATGTGACATGTGCACGACCGAGAATAATGCGATATGAGATACCCTATTATATTCTCGCGATATTTAGATATGAACCGGGACATCGGATCAAGTGTTGATTCGATGAATCGATACATGATATATTGGTCGGTAATATTCAATATAGCCGGATCGTCGGATCAAGTGTTGATTTGATGATTTAATGTATAATAATATATATATGATATATTTTATTACATTATCTAATATTGGCTCGCTTTATTATTTCGTTTTCTCACTGGATGATACATTGATATATATGCGGTATATGTTAATTGTATTATTTTCTTTTGTTGCAAATATATAATATATATGTGATATATATTATTGTGACATGATATGATTTATTATTAAACATGTTTAAGGATGATTAAATGGGATTAGGGTTTGATTAGGGTTAGCTTCTTCTTGCACCTTCTAGAAGCTTTGTTTTTGTCTTGGTTAAGATATTATGGTTGATATTTTTCCATGACTCATTTCTAACCTAACCAAACCCTAACTCTACTTTATTCTCTACAAACTCTTAGCCACTCATCTTTGACCATGGTTGATATATCAATCATATAGATTTCTTTTCTATTCATCACAAAAGGAATTATCATTTTACATTATCATCTTCTTCTCTTTTGATTTTGAGCTCTCTAGAAATTCATTTTGTGATGATAAATTATGAGAAAATGATTTAAAAAGAAAGCATAAATACTACTCTCTCATCCTCATCTCATCTAGCCCATGAGATTAGTGTGTTCATCTCTTTAGAGTGAGAAAGCTTGAGTTATTGAAACTTCGACGTAGATCATCGGAGATTTGGAACATTTCAAGCTAGCATGGATCGTTCGAGTCGTGGAGCCTCTCTTGAGTCCGGGAGATCATGGATCGCGGCGAAGGGACTTCTACTCGGAGCTTGTGAAGCGAAGGAGCGGACTACAAAGGTTGTAATCCCTCACACTTAGATAAAAAGATGTTATCTTGCATGCTTAACCCTAATAATCTAGCAAAGATCCTGTTTTTGGGTTGTTCGGCACATGTAAAATTTTTATTCGTGCATGTTTGATGCGTTATGAACCTTCACAAGTGTGCCTAGGAACCCTACACGGTATCACACGGGCTGTGAGTATGCAACATCGCAATAATTAGCCTTGAGTGCAAGTGGGAGATTGTTGGAGATAGTGCCCTCAGAGCCAATTACTGGATCACAGGCACATGATTGCAATGATTGAGGGAGGACCTATCCCGGTAGGACAGTCTTACTCAAGATGATAGTATGCTATCTGGTTTACCTTTATCATCGTGTACTGCTTTAGGTGACCTGACATGTCGCTATTACACGTTGATAGAGCCCCTAGGATTCTTGCTTGACCACCAGCAGTATGAGGGCGATCATATAAGTGGGAGCTGGGGTCTATAAGCACATCCTTAAAAGGTCCCTAGTCGTGGGAGTTTCGGGACAGGGCATCGATACTCCAGAGTAGACTAGTGTTTTCATTCGAGACCCCGACGAGGGGCGGTGGCCAGTCTCACAAGCCATTGGCGTCAGTTGGATCACCTAAGATGTATACTGGTGCTCATTAGGTTATGTGTACACCGGACAGGACTCACCGAGAACATGCTAGTCGGTCTTATACCTGACGTCAGATAGCAGTTCCCTGGTGACATGTGTACAGGTTAGTTCATCAACCTGGGGATCGTCATTTGTCTCGTGTGAGCTCCCACTGTACTTTGATTACTACCCTACCATGCTCAAAGGAGACGTGCAAACAGGTTTTAGTTGGGTATAGTCCCGAGCCACATGGAGGCAGTGAGCGGATCTTCAGGGGTTCGTCTCTCCCGGTATTGGGGGTGAGGTCGCGCTGTGTCTAGAAGAGCCATTACACGAAGCCTTCGGCCGAGGCAGGATATTTACTGGTAGGTATTCCAGTTGTATCTCAGGGTGTTCTGGGCTACACTCCAACACGACTTGTACCGCTTTTGGGGATCTGACTTTTACCAACCCCCTAGGCCCGCCTTGCGACGCTCATAGACGACCGGACCGGACTGTACGGATATTGTCACTGACAGGCTCAGAAGGGTGTCAGGATGAGTTCGCTCATCGACGTCCCTTTTGGTCAATACCTGGTAGCCCGTTACGTATTGGCTTATACCTCTGACGTGCTAGTGGTTAAATCCACAACCAAGGTGTTGACGAGTCTTTAGAGTCCCCCACATTCAGTTGCTCAAGTTTTCGGGCGAAACGCTGTAGAGGCCGTATGGAGATATGGCAGGGTTCGATCAGATACATGCGGTATTGCACGGATCAGGATCGGACGGATAATACTAGCCGGCTTTGGAATAAGCCGGATCCTAGTATAGTACAGTGTAGATTTTGTCTCATTGCATTTGTATTCGGTCGGAATACAAATGCGGGTGTGTATACACAGTAGCGGGTTTTTCCTGTAATTTATTACGGGACAAATATTCTGGAGTTGCCAGTTTGCTTTCCGTTTCGGCCATTTTCATTTGAATATTTCAATGGCCGAAGATTGGTGGAGGAGGGCTTATTTGCATTAGTGCAATTAAGCATTTGTGGAGGGTGTTATTTGCATATCCTTGTAACATGATAGTTCCGCCATCACATTGACTTCTTAGGTCATGATGGTTCATGATGGCTTGACCTTTTGGTGTTATGATTGGTTGGTTGAGTGTTGGACTTTCCTTGTGATGATTTCTTCTCTTGATCTCATTTTGACTCTCCCTTGCATTATGGTTCTTCTCTTTTGAATTTTGATTCACCCTACACCATGAGCATAGCCGGCCAAAGAGGAGAGAGGGGGCTGTCCCAAAATTTTGGGTAAGGTTTTTGGTTCTTTTGTATTGCACAAAATCCATTTAGCTCCATCTCCAAAAAAAACTCCATTCCTCCACCATCTCAAAAGGCAACTCCATACAAACCCCAAATGACATATAGATCTCTACACTATTCTACAGCAAATCTTGGGCACGTCGACTCGCCAGCTACGTGCCCGAGTTGCCTCGGTATAGAGGTGGAAGCCCGAAAAAGAAGCCGGCGACGTGGTGCCCTTCCGGCGATGAGGTGGAGACCGGAGATTCCGCGGGAGATCGGGACGACGACGAGAAGACCGAAGGACACGGATCGCTTGGTATATCTCTCTTCCCCATCTTGTAGTTAGCTTGGACTAGTTAATGGCCCGATCCGGGTTTTAGTGCGCAGTGGTGCCGGTTCTAGAAAAAATTAAAGTTAACCATCTCTTCCGCATTTGGCCTCGGGATGGAGGCCGGGGCACCGCCGTGCACTTATAGCTGGGGGTCTATAAGCACATCCTTAAATGTCCCTAGTCATGTGAGTATCGAGACCAGGCATCGATACTCTAGTGTAAACTAGTGTAGACTGATCGAGACCCCGATGAGGGGCAGTGGCCAGGTCTCACAAGCCATTGTTGTTAGTTTTTTCACCAAAGATAGTATACAGGTGCTCATTGGGTTATGAGTACACTGGACGGACTCGCCTGGAACCTGCTTGTTGGTATTATACCTATTGTCAGATAGCAGTTCCCAGGTGACATGTGTACAGGTTAGTCTGTCGACGTGAGATCGTTATTTGTCTCTGTAGTGTTCCTAGGCACTCTCAAGAGGTCTCACAAGGCATCAACCATGCCAATTTCAAAAATACGGTGCCGAGAAACCCTAGACTAGATCGTTGGCTAGAAGTTTAGGCGACAAATCGAGCTAGTTTACAACTAAACTATAAGTAAACGGAAATACAACCTTTGTAGATCCGGTGCTCCACCTCCATAGCTCCGCAATGATGTCTCTCCGCTGTCCAAAATGAATCCCGGGCTCAAGCGTCGGCTTCATCGGAGAAATGGCGGGCTAGGTCATCGACGACGTGCCGAAGATGATCTACGTCGAGGCATCGCTAGATCAAGCTCCAACTTCACCAAGTCAAGAAACTTGTGAAGAAAACACACTCTACTACTTGGCAAGAGGTAGAGGATGAAGAAATAGGAAGTGGGTAGACTTTAGAATTGTATTTCTCACTTGTTTCATCAATCCACCATTGATGAAGTCAAGCTTCTTCATGGAAGAAGAAGATGATGAAGAAGAAGAAGTTATGATAAGTTCTTTTGAAAAATAGAAAATAAAAGAATACTTATCATAATCAACCATGGTCAAGTGTAGAGACTAAACTAAGGTTAAGTGAATGGTTAGGTTAGGTATGAAGACAAAAATGGTGACTAAGTCAAAGCTTCATGAAGCTTCAACATATATCCAAATAAAGCCACCATTTTTCTTTTCATTTTCCAAAAAGAAAATAAATAAATAAATGAAAAAATAGATATGAAAAACAAAACCCTAACCATTTAAATAACCATGGTTTAATCTTTACACAAACTCAAGCAAGCATGTATCATCCAACATGATACAATCAAGTGCACAAAAGTATATCACATATACAACTTGTGAACTTCAAGTGAGAAAATCCATTTAAAGTGAACCAATACTAGTTAATTCAAAGTAATGTATCAAATATATAATTATACATTAAATCATTAAATCAACACTTGATTTAACGATCCGGTCATATCGCATATAACCGACTAGTATCCTATGTATCGACTTACCGAACCAACCCTTGATTCGATAACTAGGTTATATCGCATACAACCTTTCGATACATTCATCGCGAGAATGGAATACGGTATCACATACACGAATCATTCTCGGTCCCGCACATATCTCATATGCGCTCCTATTTCGTTTCGCTTGAGCCAGGAAACCTCTGTGTAGGACTCTAAAGACTCGTCAATACGCCGGCAGCAGGTGATGATCATATCAAACACCCACAAACCGCAAGCGGTCTTCTAAACGTAACGGCCACCCGGGTATTGAGTGTAAGTCGATGTAGTACACCCCAGTACTTATGGGGAGGCGGAATTTTCAAAAACGATCAAGTTTAAAGAACGAACATCGACTAACCGCTTGAATCGAAGCTAAACAAATAATAACCGAACACATAGCTATACTAAACTATAGTGTTAAGGGATTATACCTAATGAAAACGGTCCTTCGTCTTTGTGTCCTCCTTTGTTCTCCTCGACCTTCTCTAGGTAGTAGACGATCCACCCGAGAGCAAGACACCAAGCTATACCTCTAATTTGAGGTAACTAATCAACTTTGATTGCTAATCAAAGATGAAAGGATGATTTAGAGTGAAGGTAATGGATGCTTAAGTCTAACTAAACCTTTGATCTCAACACATGAGAATTAAGGATTAGTATCTTGAAGATGAGAGCTTGAGGAGAGAGAATATGAGATAAGATAATGAGAGAAGAGAGAGAGTGTATCATAATATATTATGAAGCATTCTTATTTAAGAATAATGAATAAAAGAAATGAATAAGCATGCTTCATAAAATATCTAGTGGTGATTCATTAGCATGAGTCATTAAGCAATAAATGTGCATTAATGAAATGAATGAATCACCACCATGACTCACAACCTCATCCAAAGTAACCTCCTTAGTCACATCTTCTAGAAGCTTCTCGTACAATTACGAGAACGCCCCTCCAATCCGCAAAAATACGGAAAAACTTTAGACTGTAAAAATCCAATAACCGGATACCAGTAACTGGCTTAAACCAAAGCCGACTGGTAAAAACTGTCCGAAAGTCGTACGCGCGTAAACGCACGTATGCGTCCGAACCCTTTGTCGCAAAACCATGCAACCTCTATATCGTTTCGCCTGGAGTAGGAAACTCTCTGTGTGGGACTCTAGAGACTCGACTACTACGCTGGCAGTGGGTTTAACCACAGACCGCAAGCGGCACTAGCTGTACGTAACGGTCCCCAGGTAGTTGTCGATAAGAAGGCCGATGAGTAAACCCATCCGAACTCCTACTGAGTCTGATGTGACAATCTCCATACAGTCCGGTCCATTCGTCCAAGACTATCGCATATCGGGCCTAGGGGGGCGGCAAGCGTCAGTCCCCTAATAGCGGTATAAGTCGTGTCGGAGGGAAGCCCATTACACCCTGAGAAACTACTGGAACCTACCAGCAAATCTCGCTTGCCCTGGCCAGGGACTTTGCGTAATGGCTCTCTGACACAGCACGATATCTACTCCCAATACCGGGAGGGATGAATCCTGTCTAACCGCCACTGCCTCCAAGTGCTCGGGACTGCACCCAACTGCTACCTGTTTGCACGACTCCTTTGAGCCGTGGTAGGGTAGCAATCTAAGAACAGTGGGACACACTCGAGACGAAGTAGCAGTGTCAAGTCTGCGGACTACGCTGTACTCATGTCACCTGGGAACTGTTCACTGACGACTGGTATCAAACCAACCAACAGTTCCCTGTGAGTCCTGTCCGGTGTACCCGTAACCTAACGAGCACCTGCATACTATCTCCAGTACGACGTACTGACGGCTGTGGGACAGACCATCTCCCCAACTGGGATGAGAAGCGTACACACTAGTCTACTCCGGAGTATCGATGCTCTGTCTCGATAATCCAACGACCAGGGACCTGAATGAGGATGTGCTTGTAGACTACCCAGCCCCCACTAGTGTGACTGCCATCACAACGCTGGTAGACAAGCAAGATCCTAAGAGCTCTATCAATACGTACACTCACATATTAAGATAGAAAAACCAAGTAGCATACTACCATGTTTAGCAAGACTGTTATATACATGTGAATATCCCAAGCTTCCATTAAGTAATATACAAGCTAGTATGATACAGTAATGGCCTTCTAGGGCATAAACACTAACAATCTCCCACTTGCACTAGGGCCATGTACTGGCATATCGTAGACCAATGATCTCGAGCAGCCTCTCGAACTGAATCTGAGGAAGGGCCTTCGTGAATGGATCAGCAATGTTCTCTTCTGAAGCAACTCTCCGAACCTCGATCTCCTGACGATCAATGATCTCCCTGATCAGTTGATACCGCCTCAAGATGTGTCTGGACTTCTGATGGGACCTTGGTTCCTTCGCTAAAGCTATAGCTCCGTTGTTGTCGCAATACAGAGGTATTGGATCAACTATGGTAGGAACCACCTGAAGTTCTGTTAGGAACTTCTTCATCCAGACTGCTTCTTTTGCGGCATCGCAAGCAGCTATATACTCTGCTTCCATCGTCGAGTCAGCAACGGTGTCCTGCTTGGAGCTCCTCCAGCACACCGCCCCTCCATTGAGGGTAAAAACATAACCCGACATGGACTTGGAATCGTCCTTATCACTCTGGAAGCCGGAATCAGCAAAGGCCTCCAACCTGAGGTCTTTTCCACCGTAAACCAAGAACATCTCCTTAGTCCTCCTCAGGTACTTGAGAATGTTCTTTACTGCTATCCAGTGTTTCTCCCCTGGGTCTGACTGATACCGGCTTACCACGCTCAGTGCGTAAGCTACATCTGGTCTGGTACACAACATCGCATACATTATAGAGCCTACCGCAGAAGCGTAGGGTATAATTGACATGCGTTCCCTTTCCAAATCAGTCTTGGGAGACATCTCTTTGGAGAGGGTGATTCCGTGACAAGCCGGTAGATTACCGCGCTTAGAATCTTCCATACTGAATCTTTTCAGTACAGTGTCGATATACCTGGACTGCGAAAGTCCCAACATCCTCTTGGATCTATCACGATAGATCCGGATCCCCAGAATGTAAGAGGCATCACCCAGGTCTTTCATGGAGAACCTGTGTGACAAGAATCCTTTGACAGATTGTAGCATAGGAATGTCATTTCCTATCAATAGAATGTCATCCACGTACAAGACGAGGAATACGACACTTCTGGCCACAACTTTACTATATATGCACGGTTCATCTGGATTTTTGATAAAGTCATATTCTTTGACTGTCTCATCAAAACAGATGTTCCAACTCCGCGATGCCTGCTTTAGTCCGTAAATGGACTTAAGCAGCTTGCATACTTTCCTGCTGCTCCCACTCTGATTGAAACCCTCTGGCTGATCCATATAGACGCTCTCTTCTAAATTTCCATTCAGAAAAGCCGTCTTTACGTCCATCTGCCAGATTTCATAATCATGGAAGGCAGCAATAGCAAGAAGGACCCGAATGGATTTGAGCATAGCCACTGGAGAAAAAGTTTCGTCATAGTCCAAACCAGGTCTTTGACGAAAACCCTTTGCAACAAGTCTAGCCTTATAGGTTTCCACCTGTCCATCTACACCAATCTTTTTCTTGAAGATCCATTTGCATCCTATGGGTTTTACCCCATCTGGAGCAAAGTCCAAAGTCCATACTTTGTTGGTGTACATGGACTCCATCTCGGTCCGCATTGCATCTAGCCATCGTACCGAGTCGCCGCTCTGGATGGCCTGCTGGAAGTCAGTAGGTTCATCATTATCTATGATGCAATCCTCTCTATCCCCGTCTATGAGAAAACCGTAGTATCTCTCAGGCGGATGAGACGGCCTACTACTCCTGCGGAGGGGTGCGGGAATGTTCTGTTCTTCTTGAACCTCTGGTTCTACCAAACTTTCAGTAGCAGTTTGTGGTTCTGGAATTTCTTCCAGTTCTATTTCGCTCCCACTCTTCTGATTTTCCAAAAATTCAGTTTCTAAGAAGCGGGCATGACGAGAAACAAAAACCTTTTGTTCCTCTGCGTAATAGAAGCAATATCCTGTAGAGTTCTTTGGATATCCCACAAACTTACACTCTACTGAGCGTGCCTCGAGCTTGTCCGGACGCTGCTTTTTTACAAAAGCTGGACATCCCCACGTCTTCAGGTACTGAAGATAGGGTTTCTTCCCACTCCACATCTGATATGGTGTGGTAGGCACAGTTTTGGTTGGAACTCTGTTCAAAAGATGTATCGCTGATTCTAGCGCATACCCCCAGAAAGATCGCGGTAACTCAGCATTACTCATCATGGATCGTACCATATCCAATAGGGTTCGATTCCGTCTCTCCGATACACCGTTGTGCTGTGGAGTGTATGGAGGAGTAAGCTGAGAGAGAATTCCTTTCTCTTTTAGGTAACCTAGGAACTCGACACTTAAGTATTCTCCACCTCGATCAGATCTCAGTGTCTTAATACTTTTGCCTGTTTGGTTTTCCGCTTCACTCTTGTATTCCAGGAATTTCTCAAAGGCTTCGGATTTATGCTTCATCAAGAAGACATGTCCAAACCTAGACAAATCATCTGTAAAAGTAATGAAGTAGGAATAACCACCTCTCGCATGTGTAGACATTGGACCGCATACATCGCTGTGTATGAGTCCTAAGAGCTCGCTCGCTCTTACTCCTTGTCCAGTAAATGGAGTCTTTGTCATCTTTCCTTTGAGACAGGATTGACAAGTGTCATAAGATTGATATTCGAACGAGTCCAAATATCCTTCTCTATGCAACTTAGTCAACCTTCTCTCATTGATGTGACCCAGTCTACAATGCCATAAGAAAGCTTTATTCAAATCTGGAGACTTTCTTTTTAGTGTGTTCTGGACATTGAAAATTTGGAGTTGGTTTAAAACATATATGCCGTTATTTAGAGTACCGGACCCAATCAAACCATGATTAAGGTGGATGTTGACAACATCTCTTACAAACGTGAAATCATAACCTTTATTTGATAACAAGGAAACTGATATGATATTACACGTTAAGCTGGGTACAAAATAACAGTTATGTAAAACCAAAATGTGTCCACTCGTCAATCCTAGGTGATAATCCCCGACGGACGCAGCTCCCACGCTAGCTCCGTTAGCAACCCTGAGGATCATATCACCTTCCTTCAGCACTCTACGGTTTCTCAGTGCCTGCAATGAATTGCAAATATGAGATCCTGATCCGGTATCCAATACCCAGGAAGTAGAGTTGATCGACAGACAATTCTCAATTACAAACACACCTGAAGTCGAAGCCACAGCTTGCTTCGGTTCCTGGTTCTTGGCGTTCCACGCCTTGCAATCCTTCTTCCAGTGCCCTTTCCTGTGACAATGGAAGCACTCATCCTGACCAACTATCGGTACTGCTTTCTTTTTCTTTCCCTTCCCTCCCACCTTACTAACACCTCCTCTAGGTCTGGGTGCGGCCTTCTTCTTCCTTCCTTTGGCCCTAGCCTTGGACCCGGAAGAAGATGAACCGCCAACAAACATAGCGGGTGTTTCCCTTGCCTTCTGCAAGGTGCCCTCCGCACTCCTTAACATGTTCAGGAGTTCCGCAAGTTCAACTTCTTTTCCTTGAAGATTGAAGTTGAGGATAAACTGGGCGTAGGTGGGAGGAAGGGACTGGAGAACAAGGTCTGTATAGAGCTCATTATCCAAAGTCGTCCCAAGGTCTGCGAGCTCTTCTATATAGCCAATCATCTGTAGGACATGTTCACCTACCGATGATCCGACAGCCAACCTCGCTCGAAACAATTTCTTAGAGGTCTCGTATCTTGCTATACGAGATTGCTCTCCATAAAGTTCCTTTGTATGGAGAAATATGCCATCGAGGGACATATCCTAGTGCCTCCTCTGATGTTCATTGTTCATCGAGGCAAGCACGATGCACTTGGCTCTCGCGCAATCTAAATCCCAGGTTTTGCGGATTTCCTTATCCGCATTACTGGATTTGGGACCAGGGACAGCAGGTGCCGTAGCGGTGAGGACATACCCCAGTTTGTCATAGGTCAAAGCCATCTTGACATTCCGCAGCCAATCTTTATAGTTTGGCCCCGTCAGTATATTTTTCTCTAAAAGTAACTTAAGTCCAGTCATTTTCAGGGTCGCTGCAATTAGGAGAGAGAGAAGAAAACTCTTTAGCATGATGCTCTTGCAAGTTTAGAGTGGTTTTTAGTTTATCTAAACTGGATGGCTCCCACTGTTTTTCGAATCCTTCCTCAAACCATAAAAGAAGAATTAGCCAAGACTATTCTCACCGTACAATACTTGCTTAACCGTTCAGCCAGGCCGGTGTCGATACTTCGAGGGAGGTTTTCCAACGCTTTCGCGAAGTTCCTTAATTAAATATCCTCTTTTCTCTGGGGGCGTAACCCCGCTGACACTTTTCTGGACACCTACTAGGTTTATAGCATTGATCGTTAAGTGACGAATATCCTGATAAGTAGCATATACTCACAGTAGGATCGGGATCCAAATATCATCGTATGATAATGTTGAAGGAATCCTACCAACATTCATCAAACTCCAAATGGTATGCATCTCTTTGCAAATTTCAGTTTCTTTAGAAATTCCCGATATAAGTTTTTGCCCCATGCTCTTATGACCTTGACGTATGCCAACAAATCATAAGTCACATGTCAAGTTCTGCCCATCATTATCTTGTTAATTTGAACCCACCCGTATATACCCTTGACGTATGCCAACAAGGTAATGCGACTGTCCCAAACCAACACATCTATCTATGCAACAAATGAATACCTCAGCAGCTACCAAACACTATGCCTTGACGTATGCCAACAAGCATAGCTTGAATACTACTGACCATCCATAAGAAATGACGGAGGGCTACGACTGGTTTTGGCGAAACCGTGAACGTAGTGAACTTGATATAACCGAAGGAACCTGATAGCTTTTAGAAGGAGTGGTTAAGGCTCCGCATTTAAAAATATCTGTTTTTAAAAATAACCGAGTGGTTTCTTTTAAATTGTTCCAACGATTTAAACTTTGGTTTGTTTTACTTTGCATTATAGATAATGCGTCCCATCATTAACCTATCATTGCAGAAAACAACGAAAATACAACGTCCTCTTATGCCATCCGCATTCGCCACGGGGTCCCGTCATCACCCATTAGGTTACTTAACTAACGACAGAGCGGGGGCTGGGCTAGCGCGGGTGTAAAACATAAGTGGCGTCTAAATAGCTATCATAAATATAGATATTTTACATTCGTCTGACGCAATGATATTCATTCCAGAACACAGATAAACAATATTGGATTTGCAAGCAATCTGTATTTCTTTTGAGCCTGCAAGAAAAGACAGATTACACAGTTGTGATGAATAGCCGTTACCCCACCCTCGACCCCTACGGGTACGGCAAACTACCCACCCGGCAGTCTGTGTACCCCACCTTGGGTCAGTCCTAGGAGAAAAAACAGTAAAATGAAATAATACAACGGTGGCTACGACCGCAACCTGGAAGTGCCCCGTAAAAATAATATTACAACAAATTACATTTACAACAAATGAATTAAACAATAACCCATTGCTAACCCCGGCTATACACCACAACAGTCCAATACAGTTTATATGCACAAACAGATATAACCATTCCAGAAATGTGCAACCCCCTGCCAACCGACATACTAGCAGTTGGGGGAGGTTTACGAACACATTAAACAATCACAGATATAATCCAATATGCAAATACTGTACAATTTCGATCGACTAAACAACATCAATATTGCTCCAAAATCTGCTCTGTTAAACAGTAACCTGAGCAATAATTAAACATCCCAGAAAACCCCAAACACCAGAGAGGACCCACCCATGAAAGATGAGCCCATGACTCGGCAACTCGGCCGCGGAAGCGCGGCGGATCGGTGCGATCCGCCGCCTTTCCGCGGCGCTTTAGTCGAATCATTGGCTCAAATTTCGTGGGTGTTCTCCTGGACTCATTTCATGCTTTCTGAACACACCTGAAAAATTTTCTGACATCGTTTTAAATTCGACAGAAACTTATAATATTTAGGGTTTTCCGGCTTTGATTTTTCGTTCGAAATTCGTACAAATTTGCAATTAAGTTATTTATTGTTTAGCGAGGCTCTGATACCACTGTAAGTCGATGTAGTACACCCCAGTACTTATGGGGAGGCGGAATTTTCAAAAACGATCAAGTTTAAAGAACGAACATCGACTAACCGCTTGAATCGAAGCTAAACAAATAATAACCGAACACATAGCTATACTAAACTATAGTGTTAAGGGATTATACCTAATGAAAACGGTCCTTCGTCTTTGTGTCCTCCTTTGTTCTCCTCGACCTTCTCTAGGTAGTAGACGATCCACCCGAGAGCAAGACACCAAGCTATACCTCTAACTTGAGGTAACTAATCAACTTTGATTGCTAATCAAAGATGAAAGGATGATATAGAGTGAAGGTAATGGATGCTTAAGTCTAACTAAACCTTTGATCTCAACACATGAGGATTAAGGATTAGTATCTTGAAGATGAGAGCTTGAGGAGAGAGAATATGAGATAAGATAATGAGAGAAGAGAGAGAGTGTATCATAATATATTATGAAGCATTCTTATTTAAGAATAATGAATAAAAGAAATGAATAAGCATGCTTCATAAAATATCTAGTGGTGATTCATTAGCATGAGTCATTAAGCAATAAATGTGCATTAATGAAATGAATGAATCACCACCATGACTCACAACCTCATCCAAAGTAACCTCCTTAGTCACATCTTCTAGAAGCTTCTCGTACAATTACGAGAACGCCCCTCCAATCCGCAAAAATACGGAAAAACTTTAGACTGTAAAAATCCAATAACCGGATACCAGTAACTGGCTTAAACCAAAGCCGACTGGTAAAAACTGTCCGAAAGTCGTACGCGCGTAAACGCACGTATGCGTCCGAACCCTTTGTCGCAAAACCATGCAACCTCTATATCGTTTCGCCTGGAGTAGGAAACTCTCTGTGTGGGACTCTAGAGACTCGACTACTACGCTGGCAGTGGGTTTAACCACAGACCGCAAGCGGCACTAGCTGTACGTAACGGTCCCCAGGTAGTTGTCGATAAGAAGGCCGATGAGTAAACCCATCCGAACTCCTACTGAGTCTGATGTGACAATCTCCATACAGTCCGGTCCGTTCGTCCAAGACTATCGCATATCGGGCCTAGGGGGGCGGCAAGCGTCAGTCCCCTAATAGCGGTATAAGTCGTGTCGGAGGGAAGCCCATTACACCCTGAGAAACTACTGGAACCTACCAGCAAATCTCGCTTGCCCTGGCCAGGGACTTTGCGTAATGGCTCTCTGACACAGCACGATATCTACTCCCAATACCGGGAGGGACGAATCCTGTCTAACCGCCACTGCCTCCAAGTGCTCGGGACTGCACCCAACTGCTACCTGTTTGCACGACTCCTTTGAGCCGTGGTAGGGTAGCAATCTAAGAACAGTGGGACACACTCGAGACGAAGTAGCAGTGTCAAGTCTGCGGACTACGCTGTACTCATGTCACCTGGGAACTGTTCACTGCCGACTGGTATCAAACCAACCAACAGTTCCCTGTGAGTCCTGTCCGGTGTACCCGTAACCTAACGAGCACCTGCATACTATCTCCAGTACGACGTACTGACGGCTGTGGGACAGACCATCTCCCCAACTGGGATGAGAAGCGTACACACTAGTCTACTCCGGAGTATCGATGCTCTGTCTCAATAATCCAACGACCAGGGACCTGAATGAGGATGTGCTTGTAGACTACCCAGCCCCCACTAGTGTGACTGCCATCACAACGCTGGTAGACAAGCAAGATCCTAAGAGCTCTATCAATACGTACACTCACATATTAAGATAGAAAAACCAAGTAGCATACTACCATGTTTAGCAAGACTGTTATATACATGTGAATATCCCAAGCTTCCATTAAGTAATATACAAGCTAGTATGATACAGTAATGGCCTTCTAGGGCATAAACACTAACATTGAGCGATCAGAAGATCGACGAGCAAGCCCGCTCACACTCCAGTGAATCCAACCAGTAACACTACCGTACAGTCCGGTCTCGTTGTCTGATATGTCGCATATCTTGCCTAGGGGTGGTAAACGTCAGGCCCCAATAGCTCGATAAGTCGTGTCGATATGAGTTCTATAACAATTCGAGAAACTACTGGTAACACTTACCAGTAAATCTCAGCAACCCTGGCCAGGGATTTCCTATTATAGGCAATCGAACACAGCGCAACATCAACTCCCAATACTGGGAGAGACGAATCCCCTCCTATCGCTCATTGCCTCCATGTGATTCGGGACTGTACCTAAAAGCCACCGTTTTGCACGCCCTCTTGGACGTGGTAAGGTGGAAATCAAAGCACAGTGGGAATCACACAAGACTCTATGACGATCTCGGGTCTATAGACTAACATGTACCAGTGTCACCAGAGAACTGCCATCTGACGTAAAGTATAATACCATCTGGGAGTTCTCGGCGAGTCCGTCCAGTGTACCCAGTCTGTACTGAGCACCCGTATATCTCCTCTGATGTCAAACACCAATGGATATGGGATCATCCATCGCCCATCTGTATGGGTCGAGAAGGTACACGCTAGTCTACTCTGGTATATCGATGCCCCGTCTCGATACACCCACGACTAGGGACTTTGAAGGATGTACTTATGGACTACCATGTCCCCACTAGTATGATCCGCATCATAGTCCAGGTAGTCAATTACACATCCTAAGGGCTTTACCAACATGTAATAGAGAGACAATCTGTGTACACGTTAAGGTAAAGATCAACCAGATAGCATATTATCATGTCGAGCAAGAAAGTCCTCCCTATATATGTCCCAGCATCCACTACAATATACATCCAATGTACAGTAATGGCCTCTAGGGCATACATATAACTAACAATCTCCCACTTGCACTAGGGCCATCTGTAGCAGTGGTTGTAGTATCTCATACTCAACCATCCCATAAAAGTATCTCTCTGGGAATAGTCCTTAGTGAGTGGATCCGCCGTGTTGTCCTCTGAGTCTACTCTCCTGACCTCGATCCCCTGGAGATCAAACATCTCCATGATCAGGCGATACTGCCTTAGAATAAGTCTGGATCACTGATGGGACCGTCGTTCCTTGGCATAAGCCACAACTCCATTGTCTCACAATGGTAGGAACGTAGTTCATCTCATGAACTAATATACACCCAAACATCCTCTTTGGTAGCATCTTAAGTAGCGATGTATCCTTCCTTTATCGTCTAGTATGTCTCGGTATCTAGCTTGGAACTCTTCCAACATACCGTCCCTCTACTGAGGATTAAGACAATGCCTGCGACTGACATTCAGTCGTCTTTATCACCCTGGAACCTTTCCAGTGATTCTCCCCAGGATCTATTGATACCATCTCACTACAACTAGTTAGAATCCTAACATCCATTTAGATCTATCTCATAGATCCAAAATCCAGGATTTAGTTGATATCACTTTGATCCTTTGTGGAGAATCATTGTGATAAGCGGAGATTGATCGAGCGTAGCATAGGAAACTCTTTCCCTATCAAGAGTATGTCATCCACATACTATACGAGGATCACCACCATACTCCCTACTACCTTTTTGTTTATACAAGGTTCATCTACCATTTTGATGATGTCAAACTCTTTGACTAATCCATTAAAACAGATGTTCCAACTCCGCGATGCCTGCTTTAATCCTATAAAGCATCTTGCACACGTTTCCGCTGCTCCCACTGTCTACGAAGCCCTCTGGCTGTGTACTTATAGACGCACTCTTCTAAAACATCATTTAGAAAAGCTGTCATGACACCCATCCACCGGATATCGTAGTCATGGTACGTAGCCGTGGCAAGTAGGATCTGGATGGACTTAAGCATAGTTACTGGAAAAAGGTTTTATCATTATCCACGCCTGGTCGATGACGAAAACCTTTAACAAGTCTTTCTTTGAAAGTCTCAACTTTTCCATTTACACCAAGTAATCTTCTCAAGATATACTTGCTCCTGATGGGGATTTAACCCTTCAGATATAGCAACCAAAGTCCATACTTTGTTGGTGTATAAGGATTCCATCTCAGATCGCTAAGCATCCAGCCATTCTTACAGAGTCTCACTCCTGATGGCCAGCTCGAAACTAGTTGAGTCATCATCTCATGTTGCAATCCTCGCTCCCACTGTCATAGAGAAACCGAAGTATCTCTCAGGTGGGTGAGGAGCCCTACTAGATCGGCGGAGAGGCTGAGGTTCTTTGGTATCTACTGAATCCTTTGGTTCTACCAAATCATCTGCTGTAGTTTGTATAGCTGGAACCTTTCCAGTTCTACATTACAGACCTTGCCTCGAGCTTGTCCGAATTTTGCTTTTAGACATAGGCCGGACAACCCCAAATCTTAACTAACTTAAGAGATGGGCTCTTCCTTTATCATATCAAATATGAAGTGGTAGGCAACTGATTTGATTCGAACCTTATTCAATAGGTATGCAGCTTCTCAAGTGCATAACCCCCAAAGGAAAAAGGTAACTCAGTAGTACGCATCATAGAGCACACCATACCAAATAGGGTGTATCTGCTCCGCCCCGATATACCATCGTGCTATGGTGTATTCGGAGGAGTAATGCCGAGAGAGAATCTCATTCTCCTTTAGAATAGTCCAGGAATTCCGTGCTCAAGTATTCTCCTCCTTGATCTCATCATAGGACGTAATACTTATACCCGTATCGGTTCTCTACTTCTATCTTATATTCTGTGAATATCTCAAAAGGTTCAGACTTGTGTTTCAACATGAACATATGTCTGAATCTCGAGAGATTATCAGAGAATGTAATGAAGTACAAAGAACCTTACCAGGTATGTGTAGACAGGGGACCTTTATACATCAACATGTATCATCCCAAGAGTTCACTAACTCTTTCTCTGTTTCCAAAAAACAGAGCTATGGTCATTTTATCTTTGTGACATGACTGGCGAGTTTCACAAGATGTAAATTCAAACTGATTTAAATATACATCTAAATGTAACTTCAGCTTGTCGGGTCGCATTGATATGACCTAGTCTACAATGCCTCAAGAAGGATTCGTTCATTTCTGAACTCTTCCTCTTGTGTGTGTTCCGTATGCTAAGAACTGTAGTTTGATTTAGAACATCAATGCTTTTACATAACGTGCCTGAACCGATCAACTTTTGATATAGGAAATGTTCAATACATTATCCAACTATACAAAATTTTATCATTTCTTTACTAATAAAGAGACTGTTATGATTTTGTATATCAGGTTCGGTATCTAATAACATTCGTTCAGAATCAATGTATTACAATACAGGGCGACAGTGACCAACAGACTTGGCTGCAACACTTGCCCCGTTTTCTGCCTCGTGAAACTTATCACCCGTTCTCAGTTCTCTACCTATCTGTAGCCCTATATAACAGATTACATATCTGGGATCCTGATCCGGCATCAAATACCCAGGTCGTAGAGGATACTGAGAAACAGTTCTTTGTAATGAACACACCCGAAGGAGATGCATCATATGCACATTCTTCGTTTGGGCGGCACGGGAAATCTGGTATTTCCCAATTTCCTGCTCTGTCTTATAACAATTATAAGTTGGAGCGGGACCAACGTTCCCCAGCTCAGTATAATAAGCGGGTTCGGTCAATAATCCGTATTATTATCTTGATTAAGGCGTGATATGGTCGCTACCTAGAGAGAGAGAGAAGAAAACACTCAGCGTGCGCTCTAGCAAGAATAGATTGGTTATTATTTTATCTAATCAGGATGGCTCCCATTGCTTTTTATCAAATCTTCCTTCAAACCCTAAAAGGAAAGACTAGCCGGGATTAATTACACACTACAAGTTCGCCAATCTTTCAGCCAGGCCAGTGTCGGTACTTTGAGGGAGGTCCCCCGTGCTTTCGCACGAACTTAATTAATGTAAACCTCGTTTTCCCAGAGGCGTAACCTCGTTAACACCTTTCTAGACACCTACTTGATCGGCTAATTGTAATGTGTAAAACTCTCCCTGGAGTAACTCTTACTCGCAGCGGGTATCGGGATCCAACTATCTCATAGAAGGTATGCAATCTCATTGCAAATTTCAACACTTGAAATTCCCGATAATGTTTTGCCCCTAGCAGCTATATGACCTTAACATAGTCAACAAATCATAAGTGCTAGTCAAGTTCAACCGGTCATTTCCCGATTGAATTAAACCCACCCGCACGACCCTTAACATAGTCAACAAAGTCGCACGACTACCCTAATCCAATCGCATCATATGCTTATACAGATAAGCACTAATTAGCTACCGCACACTACGCCTTAACATAGTCAACAAACGTAGCACGAATACTAACTAGTACTTATCTGAAATGACGGAGGGCTACGACAGGTTTTTCTGAAAACCTATTGCGTAATGAACTTGATATCGTTGTAGAATCAAATGAATTTTGAAATGGAGTGTTTTTGAGGCTTTTCTAATTTTGCTAAAGGAGTCACTCCCGGTGAAGGGATCGTCGGTCCATTCCTCGTCGAATGAGGTGCGGGATATATCATATATATCACTGTGCAAAGCAAGAACACTTAAAAGCAATCAAAAGACAAACCGAGGGGTGTAGCATCTGCCAGTTATTGCTAATGGAGTCACTCCCGGTGAAAGGATCTCGGTCCTTTCCTTATCGAATAAGGTGCAGGATATATCATATATACCTATGTGCAAAGCAAGAACTGTAGCTACCTGTTTTATTTTGAAATTCGATTCTACAACATCTTAGGTTTCTTTTAATCTCATTAATCATATTAATGAAGTCCCATCATTTAAGTACCTAAACATCACAGATAAATACGACGTATACTTATGCCATCCGCATTCGCCTCGATGTCCCCTCGTGCACCGTTAGGTTAGGTAACTAACGACAGAGCAGAGCAGGGCTAGCGCGGGTGTAAAACATAAGTAACGGCTATATAATATATCATATATACTATATACAGTATCTATCACAGAACATCACATGATCACATCACAGATATCGCAGCAGAAGAATCATATGAAATATTGGATATACTAGGACGTCCGTGTTTTCAATACGAGCCAGTATAAAACACGGATTCCACGGTCGCGATGAATAGCCAAACCCACACCCCTAGACCCCTACGAGAGCGGCAAGCAACCCTACCAATTCTGGAGTTAGGAGACCCGGATTCGACTCCTCGAGTTTGTCTCCCACTGGACTCCAGAACCCGGTTACTTGTGCCCTCCTCCTTGGGTCTTTCCTAGTGCGGAAAAGTAAATAATATACAAAAGGTGACAACTTCCGCAACCTGGAAGTGCCCCAATAAAAGAATATTACATACAAGTTTTTACATGAATGAAAATGAAAAACACTCATCTCACATAAAACCCCCGGCTATTCAAACACGACGATCCAATATAACATATCCAGCAACACATAACATCACATGTCATCAACGTAAGTAAATATGCGCATCCCAATTGTCGTTGACATATAGCAACGAAACTGGCGATATCATATATTACACTTACGGTCACAGAAAAGAATGTGTAAAACTACAACAGTTGGAATCCGCAACCACCTCAGACATCGCATGCCTGACCAAATGAATTACTTAGACATCACATGCCTAACAATTATAAACCCCATATTTTAGTCTCAAAATCGAAAACTCTTTTCAATATCAAGTCGGGCAATTCAACAAGATTCCCGACATCCTGATCGAATGCTCATCTTAAACTTCAGTAGGCGGCCGCACCCCCGACGCCGTCGACGAAGTGCACCAAGGCGGAACACCGCCACCGCGAGCACCCGAACGGATGCTTTCGGCGACGGGTTCTCCTACAGTCACTTGGTCGGGGCTATGGGGTGTAGCTGTCTATTAAGTTTACCCGGCGAGTATCCGCGTACGGTACGTGATTGCGACGGACTTTTGATCACATCAAAATTCCGTGGCAACCGATCAAGTGAGACTAAACTGCTATGTTTATAACATTCTTTCAGTTATCACATAGCTTTTTGTGAATTCCAATTATTGTATCCCATTCCAGATAATTAGAAAATGTTAAACTTTCCGATCGAACATTCAAACACCCAAGTTTTCCCGATACAGATCAACACATGAAACAAGTCTAAAAAACATTCAGTCGTGCCTCAGTACCAATGGTCCAGCCATAGAAGGGTCAAGCCAATGCCTCACATGTGGTACGCCGTACTGCCCCAAACCCGAAGGTTCAAAGGGCAGTTCAAGACGGTCACATAATCGAGTTAAAGTTTCTTGTCTTCTAGAGGGTCCATCGAGTTACTTGCACTACTTAGAACGTCTTTAAACTACGGAAAAATCCAACGCTTGGAAATTTCCCGACAGGGGAAAAATTGGGTATTTATATCCGGTCGAACTTTTTTAACATATTGTAAAATTTATCCGGAAAGACTCACAGACAAAATTTGATACTCCGATCGAAACACCGAATCCCCAAAACAACTCCAGAAAATTCAACTCTTGAATAAATTTAAAAAATACCCAGAGAACTCAACACCTGAAACAATGAATTACTGTGTAACTTGTTAGGGTTGACGTCATACTTATGCCGCGGAACCGCCGCATAAGCTAGGCTTATGCCGCGGTTCCGCCGCCGATGTCACTGTTCATGAAAAAAAATTTACGCCGTAATTCTTAGAATTCCCTGCTGAGTTTTCTGCATATTTTTAATTTGGAAAAATCCACGATTTTAGAAAAAGTACAGAGAGCATTTTTTGGGGTTGGGTTTCGGTTCGATCGGACTTCAAACTCCGTCTAGACATCGCCTAAGGCTCTAGCTAGGCTCTGATACCACTGTAGGGTTCCTAGGCACTCTCAAAAGGTCTCACAAGGCATCAACCATGCCAATTTCAAAAATACGGTGCCGAGAAACCCTAGACTAGATCGTTGGCTAGAAGTTTAGGCGACAAATCGAGCTAGTTTACAACTAAACTATAAGTAAACGGAAATACAACCTTTGTAGATCCGGTGCTCCACCTCCATAGATCCGCAATGATGTCTCTCCGCTGTCCAAAATGAATCCCGGGCTCAAGCGTCGGCTTCATCGGAGAAATGGCGGGCTAGGTCATCGACGACGTGCCGAAGATGATCTACGTCGAGGCATCGCTAGATCAAGCTCCAACTTCACCAAGTCAAGAAACTTGTGAAGAAAACACACTCTACTACTTGGCAAGAGGTAGAGGATGAAGAAATAGGAAGTGGGTAGACTTTAGAATTGGATTTCCCACTTGTTTCATCAATCCACCATTGATGAAGTCAATCTTCTTCATGGAAGAAGAAGATGAAGAAGAAGAAGAAGTTATGATAAGTTCTTTTGAAAAATAGAAAATAAAAGAATACTTATCATAATCAACCATGGTCAAGTGTAGAGACTAAACTAAGGTTAAGTGAATGGTTAGGTTAGGTATGAAGACAAAAATGGTGACTAAGTCAAAGCTTCATGAAGCTTCAACATATATCCAAATAAAGCCACCATTTTTCTTTTCATTTTCCAAAAAGAAAATAAATAAATAAATGAATAAATAGATATGAAAAACAAAACCCTAACCATTTAAATAACCATGGTTTAATCTTTACACAAACTCAAGTAAGCATGTATCATCAAACATGATACAATCAAGTGCACAAAAGTAAATCACATATACAACTTGTGAACTTCAAGTGAGAAAATCCATTTAAAGTGAACCAATACTAGTTAATGCAAAGTAATGTATCAAATATATAATTATACATTAAATCATTAAATCAACACTTGATTTAACGATCCGGTCATATCGCATATAACCGACTAGTATCCTATGTATCGGCTTACCGAACCAACCCTTGATTCGATAACTAGGTTATATCGCATACAACCTTTCGATACATTCATCGCGAGAATGGAATACGGTATGACATACACGAATCATTCTCGGTCCCGCACATATCTCATATGCGCTCCTATTTCGTTTCGCTTGAGCCAGGAAACCTCTGTGTAGGACTCTAAAGACTCGTCAATACGCCGGCAGCAGGTGATGATCATATCAAACACCCACAAGCCACAAGTGGTCTGCTAAACGTAACGACCACCCGGGTATTGAGCGATCAGAAGATCGATGAGCAAGCCCGCTCACACTCCAGTGAATCCAACTAGTAACACTACCGTACAGTCCGGTCTCGTCGTCTGATATGTCGCATATCTTGCCTAGGGGTGCTAAACGTCAGACCCCAATAGCTCGATAAGTCATGTCGATATGAGGTCTATAACAATTCGAGAAACTACTGGTAACACTTACCAGTAAATCTCAGCAACCCTGGCCAGGGATTTCCTGTTATAGCCAATCGAACACGGCGCAACATCAACTCCCAATACCGGGAGAGACGAATCCCCTCCTATCGCTCATTGCCTCCATGTGATTCGGGACTGTACCCAAAAGCCACCATTTTGCACGCCCTCTTGGATGTGGTAAGGTGGAAATCAAAGCACAGTGGGAATCGCACAAGACTCTATGACGATCTCGGGTCTACAGACTAACCTGTACCAGTGTCACCAGAGAACTGCCATCTGACGTAAGGTATAATACCATCTGGGATTTCTCGGCGAGTCCGTCCAGTGTACCCAGTCTGTACTGAGCACCCGTATATCTCCTCTGATGTCAAACACCAATGGATATGGGATCATCCATCGCCTATCTGTATGGGTCGAGAAGGTACACGCTAGTCTACTCTGGTATATCGTTGCCCCGTCTCGATACACCCACGACTAGGGACTTTGAAGGATGTACTTATGGACTACCATGTCCCCACTAGTATGATCCGCATCATAGTCCAGGTAGTCAAGTACACATCCTAAGGGCTTTACCAACATGTAATAGAGAGACAATCTGTGTACACGTTAAGGAAAAGATCAACCAGATAGCATACTATCATGTCGAGCAAGAAAGTCCTCCCTATATATATCCCAGCATCCACTACAATATCCATCCAATGTACAGTAATGGCCTCTAGGGCATACATATAACTAACAGTCTCGTGTGAGTTCCCACTGTGCTTTGATTACTACCCTACCACGGCTCAAAGGAGTCGTGCAAACAGGTTTTAGTTGGGTACAGTCCCGAGCCACATGGAGGCAGTGATCGAATCGTCAGGGATTCGTCTCTCTCGGTATTGGGGGTTGATGTCGCGTTGTCTACGGATGGCCATCACCATAAATCCGTGGCCATGGTGGACGAGAATTATCGATCTAGGATCGATAGTTTCTCAGGTGGTGATGGGTTTCGTACCCACAATAAATATCCCATTTGTTGGGGGTCTGACTTTATCCACCCCTCGACTCGATATGCGATACTCTTAGACGAACAGACCGGACTGTACGGATATTGTCACTGACAGGATCAGTAGCGGTTCAGGATGAGTTTACTCGTCGGCCTCCCTTTCGCTCAATACCTGGGTAGCCGTTATGTACAGCTAGTGCCGCTGACATGCTTGTGGTTAAACCCACTGCCAGCGTATTAACGAGACTTTAGAGTCCCACATAGAGGGTTTTCATGGTTCAGGCGATATGGTGTACAAGAGGTATGTTGATACATACAGGTGTCCGATTAAATATGCGCACATGCTGCGCAGACTTTAATCGGACGGTTGATAATACTAGCGGCTTAGGATTAAGCCGGATTATTAAATCGGGTTTTGATTTAATAATTTATATATGTATCTGTATATACGTATTCTAGTATTATTGTTCACTATTCGTTTTCTCTCTCGGTTATTCGTATTTTGGTACGAATACGCGTATATGTATTTCGGTACATGTACCGGGAAGTATTATGTATTTTATACGGAATAGCTTCTAGAAGATGCCACATCATTTATATGATTTTCCATTTATGGAAATTCATTTGTTTTTATAAATGAGGTGGAATATGTGAGGTGGCATGAACATTGTTCATGGTATGGGCATGAGTCAAAGCATGTTGCAAAGTATGTCTTTGATTTGTTTATTTGTAAAAAGGAAATGATTTTTTGGGAATGAGAGAATGGGGGGCCGGCCACTACTTTAGGCGTGGGGTCAATTTCATTTGTTACATTACACTTCATTATTCATCACTCCCTCACACTCTTATTCTCACAAAAAACTTAGCCATTTTAGCTCATGCAAAAGGTTCACCTCATTGATCTTCTATGCTTTCTCATTGAGAAAAACAAGTTGAGGGAAAATTGTAGTGACACTTTCATACACCCCCACTCTCCATCGCTAGCGACTTTGGAGCGTTGGTTACCTCGTTCGACGAGATTGGAGCTTGCGCCGTTTCCCTCGGGTGGATCATCGGAGATGGAGGAAGACCGGCAACCAAACCACATCAAGGAATCGCTAGGAGCTTGGAATGAAGACCGAAGGACACGGATCAACTCGGTATAACGATTCTAACTCTTAGTTAGTTTGCTAGTTTAGGGTTTAAGGTCGATCCGTAAATCGGGTAGCTGTAGCGCCAGTTTAGAAAAATTTTGGTCCGCATTTTGGCCGTGTTTTGATGGCCGGGGCGCTTCCGGGACCCTTCATGGTATCAGAGCCACCTTTTAAACCCCTTACTAGCTTGTTTAAACGTGCTTAAAAGATCGATCGACGGAAATTGCCAAAATCATGATTCCATTTTCACAGTTGCTGTCGATTTTCAAAAGGGGTCAAAAAATTATTTCAGGCATCTTAAAAATCCGTGCAGGCGATTTTATAGGTGCACAAAAATTTTGGGCTCAAGATTCCCCTAAAGCGCCGCGGATCCGCCGCACTTAGCCCCTATTGGCGGCGGTTCCGCGGCAGTTTAGTGGCGACGGGCATGAAAACTTTTGCTGTAGACCCTTGACATGGAATTGTGATTTTTGATATATACTGTCTAGGCCCAGGTTTCAGTGAAGTGCTGTTTTTGCTATTAGGGCCAAATTGGAATTTAGTCGATCGATATTTTATGCGTGCGTTTGACAGTGCATACATTATATTCTGCGACCGTGAATGTCATTTGATCGGTAAACTCGTCTAATTGCTATATGTCTTTTAAAGGGGTTTGCGAACGTGACATTCACGTTGATGTTCTGTGATGTGTTGTAATGTTGGTTGGATCGTCGTAGTGGATAGCTATGGTGCAATGTTAGTACAGATTTTATTTCATTTGTACATTTGATATTGCGGGGCGAGCGTCCGACATGCGGATTGCCGTCACTTCCAGTTTGTATATTATTCTTTTGGGGCACGACCGGGCTGAGGTCGATGTCACCCTTGTATATTTTTTTTATTTTCTGTACTAGGATTACCCCACGGTGGAGTGCACGAATAGCCGGGTTATAGAGGGCAGCGGGTCCGCATCTCAGTACGGAGGGGACCTTACTCTAAAATTGGCAGGCTATTCGCCGCACTCGCAGTGGGTATAGGTTGACCCAGGAGGAGTGCTCAAGTTACCGGATTCCGTGAAGTGCCGGGTGGCCCATTCACTTTGTTGAAAGGGGCTTCCTCACTTCTGGTTTTGGCGGGTAACTTGCCACACTCGTAAGGGTCTAGGTTTCATTGCACAGGCTATCCACACGACAGGGAACGTCGGGTCTCACTTGCGGCTCAAGTGAAACTCGGGGCTCGAGATTATCCACTATTCTATATTGCTTCTGTGATGTTTCTGTGATGTTTCTTTATATCATGCCTGGGACGAATGTTATATATATATATATATATATACTAGTAGATGTTGTATATTTTTTGCACCCGCGCTAGTCCAGTCCCCGCTCTGTCGTTAGTTAAGTAACCTAACGGGTGACGACGGGACCCAGTGGCGAATGCGGATGGCATATACGTACATTTTATTTTCGTTCTTTTCTGGTGTGATTTATTGATGGGACTGCGTTGATTCTTATCAATGTATGGACAAAACAAACCTATATATGATGTTGTTGGAACCAAGTTTTTAAAAAACTGACATTACAAACGTTTTCTTTTGCTTTGCATCTTGGTATTCATTTGGAATATCCTGCACCTCATTCGACGAGGCAAGGGCCGAGATCGCTTCATCGGGAGTGACCCCTTGGGTAAAAGTTTGCGTCAACGTAATAACTTTACTATAGTCGATTATTTTTTGCTTTGCATCGAGGTATTCAGTTTGGGATATCCTGCACCCCATTCGACGGGGAAAGAGCCGAGATCCCTTCGCCGGGAGTGATCTCTTTAGAAAATGTTTTCGCCACTATATATTTATAAAACCACTTGGATTCCTTCAATGATATCAAGTTCATTACGTTAAAGGTTTTTCGCCAAAAACCAGCCGTAGCCCTCCGTCATTTCCTACAAGTAGTACTTAGTAATCGTAATGCGTTTGTTGACTCCGTCAAGACGTAGTGTGCGGTAGCTGAGTGGTGCTTGTTTGTAGCATGGATATGTGAATGGTTAGGTCAGTTGTGCGGCCTTGTTGACTCCGTCAAGGGCTCGTGCGGGTGGGTTTAATGCAATCAAGATAATGACGGGTTGAACTTTACTAGGACTCTTTGATTTGTTGATTCCGTCAAGGTCACTTGGGTCCTAGGGGTAAAAACACACATGGGGAGTTTCAAACATAGAGGAAACTTGCTAGGCATGCGCATACCTTCTGGAGTGTGATGACTTGAGTGGCTTCCATCAGGTTATCATGCGATGATAGTTTGATCCCGATTCCCACTGATGAGTAGGATTACTCCTCGGGTGATTCCGACTAATTCACCTTTTGGGTTTGGAGGAGAATTCGAGGAAACGGTGGGAGCCATCCAGATTAGATAAAATGATTAACCATTCTGATCTAGGTTAGAGTGCACGTTGAATGTTTCTTCTCTCTCTCTCTCTCTGGCTGCGAGTTTGACCCGACCTTTGACTAAAACTCACCGAACCAAGTTAACCGAACCTTCTTAAAACACTTTGGCTTTTGGAATGTTACAGTGTCGCATACATCATTGCCACTTCTATATCACCTTTGCGTTTCTCCATAACACCTCGTATCACTACGAACGTCCACTTCCATTGGATTAATCCATCGTATGGTTATATACGAACTCGAAGGATCTGATTCGAGGATGGATTCTGGTTCTAGAGAGATTGAATAGGATTATTCGGTTGTCTTTTCTCTTTACCTTCTCTCAGGTTGTGAGGGCTCCTACGATTAGGAGAGGGTACACCTATTGAGCTTATTGGATAGTCTTCCTCCAAACCATAGGCAGGTGCCGAACGGTAGGGAAGGAAGAAAACCAATTAAGCTTAAGTGTGGTGTACAGAAGGTAATAAGTAAAGACATATAAAGGGATTAGAATAATGGCAAAGGAAATGCGATCACCATCATTCACGACGAAACCAGGTATACCCCTGCCACTCCTAAATCCACTTTGCATTTCTCTAGGACAGTCCGTATCACTACGGATATCCACTTCTATTGGATAAATCCATCGTATAGTTATATACGAACTCGAAGGAACTTTTCCGAGGATGGATTCTGGTTCAGGAGAAAAAGAATAGGATTATTCAGATGTCTTTTCTCTTTACCTTCTCTCAGGTTGCGAGGGCTCCTAGGATTAGGAGAGTACATCTATTACGCTTATTGGATAGTCGTCTTCCAAACCGTAGGCTGGTGCCGAAGGGTAGGGAATGAAGAAAACCAATTAGGGCAAAAGAGGTGTACAGAAGGTAATAAGTAAAGACATAATAAAAGGATTGCAGAGAGGGTAGGCAAGTATATGGTTATTGTCGTGAATTAGGATAGTGGAAGAGGCATTACTAGGAATACCAGTTAACCTCTTTTGAAACATTTTCATGTTTCAATTTCACTGTGCGATGTTAATTGAAAACTGTTTTCCTAATTGGAATCTAACTCTAGGGTATGTATTTACCATATCGGTTTCTCACATCTGCATGTTATTACGGATGGTGAGTAGGAGTAAGATATTGGGAATTGGGTGATTAGATCCTCATTATATCCCAATTCATTGTAATTGGTGATATTTGAGGAAATCATCTGGATTTTGCCGGATGAAAAGTATTTGGTTTTGAATATCCGTTGTTATGCACCAATTTCAAACTGATATATCTGTACATTTATTTTATAAAGTGAGATATAACTCTTTGATATTGTGTTTATGAAATTTACCTATATCAGTTGGTGATTAGGTAAGGTGCATTCAACAGCGGTGTAATTCTTCTTAACCATAGTATAGTTTTTCAACCTACGACGCACAGGGTTTGAGTTATTGAACTAAGGGGACTTATACAAAGTATTATATGTTGTCCAGTGACCGTTAGGACAATGGGGTTGGTACTCATACTATATTCTGTTTACTTATGACTTCTCCAGTTCTGGACAAGTATTTCGTTGAAATGCAAAGTCAAGATATTTGAGAAGTTATAGGTATAAGAATGAAGTAGAGAACCATTAGTTGGAAGTATCAGAATTCTTCGATGAAGTCGAAGATGTAGATACTTGTGTTTGGTATTCAGTTAATAGTAATGGTTTTGAGAACTTACTTCTTTTTCAGGTTACTCATATATGGATGCACTCCTAGATGAGTAATGCTGATTGTCCTTTTTTCCATCTGGTTGATATGCACTTGAGACAGCTGCATGATTTTGAATCTGGTTCAAATTAAATTAGTGCTTTTGTTTCTATATTAGATTTATATAGAATCAAATTAAATCTTAACGATGTTAGGATATAAGGAGTTGTCCGGCTGATGCTTAAAACCTGAATCCGGATAAACTCAAGGCACATTTCAGTAATGGTTGTTTGTGGGTTATCCCGGGCTTTGACGAGGGTTCACTATCTACCATCAGGAAGAACAATATTTATATTGTTCTTGAGTCGCCACAGTTTTAGTAAAATGGACTTTTTTAGAAAACACAAGTGGGAGTATGGTAGAACTGGAAGTTATTTCAGAACCACAAACGATCACTGAAGATTTAATAGAACCTGAGGATTTAATTAGTTTCGAAATTCCATTAGCCACTCCGCAGTTATGGTAGGTAACCTCAGTCACCCGAGAGATACTTCGGTCTTCTCGGAGACAGTGACAGGGTGGTTCTAGTTTACCCAGACTTGCCATTGCTGTTGTTCTAGACTATAAGACCCGGCAGGAAGATGAGTATAGCGTCGTTCTAAACTAGTTTTAGAAGTGCACGTGTATATGACTCTGCCAGAGGGTTGTTGTAGTCAGTGGGAGCAGCGGAAACAGAGTAGGCAAGTAGCTTATGTCTATTTACAGACTAAAGCAAGTATAGCGGAAATAGATCATCTATTTTTGATGTGACAGTCATAGTCCTTGGCCTCATCAGAATAGGAGATGGATCTGGTAAGAAGGTAGTAGAGAGTGATGTCCAGGTATTGGGATGACATACACTTGATAGGAAGAGATATTCCTATACTACGATCGGTTGTACTATGGTTGTCACAAAGTTGTTTCTCCATATAGGATATGGATGTAATATCAGGGTTTCTGGTTACTAGATCTATGGTTTTAGATCTGGATTTAGGAAGTATCCTAATCGGGGTATTTTGACATTAAATGGACGACTCCTGGCATGGTGGTCTACCTGCAGCTGATGGGGTCAACCTCTCTAAAGGTGTCTTACAGACTAAAAAGGGGGAGGGATCTACATGATTAGCATATCACTTGCTTAGGCAATTGAGTTAATCATGAAATGTCAAGTACCACACCAGATATTGTTTTTTGCACTAGTTGCAAAAAACATATATTAATCCAATCCTGGATAAACATTGGGAAGCAGTTTATGAACATAAGTGAATGTTCTTGGGATATGGTAACGGCAGCCTCCTTCAGGAGACGGTTATCATTTCTGGCTTCCAAGGTGACCTGGATGACAGAGTGACTGTCAGAGTTACAGTTTTTCCCTCCTTTGAGGAACAGTATGTTGGACAGGTGGTCCAAGCGGATACTGAGGAAAGGCAAGGCGCATGATACTGATTAAATTCAGTGGACGATACAGTCTAAGTAGTTTGCTGGATATAGAGTTCATTTGTGAACTGGGTCCCATCAGATATCCAGACAAATTCTAAGACAAGTATTGCTCATTTCGGGAGATAGTTTTCTCCGCGAAGTTGAGATTAAAAGAGATACAGAAAGAAACATTGGAGCGGATCCACTCACTGAGGCTATTTCTCGAACGCAATCATTTTCGCAAACAGGCTTTGCGAAACTGATTAGTAGAGAAGTTGGGTGTTCGGTATCACACGGGCTGTGAGTATGCGACATCACAATAATCGGCCTTAAGTGCAAGTGGGATATTGTTGCCTGTAGTGCCCTCAAGGCAATTATCCTAGTCGCGGACTTGTGATTATGATGATTGAGTGAGGACCTATACCGATGAAACAGTATTACTCAAGATGATAGTATGCTATCTGGTTTGTCTTTATCATCATATACATGTTGATAGAGCCCATAGGATTATTGCTTGACCGCCAGCATTGTGATGGCGATCACATACGTGGGAGTTGGGGGTCTATAAGCACATCCTTAAATGTCCCTAGTCGTGGGAGTATCGAGACCGGGCATCGACACTCCAGTGTAGACTAGTGTATACTGAATGAGACCCCGACGAGGGGCGGTGACCAGGTCTCACAAGCCATTGGTGTTAGTTTGTTCACCTAAGATAGTATACAGGTGCTCATTGGGATATGAGTACACTGGACAGACTCGCCGGGAACCTGCTAGTTGGTATTATACCTATTTTCAGATAGCAGTTCCCAGGTGACATGTGTACAGGTTAGTCTGTCGACCTGAGATCGTCATTTGTCTCGTGTGAGTTCCCACTGTGCTTTGATTACTACCCTACCACGGCTCAAAGGAGTCGTGCAAATAGGTTTTAGTTAGGTACAGTCCCGAGCCACATGGAGGCAGTGATTGGATCGTCGGGGATTCGTCTCTCTCGGTATTGGGGGTTGATCTCGCGTTGTGTACGGATGGCCATCACCATAAATCCATGGCCACGGTGGACGAGAATTATCGAAACAGGATCGATAGTTTCTCAGGTGGTGATGGGTTTCATACCGACACTAAATATCGCGTTTGTTGGAGGTCTGACTTTATCCACCCTCCTAGACTCGATATGCGATACTCTTAGACGAACAGACCGGACTGTACGGATATTGTCGCTGACAGGCTCAGTAAGGGTTCAGGATGAGTTTGCTCGTCGGCCTCCCTTTCGGTCAATACCTGGATAGCCGTTACGAACAGCTAGTGCCGCTGATGTTCTTGTGGTTAAACCCACTGCCAGCGTATTGACGAGTCTTTAGAGTCCCACATAGGGGGTTTTCACGGTTCAGGCGATATGGTGTACATGAGGTATGTTGATACATACATGTGTCCGATTAAATATGTGCACATGCTGCGCAGACTTTTATCGGACGGTTGATAATACTAGCGGCTTAGGATTAAGCCGGATTATTAAATCGGGTTTTGATTTAATAATTTATATATGTATTTGTATATACTTATTCTCGTATTATTGTTCACTATTCGTTTTCTCTCTCGGCTATTCGTATTTTGGTACGAATACGCGTAAATGTATTTCGGTACATGTACCGGGAAGTATTCTGTATTTTATACGGAATAGGTTCTAGAAGATACCACATCATTTATATGATTTTCCATTTTTGGAAATTCATTTGTTTTTCTAAATGAGGTGGAATATGTGAGGTGGCATGAACATTGTTCATGGTATGGGCATGAGTCAAAGCATGTTGCAAAGTATGGCTTTGATTTGTTTATTTGTAAAAAGGAAATGATTTTTTTGGGAATGAGAGAATGGGGCCGGCCACTACTTTGGGGGTGGGGTTAATTTCATTTGTTACATTACACTTCATTATTCATCTCCCCCTCACACTCTCATTCTCACAAAAAACTTAGCCATTTTAGCTCATCCAAAAGGTTCACCTCATTGATCTTCTACGCTTGCTCATTGAGAAAAACAAGTTGAGAGAAATTGTAGTGACACTTTCATACACCCCCACTCTCTATTGCTAGCAACTTTGGAGCGTTGGTTACCTCGTTCGACGTGGTTGGAGCTTGCGTCGTTTCCCTCGGGTGGATCATCGGAGATGGAGGAAGACCGGCAACCAAACCACATCAAGGAATTGCTAGGAGCTTGGAATGAAGACCGAAGGACACGGATCAACTCGGTATAACGATTCTAACTCGTAGTTAGTTTGCTAGTTTAGGGTTTAAGGTCGATCCGTGAATCGGGCAGCGGTAGCGCCAGTTTAGAAAAAAATTGTTCTGTATTTTGGTCGTGTTTCGATGGCCGGGGCACTGCCGGGACCCTTCATACCGATCGATCTGTATCCTTCGGTCTTCAATCCGCTCCCCTAGCTTGTTACGACTGTCCCAGTAAAATCTGCTCTCCGGTCTCCTCGTCGGAAGGGCACCACATCAACGAATCTTTATACGGTTTCCCGCCTCGAACCGAGGCAACTCGGACATGAAGTTGGATGTATATGCCCTAGAGGCCAGTATTGTATATGTATACATATCGATACTAGGGATATGTATGTATAGAACAATCTTGCTCGGTTTTATAGTATATTATTTGACTTGCCTTTATCGGGATATGTGTATTTATTATTATTATATCTGATTTGCATATATTGATAAAGACTCGATATAGTAGTATACTATTGTGGTTTCTCTTTATCTTAACATGGCATATGTCATACTCGTTATTACATATTGCGGTTACATGTTGATAAAGCCCCTAGGATCTTGTTTGAGGCCAGTATTGTATATGTATACATATGAATACTAGGGACCGTGGTGTCTAGAAAAGTGTTAGCGGGGTTTTTGGAATAAAACTAGGATGTAGTTTGGATGTCTAAGTGTTTTATCTCTTTCTGGCCTTTTCACTTGTATCTCAACACATGAGAAATGTAGTGAAGAGGAAGAATATGAAGGTGGAGGAGAAAGCTAGAGAAGGGAGGAGATGAGAACTCAAGAGAGAAAAAATGAATCAAGCATGAAAGAGAAAATACACACAATGGTTTTGTATAGCAACCATTTCACGCCCTAATCAAGATAATAAAATGATGTAGTAGTCGTATTGGATACGTGCAGCATTCATGGACTTGATGAGCCGTATTTTCAGGCCGTATCTCGATTTGTTCATCATCGTATTTAATAACGATATCTTGGTGTATTCCCGGAGCCGAGAGGAGAACGAGCAGCACCTGCGGATCACACTGCAGACCTTGAGGGAGCACCAGCTTATCGCGAAATTCTCTAAGTGTGCATTCTGGCTTGATATCGTAGACTTATTGGGTCACGTGATTACACGAGATGGTATATGTGTGGACCCGAAGAAGATCGAGGCCGTTCAGCGCTGGCCCGGACCCACATCAGTTACGGAGATCCGCAGCTTTCTAGGATGGCCGGCTGCTACACGGGATTTGTACAGGACTTCTCCCGCATTGATGCACCATTGACCGGGCTGACCCGGAAGGGGGTCCCTTTCGATTGGACAGAGGAGTGTGAGCATAGCTTTCAGCAGTTGCGGACTCGTTTGACTACGGCGCCGGTGTTATCATTGCCTTCAGGATCGGGCTGATTTATGGTCTAATGTGATAATTCTCGAGTGGGGCTAGGGTGCGTATTGATGCAACATGACATGCCGATCGCGTATGCTTCACGGCAGTTAAAGAAACATGAACAGAACTACCTCACTCACTATTTGGAGATGGTTGCAGTAGTCTTTGCACTCAAGATCTGGCGACATTACCTATACGGCGAGTCGTGCCAGATATTCACTGATCATAAGAGCTTAAAGTATATATTTCATCAGCGAGACTTGAATCTTAGACAACGCTGTTGGATGGAGTTAGTGAAGGACTACGATTGCGAGATCTTGTATCACCCGGGCAAGGCGAACATGTTGCGCCACGGCAGCGCCCCGGCCGTCTATCCGAGGCCAAAATGCGGAATCAAAATTTTTTCCTTACTTGGAAACCGGCGCTACCGCGGACAATGAAAAACCGGATCGTTAACCATTAACCTATACTAGCTAACAAGAGATGGGAAGAGAAGTATACCGAGTGATCCGAGTCCTCCGGTCTTCTCGTCATCGTCCCGATCTCCCGCGGAAAGTCTTGTCTCCACATCGTCACCTCTTCGCCGGAAGGGCACCACATCGCCTGCGTCTTTTACGGGCTCCCGCCTCAATACCGAGGAAACTCGGGCATGAAGCCGGCAACTCGACATGCTCAAGATATGCTGTAGAATGTGTAGTGTAGTGTCTCACTTGGGTTTTGGTTGCCTTGATGGAGGAATTAAGATTAGAAAAATGGTGCTTGCATTTTTCTAGCAAGAAAATGAGATCAAGAATGAAACTCTCAAGATGAAGCTCTCATCTTCTTCTTTCTCTCAACCATGAAAAAAACTTATCATCTTGGAAAAATGGAGGAGCAAAGAATATGAAGCATGAAGGGAGGTGAGTGTAGGAAAAGAGAGAGGGTGACCATATCCTAACACCATCATAACAAACTTTCTTATCAATTCTAATCACAAATCAAATCCTTTCTCATCATGAATAAAGCAAGTGATGTAAAGAGAATAAAAATGATGATGGTCAAACATAATCCCACATATGCAAGAAACCCCCTCCCTAAATGTAATTTGCAAAACTGCAAATTACCCCCTCCATCAGAAAAGTCCGGCCGGGAAAGAACAAAAAAAAACCGGCCGGAACAGAATGCAAACTGGCAACTCCAGAAAACTGGTCCCGTAATAAATTACAGGAAAACCCCAATACTGTGCATACACACCCGCATCTGTATTCCGAACGGATACAAATGCAATGAGACAAAATCTACACTGTACTAAACTAGGACCGGCTTAAGCCAAAGCCGGCTAGTAATATCCGTCCGATCCTGATCCGTGCAATACCGCACGTATCAGATCGAACCCTGCCATATAACTATACGGCCACTAGTACAAAACTGTCCGATCCTGATCCGTGCAATACCGCACGTATCTGATCGGACCCTGCCATATCTCCATACGGCCTCTACAGCGTTTCGCCCGAAAGCTTGAGTAACTGAAAGTGTGGTGGACTCTAAAGACTCGTCAAAACTATGGCTGTGGATTTAACCACTAGCACGTCAGAGGTATTAGCCAATACGTGACGGGCCACCAGCTATTGACCAAAAGGGACGTCGATGAGCGAACTCATCCTGACACCGTACTGAGCCTGTCAGTGACAATATCCATACAGTCCGGTCCGTTCGTCTATGAGCATCGCATGGCGGGCCTAGGGGGTTGGTAAAAGTCAGACCCCCAAAAGCGGTACAAGTCGTGTCGGAGTGTAGCCCAGAACACCCTGAGATACTACTGGAATACCTACCAGTAAATCTCCTGCCTCGGCCGAGGGCTTTGTGTAATGGCTCTCCTAGACACAGCGCGACCTCACCCCCAATACCGGGATAGACGAACCCCTGAAGATCCGCTCACTGCCTCCATGTGGCTCGGGACTATACCCAACTAAAACCTGTTTGCACGACTCCTTTGAGCCGTGGTAGGGTAGTAATCAAAGTACAGTGGGAACTCACACGAGACAAATGACGATCCCCAGGTCGCTGAACTAACCTGTACACATGTCACCAGGGAACTGCTATCTGACGTCTGGTATAATCCCAACTAGCAGGTTCCCGGCGAGTCCTGTCCGGTGTACTCATAACCCAATGAGCACCTGTATACATCTTAGGTGAACCAACTGACACCAGTGGCTTGTGAGACCGGCCACCGCCCCTCGTCGGGGCCTCGACTGTATACACTAGTCTACTAATGGAGTATCGATGCCCTGTCTCGAAACTCCTACGACTAGGGACCTTTTAAGGATGTGCTTATAGACTACCAGCTCCCACGTATATGATCGCCATCATACTGCTGGCAGTCAAGCAAGAATCCTAAGGGCTTTATCAACGTGTAATAGCGACATGCCAGGTCACCTAAAGCAGTACACGATGATAAGGATAAACCAGATAGCATACTATCATCTCGAGTAAGACTGTCCTACCGGGATAGGTCCTCCCTCAATCATTGCAATCACGTGCCTGTGATCCAATAATTGACTCTGAGGGCACTATCTCCAACAATCTCCCACTTGCACTCAAGGCTAATTATTGCGATGTCACATACTCACAGCCCGTGTGATACCGAACACCCAACTCCTCTACTAGTCTGTCTCACAAAGCTCGTTTGCGAAACTATTGCGTTCGAGGAATAGCCTCAGTGAGTGGATCCGCTGTGATGTTTCTTTCTATGTCTCTCTATATCTCAAGTTCGCGGAGAAAGCCATCTCCCGAAATGAGCAATACCTGTCTTAGAATGTCTGGATGTCTGATGGGACTTAGCTCATAAATGAACTCCAAATCCAAACTTCTTAGACTGTATCGTCAACTAAACTTAATCAGTATCCTGCGCCATGCCTCCCTCAGTATTGCCTTGGATCACCTATCCAAAATACTGCCCCTCGTCAGAGGGAAAACTATAGCTCTGACAGCCACTCTGCCATCCAGGTCACCTTGGAAGCCTGGAATGATAACCGTCTCCTAAAGGAGGCTGCCGTTATCATATCCCTAGAACATCAACTTATGTTCTAAAACTGCTTCCGACCGTTTCTCCAGGATTGGATCAATATCAACTTATTGCATCTACTGCAAGAACAACATCTGGTGTGGTACTTGACATCTCATGATTGACTCAATTGCCTAAGCAAGTGAACTGCCAATCATGAGTATCCCTCTCCTTTTTAGTCTAAAAGACACCTTTAGAGAGGGTGACTCCATCAACTGCAGGCACACTACCGTGCCAGGAGTCGTCCATTCTAAATACTCATAGAATGCTGTCAAGGTACCCAGATTGGGAAACCACCCAAATCTAGATCTAAAACCATAGATCTAGTAACCAGTATGTCTGATATAATATCCAAGTCCCATGTTGAGAAACCACTGTGTGACGACCAAAGTATAACCGATCGTAGTATAGGAGTTTCCTTTCCTACTCTGTGTATGTCATCCAAAACCAGGACATCACACCCTACTACCTTCTTAACAGATCCATCCCCTATTCTGATGAAGTCAAACCTATGACTGTCACATCAGAAATAGATGATCTATCTCCGCTGTTACTGCTTAGTCTATAAATAGACATAAGCCTGATGACCACCAATGCTTTCGCTGCTCCCACTGACTACGACAACCCTCTGCCAGAGTCATATAGACGTGCACTTCTAAAGCTAGTTTAGAACGACGCTATACTCATCCTCCTGCCGGGTCTCACAGTCTGGAACAACAGCAATGGTAAGTCTGGGTAAACAAGAACCTCCCTGTCACTGTCCTTGAGCATACCGAAGTACCTCTCGAGTGCCTGAGGTTACCCACTTTATCTGCGGAGTGGCCAATGGAATGTAAAACCTGATTGAATCTTTAGGTTCCTTATCAAATCTTCGGTAATCGTTTGTGGTTCTGGAATTACTTCCAGTTCTACCATACTCCCACTACTGTTTTCTGAAAAAATCCATTTCTTTTAAAATTGTGGAAAGTGAAGAACAATATCACTATTGATCTTCCAGATGGTAGAAAATCAACCCTCGTCATAGCCTGGGTCAACCCACAAACAACCATTACAGAAACGTGCCTTGAGTTGTCCAGTGTCTGGTTTTAACCATAAGCCGGACAACTCCCCGTACCTTAACAATGTCAAGATATGAACTGTTCTATATCCAATATAGAAACAGAGGCACTGATTTAATTGAACCAGATTCAAATCATGCAGCTGTCTCCAGTGCATGTCAACTAAATGGAAGGAGGCCGATCTGCGTTACTCAACTTAGGAATGCTTCCAATTATGAGTAACCTGAAAGAGAAGCTAGTTCTCTTTATCATTACTATCAACTGAATACCATACACAAGTATCTACATCTTCGATCACTTTGAAGAATCCCGATACTTGCTATACCTGGTTCTCTACTCTATTCAAATACCTATAACTCCTCAAAACTTAGACCCTGTGTTTCCACGAAACACATGTCTAAGAACTAGAGAAGTTAAAAGTAAACAGAATATAGTATGAGGACCAACCCCTCTGTCCTAATGGACACTGGACAACATACAATACTCTGTATAAGTTCGCTGAATCTAACAACTCTTTCACTGTGTGTCGTAGGTTGAAAACTGTACTTATGGTTAAGAAGAATTACACCGCTGTTTAATGCTCCTTACCTAACCATCCACTGATATAGGTAAATGTCATCGACATAATATCAAAAGGTATATCTCACTCTATGAAAATAGACGTACAGATATATCAATTTGAATTTGGTGCACAACAGCGGATATTCAAAACCAAATATTTGCCGACCGGCAAACAGCCCAGATGATCTCCTCAAATATCACCGATTACAACGAATCCCGATATAATGAGGATGATCACCCTATTCCCAATAACTTACTCCCACTCATCATCTGTAAAACCATACAGATGTGAGAATCAAACCTGGTAAATACATACCCTGGAGCAAGTGTCTAATCAGGAAATCAGTTTTCTTTTAACAGTACACAGTGAAACTGAAACATTGAAATGTTTCGTCGGGTATCCTGGTATTCCTAGTAATGCCTCTTCCAACGTCCAGATTCAGAACTGTAACCTTGTAATTCTTTGCCATCTCTCTAAATCCCTTTCTATGTCTTTAGTCATTACCTTCTGTACACCCCCTTAGGCCAAATGGTTTTCTTTCTTCCCTACCGTTCGGCACCAGCCTATGGTTTGGAAGAAGACTATCCAAAAAGCATAAAGGGTGTACTGTCCTAATCTCAGGAACACTCGCAATGCGAGAGAAGGTGAAGATAAAAGACACCTGAATGTGCTTTATTCCTATTTCTCCTGAACCAGAATCCATCCCCGAACTAGAACAAGTTCCTTTCGAGTTCGTATATAACCATACGATGGAGTATCCAATAAACTGTGGATCTTCGTAGTGACACGGAGTGTCCTGGAGAAATACAAAGGTGATTTAGGATTGGCGAAGAAATACTTGGTTATGTCGTGAATATTAGTCGCAATTTACTTTGCCCTCCTACTAATCCCTTGCTTTGTCTTAACTTAATACCTTCTGTACACCATCGTTATGCTAATTGGTTTTTTCTTCATTCCCTACCGGTCGGCACCAGCCTAAGGTTTGGAACAAGACTATCCAATTTGCGTAATAGGTGTACTATCTCCTAAACCAAGGAGTACTCACAACTTGAGAGAAGGTTAAAGGGTAAAGACAACTGAATAAACCTATCCGTTTTCTCCAGAACCGGAAACCATCCTCGAATTCCTTCGAGTTTGTATCTAACCATACGATGGTTTTGTCCAATGGAAGTGGACGTTCGTAGTAATACGGGGTGTCCTGGAGAAAAGGGTAAATGTAGGAGTGGCAATGAGGTCTGCAACTCTGACAATCCAAAAGCCAGTGTTAAGAAGGTTCGGTCAACTTGGTTACTGAGTCATAGTCCAGGGTCGGGTCAATGGTCGCTGCCAGAGATAGAGAGAAAAGAAACACTCAGCGTGCACTCTATCCTAGATCAGAATGGTTGTCACTTTATCTAATCAGGAAACCTCCCACTGTACCTCAAATTCTCCTCCAAACCTGAAAGAAGAATTAGTCGGGGTCACCCGAGGAGTAAACTAACTCATCAGTGGGAATCGGGATCCAACTATCATCGCATGATAACTTGACGGAATCCACTCAAGTCACCACACTCCAGAAGGTATGCGCAAGCTTGGCAAGTTTCAGTTCTTTTGAAACTCCCGATGTGTGTTTTTACCCCTAGGACTCAAGTGACCTTGACGGAGTCAACAAATCAAAGAGTCCTAGTCAAGTTCAACCCGTCATTATCTGGATTGCATTAAACCCACCCGTACGTGCCCTTGACGGAGTCAACTAGGCCGCACGACTGTCCTAACCAATCCCATTTATGCAACAAACAAGCACCACTTAGCTACCGTACACTACGCCTTGACGGAGTCAACAAACGCAACACGAATACTAAATAATACTCATAGGAAATGACGGAGGGCTACGAATGGTTTTTGGCGAAAAACCTTTAACGTAATGAACTTGATATCGTTGAAGGAACTGCATAGCCTTTTATAAAAATATAGTGACGAAAACCTTTACTAAAGAGGTCACTCCCGGTGAAGGGATCTCGGCTCTTTCCCCGTAGAATGAGGTGCAGGATATTCCAACTGAATACCACGATGCAAAGCAAAAGTAATCGGCTATAGTGAAGTTAATGCCCTGACGCAAACTTCTGTCCAAGGGGTCACTCCCGGTGAAGGGATCTCGGCCCTTGCCTCGCCGACTGAGGAGCAGGATATTCTAAATGAATACCACGATGCAAAACAAAAGTGAACGTCCTTACAATAACAGCTTTTTGAAAAATGTTCCAACAACATCAGAATAGGTTTTTTTATCTTGCATTGATCTGAATCAACGCAGTCCCATCAAATGATCACACCAATAAAGAACGAAAATAATGATGTACGTATATGCCATCCGCATTCGCCACTGGGTCCCGTCATCACCCGTTAGGTTACTTAAGTAACGACAGAGCGGGACTGGACTAGCGCGGATGCAAAACATATACAACATCTACTAATATATATACCAATATATAATTTTCGCTCAAGGCGTGATAAGAATGCAACATCACAGAAATGTACAGCATCACAGAACAGTACAGATATCTGGAAGCCCCGGGTTTCACAGAGCCGCTGCTGAAACCCGACGTTCCCCTGGTCGTGTGGATAGCCTGTGCAATGAAATCCTAGACCCCTACGGGCGCGGCAAGTCACCCGCCAAAACCTGAAGCGAGGCAGCCCCTTTCAGCACCGTGAATGGACCACCCAGCACTTCACGGAATTCGGTAACTTGGGCACCCCTCTTGGGTCAACCTGTACCCCCTACGAGTGCGGCGAATAGCCCGCCAATCCTAGAGTGAAGCCCCCTCCGTCTCAATGCCATGAGATGAGGGCCCGTTGCCCTCTAGAACCCGGCTATCCGTGCACCCCTCCGCGGGGTAATCCTAGTACAGAAAGTAAAATATACATACACCGGGTACATCGACCGCAACCAGGTCGTGCCCCAAAAGAATAATACAAACAGGCAGTGACGGCAGTCCACATGTCGGACGCTCGCCCCGCAATATCAAATGTACATAATACAACAAAACTGTACTAGCATTGCATCCAGGCTATCCCCCACGACCGATCCGCAACAACACAGCATAAACATAGAACATCATCGTGAAAGTCACGTTCGCAAATCCGTCCAACCGGGCTATAGCAGTTAGACCGGATTTACCGATCGAGTGATATTCACGGTCGCAGATATAATGTAAATACTGTGAAATAATGTGTTTAAAAATATCCGATCGATCAAACAATTAACAAGTGGGCCCCCAAGAAATACTGTAGCACTCACAGAAGAACTGGGCCCAATTTTAATATTCCAAAACCCACAAAAGCAGCCCACAAGCCCACTGTAAGAAAATGATGCAGTGAGGACACAACAGTGCGGCGGAACCGCGGCCCAAGGGGGGGTTTGGCCGCGGTTCCGCGCTTCCTTGGTCGAATCACTGTATCAAGTTTTTACAGAAGTCTTAGAATGTTCTGTACATCATTCTGCAATCACCTGAAAAATTTTTAGAGCTCGGGAAAAATCGACAGAAAACTGATGCACACGAAAATGTAGATTTTGGAATTTTGGTCGATCGGAAATGCAAAACACATCAGAACAAGCTAGGTAAGGTTAATGGCGTGGCTCTGATACCATGTTACGCCACGGCAGCGCCCCGGCCGTCTATCCGAGGCCAAAATGCGGAATCAAAATTTTTTCCTTACTTGGAAACCGGCGCTACCGCGGACAATGAAAACCCGGATCGTTAACCATTAACCTATACTAGCTAACAAGAGATGGGAAGAGAAGTATACCGAGTGATCCGAGTCCTCCGGTCTTCTCGTCATCGTCCCGATCTCCCGCGGAAAGTCTTGTCTCCACATCGTCGCCTCTTCGCCGGAAGGGCACCACATCGCCTGCGTCTTTTACGGGCTCCCGCCTCAATACCGAGGCAACTCGGGCATGAAGCCGGCAACTCGACATGCTCAAGATATGCTGTAGAATGTGTAGTGTAGTGTCTCACTTGGGTTTTGGTTGCCTTGATGGAGGAATCAAGATTAGAAAAATGGTGCTTGCATTTCTCTAGCAAGAAAATGAGATCAAGAATGAAACTCTCAAGATGAAGCTCTCATCTTCTTCTTTCTCTCAACCATGAAAAAAACTTATCATCTTGGAAAAATGGAGGAGCAAAGAATATGAAGCATGAAGGGAGGTGAGTGTAGGAAAAGAGAGAGGGTGACCATATCCTAACACCATCATAACAAACTTTCTTATCAATTCTAATCACAAATCAAATCCTTTCTCATCATGAATAAAGCAAGTGATGTAATGAGAATAAAAATGATGATGGTCAAACATAATCCCACATATGCAAGAAACCCCCTCCCTAAATGTAATTTGCAAAACTGCAAATTACCCCCTCCATCAGAAAAGTCCGGCCGGGAAAGAACAAAGAAAAACCGGCCGGAACGGAATGCAAACTGGCAACTCCAGAAAACTGGTCCCGTAATAAATTACAGGAAAACCCCGATACTGTGCATACACACCCGCATCTGTATTCCGACCGGATACAAATGCAATGAGACAAAATCTACACTGTACTAAACTAGGACCGGCTTAAGCCAAAGCCGGCTAGTAATATCCGTCCGATCCTGATCCGTGCAATACCGCACATATCAGATCGAACCCTGCCATATAACTATACGACCACTAGTACAAAACTGTCCGATCCTGATCCGTGCAATACCGCACGTATCTGATCGGACCCTGCCATATCTCCATACGGTCTCTACAGCGTTTTGCCCGAAAGCTTGAGTAACTGAAAGTGTGGTGGACTCTAAAGACTCGTCAATACTATGGCTGTGGATTTAACCACTAGCACGTCAGAGGTATTAGCCAATACGTGACGGGCCACCAGCTATTGACCAAAAGGGACGTCGATGAGCGAACTCATCCTGACACCCTACTGAGCCTGTCAGTGACAATATCCGTACAGTCCGGTCCGTTCGTCTATGAGCATCGCATGGCGGGCCTAGGGGGTTGGTAAAAGTCAGACCCCCAAAAGCGGTACAAGTCGTGTCGGAGTGTAGCCCAGAAAACCCTGAGATACTTCTGGAATACCTACCAGTAAATCTCCTGCCTCGGCCGAGGGCTTTGTGTAATGGCTCTCCTAGACACAGCGCGACCTCACCCCCAATACCGGGAGAGACGAACCCCTGAAGATCCGCTCACTGCCTCCATGTGGCTCGGGACTGTACCCAACTAAAACCTGTTTGCACGACTCCTTTGAGCCGTGGTAGGGTAGTAATCAAAGTACAGTGGGAACTCACACGAGACAAATGACGATCCCCAGGTCGATGAACTAACCTGTACACATGTCACCAGGGAACTGCTATCTGACGTCTGGTATAATCCCAACTAGCAGGTTCCCGGCGAGTCCTGTCCGGTGTACTCATAACCCAATGAGCACCTGTATACATCTTAGGTGAACCAACTGACACCAGTGGCTTGTGAGACCGGCCACCGCCCCTCGTCGGGGTCTCGACTGTATACACTAGTCTACTAATGGAGTATCGATGCCCTGTCTCGAAACTCCTACGACTAGGGACCTTTTAAGGATGTGCTTATAGACTACCAGCTCCCACGTATATGATCGCCATCATACTGCTGGCAGTCAAGCAAGAATCCTAGGGGCTTTATCAACGTGTAATAGCGACATGCCAGGTCACCTAAAGCAGTACACGATGATAAAGATAAACCAGATAGCATACTATCATCTCGAGTAAGACTATCCTACCGGGATAGGTCATCCCTCAATCATTGCAATCACGTGCCTGTGATCCAATAATTGACTCTGAGGGCACTATCTCCAACAGAACGTAGTGGCGGATGCTTTGAGCAGGAGGCCTGGGGGTAGTCTATCTTGTTTGAGCGCAGTGCAGATGCAGTCGTCGGCAGATTGGCAGATTTTATGCGACAGCCGAGTGCAGTTCCTGTTCATGCCGATCGGGAGACAGCTTGCGCATATTCGTGCACGCCCACAGTTGCTTGACCGTATACATGAGGCACAGCATAGTGATGACCGTTGTTCAGAGATCATGGCACTGATTGGACAGGGCAGATTTTCCAAGTTCGTTATCGATGATTAGGGGATACTGCGATTTGGGACTAGACTGTGCGTACCAGATGCTGAGGGACTGCGGCGCGAGATTCTTGAGGAGGCACATCGATCGGTGTAAAGTGTTCATCCGGGTTCCACCAAGATGTACCATGATATGAGAGATGTTTACTGGTAGGACGGAATGAAGAGGGACATCGCAGATTTTGTGTCGAGATGCTTGACTTGTCAGCAAGTCGAGGCCGAGCACCAGATGCCCGCGGGAGAACTACAGCCGTTACCCATTCCGGAGTAGAAATGGGAGCAGATTTCTATGGACTTCATTGTGGGTTTACCCAGGACTAGTCGAAGGTATGACTCCATCTGGGTGATCGTGGATCGTTTGACGAAAGCGGATCACTTTCTGCGGGTGAAGACGGCTTTCGGATTTGCTCAGTATGCCCAGATATACATCGACGAGATTGTACGACTGCATGGAGTCCCGACATGTATCGTGTCCGACCGAGGCACACAGTTTACCAGCCGACTATGGCAGAGGCTTCAGGAGGCTTTGGGCACCCGCTTGAGTTTCAGCCCAGCATTTCATCCACAGACCGACGGCCAGTCAGAGCGGACTATTCAGACTCTTGAGGACATGCTCCGAGCATGCGTATTGGACTTCGGAGGTAGCTGGGATCATCATTTACCCTTAGTAGAATTCTCCTACAACAACAGTTTCCAGGAGACCATTCAGATGGCACCATTCGAGGCTCTATATGGGAGGAGATGCAGATCGCCCTTCTGTTGGACAGAGCTCAGCGAGAGCAGTATTTTGGGGCCGCAGATTGTTGAGGAGACGACCACGAAGTTGATTCGCGATAGGATGAGAACATCCCAGAGTAGGCAGAGATCTTATGCGGACCGCCGTCAGCGCAGACTTGAGTTTACTGTTGGCGATCATGTTTTCTTGAGGGTCTCCCCAATGAAAGGTGTGATGAGATTTAGGAAGAAGGGGAAGCTTAGTCCCAGATACGTGGGCCCCTTCGATATCCTCGAGCGTGTTGGTACAGTTGCGTATCGGTTAGCCCTTCCGCCCAGTTTCCCAGATGTGCACCCCGTATTTCACGTTTCGATGCTCCGCAAGTATCTTCATGATCCTTCGCATGCGATTCAGCACCCGACGATCCAGCTGGAGCACGACCTTTCTTTTGTAGAGCAACCGGTGGTCATCTTCGATCGACAAGTGAAGAAATTGAGATCAATGGTTATACCGTCCGTCAAGGTCCTTTGGCGTGGCCCGAGCAGCGAGGATGTCAGTTGGGAGACCGAGGGTGAGATGAGGAAGAAATATCCCCATCTCTTTGAAGGTATGCGTAGCTATATTTTTAAATTCGGGGACTGAATTTCTTTAAGGGGGTAGATTGTAACGCTTTGAAATTCGTTTAGCTTAATTTCGCGTTAGTTAGTAATGGTGCGTGTTTTTCATAAAAACCCGAAAATCTTAATTTCCTTTTTAAACTAGAATGAAACTAATTCTAATTATGACGAGATGTGTTTTTATATATAAATGGGTTTTATTAATTATAATTTAGCTTGTGTTCACCTTACTTGGGAATTTTTCCGTAATTATTTTTCCAAAGCTAGGTTTAGTGTACAACATGCACACTTATCTTTTTTTTTGTAACCATTTTCATTTTCTTGCATGGCTCTACATCTCCAAATAAACTAAGTCAACCTTTAATTTTAAATGAAAATGAGGGAATGGGAGGTATGGGTTGGATTAGGTGAGTTAGGGCTTGACTTTGACCTTCTCTCTCTCTCTCTCATTTTTCCTTCTCTCCCTCTCATTTCTGCCTCCATCAGAGGTAGCAGCTGCAGCAGCAACATCTTCATCATCTTTTTCTTCTTATTTGCTCCTCTTTTGATCCATATACAACCCTACACAAAAATCTCATATTCCTTCACAAAAAACCTTGGAAAAATGGCTCTTTTGGGGTTTTTTGTGGCAACTCATTGCCTTTTAGGGCAAGGGGCTGGAAGTGAGGTTTCCCTAGGATCTTTTGGAGGTATTAAACTCACCCTTAGAACCTTAATTCATAACTTCTAGTTTAACTAGCTAAAAATCGTTTTTTTGTGCTTTTTAGTGCTAATGAAGGGAAATTAGTGAAGTTTATGTTAAGTTAGCATTTTATGGCTTGGTTAACTTATTTAAGTGCTATTAGTGTTGTTTAAACCAGGTTTTTTCTTCCTTTTTCACTAAAATACCTTTTAGTACCAAATTAGTGTTTTTTAAAAACGTTTTTAAACAAGATTATAGGATACGGTGATCTGCTTTAACCGCGATTATTTTCTCGTGTTGCAAACAATTACAGAATAGTGTACAGGGTAACTAGGGTTTTGGGTTGTTGTTTGAGTCCGTTCCACCGGATAAAATACGGCGACTTCCCTTGAAAATTCGGCGACGCCGGCCCCCCTGCTCTGTGGGTGTTGGTGTTTTGCAGGGTGGTGTCTGGGATGGTTTTACAGTGTTTGGTTTTGTTTGATTTTTGGGTTTTCTTCCAGATAAGAATCTGGGACCTGTTGCCCTTAAATTGGAGTTGTGTGTTTAGCGCGACATGTACGCCTCATCATGGTCTGGTTGGTTCTGTGCATCGCAGCGCATCGGGGTAGTTCTTGGATTAGCACACGCTCGTTTTAGTGTATCGAGTTCACGCGTTTATCATGCGACGCTACTTTTTCTTAGTATCACGTTTTATAGGATTTTAGCTTATGCTTATTTCTTGTTTAATTCTAGGTTCGCAAGCGAGTACGACGGACGCCGCGAAGAAGGGGAAGCAAGTCATCGGCTACACTTAGCACGAGACTACGGTGAGTAGATTTAACATCTACGGGGAAATTGCCCGTATGGCGTTATGCGTCAGGGCTTGATAGGTTATAGTAGCTGCATATTTGTATTCATATACCTTGGTTGCATACTGTATTCCCTGCTATATATATATATATATATATATATATATATATATATATATATGGACTTAGAATTAATAACACGCCGCACTGTTACTAACGGTTCATGTCGCACGAGCACTGATCTACATGTTACACACACACCGTTAGTAATTGCCATGACACTCACACTATAGAATTTCCATGAATAATATATTGTAGCTCACCTCATATATGATTTGACATGATTATGTTACTTGTACACATACTCCTTTGCCTATCCATACTCATGCATATACAATTGTACCTACCTAGATAAGTTGATTTTGGTAAAAACTGGGAACCGTATAATACGTTTTGAAAAACTGAATCTATCATAAAGAGCGGTTTCTCCCTTTTACTCATAGTACGACATATCATGCATATATCACATCACATGGATTTACGCATTGGATTTGGATTTCATGTGATTTCTGGATTTGAGGACCGCGGTATTTTTCAAGAAAGCATGCATTGTTTTGAAAACCCGGTTCCTCTTGATATGATATTTTGGTGCGTCCACCACGCGTTTTCTTGGTTCTGAGACGTGTGCTTGAAACCCGATTCGAGGAGTTGGATGATCCCTTTGCGGGTTCGTGGTGGACCCGGTATAGTTCCCTGGGGCGAGAAATGTTTTTCGTGGAGCAGACGATGAGCCTGGCAGGGTGGCTAGTACCTACCGGTGATTGGTTGGACCTGGCGGTTATCCGGAAGATACTGACCAGAGTCGATAGATGGATACGGGATGACTCGTACTGCTGGGGCCGAGGGCCGATTCCGCAGACAGAGTCCGTGGGCCGACCGGATTGACGGAGTCCGATATATGAGGATTTGCATGTCGATACTGGACACGATTATTTCATGATATTTTCGAGTGTCGATGTTGGGCACTCGCGATTCTCAGCGATTTATAGGATTTGAGGGTCGATGAGGGTGACGGCGCCTGAGTCTTATTGGGATTTGGGTGTATTGATGGACACCGGTTATTTTTCCACGTTGACATTCCGTGTAGATGTTATTTTATCCCATGCTCAGTATTCATTATTTTGCATCTCATCCTGTAGTCATATTACCTGATAGAGTACTTATGTATGATTATTGCACATCATGCTCATAGCATATAGATATTATCTGCTGGCATATGTTAGAGTAAAGCAGTACATGCATACTCGTGATTACCTTTATATGTTATCTTCTATTCACGAGTTGGCAACTCACCCCCGTTGTGCCACAGTATTTACAGGTTGCCCCTCAGAGTAGTCGCGGCAGGCTGCTTTCTTGTATCGTTTTGGCTATGGATACCCTTCCAGTTGGTGCGTGAGCTGTTTTGCTGCTAGGTGGGTTGTGGTATCCGGTTATTTTCCATTTATACACACTTTTGTATCTAGTACTCTCCATCTACTTTTCATGTATTCACTTAGAGACCGGTGTGAGGACGATGATGTATATTATTTGTATTCTGGTGTCGAGTTCGTGTGAGCCGACTTTACTTATGCAGTTATTATTATTTGCGATATTTTTCACTTATTGCTCATTTCTTAACTACGGCGTCGTATAGTACTCTTGTGGTTATCGTTTCCGCTGTTTGGCTTGATTGCTCCCGTTTGGGATGCTTTATTATATTGTTTATCATTTTACTCATATCATGTCTTGTACCCGATTTCGGGGTTAGTTTTTACAAAGGAAATGCTGCCAAATTTTTTAAAGATAATAACTTGGACTTTACAGAAAGTTACTATACTACTTAAGGTTTTCCAAATGTTTTAAAACAAATTTTTTCAACACTCGCTACTTTTAATGGTTTTGATTTCTGGGTTTCGGCTTACTTAGTCGCGTTACGCATGTAGACGTTACGTGGTTAAGTGCCGGTCACGGGTCGAAATTCGGGCCGTGACATAAACCCACCCGCATGACCCTTGACAAGGTCAACAAAGTCACACGACTACCCTAACTCAATCGCATCATATGCTTTTGCAGATAAGCATAAATAGCTACCGCACACTACGCCTTGACAAGGTCAACAAACGCAACACGAATACTATGAAGTACTTATCTGAAATGACGGAGGGCTACGACAGGTTTTTAAGAAAACCCTTTGCGTAATGAACTTGATATTGTCGTAGAATCGAGTGATTTTAAATGGAGTGCTTTTGAGGCTTTTACTAGTTTTGCTAAAGAGGATACTCCCGGTGAAGGGATCTCAGCTCTTTCTTTATCGAATAAGGTGCAGGTTATTTCAAAAATACCACTATGCAAAGCAAAAACTATAAAAGCAATCAAAAGACAAACCGAGTGTGCAGCATCTGCTAGTTTCTATAAAGAGGTCACTCCCGGTGAAGGGATCTCGGCTCTTTCCTTTTCGAATAAGGTGCTGGATATTCTACAAGGAATACCGCTATGCAAAGCAAGAACTAGAGCAACCAGTTTTTAAACAAGTTTCTACAACATCATTAGGTTTCTTTTATTTCATTAATCTCATTAATGAAGTTCCATTTTATTATGCTTCACAAGCATTACATTTGAAACGAAATCAGCAATATAACATATATCTCATATATATAATATAAACATTCGTCTCAGGAAGTAATATGATCTTATCACAGAACATTGCAGCAGAAGAACATATATGAAACATTGGATATACTGGGAGGTCCGTGTTTTATTACGAGCCTGTATAAAACACGGATTCCACGGTCGCGATGAATAGCCAATCCCACATCCCTAGACCCCTACGAGAGTGTCAAGTAACCCTTCCAGTTCTAGAGTTAGGAGACCCGGTCTCGACTCCTCGAGATGGTCTCCCACTGGACCCTAGAACCCGGTTACTTGTGCTCCTCGCCTTGGGTCTAACCTAATGCGGAAAAGTAAATAATATACAATGGTGACATCATCATCAGCCCGGAAGTGCCCCAATAAAAGAATATTACATACAATTGAATTTTACATGAGTGAAAAAGAAAATCTCTCATCTCACATAAAAACCCCGGCTATTCAAAACACGACGATCCAATATAACATATCACAGCAACACATAGCATCTCATATCATCAACGTAAGCAAGTATGCGTATCCCGATTGTCGTTGATGTATTGCAACGAAGCCGGCAATACCCCACATATTACGCTTACGGTCACATAAAAGAAAGTGTAAAACTACAACAGTTGGAATCCGCAACCTCCTTAGACATCGCATGCCTAACAATTATAAACCCCACATTTTAGTCTCAATATCGAAAACACTTTTCAATATCTAGTCAGGCAATTCAACAAGATTCCCGACATACTGATCGAATGCTAGTCGAAAACTTTAGTAGACGGCCGCACCCCCGATGCCGTCGACGAAGTGCACTAAGGCGGAACACCGCTGCCGCGAGCACCCAAACGGAAGCTTTTGGCGACGGGGTTCTCCTACAGCCACTTGGTCAGAGCTATGGGGCGTGGCTATCTATTAAGTTTACCCGGCGAGTATCCGCGTACGCTACGTGATTGCAACGTATTTTTGATCGCATCAAAATCCCGTGGCAACCGATCATTAGAGACTAAACTGCTATATTTATAACATTCAAATTAGTTATTTTATAACTACTTGTGGATTCCAAATATTGTATCACATTTCAGATAAATAGATAACGTTAAACTTTCCGATCGAATGATTAAACACCCAAGATTTCCCAAATAGCTCAACACTTGAGCGGAGTTCAAAAAATCCCAGAACATGTCACAGCCCTAATGAACCAGACGTAGAAGGGTCAAACCAACGCCTCACATGCTGCAACGCTAAACTACCACAAACCCTAGGGTTCAGTGGCAGTTTTGACGGTCACATAATCGAGTTAAGGTTACGTTCTTCTAGAGGGTCAACAGATACGCTTGCATGATTTCCCGAAAGTTTCAAACTCGTGAAAAAATCCAACACTTGAAAGTTTTCCGATAGGGGAAAAAGTGAGTTATTGATATCTGTTCGAACATTCTAACACGTTCTAAATTACAAGGAAAAACTAAAACGAAGTTAAACATTCCGATCGAAACAACGAGTTCCCAATATTTTCCAGAAAACTCAACACTTGAGGAGAATTAAAAATTCCCAGAAGCATGAAAAAGTACCCAAGAATAAACCCCTGAAGTATTAGCCCCTAACTACCAAAGATGGCCGCGGAACCGTCGCCAAACGCATGGTTTGGCCGCGGTTTCGTGGTCTCTTGACGGAGTTAGGGCTTCGTACTTCACAATAATTCTTAGAAATCCTTGCATGATTTTCTGAGTATTTTTAATATGAAAAATTTCAACTTTTGAAAAAATTTCCAGAGAAGGGGTTTGTATCGGGGTTTTGGGGTTCGATCGGACTTCAAACTTCGTCCAGATAACGCCTAAACCTCTAGCTTTGCTCTAATACCACTGAAGGGTTACTAGACACTATCATAAGGGTCTATAAGGCATCAACCATGCCAAAATCAAAGCTTCAAGAAGTTTCTTGAAATCTTTATGCAAGCTTAACCCTAATCCAAACCCTAACCACATTTAAAATCCACAAAACATGTTGCATTTGTAATCATAACATATTACAATATTATATATCACATATATAATATTTATTGTAACAAAATAAAATAATACAATTAACATATATCACACATATATATCAATGTAGTATCCAAGTGAGAAAAAGAATCTTTAAGTGAGCTAATATTAGTTAATGTAATAAAATATATCAAATATATAATTATACATTAAATTATTGAATCAACACTTGATCGGATAATCCGGCTATTTCACAAATAACCCACTAATATAATCTGTATCAGTTCATCGAATCAACACTTGATCCGATGGCCCAGCTATATCACATATACCCGGTCGATATCACATATCGCAAGAATCTAATACAGTATCACATACACGTATTGTTTTCGGTCCCGCACATATCACATATGTGATCCTACTCCTTTTTGCCTGAGCCAGAAAACCTCTGTGTAGGACTCTAAAGAATCGTCAATACGCCACCAGTAGGTGATGATCATATCAAACACTCACAAGCTGCAAGCGGTCAGCTAAACGTAATATCCACCCAGGTATTGAGCGATCAAAAGATCAACAAGCAAGCCTGTACATTCTCCTGCGAATCCAATCAGTAACACTCCCGTACAGTCCGGTCTCTTCGTGTGATATGTCGCATATCTCGCCTAGGAGTGGCAAACGTCAGACCCCAGTAGCTTGATAAGTCGTGTCGATATGTGGTCCATAACAGTTCGAGAAACTACTAATAACTCTTACCAGGAAATCTCAGCAACCCTGGCCAGGGATTTCCAGTTATAGCCAATCGAACACAGCGCAACATCAACTCCCTATACCGAGATAGACGAATCCCCTCCTATCGCTCATTGCCTCCATGTGATTCGGGACTGTACCCAAAAGCCACCGTTTTGCACTCCTTCTTGGACGTAATATGATGGAAATCAAAGCACAGTGGGAATCACACAAGACTCTATGACGATCTCGGGTCTACAGACTAACCTATACCAGTGTCACCAGAGAACTGCCATCTTATGTGAGGTATAATACCATCTGGGAGTTCTCGGCGAGTCCGTCCAGTATACCCAGTCACCACTGAGCAACCGTATACCTTCTCTGATGTCAAACACCAATGGATATGGGATCATCCATCGCCCATCATATGGGTCAAGAAGCGCATACGCTAGTCTACTCTGGTATATCGATGCTCTGTCACGATACACCTATGACTAGGAACATTTGAAGGATGTACATAACGACTACACTATCCCTACTAGTATGATCTGCATCATAGTCCTGGTAGTCAAGTACTCATCCTAAGGGCTTTATCAACATGTAACATAGAGACAATCAGAGTACATGTTAAGATAAAGAGTAACCAGATAGCATACTATCATGTCGAGCAAGAAAGTCCTCGCTATATATGTCCAAGCATCCACTACAATATACATCCTTTGTACAGTAATGGCCTCTAGGGCATACATATAACTAACAAATCAGGATCGCGTGGTTGGAACGTCTGTTTTGATGTAGTAGTCAAAGAGTTTGACTTCATCAAAATGGTAGATGAACTAAGTATATACAAAAAGGTAGTAGGGCGTATGGTGGTGATCCTCGAATAGTACGTGGATGACATACTCTTGATACGAAAGGAGTTTCCTATGCTACGCTCGGTCAATCTCCTCTTATAACAAAGATTCTTTATATAGGATCAAGGTGATACCACCTAAATCCTGGGTAATGGATCTATGGGATAGATCTAATTGGATGTTAGAATTCTCACTAGTTGCATTGAGATGGTATCAATCGTTCCTGGGGAGAATCACTGGAAAGGTTCCAGGGTGATATGGACGACTGAATGTCAGTCGCAGGCATTGTCTTTACCCTCAGTGGAGGGACGGTATGTTGGAAGAGTTCCAAGCTAGATACCGTGACATAGTAGACGATTAAAGGATAGATACATCGTTACCAAGGATGCTACCAACGAGGAAGTCTAGATATATATTAATTCATGAGATGAATTTTGTTCCTATCATTGTGTGACAATGGAGTTGTGGCTTATGCCTAGGAACCCCTGTCCTATAAGAGATCCAGACATATTCTTAGGCAGTATCACCTGATCATGGAGATGGTAGATCACCAGGGAGATCGAGGTTAGGATAATAGACACAGAGGATAACAGCGCGGATCCACTCACGAAGGCCTATTTCCCAGTAGAGACTTTTATGGGATGGTTGAGTATGAGATACTTCAACCACAGCTGATTGTTGGGTATGCGATACCATAACAGATGGCCTTAGTGCAAGTGAGAGATTGTTAGTGATATGTATGCCATAGAGGCCATTACTGTACATACGATGTATATTATAGTGGATGCTTCGACATATATAGGGAGGATTTTCTTGCTCGACATGATAGTATGCTATCTGGTTGCTCTTTATCTTAACATCTACTCTGATTGTCTCTATGTTACATGTTAATAAAGCCTTTAGGATGAGTACTTGACGACCAGGACTATGATGCAGATCATACTAGTGGGGACAGTGTAGTCGCTAAGTACATCCTTCAAATGTTCCTAGTCGTGGGAGTCCCAAGACAGGGCATCGATACTCTAGAGTAGACTAGCGTATGCGCTTCTTGACCCATCTGATGGGTGATAGACGATCCCATATCCATTGGTGTTTGACATCATTGAAGGTATACGGGTACTCAGTGGAGATTGGGTACACTGTAAGTCGATGTACAACACCCTACGAGTTGCGGAGAGGTGGAAATATGAAAAACGATCTTGTTCTATGAGCTAACATCGACTAACCGCAAGGATCGTTGCTAAACGATAACTGACAAAGACATAGAAGTTGTTAACCACTATGAGAAGTGATTATACCTAGTGAACCTTGTCCTTCTTCTTTTCGTTCTCCACCTCCTCTTTGGCCTTCTTTACGTAATAGACGATCCGCCCGAGAGCTTCTACACCAAGCTTCATCTCTAAACTTGAGGTAACTAGGTTTCTTTAGATGCTAATCAAAGGCACCTAGGTGATATAGAGTATGGTTATGGATTAATTAGTCTATCTAATCCTTGATCTCAACACATGAGTGGTAGGATTAGGGTTTAAAGAGAGAGAGCTTGAGGAGAGAGAAGGTGAGCAAGAGAATGAGAATGAGATAATGATCTATCTTGAATATATGAAGCATGATGATTTATCAAAAAAAATAAATAAAATGATTAATCATCATGCTTCATTTATTCATATGAGTGATTCATCTACATGAGTCATTAACCATTTAATGATGCATTAATGACATGGATGAATCACACAAATGAGTCACTAATATCATTTAATGCTTATGCCACCTAAACACCCAAGTCACCATCCTTCTAGAAGCTTCTCGTGAAATTACGAGAATGCCCCTCCTATCCGTGAAAACACGGAAAAACTTTAGACTGTATAAATCTAACAACCTGATACTAGAATCTGGCTTAAACCAAACCTGGCTAGTAAAAACTGTCCGGATGTCGTACGTGCGTAAACACACATATGCGTCCGAACCCTTGTCGTAAAACCATACGACCTCTATATCATTTCGCCTTGAGCAGGGAAACTCGCTGTGTTGGACTCTAAAGACTCGACTACTATGCTGGCAGTGGGTTTAACCACAGACGGCAAGTGGCACTAGCTGTACATAACGGTCCCCAGGTAGATGTCGATAAGAAGGCCGATGAGGAAACCCATTCGAACTCCTACTGATCCTGATGTGACAATCTTCGTACAGTCCGGTCTGTTCGTCTAAGACTATCGCATATCGGGCCTAGGGGGTATGCAAGCGTCAGTCCCCTAATAGCGGTATAAGTCGTGTCGGAGCGTAGCCCATTACACTCTGAGAAACAACTGGAACCTACCAGTAAATCTCGCTTGCCCTGGCCAAGGACTTTGCGTAATGGCTCTCTGACAAAGCGCGATATCTACTCCCAATACCAGGAGAGACGAATCTAGTCTAACCGCCACTTCCTCCAAGTGCTCGGGACTGCACCTAACTGCTACCTGTTTGCACGACTCATTTGAGCCGTGGTAGGGTAGCAATCTAAGAACAGTGGGACACACTCGAGGTGAAGTAGCAGTGTCAAGTCTGCGGAATATGTTGTACTCATGTCACGTGGGAACTGTTAACTGACGATGGGTATAATACCAACCAACAGTTTCCCGTAAGTCCTGTCCGGTGTACCCGTAACCCAACGAGTACCTGTATACTATCTCCGGTACGACGTACTGATGGCTGTGGGACAGACCATCTCCCCAACTGGGATGAGAAGCGTACACACTAGTCTACTACGGAGTATCGATACCCTGTCTCGATAATCCTACGACTAGGGACCTAGAAAAGGATGTGCTTGTAGACTACCCAGCCCCCACTAGTGTGACTGCCATCACAACGCTGGTAGTCAAGCAAGATCCTAAGGGCTCTATCAATACGAACATACATATTTAAGATAGATAAAACCAAGTAGCATACTACTATGTTTAGAAAGACTGTTATATAACTGTGAATATCCCAAGCTTCCATTATGTAATATACAAACTAGTATGATACAATAATGGCCCCTAGCGCATATACACTAACAATCTCCCACTTGCACTAGGGCCATGTACTGGCATATCGAAGACCGATGATCTCGAGAAGCCTCTCGAACTGAATCTGAGGTAGGGCCTTTGTGAATGGATCGGCAATATTCTCTTCAGTACCAACTCTCCGGACTTCGATCCCCCGGTGATCTATGATCTCCCTGATCAGGTGATACCGCCTTAAGATGTGTCTGGACATCTTATGGGACCTTGGTTCCTTCGCTAAAGCTATAGCTCCGTTGTTGTCACAATACAGAGGTATTGGATCAACTATGGTAGGAACCACCCGAAGTTCTGTTAGGAACTTCATCATCAAGACCGCTTCTTTTGCGGCATCGCAAGCAGCAATATACTCCGCTTCTATAGTCGAGTTAGCAACGGTGTCCTGCTTGGAACTCTTCCAGCACACCGCCCCTCCATTGAGGGTAAAGACATAACCAGACATGGACTTGGAATCGTCCTTATCACTCTGGAAGCGGGAATCAGCAAAGGCCTCCATCTTGAGGTCTTTTCTGCCGTAAACCAATAACATCTCCTTATTCTTTCTCAGGTTCTTGAGAATATTCTTTACCGCTATCCAGTGATTCTCCCCTGGGTCTGACTGATACCGGCTTACCACGCTGAGTGCGTAAGAAACATCTGGTATGGTGCACAATATCGCATACATTATAGAGCCTACCGCAGAAGCGTAGGGTATAATGGACATGCGATCCATTTCCAAATCAGCCTTGGGAGACATCTTTTTGGATAGGGTGATTCCGTGATAAGCCGGTAGATTACCGCGCTTAGAATCTTCCATACTGAATCTTTTCAGTATAGTGTTGATATACCTGGACTGCGAAAGTCCCAACATCCTCTTGGATCTATTACGATAGATCCGGATCCCCAGAATGTATGAGGCATCACCCAGGTCTTTCATGGAGAACCTGTGTGACAAGAATCCCTTGACAGATTGTAGCATAAAAATGTCATTTCCTATCAATAAAATGTCATCCACGTACAAGACGAGGAACATGACACTTCGTGCTACAACTTTACTATATATACATGGTTCACCTGGATTTTTGATAAAGCCATATACTTTGACTGTTTCATCAAAACAGATGTTCCAACTCCGCGATGCCTGCTTTAGTCCATAAATGGACTTAAGCAACTTGCATACTTTCCCGCTGCTCCCACTCTAATTGAAACCTTCTGGCTGATCCATATAGACGCACTCTTCTAAATTACCATTCAGAAAAGCCGTCTTTACGTCCATCTGCCATATTTTATAATCATGGAAGGCAGCAATAGCAAGAAGGACCCGAATGGATTTGAGCATAGCCACTGGAGAAAAAGTTTCGTCATAGTCCAAACCAGGTCTTTGACGAAAACCCTTTGCAACAAGTCTAGCATTATAGGTTTCCACCTGTCCATCTACACCAATCTTTTTCTTGAAGATCCATTTGCATCCTATGGGTTTTACCCCATCTGGAGAAAAGTCCAAAGTCCATGCTTTGTTGGTGTACATGGACTCCATCTCGGTCCGCATTGCATCTAGCCATCATACCGAGTTGCCGCTCTGGATGGCCTGCTGGATGCTAGTAGGTTCATCATCATCTATGACGCAATCCTCTCTATCCCCATCTATGAGAAAACAGTAGTATCTCTCAGGCGGATGAGACGGCCTACTACTCCTACGGAGGGGTGCGAGAATGTCCTGTTCTTCTTGAACTACTGGTTCTACCAAACTTTCAGTAGTAGTTTGTGGTTCTGGAATTTCTTCCAGTTCTATTTCGCTCCCACTTGTTTCCTTTTCTAAAAACTGATGTTCTATAAAATGGGCATTACGAGAAACAAATACCTTTTGTTCCTCTGCGTAATAGAATAGATACCCCCTGGAGTTCTTTGGATATCCCACAAACTTACATTTTACTGATCGTGCCTCGAGCTTGTCCACATACTGCTTTTTAACAAAAGCTGGACATCCCCATATCTTCAGATACTGAAGATAGGGTTTCTTCCCACTCCACATCTGATATGGCATGGTAGGCACAGTCTTGGTAGGAACTATGTTCAAAAGATATGCCGCTGATTCTAGCGCATAACCCTAGAAAGATCGCGGTAACTCAGCATTACTCATCATGGAACGTACCATATCCAATAGGGTTCGATTCTGTCTCTCCGATACACCGTTATGCTGTGGAGTGTATGGAGGAGTAAGCTGAGAGAGAATTCCTTTCTCTTTTAGGTAACCTAAGAACTCGGCACTTCAGTATTCCCCACCTCGATCAGATCTCAGTGTCTTGATACTTTTGCTGGTTTGGTTTTCTACTTCATTCTTATACTCTTGGAACTTCTCAAAAGCCTCGGATTTATGTTTCATCAGATAAATGAATTCGTACCTTGAGTAATCATCCGTAAAAGTAATGAAATAGGAAAAACCACGTCTTGCATGTGTAGACATTGGACCACATACATCGCTGTGTATGAGTCCTAAGAGCTCGCTCGCTCTTATTCCATGTCCAGTGAATGGAGTCTTTGTCATCTTTCCTATAAGACATGATTGACATGTGGCATAAGTTTGATATTCGAACGAGTCCAAATATCCTTCTTTATGTAACTTAGTTAACCTTGTCTCATTGATGTGACCTAGTCTATAATGCCATAAAAAAGCCTTATTTAAATCTGGAGACTTTCTTTTTAGTGTGTTCTGGACATCCAAAATCTGGAGTTGGTTTAAGACATATATGCCGTTATCCAGTGTACCGGACCCAATCAAACTATGATTAAGGTGGATGTTAACAACATCGCTTACAAACGTGAAATCGTAACCTTTATTTGATAACAAGAAAACTGATATCATATTACATGTTTAACTAGGTACACAAAAACAGTTATGTAAAACCAAAATATGTCCACTCGTCAATCCCAGGTGATAATCACCTACGGACACAGCTCCCACGCTAGCTCCGTTAGCAACCATCAGGGTCATATCACCATCCTTCAGCACTCTACGGTTTCTCAGTGCCTGCAATGAATTGCATATATGAGATCCTGATCCGGTATCCAATACCCAGGAAGTAGAGTTGATTGACAGACAATTCTCAATTACAAAAACTGTAAGTCCACGTTGCGACCCCCGGTTCTTACGGGGAGGCGGAAACGGTATAAAATCAAAAATTTTAACGCAAGAGGCAACATGGACTAAGCTAGGTCGGGATCTTTACCTAAACTAAAACTAGCATACTAAGCTAAAGATATTTAGCTACTCGGATGAAGATGGTTATACCTAAACTTGAACTCCTTCTCTTCAAGCTCCGATGGTGGTTCGATGGCTCCTTCTCGTTGTCTCCGTACGCCGAAGATAGATCCACTTGAAAGCTCCAACCTTTAGCTCCTTCTTCGTTCTTTGAAGAAACTAGTTCACTTGGTTTGCTAAACCTAGTGAACTAGAATGAGTAGAGATGATTGAGAATGGGATTTTATCTATGGTTCTTGATTCTCAACTCATGAGACAAGAGAACCATAGATCAAGAGAGGGAGCAAGAGGTTGAGGGTGAGAGCAAGAGGAGAGCTCAAGAACAAGAGAGAGAATGAGCAAGAAAGAATGAGCAAGAAAGAATGAGCAACTCTTTTGTCTCTCACCCTCTCATAATCCAAAGTAATCATAACTCATCATATTAACAAAAGTCTTATGTGATGGTAGAAGCAACCATAAGCTTATCATGTCATGCACTCATTTTACTTAAATGAACAAGCAAGTAAAAGTCTTTGGCATGAAATGATAGCCATGGTTATCATGATGGTCAACTAGTCAAGCCTAGTCAACCGGTCAACAAAGTCAACAAGTCAACAAAAGTCAACAAGTCAACAAAGTCAACAACCAAGTCACCATAATACTTAATTAATATAATAGTTAATCACATATCATATTCTCATTTGGGTTGAGCAAAAAGTCAAAAAGTCAACGGTCAACTGTCAACAACCCTAATGAGAATCCGCTGTCTGTGCCTCCCTGTCAACTGTGCATACACACCCGCATCCGCGTTCCGAGGAACACGAATGCAAACTGGATAAATCCAATCCCATAAGGTACACTAGGATCTGGCTTAAACCAAAGCCCGCTAGTGTAAACTGTCCGGACACTGTACGTGCACAAGTGCACGGATGTGACCGAACCCTGTCGCAAAACCATGCGACCTGTCGCAATACCATGCGACCTCTACTCTTTTGCCTAAAGGCGAAAAGCTTTCTGTGTGGGACTCTAAAGACTCGACACTACGCTGGCAGTGGGTTTAACCACAGACCGCAAGCGGCACTAGCTGTGCGTAACGGTCCCCAGGTAATGCCGACAAGAAGACCGACGAGGCGAAACCCATCTGAACTCCTACTGAGCCTGAGTGTGACATTCTCCGTACAGTCCGGTCTGTTCGTCTGATACATCGCATGGCGGGCCTAGGGGGCGGTAAACGTCAGTCCCCCAATAGCGGTACAAGTCGTGCCGGAGCGAAGCCCAAAACACCCTGAGATAACACTGGAAACCTACCAGTATATCTCGTTTGCCCTGGCCAGGGACTACTCGTGTAATGGCTCTCCTAGACACAGCGCGATGTCAACCCCCAATACCGGGAGAGACGAATCCTGTCTAACCGTCACTGCCTCCAAGTGCTTCGGGACTGCACCCAACCACCACCTGTTTGCACGACTCCTTTGAGCCGTGGTAGGGTAGTGATCAAAGTACAGTGGGAACACACCCGAGGCGAAGTGACAGTGTCAAGTCAGCGGACTAAGCTGTACTCATGTCACCTGGGAACTGATAACTGACGATAGGTATAATACCAACTGGTCAGTTCCCGACGAGTCCTGTCCAGTGTACCCGTAACCTAACGGGCACCCGCATACTATCTCAAGTACGACGTACTGACGGCTGTGGGACAGACCGTCTCCCACACTGGGATGAGAAGCGCATGCGCTGGTCTACTCCGGAGTATCGATGCCCTGTCTCGATAGTCCTGCGACCAGGGACCTGCATAAGGATGTGCTTCTAGATTACCCAGCCCCACTAGTGTGACGGCCATCACATCGCTGGTAATCAAGCAAAGATCCTAAGGGCTCCACTAATGTGTATAAGCAATATACAAAGATAAACACATGTACACATTGAAGTAGAAATAAACCAAGTAGCATACTACTATTTTGAGCAAGATTGTATATACAAGGTGAATATCCCAAGCTTCCATTAAGTAATATACATACTAGTATGATACAGTAATGGCCTCTAGGGCATGTACACTAACAATCTCCCACTTGCACTAAGGCCATGTACTGGCGTATCGAAGACCTATTATCTCGATCAGCCGCTCGAACTGAGTCTGGGGTAGGGCCTTGGTGAATGGATCTGCAGTGTTGTCTTCCGAAGCGACTCTCCGAACCTCGATCTCCTGGCGATCCACGATCTCCCTGATCAGGTGATACCGCCTCAAGATGTGCCTGGATCTCTGATGGGACCTGGGTTCCTTCGCTAAAGCTATAGCCCCGTTGTTGTCGCAATACAGAGGTATTGGATCAACAATGGACGGAACCACCTGAAGTTCTTTCAAGAACTTCCTTATCCAGACAGCTTCTTTTGCGGCATCAGATGCAGCGATGTATTCCGCTTCCATCGTCGAGTCTGTAACGGTTTCCTGTTTGGAACTCTTCCAACACACCGCCCCTCCATTGAGGGTGAAGACAAAACCCGACATGGACTTGGAATCATCCTTGTCACTCTGGAAGCTGGAGTCAGCAAAGGCCTCGATCTGGAGGTCCTTTCCGCCATACACCAAGAACATCTCCTTAGTCCTTCTCAGGTACTTGAGAATGTTCTTTACCGCTATCCAATGTTTCTCCCCAGGGTTTGACTGATACCGGCTTACCACACTCAGTGCATAAGCTACGTCCGGTCTGGTACACAACATCGCATACATTATAGAGCCTACCGCAGAAGCGTAGGGTATAATAGACATGCGATCCCTCTCTAAATCAGTCTTGGGAGACATCTCTTTAGAGAGGGTGATCCCGTGACAAGCCGGTAGGTTACCGCGCTTGGAATCTTCCATACTGAATCTCTTCAGTATGGTGTCGATGTACCTGGACTGTGAAAGTCCTAATATCCTCTTGGATCTGTCACGGTAGATCCGGATACCCAGAATGTATGAGGCATCACCCAGGTCTTTCATGGAGAACCTGTGTGACAAGAACCCCTTGACAGATTGTAGCGTAGGAATGTCATTTCCTATTAAGAGAATTTCATCCACGTATAAAACGAGGAATACTGCAGTTCTCGCTACAAATCTACTATAGATGCATGGCTCATCTGGATTTTTGATAAAGCCAAATTCTTTGACCGTCTCATCAAAGCAGATGTTCCAACTCCGCGATGCCTGCTTTAGTCCATAGATAGACTTAAGCAACTTGCACACCTTTCCGCTGCTCCCACTCTGAATGAAACCCTCCGGCTGGTCCATATAGACACACTCCTCTAAATTTCCATTTAGAAAAGCTGTCTTTACGTCCATTTGCCAAATCTCATAATCGTGGAAGGCAGCAATGGCAAGAAGGATCCGAATGGATTTCAGCATGGCTACTGGAGAGAAGGTTTCGTCATAGTCCAAGCCAGGTCTTTGACGAAAACCTTTTGCTACCAGCCTAGCTTTATAGGTCTCAACCTGTCCATCTACACCAATCTTCCTTTTGAAGATCCACTTGCATCCTACGGGTTTTACCCCGTCTGGAGCAATGTCCAACGTCCATACCTTGTTGGTGTACATGGACTCCATTTCGGTCCGCATTGCATCCAGCCATTTCACTGAGTCAACGCTCTGAACGGCTTGCTGGAAGCTAGTAGGCTCATCATAATCTATGATGCAATCTTCTCTATCCCCGTCTATGAGAAAACCGTAGTATCTCTCGGGCGGATGAGACTGCCTACTACTTCTGCGGAGCGGCGTAGGAATGTCCTGTTCTTCCGAACCCTCTGGTTCCACTAAACTTTCAGTAATAGTCCGTGGTTCTGGAATCTCTTCCAGTTCTACTGCGCTCCCACTTATTTCCTTTTCTATGAACTGGTGTTCTAGAAAGTGGGCATGTCGAGAAACAAGAACTTTTTGTTCCTCTTCGCAGTAGAAGAAATATCCCTTGGAATTCTTTGGATATCCCACAAACTTGCACAGTACTGAGCGTGCCTCGAGCTTGTCCGCATGCTGCTTTTTGACAAAAGCTGGACTTCCCCATATCTTAATATGATTAAGATGGGGTCTCTTCCCACACCACATCTCAAATGGCGTAGTAGGCACAGTCTTAGTGGGAACTCGGTTCAAAAGGTATGCGGCTGATTCTAGCGCATATCCCCAGAATGATCGCGGCAACTCAGCGTTACTCATCATGGACCGAACCATATCCAATAGGGTTCGGTTCCGTCTCTCCGATACACCGTTATGTTGCGGGGTGTATGGAGGAGTAAGCTGAGAGAGAATTCCGTTCTCTTTTAAGTAATTCAGGAATTCGGCACTTAAGTATTCTCCACCTCGATCCGATCTTAGAATCTTAATACTTTTGCCGGTCTGTTTCTCTACTTCATTCTTATACTCCTGGAATTTTCCAAAAGCCTCAGACTTATGTTTCATTAAGAAGACATAGCCGTACCTTGAGAAGTCATCCGTAAAAGTAATGAAGTAAGAATGTCCGCTTCGGGCATGTGTAGACATTGGACCGCACACGTCACTGTGTATGAGTCCCAAGAGCTCGCTCGCTCTTACTCCATGTCCAGTAAACGGAGTCTTTGTCATCTTTCCTTTGAGACAGGATTGACAAGTGGCATACGACTGATATTCGAACGCATTCAAATACCCTTCTGTATGTAACTTCGTCAACCTTCTCTCATTGATGTGACCCAATCTACAATGCCATAAGAAAGTCTGATTTATTTCTGGAGACTTTCTTTTGTGTGTATTCTGAACATTAAAAATCTGTGGTTGGTTTAACACGTATATACCATTACTCAAAGTACCTGACCCAATCAAAGCTTGATTAAGGTGAATGTTCACAACATTACTTACAAACGCAAATTCATAACCTTCTTTAGAAACTAAAGATACAGAAATGATATTACAAGTTGCGTTGGGTACAAAAAAGCAATTACGCAAAACCAAAACATGTCCATCTGACATTCCCAGGTGATAGTCCCCCACGGCTTTAGCATCCATGCTAGCTCCGTTCGCAACTCTGAGGGTCATGTCACCTGCCTTCAAAACCCTACGGTTTCTCAACGCCTGCAAAGAATTACAGATATGAGATCCTGATCCGGTATCCAATACCCAGGAAGTAGAGTTTATTGAAAGACAGTTTTCAATAACATACACACCTGAAGCTGAAGCTGCAACCTGCTTCAATTCCTGTGTTCTGGCCTTCCAGGCCCTGCAATCATTCTTCCAGTGTCCTTTCTTATGACAATAGAAGCATTCTTCCTTATCCACAAGCTTCCCCGCTATTTTTGTTGCTTTACCTTTTCCCTTCGTATCCACTTTACTTACACCGCCCCTTGGTTTGGCGGGGGCCTTCTTCTTCTTTCCCTTGGCTTTCGCCTTGGACCTAGAAGAAGATGATCCTCCTACAAACAAAGTGGATGTATCCCTACCTTTCTGTAGGGTGCCCTCTGCGCTCCTCAGCATGTTGAGGAGCTCTGATAGTTCAACCTCTTTTTCTTGTAGGTTGAAGTTCAGTATAAACTGGGCGTAAGTGGAAGGAAGGGACTGGAGAACTATATCCGTATATAGCTCACTCTCCAATGTGATCCCTAGGTCAGCGAGCTCCTCAATGAAGCCGATCATCTTTAGCACGTGCTCGGCTACTGATGATCCGACGGCCATTCTTGTCGAAAATAACTTTTTCGACGCTTCGTATCTTGCGATACGAGATTGCTCTCCATACAGTTCTTTTGTATGGAGCAATATGGATTCCATGTCCATATTCTCATGCCTCCTCTGATGTTCGTTGTCCATCGAGGCAAGCAGGAGGCACTTGGCCTTTGCGCTATCAATCTCCCAAGTCTTGCGGATTTCCTTATCCGCGACACTGGAAGTTGGACCAGGGACAGGGGGAGCTTTGGTGGTAAGAAGATACCCCAGCTTGTCATAAGTGATTGCTATCTTGACATTCCTGAGCCAATCTTTGTAGTTTGGCCCTGTCAGTTTGTTTTTATCTAGGAGTAACTTAAGTCCAGTCATGTTGATTGGTCGCTGCAATTTGGAGAGAAGAGGAAAACACTCAGCATGATGCTCTTGCAAGTTTAGAGTGGTTTTTAGTTTGTCTAAACAGGATGGCTCCCACTGTTTCTCGAATCCCTCCTCAAACCATAAAGGAAGAATTAGTCAGGATCAATCCCACCGTACAATACTTGCTTAACCGTTCGGCCAGGCTGGTGTCGGTACTTCGAGGGAGGTTTTCCAACGCTTTCGCGAAGTTCCTTAATTAAAGAACCTCTTTTCCCTGGGGGCATAGCCCCGCTAACACCTTTCTAGGCACCTACTAGGTTTATAGCATTGATCGTTAAGTGAGAAATTTCCCGAGGAGTAGCATATACTCACAGTAGGATCGGGATCCAAATATCATTGCGTGACGAAACTGAAGGAATCCTACCAGAATCATCACACTCCAAATGGTATGCAAATCTAGCAAGTTTCAGTACTTATGAAACTCCAGATGTGGATTTTTGCCCCATGCTCTTATGACCTTGACTTTGGCCAAAATATCATAAGTCACATGTCAAGTTCTACCCGTCATTATCCAGGTTAATTTGGATCCATCCGTACCTACCCTTGACTTTGGCCAAAATGGCAGTACGACTGTCCCAAACCAACGCATCTATCTATGCTACACATGAACACCCAATAGCTACCAATCACTGTGCCTTGACTTTGGCCAACATACACAGCTTGAATACTATTGACTATTCATGCGAAACGACGGAGGGCTACGAATGGTTTTGGCAAAACCGTGAACGTAGTGAACTTGATTTAGTCGATGGAACGAGATAGCTTTTAAATGGAGTGGCTCAAACTCCGTATTTTAAAAGTTTGTTTTGAAAAGAACCGAGTGGTTTTTCGAAAGTGTTCCAACGACTTTAACTTGGTTTATTATCTTGCATTAGTTCTTTTAATGCGTGATATTCTTGCATTAGTTCTTTTAATGCGTCCCATCATTTAATCCTACCATTGCAGAAAACAACCAAAATATGACGTACGCTTATGCCATTCGCATTCGCCACTGGGCCCCGTCATTACCCGTTAGGTTACTTAACTAACGACAGAGCGGGGGCTGGGCTAGCGCGTCTGTAAAACATAAGCAACGCCTAAATAGAAAGCAATGATAGACATTTCAGATCACAGATAAATACATTGGATATACTAGGAATCTGTAATTTGTACGAGCCTGTAACAAAAACAGATTACACGGTCACGGTGAATAGCCAATACCCCACCCAAGACCCCTACGGGTGCGGCAAACTACCCGCCAAGTACCCGAAGCGTAGCAACCTCCCTCATCACCATGAGTAGGCCACTCGACACTTCGGCATACCCGGTAGTTTGTGCACCCCTCCATGGGTCTATCCTAGGAGCAAAAACAGTAAAAAGAAATTATACAATGACGGCTACAACCCCGACCCGGTTGTGCGGCCATACAAATAATTATTACATCAATTTACAAATTTACATGAATTGCAAGAAAAGAAAACTCTCGTCTCACAACCCCCGGCTATTCACCCGCGACAATCCAACATATTTATATACACATTCCAGCACATTACAGATCATGTATAACCCCGACTAATCGACTTATAGCGATTAGCCGACGTTCAATACATGCAAACATCACAGATATAACCATCATAGTCAAAGTGCAGTGAAGTTCGGAAAAAATACGGAATTATAGGACCCCAAAAGGAAATTTCTTTTCTGGAAAATCTGGGCACATATAATATATCTCAAAAATCCCAAAACCAACACAGACACACACTGCACGAAAAACGATGCACTGAAGACGACAAACCGCGGCGCTTCCGCGGCACATGCCTACCTCGTGCGGCGGAAGCGCGGCGGTTTGAACGAATTAGTGGGCCGTTTTTCATGGGTGTTCTAACAAAACCCTGAGCCGAATTTAGGAGTATAAAGTTTTTCATTTTGACCAGAAAAAATTTCAACAGAAACTCAGTTTTTGTAAAAGTTTGGTTTTTGGATTTTTCCGGTTCCGAACTTCGTTACACTTCACTACCAAGCTAGTTTAAGTTTAGTTAGGCTCTGATACCACTGTAAGTCCACGTTGCGACCCCCGGTTCTTACGGGGAGGCGGAAACGGTATAAAATCAAAAATTTTAACGCAAGAGGCAACATGGACTAAGCTAGGTCGGGATCTTTACCTAAACTAAAACTAGCATACTAAGCTAAAGATATTTAGCTACTCGGATGAAGATGGTTATACCTAAACTTGAACTCCTTCTCTTCAAGCTCCGATGGTGGTTCGATGGCTCCTTCTCGTTGTCTCCGTACGCCGAAGATAGATCCACTTGAAAGCTCCAACCTTTAGCTCCTTCTTCGTTCTTTGAAGAAACTAGTTCACTTGGTTTGCTAAACCTAGTGAACTAGAATGAGTAGAGATGATTTAGAATGGGATTTTATCTATGGTTCTTGATTCTCAACTCATGAGACAAGAGAACCATAGATCAAGAGAGGGAGCAAGAGGTTGAGGGTGAGAGCAAGAGGAGAGCTCAAGAACAAGAGAGAGAATGAGCAAGAAAGAATGAGCAAGAAAGAATGAGCAACTCTTTTGTCTCTCACCCTCTCATAATCCAAAGTAATCATAACTCATCATATTAACAAAAGTCTTATGTGATGGTAGAAGCAACCATAAGCTTATCATGTCATGCACTCATTTTACTTAAATGAACAAGCAAGTAAAAGTCTTTGGCATGAAATGATAGCCATGGTTATCATGATGGTCAACTAGTCAAGCCTAGTCAACCGGTCAACAAAGTCAACAAGTCAACAAAAGTCAACAAGTCAACAAAGTCAACAACCAAGTCACCATAATACTTAATTAATATAATAGTTAATCACATATCATATTCTCATTTGGGTTGAGCAAAAAGTCAAAAAGTCAACGGTCAACTGTCAACAACCCTAATGAGAATCCGCTGTCTGTGCCTCCCTGTCAACTGTGCATACACACCCGCATCCGCGTTCCGAGGAACACGAATGCAAACTGGATAAATCCAATCCCATAAGGTACACTAGGATCTGGCTTAAACCAAAGCCCGCTAGTGTAAACTGTCCGGACACTGTACGTGCACAAGTGCACGGATGTGACCGAACCCTGTCGCAAAACCATGCGACCTGTCGCAATACCATGCGACCTCTACTCTTTTGCCTAAAGGCGAAAAGCTTTCTGTGTGGGACTCTAAAGACTCGACACTACGCTGGCAGTGGGTTTAACCACAGACCGCAAGCGGCACTAGCTGTGCGTAACGGTCCCCAGGTAATGCCGACAAGAAGACCGACGAGGCGAAACCCATCTGAACTCCTACTGAGCCTGAGTGTGACATTCTCCGTACAGTCCGGTCTGTTCGTCTGATACATCGCATGGCGGGCCTAGGGGGCGGTAAACGTCAGTCCCCCAATAGCGGTACAAGTCGTGCCGGAGCGAAGCCCAAAACACCCTGAGATAACACTGGAAACCTACCAGTATATCTCGTTTGCCCTGGCCAGGGACTACTCGTGTAATGGCTCTCCTAGACACAGCGCGATGTCAACCCCCAATACCGGGAGAGACGAATCCTGTCTAACCGTCACTGCCTCCAAGTGCTTCGGGACTGCACCCAACCACCACCTGTTTGCACGACTCCTTTGAGCCGTGGTAGGGTAGTGATCAAAGTACAGTGGGAACACACCCGAGGCGAAGTGACAGTGTCAAGTCAGCGGACTAAGCTGTACTCATGTCACCTGGGAACTGATAACTGACGATAGGTATAATACCAACTGGTCAGTTCCCGACGAGTCCTGTCCAGTGTACCCGTAACCTAACGGGCACCCGCATACTATCTCAAGTACGACGTACTGACGGCTGTGGGACAGACCGTCTCCCACACTGGGATGAGAAGCGCATGCGCTGGTCTACTCCGGAGTATCGATGCCCTGTCTCGATAGTCCTGCGACCAGGGACCTGCATAAGGATGTGCTTCTAGATTACCCAGCCCCACTAGTGTGACGGCCATCACATCGCTGGTAATCAAGCAAAGATCCTAAGGGCTCCACTAATGTGTATAAGCAATATACAAAGATAAACACATGTACACATTGAAGTAGAAATAAACCAAGTAGCATACTACTATTTTGAGCAAGATTGTATATACAAGGTGAATATCCCAAGCTTCCATTAAGTAATATACATACTAGTATGATACAGTAATGGCCTCTAGGGCATGTACACTAACAAAAACAACTAAAGTCGAAGCCACAGCTTGCTTCGGTCCCTGGTTCTTGGCGTTCCACGCCTTGCAATCTTTCTTCCAGTGCCCTTTCCTATGACAATGGAAGCACTCATCCTGGGCCACTACTGGTACCGCAAACTTTTTCTTTCCCTTCGCCCCCACCTTACTAACACCTCCTCTAGGTTTGGTGGCGGCCTTCTTCTTCCTTCCTTTGGCCCTAGCCTTGGACCCGGAAGAAGAAGCTCCGCTAACAAACATAGCGGGTGTTTCCCTTGCCTTATGCGAGGTTCCCTCTGCACTCCTCAACATGTTAAGGAGTTTTGGAAGTTCAACTTCTTTTCTTTGAATGTCGAAATTCAGAATAAACTGGGCATAGGTGGAAGGAAGGGACTGGAGAATCAGGTATGTATAGAACTCGTTATCCAAAGTCGTCCTAAGGTCTGCGAGCTATTCAATATAGCCAATCATTTTTAGGACATGTTCTCCTACCGATGATCCGACGGCCAACCTTGCTCGAAACAAGTTCTTTGAGGTCTCGTATCTTGCTATACGAGATTGCTCTCTATAAAGTTCTTTTGTATGGAGAAATATGGCATCAAGATCCATATCCTCGTGCCTCCTCTGATGTTCATTGTTCATCGAGGCAAGAACGATGCACTTGGTCTTCGCGCAATCATACTCCCAGGTTTTGCGTATTTCCTTATCCGCATTACTGGATTTGTGACCTGGGACAGCAGGTGCCTTAGCGGTGAGGACATACCCCCAACTTGTCATAGGTCAAAGCCATTTTGACATTCCGCAGCCAATCTTTATAGTTTGGCCCTGTCAGTATATTTTTGTCTAAAAGTAACTTAAGTCTAGTCATTTTCAGGGTCGCTGCAAGTAGGAGAGAGAGAAGAAACACTTTAGTATGATGCTCTTGCATGTTTAGAGTGGTTTTTAATTTATCTAAACTGGATGGCTCCCACTGTTTCTCAAATCCTTCCTCAAACCATAAAAGAAGAATTAGCCAGCACTATTCTCACTGTACAATACTTGCTTAACCGTTCAGCCAGGTCGGTGTCAGTACTTCGAGGGAGGTTTTCAACGCTTTCGTGGAGTTCCTTAATTAAATAACCTCTTTTCTCTGGGGGCGTAGTCCCGCTGACACCTTTCTTGACACCTACTTGGTTTACAGCATTGATCGTTATGTGACGAATCTCCTGATGAGTAGCCTATACTCACAGTAGGATCGGGATCCAAATATCATCGTATGATAATGTTGAAGGAATCCATCCAACATTCATCAAACTCCAAATGGTATGCATCTCTTTGCAAATTTAAGTTTCTTTAGAAATTCCCGATATAAATTTTTGCCCCATGATCTTATGAGCTTGGCGTTGGTCAAAATGTCATAAGTCACATGTCAAGTTCTACACGTCATTATCTTATTAATTTGAACCCATCCGTACATATTCTTGATGTTCGGCCAAAATGATAATACGACTGTCCCAAACTAACTCATCTATCTATGCAACAAATGAATACCAAGCAGCTACCAAACACTATGCCTTGGCGTTAGGTCAAAATACATAGCTTGAATACTACTAAAAACCCAAATGAAATGACGGAGGGCTACGAATGGTTTTTGCGAAACCATGAACGTAGTGAACTTGATATGACCGAAGGAACCTGATAGCTTTTAAAAGAAGTGGTTAAACCTCCGCAATTAAAAATATCTTCAGTTTTAAAAAATAACCGGGTGGTTTCTTTTAAACTGTTCCAACGATTCAACTTTGGTTTATTTTCTTTGCATTAATAATAATGCGTCCCATCATTAACCTATCATTGCAGAAAACAACGAAAATACAACGTCCTCTTATGCCATCCGCATTCGCCACTAGGTCCCGTCATTACCCGTTAGGTTATTTAACTAACGACAGAGCGGGGGCTGGGATAGCGCGGGTGTAAAACATAAGTGACATCTAAATAACTATCATATATAGATATTGTACATTCGTCAGACGCAATAATAGGCATTCCAGATCACAGATGAACATTATTGGATATGCAAGCAATCCGTGTTTCTTTTTGAGCCTGCAACGAAAGACGGATTACACAGTTGTGATGAAAAGCCTGTTAGAGATAGTGTCCTCAGAGTCAATTATTGGATGGCAGGTACGTGATTGCAATGATTGCGGAGGACCTATACCAGTAGGACAGTCTTACTCGAGATGATAGTATGCTATCTGGTTTGCCTTTATCAGTCGTGTACAGGTTCAGGTGACTGATCACTGTTACACTTTGATAGAGCCCTTAGGATCTTGCTTTACCACCAACAATATGATGGCGATCATATACGTGAGAGTTGGGTGGTTTATACGCATATCCTTAATTGTGGTCCCTAGTCGTGTGAGTTTCGAGACAAGGCATCGATACTCCGGAGTAGACTAGTGTATACAGTCGAGACCCCGACTAGGGGCGATGGCCGGTCTCACAAGCCACTGGTGTCAGTTGGATCACCTAACATGTATACAGGTGCTCATTGGGTTATGAGTACACCGGCCAGAACTCGCCGGGAACCTGCTAGTTGGTACTATACCTATCGTCAGATAGTAGTTCCCTGGTGACATGTGTACAGGTTAGTTCATCGACCTGAGGTCGTCATTTGTCTCGTGTGAGTTTCCACTGTGCTTTGATTTCTACCCTACCACGGCTCAAAGGAGTCGTGCAAACAGGTAGTTTTTGGGTACAGTCCCGAGCCACATGGAGGCACGTGAGCGGATCGGCATGGAATTCGTCTCTCCCGGTATTGGGGCTGAGGTCGTGCTGTGTCTAGGAGAGCCATTACACAAAGCCCACGGCCATGGCAAGAGATTTTCTGGTAGGTACTCTAGTAGTATCTCAGGGTGTTATTGGGCTACACTCCGACACGACTTATACTGCTATTGGGGGTCTGACGTTACTAGCCCCGTAGGAAGATATGCGATACTCATAGACGAATGGACCGGACTGTATATACATTGTCACTGTTAGGCTCAGTAGGGTTTCCGGATGAGTTCGCTCAACGGCCTCCGTTGAGGTCAGTCCATGGGTAGCCGTTACGCATAGCTAGTGCCGCTGACGGTTTGTGGTTAAACCCACTGCCAGGGTACTGACGAGTCATTAGAGTCCCCCACAGACAGTTTCCCATGTTCGGGCGAAACGTTGTAGAGGCCGTATGGTTTTATGGCATTGTTCGGAAAATGCACGTGCGTTTACGTACGTGTCATATTTCGGGCAGATGATACTGGTCGGCTTTGGTCTAAGCCGGATCCGAGTATTATATTGAGTAGATATAATATCTTTGTCTTAGTTGCATTTGTATTCGGTCGTAATACAAATGCGGGTATATTTATACAGTTACGGGGTTATCCTGAAATTCGTTTCGGGATCACTTTTGGATGTTGCCAGTTTCCAGTTTTTCTATCAGCCGTCTTTTAACATTCGGTTAAAGACGAATTTATCTTTTCTTCGATGAGGGTGAGTCATGCTTCTAGAAGGTTCTAGAAGAGGTGATTAGGCTTGTGACTCACTTGTTCATTTATGGTGCATTTATTGTGTTCATACTTTGTGTTCACACTTTGTGTTCACACTAGATATTTATCCTTGTTGTCACCTCCCCCTCTCCTACACTCACCCCCCAACTCCTATAAGATGGCCGGCCCCTCCCCTCTCTCATTTACACTTGATAGAAATGGTTGTTGGAAAAAAGACTATGGTTTTGGATGTATGGAAATTAACATATTCATGTTGGAGATAGTGCGCTCAGAGTCAATTATTGGATCGCTGGTACATGATTGCAATGATTGCAGATGACCTATACTGGTAGGACAGTCTTACTCGAGATGATAGTATGCTATCTGGTTTGCCTTTATCAGTCGTGTACATGTTCAGGTGACTGATTACATGTTACACTTTGATAGAGCCCTTAGGATCTTGCTTTACCACCAACTGTATGATGGCGATCATATACGTGAGAGTTGGGTGGTTTATACGCATATACTTAATTGTGGTCCCTGGCCGTGGGAGTTTCGAGACAGGGCATCGATACTCCGGAGTAGACTAGTGTATATAGTCGAGACGCCGACGAGGGGCGGTGGCCGGTCTCACAAGCCACTGGTGTCAGTTGGATCACCTAAGATGTATACAGGTGCTCATTGCGTTATGAGTACACCGGACAGGACTCGCCGGGAATCTGCTAGTTGGTATTATACATATCGTCAGATAGCAGTTCCCTGGTGACATGTGTACAGGTTAGTTCATCGACCTGAGGTCGTCATTTGTCTCGTGTGAGTTCCCACTGTGCTTTGATTTCTACCCTACCACGGCTCAAAGGAGTCGTGCAAACAGGTAGTTTTTGGGTACAGTCCCGAGCCACATGGAGGCACGTGAGCGGATCGGCAGGGGATTCGTCTCTCCCGGTATTGGGGGCGAGATCGTGATGTGTCTAGGAGAGCCATTACACAAAGCCCACGGCCGTGGCAGGAGATTTACTGGTAAGTACACCAGTAGTATCTCAGGGTGTTATTGGGCTACACTCCGACACGACTTATACTGCTATTGGGGGTCTGACGTTACTAGCCCCCTAGGCAGATATGCGATACTCATAGACGAACAGACCGGACTATATATACATTGTCACTGTTAGGCTCAGTAGGGTTTCCGGATGAGTTCGCTCATCGGCCACCCTTGAGGTCAGTCCGTGGGCAGCCGTTACGCATAGCTAGTGCCGCTGACGGTTTGTGGTTAAAACCACTGCCAGGGTACTGACGAGCCATTAGAGTCCCCCACAAACAGTTTCCCAAGTTCGGGCGAAACGTTGTAGAGGCCGTATGGTTTTATGGCAAGGTTCGGAAAATGCACGTGCGTTTACGCACGTGTTATTTTTCGGGCAGATGATACTGGTCGGCTTTGGTTTAAGCCGGATCCGAGTATTATATTGAGTAGATATAATATCTTTGTCTCAGTTGCATTTGTATTCGGTCGTAATACAAATGCGGGTATATTTATACAGTTACGGGGTTATCCTGAAATTCGTTTCAGGATCACTTTTGGAAGTTGCCAGTTTCCAGTTTTCTATCAGCCGACTTTTAACATTCGGTTAAAGACGGATTTATCTTTTCTTGGATAAGGTTGAGTCATGATTTTAGAAGGTTCTAGAGAGGGTGACTTGGCTTGGTGAGTCATTAGTGCATTAATGGAGTCATTAATGACTTGATGAGGTGTATAATGACTCATGCTTTAAGCTTTATTGTTTCTTGTTTTCTTAAGGATATTTTCTCTTGATCTTTTGCTTATGGTTACCCTCACATTGCTCCTACACTCACCCCCTCTCCATATATATGGCCGGCCCCTCCTCTCTCTCACTCTCACTTGATTTTTTATCTGGTAAAAAGATTATGATAGATTTTGGGGTGTATGGAATTTCACAGCTCATTTCATTCCATCACCCGATTCGAGTGGCAACTTCATTGACCGTTCGTCCATAGCTTTGGACGGAACGAGACAAAGTATTCTACTCATTCTCTACATCATTCTTGGTCATCTCTTTTAGCAAACTTGACGACCGAGTTGCCTCCAGTCAGAGGCGGGAGCCCGTTTAAAGAATCGTCGACGTGGTGCCACCTGGACGAGCAGATCGTAGATCGAAGAGATCGGAGCAGCCGCAACGGAGCGTGGGATGATGGTTAAAGAATGAAGGACTCGGATCGTTCGGTATAACCTTTCTACACTCTTTACAGTTTGTTAGTTTAGCAATAATGGCAGATCCGATTTAAAGTATACGATAGCGCCAGTTAAAAGGTTTTGTTCCGCATTTGGCGTCTGTAGACGGCCTGGGCTCTACCGTAGACTTACAGTGGTATCAGATCCTCACCATTTTGCTATACTAACTTGTGCTAACGCGTTTAAAATATCGATCGAACCGGATATCGAAAAACACAATTTTCATGCATCACAGTTTCTGTCGATTTTAAATGATGTCCTAAAATTATTCTACATATCTCAGAAAACTATGCAGGGTTTTATAAGAACACCGTACAAATTTGGGCACATGAATCGACAATACTGCCGCGGAATCGCGGCCAAACCCATGGTTTGGCCGCGCATCCACGGTCGTTCTGAGTGATCATGCCCCCAAACTTGCACAGTGTATTCTTCTATGGAAATTGGGGTTTTTGGTACAAATCTTTTAGGCCCAGATTTTGTTACTGTTCAACAGATGTTCGTAGGGCCCACTTCGTGATATTTAGTCGATCGAAATTTAAACATGTTAGTTTACAGTGCTTACATTATATCTCCGACCGGGAATGTCATTTGATCGGTAAACCGCGTCTGATTGCTATAGTTCTTTTATACGGGTTTGCGAACGTGACATTCGCGTTGATGTTCTGTGTTGTGCTGTGATGTTGCGTATTTGTCGTGGTGGATAGCAGTGTGCAATGGTAGTGCAGTTTGAGTTTATTTGTACATTTGATATTGCGGGGCGAGCGTCCAACATGTGGACTGCCGTCACTCCCTGTTGTATAATATTCTTTTGGGGCATGACCAGGTTGCGGTCGATGTACCTGTTGTACTATTTTTCATTACTGTACTAGGTTTTGCCCCGCGACGGAGTGTACGGATAGCAGGGTTCTGGAGGGGCAACGGGTCCGCATCTCATGGCTTTGAGAGGAAGTGGGGCCCCACTATAGAATTGGCAGACTATTCGCCGCACTCGTAGGGGGTACAGGTTGACCATGGAGGGGTGCCCAAGATTACCGGATTCCGTGAAGTGCTGGGTGGTCCATTCACTTTGCTATAGGGGGCTGCCTGTAAGTCCACGTTGCGACCCCCGGTTCTTACGGGGAGGCGGAAACGGTATAAAAATCAAATTTTTGGCGCATGGGGCAACATGGACTAACAAAGTTGGGATCTTTTCCTAAACTAAAACTAGCAAACAAGCTAAAGAGAGTTAGCTGCTCGGAAAGATGGTTATACCTAACTTGAACTCCTTCTTCTTCAAACTTTTGTAGAGGTTGATGGGGCTTTCCTCGTTGCCTTCTTCCGTCAAAGATGGATCCACCTGAGGGTTCAACCTTCGGGCTCTTTCTCGAACTTTGCGAGAACTAGAATCTCCGGCTTGCTAAACCTTTGATCCTAGAGTGAGTAGAGAGTGTCTAAGGGGTGTTTTTATCTCAAGGAGAGGGATTCTCAACTCATGAGAAGGATTCTCCTTGAACTAGAGGAGGAAGAAGAACAAGTGAGGAGAGAGAATGGTTATGATAGAAATGAGCTCTTTTTCCTTTTGCAACCATAACAAAAGCAAAAAGAATTATCAAATTAATAATAATAATGAAAATGAAATAGTTGATGGAAGGTTTTGGAATGACCGTTATCATTACAATCTTTAAATGGTTTTGCAAGAATCAAAAAGCATCTTTCTTTTGTAATGATGATGGCCAAACCTTCAACCACGGTCAACAAGTCAACCATGGTCAACTAGTCAACAAAATCCAACCATGACACAATTTCATTTAATTAATATTATTAATTGATATAACATAATTCCATAAGGGTTTGGAAAAAGACGACTGTCAACTGTGCATACGCACCCGTTCTGAAACCCTAATGAAAATCCTCTTCCTTCGCCTCAATCAACTGTGCATACACACCCGCATTCTTGTTCCGAGGAACATGAATACCAAGAGATAAAATCAACCCCAAAATGCATACCAGTATCTGGTTCAAACCAGAGCCTACTAGTAATATCCGTCCGGACTCCAAACGTGCACAAGTGCGCGGATGAGAACGAACCCTGTCGCAAAACCATGCAACCTCTACTCTGTTTTGCCCAGAGGCGAATACCCTCTGTGTGGGACTCTAAAGACTCGACACTACGCTGGCAGTGGGTTTAACCACAGATCGCAAGCGGCACTAGCTGTGCGTAACGGTCCCCAGGTAGATGCCGACAAGAAGGCCGACGAGTTGAACCCCATCTGAACTCCTACTGAGTCTGAATGTGACAGTCTCCGTACAGTCCGGTCTGTTCGTCTGATACATCGCATGTCGGGCCTAGGGGGCGGTAAAACGTCAGTCCCCTAATAGAGGTACAAGTCGTGTCGGAGTGAAGCCCAAAACACCCTGAGATAAAACTGGAAGCCTACCAGTATATCTCGCTTGCCCTGGCCAGGGACTACTCGTGTAATGGCTCTCCTAGACATAGCGCGATGTCAACCACCAATACCGGGAGAGACGAATCCTGTCTAACCGTCACTGCCTCCAAGTGCTTCGGGACTGTACCCAACTATTACATGTTTGCACGACTCCTTTGAGCCGTGGTAGGGTAGTGATCAAAGTGCAGTGGGAACACACTCGAGGCGAAGTGCCAGTGTCAAGTCAGCGGACTAAGCTGTACTCATGTCACCTGGGAACTGATAACTGACGATAGGTATAATACCAACCTGTCAGTTCCCGACGAGTCCTGTCTAGTGTACTCGTAACCCAACGAGCACCCGTATACTATCTCTAGTACGACGTTCTGATGGCTGTAGGATAGACAACTCCCACACTGGGATGAGAAGCGCATACGATAGTCTACTCCGGAGTATCGATGCCCTATCTCGATAGTCCTGCGACTAGGGACCTGTATAAGGATGTGCTTATAGATTACCCAGCCCCCACTAGTGTGACTGCCATCACAACGCTGGTAATCAAGCAAAGATCCTAAGGGCTCCACTAATGCGTATAGGTGATATACTAAAATAAAATCATGTACACATTGAAGTAGAAACAAACCAAGTAGCATACTACTATATTGAGCAAGATTCTTTATACAAGGTGAATATCCCAAGCTTCCGTTATGTAATATACAAACTAGTATGATACAGTAATGGACTCTACGGCATATACACTAACAATCTCCCACTTGCACTAAGGCCATGTACTGGCGTATCGAAGACCTATTATCTCGATCAGCCGCTCGAACTGAGTCTTGGGCATTGCCTTGGTGAATGGATCTGCATTGTTTTCTTCTGAAGCAACCCTCCGAACCTCGATCTCCTTGCGATCCACGATCTCCCTGATCAGGTGATACCGCCTCAAGATGTGCCTGGATCTCTGATGGGACCTGGGTTCCTTCGCTAAAGCTACAGCCCCGTTGTTGTCGCAATACAGAGGTATTGGGTCAACAATGGACGGAACCACCTGAAGTTCTTTCAAGAACTTCCTCATCCAGACAGCTTCTTTTGCGGCATCAGATGCAGCGATGTATTCCGCTTCCATAGTCGAGTCTGCAACGGTTTCCTGTTTGGAACTCTTCCAACACACCGCCCCTCCATTGAGGGTAAAGATGAAACCCGACATGGACTTGGAATCATCCTTGTCACTCTGGAAGCTGGAGTCAGCAAAGGCCTCGATCTGGAGGTCTTTTCCGCCATACACCAAGAACATCTCATTAGTCCTTCTCAGGTACTTGAGAATGTTCTTTACCGTTATCCAGTGTTTCTCCCCAGGGTTTGACTGATACCGGCTTACCACACTCAGTGCATAAGCTACATCCGGTCTGGTACACAACATCGCATACATTATAGAGCCTACCGCAAAAGCGTAGGGTATAATAGACATGCGATCCCTCTCCAAATCAGTCTTGGGGGACATCTCTTTAGAGAGGGTGATCCCGTGACAAGCCGGTAGGTTACCTCGCTTGGAATCTTCCATACTGAATCTTTTCAGTATGGTGTCGATGTACCTGGACTGAGAAAGTCCTAATATCCTCTTGGATCTATCACGATGGATCCGGATCCCCAGGATGTATGAGGCATCACCCAGGTCTTTCATGGAGAACCTGTGCGACAAGAACCCCTTGACAGATTGTAGCATAGGAATGTCATTTCCTATTTAGAGAATGTCATCCACGTATAAAACGAGGAATACTACAGTTCTCGCTACAAATCTACTATAGATGCATGGTTCATCTGGATTTTTGATAAAGCCAAATTCCTTGACCGTCTCATCAAAACAGATGTTCCAACTCCGCGATGCCTGCTTTAGTCCATAGATGGACTTAAGCAACTTGCACACCTTTCCGCTACTCCCACTCTGAATGAAACCCTCTGGCTGGTCCATATAGACACACTCCTCTAAATTTCCATTTAGAAAAGCGGTTTTTACGTCCATCTGCCAAATCTCATAATCGTGAAAGGCAGCAATGGCAAGAAGGATCCGAATGGATTTTAGCATAGCCACTGGAGAAAAGGTTTCGTCATAGTCCAAGCCAGGTCTTTGACGGAAACCCTTTGCTACAAGTCTAGCTTTATAGGTCTCAACCTGTCCATCTACACCAATCTTCCTTTTGAAGATCCACTTGCATCCTACGGGTTTTACCCCGTCTGGAGCAATGTCCAACGTCCATACTTTGTTGGTGTACATGGACTCCATTTCGGTCCGCATTGCATCCAGCCATTTTACCGAGTCAATGCTCTGAACGGCCTGCTGGAAGCTAGTAGGCTCATCATAATCTATGATGCAATCCTCTCTATCCCCGTCTATGAGAAAACCGTAGTATCTCTCGGGCGGATGAGACTGCCTACTACTCCTGCGGAGCGGCGTAGGAATGTCCTGTTCATTTGAACCCTCTGGTTCCACTAAGCTTTCAGTAATAGTCTGTGGTTCTGGAATTTCTTCCAGTTCTACTGTGCTCCCACTTATCTGGGTTTCCAAAAACTCAGTTTCCAAGAAGTAGGCATGACGAGAAACAAGAACTTTTTGTTCCTCTTCGCAGTAGAAGAAATATCCCTTGGAGTTCTTTGGATATCCCACGAACTTGCACTGTACTGAGCGTGCCTCGAGCTTGTCCGCATGCTGCTTTTTAACAAAAGCTGGACATCCCCATGTCTTAATGTGCTTAAGATAGGGTCTCTTCCCACTCTACATCTCATATGGTGTAGTAGGCACAGTCTTAGTAGGAACTCGGTTCAAAAGGTACGCAGCTGATTCTAGCGCATACCCCCAGAATGATCGCGGTAACTCAGCGTTACTCATCATGGACCGTACCATATCCAATAGGGTTCGGTTCCGTCTCTCCGATACACCGTTATGTTGCGGAGTGTATGGAGGAGTAAGCTGAGAGAGAATTCCGTTCTCTTTTAAATAATTCAGGAACTCGGCACTTAAGTATTCTCCACCTCGATCCGATCATAGAATCTTGATACTTTTGCCGGTCTGTTTCTCTACTTCATTCTTATATTCCTGTAACTTTTCAAAGGCTTCGGACTTATGTTTCATTAAGAAGACATAACCGTACCTTGAAAAATCATCCGTAAAAGTAATGAAGTAAGAGTAACTGCTTCGCGCATGTGTAGACATTGGACCGCACACGTCGCTGTGTACGAGTCCCAAGAGCTCGCTCGCTCTTACTCCGTGTCCAGTGAACGGAGTCTTTGTCATCTTTCCTTTGAGACAGGATTGACAAGTGGCATACGATTGATATTCGAACGAATCCAAATATCCTTCTGTATGTAACTTAGTCAACCTTCTCTCATTGATGTGACCCAGTCTACAATGCCATAAGAAAGTCTGATTGATTTCTGGAGACTTTCTTTTGTGTGTATTCTGGACATTGAAAATCTGTGGTTGGTTTAATACGTATATACCATTGCTCTGTGTACCTGACCCAATCAAAACTTGATTAAGGTGAATGTTTACAACATTACTTACAAACGCAAATTCATAACCTTCTTTAGAAACCAAAGATACAGAAATGATATTACAAGTTGCGTTGGGTACAAAAAAGCAATTACGCAAAACCAAAACATGCCTATCTGACATTCCCAGGTGATAGTCCCCCACGGCTTTAGCATCCATGCTAGCTCCGTTCGCAACTCTGAGGGTCATGTCATCTGCCTTCAAAACCCTACGGTTTCTCAACGCCTGCAAAGAATTACAGATATGAGATCCTGATCCGGTATCCAATACCCAGGAAGTAGAGTTTATAGAAAGACAGTTTTCAATAACATACACACCTGAACCTGAAGCCGCAACCTGCTTCAGTTCCTGTGTCCTGGCCTTCCAAGCCCTGCAATCTTTCTTCCAGTGTCCACTCTTATGACAATAGAAGCATTCTTCCTTTCCCACAAGCTTCCCCGCAATCTTTGTTGCCTTTTCATTTCCCTTCGTACCCACTTTACTAACACCGCCTCTTGGTTTGGCGGGGGCTTTCTTCCTCTTTCCCTTGGCTTTTGCCTTGGACCTAGAGGAAGAAGATCCTCCTACAAACAAAGAGGGTGTTTCCCTATCTTTCTGTAGGGTGCCCTCTGCGCTCCTCAGCATGTTGAGGAGTTCTGAAAGTTCAACTTCCTTTTCTTGTAAGTTGAAGTTCAGTATGAACTGGGCGTAAGTGGATGGAAGGGACTGGAGAATTAAATCCGTATAGAGTTCGCTTTCCAACGTGGTCCCAAGTTCCGCGAGCTCCTCAATGTAGCCAATCATCTTAAGCACGCGGTCCGCTACCGATGATCCGACGGCCAACTTTGCCGAAAATAACTTCTTCGACAATTCGTATCTTGCGATACGAGACTGCTCTCCATACAGTTCTTTTGTATGAAGAAATATGGATTCCAAGTCCATATTCTCGTGCCTCCTCTGATGTTCGTTGTCCATAGAGGCAAGCACGAGGCACCTGGCCTTCGCGCAATCAATCTCCCAAGTCTTACGAATTTCCTTATCTGCGACGCTGGAGGTGGGACCTGGGACGGGGGGAGCTTTGGTGGTAAGAAGATACCCCAGCTTGTCGTAAGTGATTGCCATTTTGACATTCCTGAGCCAATCTTTGTAGTTTGGCCCTGTCAGTATGTTTTTATCTAGAAGTAACTTAAGTCCAGTCATGTCGAATGGTCGCTGCAATTAGGAGGGAGAGAAGAAACACTTTAGCACGATGCTCTTGCAAGTTTAGAGTGGTTTTTAATTTGTCTAAACAGGATGGCTCCCACTTTCTCTCGAATCCCTCCTCAAACCATAAAGGAAGAATTAGTCGGGATCAATTCCACCGCACAATACTTGCTTAACCGTTCAGCCAGGCCAGTGTCGGTACTTCGAGGGAGGTTTTCCAACGCTTTCGCGAAGTTCCTTAATTAAATAACCTCTTTTCCCTGGGGGCGTAGCCCCGCTAACACCTTTCTAGGCACCTACTAGGTTTATAGCATTGATCGTTTAGTGAGAAATTTCCCGAGGAGTAGCATATACTCACAGTAGGATCGGGATCCAAATATCATCGCGTGACGAAACTGAAGGAATCCTACCAGAATCATCACACTCCAAATGGTATGCAAATCTAGCAAGTTTCAGTACTTATGAAACTCCCGATGTGGATTTTTGCCCCATGCTCTTATGACCTTGACTTTGGCCAACAAATCATAAGTCACATGTCAAGTTCTACCCGTCGTTCTCCAGGTTAATTTGAATCCACCCGTACCTACCCTTGACTTTGGCCAATAAGGCAGTACGACTGTTCCAAACCAACGCATCTATCTATGCTGCACATGAATACCCAATAGCTACCAATCACTATGTCTTGACTTTGGCCAACAAACACAGCTTGAATACTATTGACTATTCATGTGAAACGACGGAGGGCTACGGATGGTTTTGGCGAAACCGTGAACGTAGTGAACTTGATATAATCGATGGAACGAGATAGCTTTTAGAAGGAGTGGCTCAAGCTCCGCATTTTGAAAGTTAGTTTTGAAAAGAACCGAGTGGTTTTTCGAAAGTGTTCCAACGATTTTAACTTGGTTTATTATCTTGCATTAGTTCTTTTAATGCGTGATATTCTTGCATTAGTTCTTTTAATACGTCCCATCATTTAATCCTACCATTGCAGAAAACAACCAAAATATGACGTACGCTTATGCCATTCGCATTCGCCACGGGGCCCCGTCATCACCCGTTAGGTTACTTAACTAACGACAGAGCTGGGGCTGGGCTAGCGCGGCTGTAAAACATAAGCAACGCCTAAATAGTTATAAATATAGCAATGATAGACATTACAGATCACAGATGAATACATTGGATATACTACGAATCCGCAATCCGTTCGAGCCTGCAACGAAAAGCGGATTACACGGTCGCGGTGAATAGCCAATACCCCACCCAAGACCCCTACGGGTGCGGCAAACTACCCGCCAAGTACTCGGCAGTTTGTGCACCCCTCCATGGGTCTATCCTAGGAGCAAAAACAGTAAAAAGAATTATACAATGACGGCTACAACCCCGACCCGGTTGTGCGGCCAAACAAATAATAATATTACATCAATTTACATATTACAAATGAATGAAAGAAAAACAAAAGCTCATCTCACATCCACCCCGGCTATTCACCCGCGACAGTCCAACACATTCATATACACATTCCAATATCAAACACAGATCACAGAGATGTATAACCCCGACTAATCGACTTATAGCGATTAGACGACGTTCAATACATACAAACATCACAGATATAACCAACATAGTCAAAGTGTAGTGAAGTTCGGAAAAAATACGGAATTATAGGCCCCCAAAAACAAATTTCTATTCTGGAAAATCTGGGCACATATAATATATCTCAAAAATCCTAAAACCAGTCCATAGATACACTGCACCAAAATCGAGGCAGAGAGGAGACAAGACGGCCGCGGATCCGCGGCAACATAGCTTGCTGCTGCCGCGGAAACGCGGTCGTTTGGTCAGATCTCTGGCTCGTTTTTGGTGGTTGTCTTTAAAAAACCCTGAGATGATTTTAGGTGCATAACAAATTTTGTTTTGACCAGAAAAAAATTTAACAGAAACTAGGGTTTTTGAAAAGTTTGGTTTTTGGATTTTTCGGTTCCAAACTTCGTTACACTTCACTACCTAGCTAGTTTATGTTTAGTTAGGCTCTGATACCACTGTAAGTCCACGTTGCGACCCCCGGTTCTTACGGGGAGGCGGAAACGGTATAAAAGTCAAATTTTTGGCGCATGGGGCAACATGGACTAACAAAGTCGGGATCTTTTCCTAAACTAAAACTAGCAAACAAGCTAAAGAGAGTTAGCTACTCGGAAAGATGGTTATACCAAACTTGAACTCCTTCTTCTTCAAACTTTTGTAGAGGTTGATGGTGCTTTCCTCGTTGCCTTCTTCCGTCAAAGATGGATCCACCTGAGGGTTCAACCTTCGGGCTCTTTCCCGAACTTTGAGAGGACTAGAATCACCGGCTTGCTAAACCTTTGATCCTAGAGTGAGTAGAGAGTGTCTAAGGGGTGTTTTTATCTCAAGGAGAGGGATTCTCAACTCATGAGAAGGATTCTCCTTGAACTAGAGGAGGAAGAAGAACAAGTGAGGAGAGAGAATGGTTATGATAGAAATGAGCTCTTTTTCCTTTTGCAACCATAACAAAAGCAAAAAGAATTATCAAATTAATAATAATAATGAAAATGAAATAGTTGATGGAAGGTTTTGGAATGACCATTATCATTACAATCTTTAAATGGTTTTGCAAGAATCAAAAAGCATCTTTCTTTTGTAATGATGATGGTCAAACCTTCAACCATGGTCAACAAGTCAACCATGGTCAACTAGTCAACAAATTCCAACCATGACACAATTTCATTTAATTAATATTATTAATTGATATAACATAATTCCATTAGGGTTTGGAAAAAGACGACTGTCAACTGTGCATACGCACCCGTTCCGAAACCCTAATGAAAATCCTCTTCCTCCGCCTCAATCAACTGTGCATACACACCCGCATTCTTGTTCCGAGGAACATGAATACCAAGAGATAAAATCAACCCCAAAACGCATACCAGTATCTGGCTCAAACCAGAGCCTACTAGTAATATCCGTCCGGACTCCAAACGTGCACAAGTGCGCGGATGAGAACGAACCCTGTCCCAAAACCATGCGACCTCTACTCTGTTTTGCCCAGAGGCGAATACCCTCTGTGTGGGACTCTAAAGACTCGACACTACGCTGGCAGTGGGTTTAACAACAGACCGCAAGTGGCACTAGCTGTGCGTAACAGTCCCCAGGTAGATGCCGACAAGAAGGCTGACGAGGTGAACCCCATCTGAACTCCTACTGAGTCTAAATGTGACAGTCTCCGTACAGTCCGGTCTGTTCGTTTGATACATCGCATGTCGGGCCTAGGGGGCGGTAAAACGTCAGTCCCCTAATAGCGGTACAAGTCATGTCGGAGTGAAGCCCAAAACACCCTGAGATAACACTGGAAGCCTACCAGTATATCTCGCTTGCCCTGGCCAAGGACTACTCGTGTAATGGCTCTCCTAGACACAGCGCGATGTCAACCCCCAATACCGGGAGAGACGAATCCTGTTTAACCGTCACTGCCTCAAAGTGCTTCGGGACTGCACCTAACCATTACCTGTTTGCACGACTCCTTTGATCCGTGGTAGGGTAGTGATCAAAGTGCAGTGGGAACACACTCGAGGCGAAGTGCCAGTGTCAAGTCAGCGGACTAAGCTGTACTCATGTCACCTGGGAACTGATAACTGACGATAGGTATAATACCAACCTGTCAGTTCCCGACGAGTCCTGTCCAGTGTACTCGTAACCCAACGAGCACCCGTATACTATCTCCAGTACGACGTACTGATGGCTGTGGGACAGACCATCTCCCACACTGGGATGAGAAGCGCATACGCTAGTCTACTCCGGAGTATCGATGCCATGTCTCGATAGTCCTGCGACTAGGGACCTGTATAAGGATGTGCTTATAGATTACCCAGCCCCCACTAGTGTGACTGCCATCACAACGCTGGTAATCAAGCAAAGATCCTAAGGGCTCCACTAATGCGTATAGGTGATATACTAAAATAAACACATGTACACATTGAAGTAGAAACAAACCAAGTAGCATACTACTATATTGAGCAAGATTGTTTATACAAGGTGAATATCCCAAGCTTCCATTAAGTAATATACAAACTAGTATGATACAGTAATGGCCTCTAGGGCATATACACAAACACTGCCTCGCTTCAGGTTTTGGCGGGTAACTTGCCGCACCCATAGGGGTCTAGGTTTCATTGCACAGGCTATCCACATGACAGGGGAACGTCGGGTTTCAGCAGCGGCTCTGTGAAACCTGGGGATCCCAGATTATCTTTATTGTTCTGTGATGCTTATTACTTTTCTGTAATGTTGCATATTATCATGCCTGGAGCGATTATTGTATATTGGTTTATATACTATTAGATGGTGTATATGTTTTACACCCGCGCTAGTCCAGTCCCCGCTCTGTCGTTAGTTAAGTAACCTAACGGGTGATGACGGGACCCAGTGACGAATGCGGATGGCATATACGTGCATTTTATTTTCGTTCTTTTCTGGTGTAATTGATTGATGGGACTGCGTTGATTCTGATCAATGCAATGTAAAACAGACCTGTTTACAGTTGTTGGAACAAATTTAAAAAGTGTTATTGCGATGACGTTTCCTTTTGTTTTGCATAGCGGTATTCAGTGGAATATCCTGCACCTCATTCGACCGGGCAATGGCCGATATCCCTTCACTTGGACTGACCCCTTGGGCAGAAGTTTGCGTCAGGGTAATAATTTCACTATAGTCGATTACAAGTTGCTCTGTATCGTGGTATTCAGTGGAATATCCTGCACCTCATTCCATGAGGAAAGAGCCGAGATCCCTTTACCGGGAGTGACCTCTTTAGCAAAAGGTTTTTGCCACTATATTTGAAAAAGCTATCAGGTTCCTTCAGCGATATCAAGTTCGTTACGTTAAAGGTTTTTTCGCCAAAAACCAGCCGTAACCCTCCGTCACTTCTTTTGGGTATTCAGTAGTATTAAAGCTATGTATTTTGACCAACGCTAAGGCATAGTGTTTGGTAGCTGCTGGGTATTCATTTGTAGCATAGATAGATGAGTTGGTTTGGGACAGTCGTTCTGCCATTTTGTCCAACGTCAAGGGCATGTACGTGTGGGTTCAAATTGACAAGATAGTGACGGGTAGAACTTGGCATGTGACTTGGACATTTTGACCAACGCCAAGGTTATAAGAGCATGGGGCAAAAATCATATTGGGAGTTTCTAAAGAAACTGAAACTTGCCAAGTATGCGCATACCTTCTGGTGTATGAGTAACGTGGATGCATTCCATCACGTTATCATGCGATGAGAGTTGGATCCCGATTCCCACTGTTGAGTTGGTTTACTCTTCGGGTGATCCCGATTGATTCTTCTTTTAGGTTTGGAGGAGAATTTGACAGGAGAGTGGGAGGTTTCCGGATTAGATAAAGTGATAACCATTCTGATCTAGGTTAGAGTGCACGCAGAGTGTTTCTTTTCTCTCTCTCTCTTTGGCAGCGACCTTTGACCGACCCTAGACTATGACTCAGTGACCAAGTTGACCGAACCTTCTTAAAATACTGGCTTTTGGATCGTCTATGTTGCATAAGTCATTGCCACACTTTCTTTTACCCTTTGTATTTCTTAGAACATCCGTATTACTACGGACATCTACTTCCATTGGATAGATCCATCGTATGGTTATATACGAACTCGAAGGGACTTCTTCGAGGATGGATCCAGGTTCAGGAGAAATAGAATTGGTTTATTCAGTTGTCTTTTATTATCACCTTCTCTCAGGTTGCGAGAGCTCCTTGGTTTAGGAGAGTACACCTATTACGCTTATTGGATAGTCTTATTCCAAACTATAGGCAGGTGCCGAAAGGTAGGGAATAAAGAAAACCAATTAGCCTAAGTAGGGTGTACAGAAGGTAATATGTAAAGACAAAATAAAGGGATTAGAAAGAGGGCAAAGTAAATTGCGACTGATATCATTCACGACCATAACCGCGTACTTTATCGCCACTCCTATTTCACCATTAAAGGAATAAGGTATTATTCAGTTTCTTTTATCATCACCTTCTCTAAAAATATGAGTACTCCTTGGTTTAGGAGAGTACGCCTATTATGCTTACTGGATCTTCTTCTTCCAAACCATAGGCTGGTGCCGAACGGTAGGGAAGGAAGAAAACCATTTAGCCTAACGATGGTGTGCAGGAGGTAACGACTAAAGACAAATAAAGGGACTTGGAGAGATGGCAGTGAAATATACGGTTAAAGTCATGAATTGGATTATGGAAGAGGCATTGCTATGAATACCAGGATACCCCTACGAAACATTTTCATGTTTCAGTGCATTGTTAAAAGAAAACTGTTTTCCCAATTAGATACTTACTCTAAGGGTATGTATTTATGAGGTTTCATTCTCATATCTGTATGGTTTTACAGATGATGAGTGGGAGTAAGTTATTGGGAATTAGGTGATCATCCTCATTATATCGGAATTCGTTGTAATTGGTGATATTTGAGGAAATCGCCAGGGTACAGTTTTCCACCTACGACGCACAGGTTTTGAGTTGTTCAACTCAGCGGACATATACAGAGTATTGTATGTTGTCCAAGTGTCCATCAGGACAAAGGGGTAGGTCCTCGTACTATGTTTTATTTACTTATGACTTCTCTAATTTTTAGACAAGTGTTTCGTAGAAATACAAGGTCTAAGTTCTGAGAAGTTGTGGGTATAAAAATAAAGTAGAGAACCAGGCATCACAAGTATCGGGATTCTTCAAAGAGATCGAAGATGTAGATTCTTGTGATTGGTATTTAGATGATAGTAATGGTTTTGAGAAACGTGTTTCTCTTTCAGGTTACTCATAATTGGATGGATTCCTAAGTTGAGTAATGCTGATTAGCCTCTTTTCCATTAAGTTTATATGCACTGGAGACAGTTGCATGATTTGAATATGGTTCCAATTAAATAAGTGCCAAAGTTTCTATATTGGATATATAATAGTTCGTACCTTAAAAGATGTTAAGGTATGGGGAGTTGTCCAGCTTATGCTTAAAACCAGACTATGGATAACTCAGGGCACGTTTCTGTAATGGCTGTTTGTGGGTTGACCTTGGCTATGACGAGTGTTGATTTTCTACCATTTGGAAGATCAATAGTGATATTGTTCTTGACTCGCCATAGTTTTAGTAAAATGGATCTTTTTCAGAAAATAGTAGTGGGAGTATGGTAGAACTGGAAGTGATTCCAGAACCGCGAACGATTACGGAAAATTCAATAGGACCTATATATTCAATCAGGTTTGACATTCCAATAGCCACTCCGCAGATATGGTGGGTAACCTCAGACACCCGAGAGGTACTCCGGTAGCCACAAGGACGGTGACAGGGAGGTTATTATCTACCCAGACTAGACACTACTGTTCTTCCAGGCTATGAGACCCGGTAGGAGGGTTGTCGTAGTCAGTGGGAGCAGCAGAAGTTTAGTGGGCAAGTAGCTTATGTCTATTTATAGACTTGAGCAGTTATAGAGGAGATAGATCATCTAATTTTGATGTGACAGTCATGGGTTTGACTTCAATCAGGATAGGGGATAGATCTGTTAAGAAGGTAGTAGGGTGTGATGTCATGGTATTTGGATGAAATACAAAGAGTAGGAAGTAAAATTCCTATACTATGATCGGTTGTACTGTGGTCGTCACACAGTTGTTTCTCCAGACAGGATATGGATATAATATTTGACATTCTGGTTTCTAGATCTATGGTTTTAGATATGGATTTGGGTAGTTTCCCAATGTGGGTACTTTGACAGTATTCTAATGGTTTTTAGAATAGATGACACCTAGCATGGTGGTGTACCTGCAGGTGATGGAGTCACCCTGTCACGACCCGCAGGGTACGGAACGTGACTGGCACTTAAATTTACGAAACGTCTCAAGACGTCCATAAAATAAGTAAGCCAAAGCCCAGAAAACCAAAACCAAATAAGCAAAAAAGTGAAGAGAACCCAATCAATTGAAAACGAGTTTATCTAATAAGTCATATAAAACCCTTTTTAAAAACAATATCAATTTTTCCGAAAATTTCGGCAGAGTCTCCTTTATAAATACTGGCCCCCAAAATGGGTACAACAAAAATATATATGAATCCAACAAATAAGGCATCCCCAAGCGGGAGATAGCTCTTCTCCACAAGGTGGTCACAAATCCCACGCAATATAAAGCAACAACATGCGAAATAATCATAATGAAGCATAAGAAAAACAGCATGTCGACTTAAGTGAGCTCGACCCCAAAATACAGCATAAAAGACCACAAACCTCACAGTCTCATCTCTAGGTCAATATACAATAATACTTGTAGATACAGTAGATGGAGTACACTAGATACAAAGAATATACAAGGTGGTACAAAAATAGTAATATAACCCACCTAAGAGCAAAACCTCGAGTCCATGCAAAGGAGGCAAAAGAAACTAGTGCGCCCGCCGCTACTGTACTGACGGAGCGGACCTGCAAAAGACTGTGGCACAACGGGGGTGAGTTGCCAACTCGTGAGTAATAAATAACATCTATAAAGTCTATCGTATGCATGCACACAAGCATCCTAGCATCTAAAATACAGGTATGACTGGATGCACTAGCAGGTGTGTATACAACATCAGTGTACTAGCAGGTGTATGTATGCAGCATGAATATCTGAGGTCTCAATAGGTATATATAAGAAACATTTTATCTCTTTTTGTTTTTGAAATTTTTTTAGAATGCCAGCATAATACTCATAGAATCGACAACAATCTGTGTCCAGCAACGACACCTAAAAACTGTCTCAAATCTTATAAATCCATGTCATAGTGTCTCTGGCCTCAGCCATCCGGCTGACCCATCTCAATATCAATATCTCATCCTCTCGCGGCCCCAGTCGGTATCCTCTGGATATCCGCCGTGCCCAATGAAGTCACCGGTAGGTAATCCGTCCCCTGCCAGGCTCATCGTCAGCAACACGAGCTTCTTGCCCCGGGATACCTTACCGGGCCCACCATGTACCCGAGACGGTTCATCCAACTCCTCGAAACGGATCTTAAAAACCACACCAAATTCATGGTGGACGACACTTACATCACTAGAAAAACGCAATTTACATATTTTAAAAATATAATAAGTTTAGAAATTTTGCGGCTTTCCCCCGAAATCCAGAATATCACAAAATCTCAAGAAATCCTCATAAATGCATATGCCAATGATAATGATTGCATATGGTGTCAATAATCAAGTTGCGATGTGTGATTGATAGATTAGGCATGAACAATTAATATGATGAAGTACATGCACATGAATAGCAATCCCACGATTTCATTTTAAGGAATTAAAGCAATAGCGCAAGTTTAAGTATCAATTATAGTAAAAGGGTTCAATTTAAAGGTTATCTAGTGTGGTGGCATGGCAATTACCAGGGTGTGTGTGTAAGCATGAATAGTGCTCGTTCTGCATATAAAAACCCTGGCAATGGTGCAGGTGTCCTATAGAATGGGTTCGTATATGTATGTCAATATAAGGCATGAATATAGCAAATAATCATACAAGTATTACATACCTAATTACTAACATTACTAAGAATCTTTTTAAGCTACTAAAACTATCGGGCGACTTGCGCCATCCAACGATAGTCCCCCGTAGATGTTACATCTACTCACCGGAATCCCTAGCTAGTCACGTCCGATCACTGCTTTCCCCTTTCGAGCCGCGTCTGACGTCTCCGCGACCGAACCTAGAATTACATCAATACCAAACATAATGTTACATATCAAGAACGACGCAAAACCCAAACGAAGATACTAACGTTCACAAGCTAGGTACAACGTGCACAGGTGCGCGGAACGCACGCGAAAATCGCAAAACTAACTAGAATCGTCGATTAGGTCGCCCGGAAAAAATGAAACCCGAACACTCAAAATCCGCACTCACACATCCTAAAAGTCATAGGATACGCTAAAAATGTCATCAAGACATCGCAATTAATTCATCACAATATTTTAGTAAAAACTAGTAAGCACTAATTTGCAATTTGGTGCAAACATCGACAATTAGCAACAAAGTTAACACAATCCAACACAACAATCCAAACTAACTCACTACATAGCCACTACACTAATTTTAAACCAGTAACTATGCTTCAAAACATATTTTCCACAACCAACCCTTCTCTTGATTTTTGGTAATTAGCAAAACAAGGAAAATATCATACAAGATTAACTTGGATTAGCATAACATCAAGCCACTTAAGCAAAGTAACCTTATAGATTGGTTAAGTAAACAACTAGATAGCTAATTAGCTTTAATTAACTAAATAATGGTTTCTAAAAACCCTAGTTTAACCCTAACCATAAACTTTTAAAATCTAGATTAGAAACTAACACTAAATTTTAGCCCAATTAGCAAGTTAACCACTTAGATTAAGCTAACAAAATAACTAGATAACAAAATAGCTTAATTAACCTCTTAATGGTGTTCTAAACCCTAAATTAATTTCAAACCACAAACTTTAAAAAAAAATAGTATGCAAATAGCACTAAAATTAACACTAAAACAATTTTCAAAGTTCAATTAGCACACTTTAAACTACAATTTAACCAAAGATTGAAATTAGACCTCACAATCTATGGATCTAGCATGATCATTTGCCGCTAAAATTGCCTCATTTCCATAAGATTTAAACCAATTTGGGCTTGAATAGAGATAGAATAATGTTTTGTGTTGAATTTGTGAAGAAAATTAGGGATTTCGGTGGATTTTTTTGATGAAATTGAAGCAAAAGGAGATGGGGGAAAATGGGGACCTGCACATTCTTGAGGCTCGGCCAGGGAAAAGGGTGGGGGGAAAGTGAGGAATTGGAGTTGGAAAAACCAAGGTCAAAGCTCTCACACGTCACTCAAAACCCATACCTAAATTACTATATTTTAATCCTATTCAAAACAATTCATTCACAATTGATAAAGTCAAATGGAGGGGGATGGGGCTGTTGCAGCAGTGGTGGGGCCGGCCTTAGGGTGTGGGGGTGAGTGGGAGAGGTTACAAAAAGATTCCCATGCAAAAAGACCCCCCACAAGTCCAAAATTGCAAGTTTTAGCTTAAAATTCAATAAATTTCGATTTCCATAATAAAAATTAGTTAAAATTTAAAATAAAATACTAAAAATTTATATTACAACTAGATTTTAATTAACATGATTTTAAAGCTTAAATTTAGCCCATTTAAATTTGTATTTATCGCTAATTTAATCTATTTTCTTACCGGCTTAAAATAATATTAAAAATTGAAAAATTAGGGAAAAATTTTAAATGACCAGAATTTCATAATTAACTCATTTTCTACTAAAAACTAGCAATTATCTATCCAAATTAGGTATAATTAGTCCTAAACTGCAAAATAACAAAAAGGACGGTTTTCGGAAAAATACCGAATTTTCACCGATTTTCAGGAAAACACCAAAACGACTTTTCAAGGCGTTACAATCTTCCCCCCTTAAAGAAATTCGGTCCCCGAATTTAAAAATATAACTACGCGTACCTTCAAAGAGATGGGGATATTTCTTCCTCATCTCGCCTTCGGTCTCCCAGGTAACCTCCTCGCTGCTCGGGCTACGCCAAAGGACCTTGACGGTTGGTATAATCTTCGATCTTAACTTCTTCACCTGCCGATCCAGGATGGCCACCGGCTACTCTGCAAAAGAAAGGTCGCGCTCTAGCTGGACTGTCGGGTGCTGAATCGCATGCGAAGGGTCGTGAAGGTACTTGCGGAGCATTGAAACATGGAAGACGGGGTGAACATCGGGAAAGCTGGGTGGAAGGGCCAAACGATATGCAACAGCGCCAACATGCTCGAGGATCTCGAAGGGACCTACGAATCTAGGACTAAGCTTCCCCTTTCGCCCAAAACGCATCACGCCCTTCATCGGAGAGACCCTCAGAAAAACATGGTCGCCAACTGCGAACTCTAACATGCGACGGCGCCTGTCTGCATATGATTTTTGCCTGCTCTGTGCCGCTCTCATCCGGTCTCGGATCAACTGTATCTTCCCTGTCGTCTCCTCAACAAGCTGCGGCCCTAAAAAGCTGCTCTCGCTGAGCTCTGTCCAACAGACGGGCGATCTGCATCTCCTCCCATATAATGCCTCGAAAGGTGCCATCTGAATAGTATCCTGGAAGCTGTTGTTGTAGGAGAACTCCACTAGAGGTAAATGACGATCCCAGCTACCGCCGAAGTCTAAAACGCACGCTCTGAGCATGTCCTCGAGAGTCTGAATGGTCCGCTCTGACTGTCCGTCGGTCTGCGGATGAAACGCTGTGCTGAAGCTCAAACGAGTGCCCAAAGACTCCTGAAGTCTCTGCCAAAGTCGGCTGGTGAACTGGGTGCCTCGATCTGACATGATACAAGTCGGTACGCCATGCAACCGCACGATCTCGTCGATGTAAAGCTGGGCATACTGAGCGAAGCTGAAAGTCGTCTTCACTGGCAGGAAGTGAGCCGCTTTCGTAAATCGATCTACGATCACTCAGATGGAGTCATACCTTGGACTGGTCCTGGGTAGACCCACAACGAAGTCCATTGAAATCTGCTCCCATTTCCACTCTGGAATGGGTAAAAGCTGTAGCTCTCCTGCGGGCCTCTGGTGCTCGGCCTTGACTTGCGGACAAGTCAGGCATCTCGATACAAACTCCGCAATGTCCCTCTTCATCCCGTCCCACCAGTAGGTCTCTCTCATATCATGGTACATCTTGGTGGAACCGGGGTTGACACTATACACTGATCGGTGTGCCTCCTCAAGAATGTCGCACCGCAATCCATCAGCATCTGGTACACACAGTCTAGATCCATATCGTAAAATCCCCTGATCATCAATCACGAACTCGGAAAATCTGCCCTGTCCCATCTGTGCCATGATCTCTGAGCAACGATCGTCACTGCGCTGTGCCTCATATATACGGTCAAGCAACTGTGGGCGTGCACGAACATGCGCGAGCTGTCCCCCTGTCTGAGTGAACTCGAACTCAACTCGGCTGTTGCATAACATCTGCCAATCTGCTGACGACTGCCTCTGCACTGCGCGCAAAAAGGATAGACTACCCCCGGGCCTCCTACTCAACGCATCTGCCACCACATTCGCCTTGCCTGGGTGATATAAGATCTCGCAGTCGTAGTCTTTCACCAACTCCATCCAACAACGCTGTCTGAGGTTCAGGTCTCGCTGCTGAAATATGTATTTTAAGCTCTTGTGGTCTGTGAATATTTGGCACGACTCGCCATATAGGTAATGTCGCCAAATCTTCAATGCAAAGACCACTGCACCCATCTCCAAATCATGAGTGGGGTAGTTCTGTTCATGCTTCTTCAACTGCCGAGAAGCATATGCGATTACCCGGCCATGCTGCATTAATACGCATCCTAACCCTACACGCGAAGCTTCACAGTAGACCACAAATCCGCCTGATCCCGAAGGCAAAGATAATACCGGCGCCGTATTCAAACGAGTCCGTAGCTGCTGAAAACTGTGCTCGCACTCCTCCGTCCAAATGAAAGGAACTCCCTTCCGGGTCAAACCGGTCAAAGGTGCAGCTATACGGGAGAAGTCCTGAATAAAACGCCTGTAGTAGCCCGCCAGGCCTAGAAAACTACGGATCTCAGTAACCGATGTAGGTCGGGGCCACTGCTGAACAGCCTCAATCTTCTTCGGGTCCAAACAAATGCCTTCTCTCGTAACCACATGACCCAAGAATCCGACGCTGTCCAGCCAGAATGCACACTAGGAGAACTTTGCGAACAGCTGGTGCTCCCTCAGAGTCTGTAACATAATCTGCAAGTGCTGCTCGTGCTCCTCTCTGCTCCGGGAGTACACCAAGATATCGTCGATAAACACGATGATGAACAAGTCAAGATACGGCCTGAATGTACGGTTCATCAAATCCATGAATGCTGCTGGGGCGTTGGTGAGTCCGAACGACATCACCAAAAACTCATAGTGGCCGTCGCGCGTGCGGAAAGCTGTCCTCGGTATATCCTCCTGTCGAACTCGCAGCTGATGGTATCCTGACCGCAAGTCGATCCTCGAAAAATATCCCGCACCCTGAAGCTGGTCGAACAAATCATCAATGCGTGGCAGCGGATATCTGTTCCGAACGGTAACTTTGTTCAGCTGGCGGTAGTCGATACATAAGCGCAAACTTCCATCCTTTTTCTTGACAAACAGGACCGGAGCACCCCACGGGGAAACACTAGGTCGAATAAGCCCCTTATCTAACAATTCCTGCAACTGATCCTTCAGCTCTCGAAGCTCTGCCGGGGACATCCGATAAGGCGGTATAGAAATAGGCCCCGAGCCGGGAATCAAATCGATACAGAACTCAACGTCGCGCTCAGGTGGTAGCCCAGGTAGCTCATCAGGGAAAACATCAGGGAACTCACAAACAACCGGGACCCGGTCCAACGGAACCTCTGCAGCTCGAGTATCACAAATATATGCTAAGAATCCCTGACATCCCTTCCGCAAGAGCTGACCAGCGCGAAGAGACGAAATCAAGCTGGGAAGGGGGACGCTGCGGTCTCCCTGAATAACAAGGACTGGCTCTCCCGAAAAGCTAAATATGACTGCCTTCTCACGTCAGTCCACCGAAGCATAACAAGTGGCTAGCCAATCCATGCCCAGAAGCACATTAAAGTCCAACATATCGAGGAGAATCAAATCAACTGATGAATCCCTCTCCCCGATACGAACGGAACACAAACGAAATACAAAACGAGCGACAAACGACTCACCTACCGGAGTAACAACAACAAGCGGATGATCTAACGACGACGACTCACAGCCCAACATCGGTGCAAAGTGTGTAGAGACGTACGAATGTGTGGAACCTGGGTCAAATAACACCCGTGCGTCGAAAGAACAAACTGGCAAGGTACCTGTCACAACGGCATTGGATGCCTGCGCATCCGGCGGTGTCAAAGCAAAAACTCGGGCCTGTCCTCCACCGATAGCGGGCTGACCTCGACCTCGTCCTCTGCCTCCTCATCCTCTCTGAACAGGACCGCCGCGTCCACGGCCTCTGGGTGCACCTAACTGGCGTGGACCATCGCCGGTGGTAGGAAGTAGGGCTCTCTAAGGAGGGGGTGGTGATGGTGGTAGGGTCACATGCCGAACTGTCGCTGCTCCCTGTCGTCTCGCCGGACAGTCTCTGACAAGATGATGCGGACTCCCACACCCAAAACACCCTGGCGACGGCTGCTGTCCTTGGGGATAAGAACCATATAACTGTCCCCGACCAAATCCTCTGCCAGGCCTATCTCTCGGAAAAAATCTGGCGCGCTGCCTCTGAGATGGTACATCGGTGCGAATCCTCTTCGGCCCAGAAACGGCCGAAGTCTGTGATATGCGTGCCTCCATCCGTAAAGCCGTATCCATAGGAGCTGAATAAGTGTCGTAGTGCTGGGCGCCAATGGCAAGATATAGCTGGGCATCAAGTCCCTGTACGAACCTCTTCACCATCTTCTCTTCAGTATCCACCAAATACGGAGCATATCGGGATAACTGTGTAAACTGGATGTCATACTCAGACACCATCATCCCAGGTGTCTTGACTAAGGCCTCGAAGCTACGAGCTCTGGCGTCACGAACGCTCTATGGGAGGAAACGAGCTAGAAAGACCGCTGTAAACTCGGCCTACGTCATAGGCGGTAGACCTGCAGCTCGACCTCTCAAGACTGACTCCCACCATGTCTGCGCGAGACCCTCTAGTCGGAAACTCGCAAGCTCCACCCATCGATCATCCGAACATCTCAGCGAACGGCAGATCCTGGCTAAACTGTAAAGGAACGTCTGTGGGTCCTCCGCTGCCTCGGTGCCGGTGAATACTGGAGGTCTCAGCCTCATGAAATCCTGTAGTGAAACCGGGATGTGCACGGTGGTAATAGTAGGAGAAGGTATCATGGTCGTCTATGATGTAGTAGGTGCGTCATCCGGCCTCGGTGTATGACTGGCTGCAAGTAGGGATCCTACCATCTGACGTAGCTCCTGCATGCCCCCCATCATCTGTCGCAACTCCTCCATACCAGTCTCGAGCCTATCCATACGGCCTGGGGAAGGTGGATCGGTCTGTCCCTGCGGCGTAGGCATACCCCCCTGCTCAATCCTAGTCTCGGACGAGCCAGCTCGATTCTCGTCTCGGGCGGCAGCCCTCTGTGCCCTCGTAGCCTTCGGCGGCATAGTGGCTGTTACAGGAAAACGGATAGTAAGAACAGTGCAATAGGATCATAGGATACAAGGAATTGAAGAAGGAATTTTCGAGCAAGTATATCCTAAAGTCACTTAGGCGGAGTACCGTATCGCAAGTATGCCGCGGACATACACACGCCACGTTACCCTAATTAAGTCACTTACTCCATCTACCAAGGGTCATCCTACACTCAAAAAGGTAAAACCTGGCTCTGATACCAACTTTGTCACGACCCGCAGGGTACGGAACGTGACTGGCACTTAAGTTTACGAAACGTCTCAAGACGTCCGTAAAATAAGTAAGCCAAAGCCCAGAAAACCAAAACCAAATAAGCAAAAAAGTGAAGAGAACCCAATCAATTGAAAACGAGTTTATCAAATAAGTCATATAAAACCCTTTTTAAAAACAATATCAATTTTTCCGAAAATTTCGGCAGAGTCTCCTTTGTAAATACTGGCCCCCAAAATGGGTACAACAAAAATATATATGAATCCAACAAATAAGGCATCCCCAAACGGGAGATAGCTCTTCGCCACAAGGTGGTCACAAATCCCACGCAATATAAAGCAACAACATGCGAAATAATCATAATGAAGCATAAGAAAAACAGCATGTCGACTCAAGTGAGCTCGACCCCAAAATACAGCATAAAAGTCCACAAACCTCACAGTCTCATCTCTTGGTCAATATACAATAATACTTATAGATACAGTAGATGGAGTACACTAGATACAAAGAATATACAAGGTGGTACAAAAATAGTAATATAACTCACCTAAGAGCAAAACCTCGAGTCCAGGCAAAGGAGGCAAAAGAAACAAGTGCGCCCGCCGCTACTGTACTGACGGAGCGGACCTGCAAAAGACTGGCACAACGGGGGTGAGTTGCCAACTCGTGAGTAATAAATAACAACTACAAAGGCTATCGTATGCATGCACACAAGCATCCTAGCATCTAAAATACAGGTATGACTGGATGCACTAGCAGGTGTGTATACAACATCAGTGTACTAGCAGGTGTATGTATGCAACATGAATATCTGAGGTCTCAATAGGTATATATAAGAAACATTTTATCTCTTTTTGTTTTTGAAACTTTTTTAGAATGCCAGCATAATACTGATAGAATCGACAACAATCTGTGTCCAGCAACGACACCTAAAAACTGTCACAAATCTCATAAATCCATGTCATAGTGTCTCTGGCCTCAGCCATCCGGCTGACCCATCTCAATATCAATATCTCATCCTCTCGCGGCCCCGGTCGGTATCCTCTGGATATCCGCCGTGCCCAATGAAGTCACCGGTAGGTAATCCATCCCCTGCCAGGCTCATCGTCAGCAACACGAGCTTCTTGCCCCGGGGTACCTTACCGGGCCCACCATGTACCCGAGACGGTTCATCCAACTCCTCGAAACGGGTCTCGAAAACCACACCAAACTCATGGTGGACGACACTTACATCACTAGAAAACCGCAATTTACATATTTTAAAAATATAATAATTTTAGAAATTTTGCGGCTTTCCCCCGAAATCCAGAATATCACAAAATCTCAAGAAATCCTCATAAATGCATATGCCAATGATAATGAATGCATATGGTGTCAATAATCAAGTTGCGTTGTATGATTGATAGATTAGGCATGAACAATTAATATGATGAAGTACATGCACATGAATAGCAATCCTACGATTTCATTTTAAGGAATTAAAGCAATAGCGCAAGTTTAAGTATCAATTATAGTAAAAGGGTTCAATTTAAAGGTTATCTAGTGTGGTGGCATGGCAATTACCAGGGTGTGTGTGTAAGCATGAATAGTGCTCGTGCTGCATATAAAAACCCTGGCAATGGTGCAGGTGTCCTATAGAATGGGTTCGTATATGTATGTAAATATAAGGCATGAATATAGCAAATAATCATACAAGTATTACATCCCTAATTACTAACATTACTAAGAATATTTTTAAGCTATTAAAACTATCGGGCGACTTGCGCCATCAAACGATAGTCCCCCGTAGATGTTACATCTACTCACCGGAATCCCTAGCTAGTCACGTCCGATCACCGCTTTCCCCTTTCGAGCCGCGTCTGACGTCTCCGCGACCGAACCTGGAATTACATCAATACCAAACATAAGGTTACATATCAAGAACGACGCAAAACCCAAATGAAGATACTAACGTTCACAAGCTAGGTACAACGTGCACAGGTGCACGGAACGCACGCGAAAATCGCAAAACTAACTAAAATCGTCGATTAGGTCGCCCGGAAAAACTGAAACCCGAACACTCAAAATACGCACTCACACATCCTAAAAGTCATAGGATACGCTAAAAATTTCATCAAGACAGCGCAATTAATTCATCACAATATTTTAGTAAAAACTAGTAAACACTAATTTGCAATTTGGTGCAAACATCGACAATTAGCAACAAAGTTAACACAATCCAACACAACAATCCAAACTAACTCACTAGATAGCCACTACACTAATTTTAAACCATTAACTATGCTTCAAAACATATTTTCCACAACCAACCCTTCTCTTGATTTTTGGTAATTAGCAAAACAAGGAAAATATCACACAAGATTAACTTGGATTAGCATAACATCAAGCCACTTAAGCAAAGTAACCTTATAGATTGGTTAAGTAAACAACTAGATAGCTAATTAGCTTTAATTAACTAAATAATGGTTTCTAAAAACCCTAGTTTAACCCTAACCATAAACCTTTAAAAACTAGATTAGAAACTAACACTAAATTTTAGCCCAATTAGCAAGTTAACCACTTAGATTAAGCTAACAAAATAACTAGATAACAAAATAGCTTAATTAACCTCTTAATGGTGTTCTAAACCCTAAATTAATTTCAAACCACAAACTTTAAAAAAAACTAGTATGCAAATATCACTAAAATTAACACTAAAACAATTTTCAAAGTTCAATTAGCACACTTTAAACTACAATTTAACCAAAGATTGAAATTATACCTCACAATCTATGGATCTAGCATGATCATTTGCCTCTAAAATTGCCTACTTTCCACAAGATCTAAACCAATTTGGGCTTGAAAAGAGATAGAATAAGGTTTTGTGTTGAATTTGTGAAGAAAATTAGGGATTTCGGTGGATTTTTTTTGATGAAATTGAAGCAAAAGGAGATGGGGGAAAATGGGGACCTGCACATTCTTGAGGCTCGGCCAGGGAAAAGGGTGGGGGGAAAGTGAGGAATTGGAGTTGGAAAAACCAAGGTCAAAGCTCTCACATGTCACTCAAAACCCATACCTAAATTACTATATTTTAATCCTATTCAAAACAATTCATTCACAATTGTTAAAGTCAAATGGAGGGGGATGGAGCTGTTGCAGTAGTGGTGGGGCCGGCCTTGGTGTGTGGGGGTGAGTGGGAGAGGTTACAAAAAGAATCCCATGCAAAAAGACCCCCCACAAGTTCAAAATTGCAAGTTTTAGCTTAAAATTCAATAAATTTCGATTTCCATAATAAAAATTAGTTAAAATTTAAAATAAAATACTAAAAATTTATATTACAACTAGATTTTAATTAACATTATTTTAAAGCTTAAATTTAGCCCATTGAATTTTGTATTTATCGCTAATTTAATGTATTTTCTTACCGGCTTAAAATAATATTAAAAATTGAAAAATTAGGGAAAAAATTTAAACGGCCAGAATTTCATAATTAACTCATTTGCTACTAAAAACTAGCAATTACCTATCCAAATTAGGTATAATTAGTCTTAAACTGCAAAATAACAAAAAGGACGGTTTTCGGAAAAATACCGAATTTTCACCGATTTTCAGGAAAACACCAATATGACTTTTCAAGGCGTTACACACCCTCTCTAAAGATGTCTTACAGACTAAAAGGGAGAGGGATGTGCATGATTGGCAGATCACTTGCTTAGGCAATTGAGTCAATCATGAGATGTCAAGTACCACACCAAATGTTGTTTTTGCACTAGATGCAAAAAGTTTGTATTAATCCAATCCTGGAGAAACATAAGGAAGCGGTTTTAGAACATAAGTACATGTTCTACGGATTTGATAACGGCAGCCTCCTTCGGGAGACGATTATCATTCCAGGCTTCAAAGGTGACATAGTAGACAGAGTGATTGTCAGAGTTATAGTTTTTCCTCTGACGAGGGAAAGTATTATGGACAGGTGGTCCCAGAGGATACTGTGGGAGGCTTGGTGCTGGATACTGATTAGGTTCAGTGATCGATACAGTCTAAGAAGTTTGGATTTGGAGTTCATTTATGAACTTGGTCCCATCAGATATCCAGACATATTCTAAGACAGGTATTACTCAATTCGGGAGATGGCTTTCTCCGCGAATTTGAGATTAAGGGAGATATAGAAAGAAACATCTAGACGGATCCACTCTCTGAGGCTATTTCTCGAACACAATAGTTTTACAAATGGGCTTTGTGAAACTGATTAGTAGAGGAGTTGGATGTTCATTTTCACACGAGCTGTGAGTAGTCGACATCGCAATAATTAGCCTTGAGTGCAAGTGGGAGATTGTTGGAGATAGTGCCCTCACAGTCAATTATTGGATCGCAGGTACGTGATTGCAATGATTGCGGAGGGCCTATACCGGTAGGACAGTCTTACTCGAGATGATAGTATGCTATCTGGTTTGCTTTTATCAGTCGTGTACATGTTCAGGTGACTGATTACATGTTACACTTTGATAGAGCCCTTGGGATCTTGCTTTACCACCAACTGTATGATGGCGATCATATACGTGAGAGTTGGGTGGTTTATACGCATATCCTTAATTGTGGTCCCTAGTCGTGGGAGTTTCGAGACAGGGCATAGATACTCCGGAGTAGACTAGTGTATACAGTCGAGACCCCAACGAGGGGCGGTGGCCGGTCTCACAAGCCACTGGTGTCAGTTGGATCACATAAGATGTATACAGGTGCTCATTGGGTTATGAGTACACCGGACAGGACTCGCCGGGAATCTGCTAGTTGGTATTATACATATCGTCAGATAGCAGTTCCCTGGTGACATGTGTACAGGTTAGTTCATCGACCTGAGGTCGTCATTTGTCTCGTCTGAGTTCCCACTGTGCTTTGATTTCTACCCTACCACGGCTCAAAGGAGTCATGCAAACAGGTAGTTTTTGGGTACAGTCCCGAGCCACATGGAGGCACGTGAGCGGATCGGCAGGGGATTCGTCTCTCCCGGTATTGGGGCCGAGATCGTGTTGTGTCTAGGAGAGCCATTACACAAAGCCCAAGGCCGTGGCAGGAGATTTACTGGTAGGTACTCCAGTAGTATCTCAGGGTGTTATTGGTCTACACTCCGACACGACTTATACTGCTATTGTGGGTCTAACGTTACTAGCCCCCTAGGCAGATATGCGATACTCATAGATGAACAGACCGGACTGTATATACATTATCACTGTTAGGCTCAGTAGGGTTTCCGGATGAGTTCGCTCATCGGCCTCCCTTGAGGTCAGTCCAAGGGCAGCCGTTACGCATAGCTAGTTCCGCTGACGGTTTGTGGTTAAAACCACTGCCAGGGTACTGACGAGTCATTAGAGTCCCCCACAGACAGTTTCCCAAGTTCGGGCGAAACGTTGTAGAGGCCGTAAGGTTTTATGGCAGGGTTCGGAAAATGCACGTGCGTTTACGCACGTGTTATTTTTCGGGCAGATGATACTGGTCAGCTTTGGTTTAAGCCGGATCCGAGTATTATATTAATTAGATATAATATCTTTGTCTCAGTTGCATTTGTATTCGGTCGTAATACAAATGCGGGTATATTTATACAGTTACGGGGTTATCCTGAAAGTCGTTTTAGGATCACTTTTGGAAGTTGCCAGTTTCCAGTTTTCTATCAGCCGACTTTTAACATTCGGTTAAAGACGGATTTATCTTTTCTTGGATAAGGTTGAGTCGTGATTCTAGAAGGTTCTAGAGAGGGTGACTTGGCTTGGTGAGTCATTAGTGCATTAATGGAGTCATTAATGACTTGATGAGGTGTATAATGACTCATGCTTTAAGCTTTATTGTTTCTTGTTTTCTTAAGGATATTTTCTCTTGATCTTTTGCTTATGGTTACCCTAACATTGCTCCTACACTCACCCCCACTCCATATATATGGCCGGCCCCTCCTCTCTCTCACTCTCACTTGATTTTTTATCTGGTAAAAAGATTATGATAGATTTTGGGGTGTATGGAATTTCACAGCTCATTTCATTCCATCACCCGATTTGAGTGGCAACTTCATTAACCGTTCGTCCATAGTTTTGGACGGAACGAGACGAAGTCTTCTACTCATTCTCTACATCATTCTTGGTCGTCTCTTTTAGCAAACTTGACGACCGAGTTGCCTCAAGTCAGAGGCGGGAGCCCGTTTAAAGAATCGTCGACGTGGTGCCACCTGGACGAGCAGATCGTAGATCGGAGAGATCAGAGTAGCCGCAACGGAGCGTGGGATGATGGTTAAAGAACGAAGGACTCGGATCGTTAGGTATAACCTTTCTACACTCTTTACAGTTTGTTAGTTTAGCAATAATGGCAGATCCGGGTTAAAGTATACGATAGCGCCAGTTAAAAAGTTTTTGTTCCGCATTTGGCGTCTGTAGACGGCCTGGGCGCTACTGTAGACTTACAGTTAATATCTCATTTTCATATCGATCCAAAAGGCAACATCATTAACCGTTCGTCCATACGTTTGGACGTAACGAGACAAAGTATTCTACTCATTCTCTATATCAATCTTGGTCGTCTCTTTTAGCAAACTTGACGACCGAGTTGCCTCGAGTCAGAGGCGGGAGCCCGTTTAAAGAATCGTTGACGTGGTGCCACCTGGAAGAGCAGATCGGAGATCGAAGAGATCGGAGCAACCGCAAAGGAGCGTGGGATGATGGTTAAAGAACGAAGGACTCGGATCGTTCGGTATAACCTTTCTACACTCTTTACAGTTTGTTAGTTTAGAAATAATGGCAGATCCGGGTTATAGTATACGATAGCGCCAGTTAAAATGTTTTTTACGCATTTGGCGTTTGTAGACGGCCGGGGCGCTACCGTAGACTTACATAGCTATTACCCCACCGTAGACCCCTACGGGTAAGGAAAACTACCCGCTAAGTACCTGAAGTGAAGCGGTCTCCCTCAACAACGTGAGTAGGCCACTAAACACTTCAAAGTACCTGGAAGTTTGTGCACCCCACCTTGGGTCTATCCTAGGAGTGAAAACAGTAAAATGAAATAATACAACGGTGGCTACAACCGCAACCTGGATGTGCCCCGCAAAATAATATTACAGCATATTACAATTACATTGAATGAATGAATATAACAACCCATCACAAACCCCGGCTAATCATCACAACAATCCAATACAGTTCATAAGCACAAACAGTAAAATCCATTACAGAAAGTGCAACCCCCTGCCAACCGACATACTAGCAGTTAGGGGAGGTTTACGAACACATTATACAATCAAAGATATAATCTTATTAGCCAAACATCGTATAATTTCGATCGAGGAAACATATTAGATTCTACTTCAAAACTTCTCTGTGTAAGTCCACGTTACCTCTCCCGGTTCTTTCGGGCTTACGGAAATGGTGAAAAAAGATTTTTACGGTTTGGGTAACATGGACTACAAAAACGGATCTTTGCTAAACTACACAGTAGCAACCTAACTAGAGAGTTGACTACTCGGTTGGGGGTTATACCTCAACTTGAACTCCTTCTTCTTGACTCTTGATGGTGGTCGGATGATGCTTTCCTCGTTGCCTTCTCTTGTCCAAGATGGATCCGCCTGAGGGTTTCTTCCATGAGCTCCTTTCTCGAACTTTGAGAAAACTAAAGTCTCCGGCTTGCTAGACCTTTTACCTTAGGAAGAGTAGAGAGTGGCTAAGGGTGTTTTATCTCCAAGGAGATGTTTCTCAACACATGATAATTGTTCTCCTTGAACTAGAGGAGGAAGAAGAAGAAGAGAGGAGAGAGAATTGTTATGATAGAATGAGAATAGTTTTACAACCATAACAATATATGTGAATTATCAAATTAATAATATTAATCCAAAATGAAAAAGGTGATGGTTGGTTTGATAAGACCATTAACATTTCACATTAAATGATTTTGCAAAGATCAAAGAGCATCTAGAAAAGAAATGATGATGGTCAAAGTTTCAACCATGGTCAACTAGTCAACCTTGGTCAACAAGTCAACAAACCCAACCATGACACAATTTCATTTAAATAAGATTATTAATTGATATATCACAAATTCATCAGGATTTGGAAAAAGACGACTGTCAACTGTGCATACGCACCCGTTCCAAAACCCTAATGAAAAACCTCTCTCTTCGCCTCAATCAACTGTGCATACACACCCGCATTCGTGTTCCGAGGAACATGAATACAATGAGATAAAACTAACCCCCAAAGTATATAGTAGGATCTGCCTCAAACGAGAGCCCGTTAGTAATGTCTGCCCGGACGCCAAACGTGCATAAGTGCGCGGATATGAACGAACCCTGTCGCAAAACCATGCGACATCTACTCTGTTTTGCCCAAAGGCGAATAACCCTCAGTGTGGGACTCTAAAGACTCGACACTACGCTGGCAGTGGGTTTAACCACAGACCGCAAATGGCACTAGCTGTACGTAACGGTCCCCAGGTAGATGCCGATAAGAAGACGGACGAGGTGAAACCCATCTGAACTCCTACTGAGCCTGAATGTGACAATCTCTGTACAGTCCGGTCTGTTCGTCTGAGAACATCGCATGGCAGGCCTAGGGGGCGGTAAAAGTCAATCCCCTACTAGCGGTACAAGTCGTGTCGGAGTGTAGCCCAGAACACCTGAGATAACACTGGAAACATACCGGCCTATCTCGCTTGCCCTGGCCAGGGACTTTGTGTAATGGCTCTCCTAGACACAGCACAATATCAACCCCCAATACCGGGAGAGACGAATCCTGTCTAACCGTCACTGCCTCCAAGTGCTTCGGGACTGCACCCGAAAACTACCTGTTTGCATGACACCTTTAAGCCGTGGTAGGGTAGTAATCAAAGTACAGTGGGAACACACTCGAGGCGAAGTGACAGTGTCAAGTCAACGGACTAAGCTGTACTCATGTCACCTGGGAACTGATAACTAACGATAGGTATAGTACCAACCAACAGTTCTCGACGAGTCCTGTCCAGTGTACTCGTAACCTAACGAGCACCCGCATACTATCTCAAGTACGGCGTACTGACGGCTGTGGGACAGACCGTCTTCCAAGCTGGGATGAGATGCGTATACGCTAGTCTACTCCGGAGTATCGATGCCCTGTCTCGATAGTCCTACGACTAGGGATCTGCATAAGGATGTGCTTGTGGATTACCCAGCCCCCACGAGTGTGACTGCCATCACAATGCTGGTAATCAAGCAAATATCCTAAGGGCTCCACTAATGTGTAAAGGCGATATGCTAAAAGAAACACATGCACACATTAAAGCAGAAACAAACCAAGTAGCATACTACTATATTGAGCAAGATTGTCTATACAAGGTGAATATCCCAAGCTTCCATCAAGTAATATACAAACTAGTATGATACAGTAATGGCCTCTAGGGCATATACACTAACAATCTCCCACTTGCACTAAGGCCATGTACTGGCGTATCGAAGGCTTATCATCTCGATCAGCCGCTCGAATTGAGTCTAGGGTAAGATCTTTGTGAATGGATCAGCAGTGTTATCTTCCGCAGCAACTCTCCGAACCTCGATCTCGTGGAGACCCACGATCTCCCTGATCAGGTGATACCGCCTCAAGATGTGCCTTGACTTCTGATGGGACCTGGGTTCCGTCGCTAAAGCTATAGCCCCGTTGTTGTCGCAATACAGAGGTACTGGATCAACAATGGACGGAACCACCTGAAGTTCTATCAAGAACTTCCTCATCCAGACGGCTTCTTTTGCGGCATCAGATGTAGTGATATATTCCGCTTCTATCGTCGAGTCAGCAACGGTTTTCTGTTTGGAACTCTTCCAACACACCGCCCCTCCATTGAGGGTAGAGACATAACCCGACATGGACTTGGAATCATCCTTGTCACTTTGGAAGCTGGAGTCAGCAAAGGCCTCGATCTGGAGGTCTTTTCCGCCATACACCAAGAACATCTACTTAGTCCTTCTCAGGTACTTGAGAATGTTCTTTACCGCTATCCAGTGTTTCTCCCCAGGGTTTGACTGATACCTGCTTACCACACTCAGTGCATAAGCTACATCTGGTCCGGTACACAACATCGCATACATTATAGAGCCTACCGCAGAAGCGTAGGGTATAATAGACATGCGATCCCTTTCCAAATCAGTCTTGGGAGACATCTCTTTGGAGAGGGTGATCCCGTGACAAGCCGGTAGATTACCGCGCTTGGAATCTTCCATACTGAATCTTTTCAGTATGGTGTCGATGTACCTGGACTATGAAAGTCCTAATATCCTCTTGGATCTGTCACGATAGATCCGGATCCTCAGAATGTAAGAGGCATCACCCAGGTCTTTCATGGAGAACCTGTGTGACAAGAACCCTTTGACAGATTGTACCATAGGAATGTCATTTCCTATCAAGAGAATGTCATCCATGTATAAAACGAGGAATACGACAGTTCTTTCTAAAAATCTACTATAGATGCATGATTCATCTGGATGTTTGATAAAGCCAAAATCTTTGATCGTCTCATCAAAACAGATGTTCCAACTCCGCGATGCCTGCTTTAGTCCATAGATGGACTTAAGCAACTTGCACACCTTCCCGCTGCTCCCACTCTGAATGAAACAGTCACGCCCCGCTTCCAAAAGTACGCTAAAGTGGGCACTTGACATAGCCAACCATGCTACCTGTGGATAGGAAAAATCCTTCCACGGTCACATTACGGCTGTGGAGATATCAAGAACAGGAAAGTAAACTAACTATCTAGTATATGTCCATAAGCCAGAGTAAAAGAGTTAAGAGATAATATTATGCGGAAGCCAAAAGATACAATAAATGAAACACCTGGAGTGAAACTACATACCGACAGGAACCTCACCGCTCGTCTAACAGCGGCAAAACTCCTAATCAATCTGCAGCAAGGTTGAAGAATCTGGGTCATCCAAATCCTAGACGTCAGCGTGTCAAGTCATCAGGTAATAACATAATAAACAGGCAATGAGTATAAACATGAATAAAGCAAGGGTAACAGTAATATAAATCAGAGCAGTGCAGGGTAGTGTGCAGTGGGTAAACTGGACTGTTCTATCAGGTTCTCTGTTCTAAAGTCTTTGAAACCAAATTGATGAATCATCGATGTAACTCAATAGTATCCCGTGCATGCCCGGGACCACGGTCTAAGACTCTCGGGCTGAAACCGAGATGTGCCGCTAGGCACTAACAGGGAAAGGATAAAGACCAACTATGTCAGCAGCATCGTCACGAGGCAGGCTTGGCCTCTAAAACTGATCAGTACAAGTAGTGAACTGTTGAGTTACAAGTCAGGTTTCACCTGTGATATCCCTATACTCCCAAGTTATATGTGTAAGTCAAGTCAGATATCCCGAAATCAAGAAACTAATGCCAACACAGGATCTGGTAAACAGGTTTGTCTGGATAGACAACAAGAACAGCCCATGAAGACTACATGTCAGGTTTGTTGGCATTAGACACAAGATCAGGTAACGGGTCAGGTCATGGTATATCATGTCAAGTCAAGCAGTATACGGTACCATGTCGGGTAGATCAATATATATGTAGCAAGTCAGGTCAAGATGTAAAAAATATCATGGGTGTGCTCACAATCAGTTATACAAGCAAGCATGGTTATCATCGACATGATATAAGCAATGAATTAATCAATAGGCAGATTTAATCAATTTGCAGTACAGTTATCAGTTGTGTCACAGAGATGATTTCAATGTTATGCGAATGCAGTATGACAATTAAGGCCTTTTAATCATGTTAACAAATTTGAGAACTTTAGAGGTGCAATGATTTATATAACGGTTCAGTACAGCTATTACAGGTTAAAATGCACACGAGTGTCCAAATGGAACAAAACTATAGAGATAAATGTCATAAGCTATGTTAATATTAAAATGTGATTAAACAGGTAAATGTGGTTATTAGGTTCAATTGCAAACTGTAGGTTCTATGTTTGAAAGATAAAATGATATATAACAATTTTTGGCATCTAAAATAAAATTAAAAATATCCATCTTGGCCTTCTTGACACCCATAACCCTGTTGTAGCGTCCGTGCGTCGTGTTCTCGTCCCGTTCAGTGAAACGGGCGGGTTTGGACGGCTAAGTGCACGTACGTGTGTCCGTTTTGGGGATATGCATTTGATCATAAAACAATTCATTTTCACTTTTGGATCCCGCTTAAAATCTTATGATTTCAATTTCAAATTTTTGGACCCGACCTGGGCACGATTTGGAAATGTTTTACGTTGCGCCCAAAATCCCAATTTTTAATATATTTAAACCGGCATATATTTTACTTAACCATCTAATATATTTCCTATTCAAAATCTTTTATAAATCATTTCCTTAACAAATCAGTATCCCCCTCAGCCAATCAACTCCTACCGCCGCCTCCCTCCTCGCCGCCGCAGCCCCAACGCCGGCACCACCGTCACCAGCATCCTCGCCTCCTCAACCTTGTCTCATCCACATCCTCCTTCATCAACCCCCGTGAACCCTGCACCTTCACCGCGGCCACCTGCACCCCTTCAGCCTATCAACTCCTACCGCCGCCTCCCTCCTCGCCGCCGCAGCCCCAATGTCGGCACCACCATCACCAGCATCCTCGCCTCCTCAACCTAGTCTCATCTACATCCTCCTTCATCAACCCCCGTGCACCCTGCACCTTCACCGCGGCCACCTGGACCCCCTGCACACCAAAACTCTTAATCAATCTGCAGCAAGGTAGAAGAATCTGGGCCATGCAAAACCCAGATGTCAGCGCGTCAAGTCGTCAAGTAATAACATAATAAATAGGCAATGAGTATAAACATGAATAAAGCAAGGGTAACGGTAATATAAATCAGAGCAGTGCAGGATAGTGTGAAGTGGGTAAACTGGACTGTTCTATCAGGTTCTCTATTCTAAAGTCTTTGAAACCAAATTTATGAATCATCGATATAACTCAATAGTATCCCGTGCATGCCCGGGACCACGGTCTAAGACTCTCGGGCTGAAACCGAGACGTGCCGCTAGGCACTAACAGGGAAAGGATAAAGACCAACGATGTCAGCAGCATCGTCACGAGGCGGGCCTGGCCTCTAAAACTGATCAGTACAAGTAGTGAACTGTTGAGTTACAAGTCAGGTTTCACCTTTAATTTCCCCATACCCCCAAGTTATATGTGTAAGTCAAGTCAGATATCCCGAAATCAAGAAACTAATGCCAACACAGGATCGGTAAACAGGTTTGTCTGGATAGACAACAGGAACGGTCCATGAGGACTACATGTCAGGTTTGTTGGCATTAGACACAAGATCAGGTAACGGGTCAGGTCATGGTACATCTTGTCAAGTCAAGCAGTATACGGTACCATGTCGGGTAGATCAATATATATGTAGCAAGTCAGGTCAAGATGTAAACAATATCATGGGTGTGCTCACAATCAGTTATACAAGGAAGCATGGTTATCATCGACATGATATAAGCAATGAATTAAGAAATAGGCAGATTTACTCAATTTGCAGTACTGTTATCAGTTGTGTTACAGAGATGATTTCAATATTATGCGAATGCAGTATGACAATTATGGCCTTTTAATCATGTTAACAAGTTTGAGAACTTTAGAGGTGCAATGATTTATATAACGGTTCAGTACAGCTATTACAGGTTAAAATGCACACGGGTGTCCAAATGGAACAAAACTATAGAGATAAATGCCATAAGCTATGTCAATATTAAAATGTGATTAAACAGGTAAATGTGGTTATTAGGTTCAATTGCAAATTGTAGGTTCCACGTTTGAAAGATAAAATGATATATAACAATATTGTACATGAAAAGGGAAACGATCGTACCAAAGTTAAATTTATAGGTTTAGGTTGTCATTAATATGTATGTAAATATTTTTTAGCATGTAGCAAGGGGTACTTGCCTCGACGGGTTGCGAATCGGGAAAACGGAACGTAGAATCTCGGCGGGGAAAACTCGCGATGGGTGCACGGTTCACAGAATGAACCCAAACGACGAACAATGGAACCACACGGGTCGAGGTACCTCGCTGGAATGTCGGGTCACGTCGTCGGCATCGTCGGATTCCGGCCGAGGAATGAACAGTAAACGATCACGACTTGCAAACAAGAAGGGAAAAGAAAATACAGAAGAAGGGAAGGACGATCTGAGAAGGGATGCTCACGATGATCCGTAGGACGGGTGGTGACGGTCGATCTCGTCGACAGAGCTCCGGTGGTCGGCCAACAATGACCGCGAAAACTGCAGATTACCAAATATGAGTATAGGAAAGAAGGAAGGAGGAAGGAGGAAGGAAGAAGAAGACGGGTAGGTGATGCTTACAAGGGGTTGAACGAAGGCCGGGGCACGGAGGCGAGGCCGTCGGCGGCGATTCCACGGCAAGCTGCGGCGGTGTGCAGGGGGTGCAGGTGGCCGCGGTGAAAGTGCAGGGTGCACAGGGGTTGATGAAGGAGGATGTGGATGAGACGAGGTTGAGGAGGCGAGGATGCTGGTGACGGTGGTGCCGACATTGGGGCTGCGGCGGCGAGGAGGGTGCCGGCGTTAGTCTTTATCCTTTCCCTGTTAGTGCCTAGCGGCACGTCTCGGTTTCAGCCCGAGAGTCTTAGACCGTGGTCCCGGGCATGCACGGGATACTATTGAGTTACATCGATAATTCATCAATTTGGTTTCAAAGACTTTAGAACAGAGAACCTGATAGAACAGTCCAGTTTACCCACTGCACACTACCCTGCACTGCTCCCACTCTGAATGAAACCCTCTGGGTGGTCCATATAGACACACTCCTCTAAATTTCCATTCAGAAAAGCGGTCTTTACGTCCATCTGCCAAATCTCATAATCGTGGAAGGCAGCAATGGCAAGAAGGATCCGAATGGATTCCAGCATAGCCACTGGAGAAAAGGTTTCGTCATAGTCCAAGCTAGGTCTTTGACGGAAACCCTTTGCAACAAGTCTAGCTTTATAGGTCTTAACCTATCCATCTACACCAATCTTCCTTTTAAAGATCCACTTGCATCCTACGGGTTTTACCCCATCAGGAGCAACGTCCAACGTCCATAATTTGTTGGTGTACATGGACTCCATTTCGGTCTGCATTGCATCCAGCCATTTTACTGAGTCAACGCTCTGAATGGCCTGCTGGAAACTAGTCAGCTCATCACTATCAATGATGCAATCCTCTCTATCCCTGTCTATGAGAAAACCGTATCTCTCGGGCGGATGAGACTGCCTACTACTCCTGCGGAGCGGCGTAGGAATGTCCTGATCTTTCGAACCGTCTGGTTCTACTAAGCTTTGAGTAATATCTGGAATTTCTTCCAGTTCTATTATGCTCCCACTTATCTGATTTTCCAAAAACTCAGTTTCCAAGAAGTGGGCATGACGAGAAACAAAAACATTTTGTTCCTCTTCGCAATAGAAGAAATATCCCTTGGAGTTCTTTGGATATCCCACAAACTTGCACTGTACTGAGCGTGCCTCGAGTTTGTCCGCATGCTGCTTTTTGACAAAAGCTGGACATCCCCATGTCTTAATGTGCTTAAGATAGGGTTTCTTCCCACACCACATCTGATATGGTGAAGTAGGCACAGTCTTAGTTGGAACTCGGTTCAAAAGGTATGTAGCTGATTATAGTGCATATCCCCAGAATGATCGCGGTAACTCAGCGTTACTCATCATGGAACGTACCATATGCAATAGGGTCCGGTTCCGTCTCTCCGATACACCGTTATGTTGCGGAGTGTATGGAGGAGTAAGCTGAGAGAGAATTCCATTCTCTTTTAAGTAATCCAGGAACTCGGCACATAAATATTCACCACCTCGATCAGATCTTAGTGTCTTGATACTTTTGCATGTTTGTTTTTCCACTTCATTCTTATGTTCCTGGAATTTTCCATAGGATTCGGATTTATGTTTCATTAAGAAGACATAACCGTACCTTGAAAAGTCATCCGTAAAAGTAATGAAGTAAGAATAACCGCTTCGTGCATGCGTAGACATTGGACCGCACACGTCGCTGTGTACGAGTCCTAAGAGCTCGCTCGCTCTTACTCCGTGTCCAGTGAACGGAGTCTTTGTCATCTTTCATTTGAGACAGTATTGACAAGTTGCATATGATTGATATTTGAACGGATCCAAATACCATTCTGTATGTAACTTCGTCAACCTTCTCTCATTGATGTGACCCAGTCTACAATGCCATAAGAAAGCCTGATTTGATTCCGAAGACTTTCTTTTGTATGTATTCTGGACATTGAAAATCTGTGGTTGGTTTAATACGTATATGAAAGGTTCCTAGGCACTCTAGTGAGGTCATATAAGGCATCTAACATGCCAATTTAAAAAAAATGGTGCCGAGAAACCCTAGACTACGGATCTTGGACTAGATGTTTAGGCGAAATACAAAACTTAGTTAACAAATTAACTAAAAGTTAGATGCTACAACCTTTGTAGATCCGGTTATCCTCTTCCTTGGCTCCACGTAGGCATCCTCTCGCTGTCCATCTCGAATCCTAGACTCGTTCATCGGCTTCATCGGGAAAACGAGCGGAATAGGTCGTCGGCTTCGTGTCAAAGACGATCTACGTCGAGGCTTCACAACTTCAAGCTCCGACTTCACAAAGTTGTGAAATTTGTGAAGAAAACACCCAAAACAACTTGGCAAGAGGTAGAGGGTGAAGAAATAGGAGGTGGGTTCACTTTAAAATTGGATTTCACTCACTTTTGCTCAAGTTGCCATTGATGGCATCAAACTTTCTTTCTTGAAGAAGAAGAAGATCAAGAAGGTAATATTATGATAAGTTAATCAAACATGAAAAAGAAATGAATACTTATCATAATAGGAACCATGGTTAGGTGTAGAGAATTGACCAAGGTTAGAATAGTGGTTAGGGTTAAGCATGAAGACAAATTGGTCACTTTGGTCAAAGCTTCATGAAGCTTCACAAAGGTTCAAGAATGAAAGCAACCATCTTGTATTCTTATGCAATTCTTTTTCCAAAATGAATAAATAAAAGAATGGATAATAAAAACCCTAATCACTTTCTTAACCTAGGTTTAATTCTTTACACTTAACCAAATGAGTAAGCATCATCAAACATGGTACAAGAATGTGCACAAAAGTATATCACATATACAACTTGCACATCAAGTGAGAAAATCCATTTAAAGTGAACCAATACTAGTTAATGCAAAGTAATATATCAAATATATAATTATACATTAAATCATTAAATCAACATTTGATTCAATGATCCGGTCATGTCGCACATAACCGACTAGTATCCAATGTATCGATTTATCGAATCAATGATTCGATAACTAGGTCATATCGAATATAACCAATCGAAACATTCTTCGCAAGAATGAAATGCGGTATCACATACACGCATTATTCTTGCTCCCGCACATATCTCATATGCGCTCCTATTTCGTTTCTCTTGAGCCAGGAAACCTCTGTGTAGGACTCTAAAGACTCGTCAATACGCCGGTAGCAGATGATGATCATATCAAGCACCCACAAGCCGCAAGCGGTCTGCCAAACGTAACGGCCATCCGGGTATTGAGCGATCAGAAGATCGACGAGCTAGCCCGCTCACACTCCTGTGAATCCAACCAGTAACACTTACCGTACAGTTCGGTCTGTTCGTTTGATACGTCGCATATCAAGTCTAGGGGTGGTAAACATCAGACCCCAATACTCGATAAGTCGTGCCGATGTGAGGCTCATAACGGGTCGAGAAACTACTGGTAACACTTACCAGCAAATCTCTGATCAGCCCTGGCCAGGGACTTCCCTGTTACGGCCAATCGAGCACAGCGCAACATCAACCCCCAATACCGGGAGAGACGAAACCCCTCCTATCGCTCATTGCCTCCATGTGACTCGGGACTGTACCCAAAGACCACCGTTTTGCACACCCTCATGAACGTGGTAAGGTGGAGATCAAAGCACAGTGGGAATCACACAAGACTCTATGACGATCTCGGGTCTACAGACTAACCTGTACAAGTGTCACCTGAGAACTGCCATCTGACGTGAGGTATAATACCATCTGGGAGTTCTCGGCGAGTCCGTCCAGTGTACCCAGTCTCCACTGAGCACCCGTATACCATCTCTGATGTCAAACACCAATGGATATGGGATCATCCATCGCCCATCACATGGGTCCAGAAGCATATACGCTAGTCTACTCTAGTATATCGATGCCCCGTCTCGATACACCCACGACTAGGGACCTTGAAGGATGTACTTATGGACTACCATGTCCCCACTAGTATGATCTGCATCATAGTCCAGGTAGTCAAGTACACATCCTAAGGGCTTTACCAACATGTAACTACAAGACATATAAAGAGACTAGTGTACATGTTAAGATAAAGAGTAACCAGATAGCATATTATCATATCGAGCAAGAAAAGTCATCTCTATATATGTCCAAGCATCCAATATAATATACAACATCTGTACAATACTGGCCTCTAGGGCATACATACAACTAACAATCTCCCACTTGCACTAGGGCCAGCTGCTGTAGTATCGCATACCGAGCATCCCGAAGAGTCTCTCAAACTGTATCTGGGGAATGGCCTTCGTGAGTGGATCCGCAGTGTTGTTCTTCGTGTCAACTCTCCTGACCTCGATCTCCCGGCGATCAACTATCTCCCGGATCAGGTGATACCGCCTCAGAATATGTCTGGACCGCTGATGGGACCTGGGTTCCTTGGCCAAAGCCACCGCTCCATTGTTATCGCAATACAAAGGTAATGGATGCTCAATGGATGGAACTACTCCAAGTTCAGTAATGAACTTCTTGATCCAGACAGCCTCTTTGGCAGCATCGTTGGCAGCGATGTATTCAGCCTCCATCGTCGAGTCTGCCACGGTTTCCTGCTTGGAACTCTTCCAGCTAACCGCCCCTCCGTAAAGGGTAAAGACAAAGCCTGACTGCGACTTAGAGTCGTCCTTATCACTCTGGAAGCTCGAATCGGTAAAGGACTCCACTTGGAGTTCTCCGTTACCATACACCAAGAACAGATCTCTAGTCCTTCACAAGTACTTGAGAATGCTCTTCACAGCTGTCCAGTGACTCTCTCCAGGATCATCCTGATACCTGCTCACTATACTTAGTGAGTATGCTACATCGGGCCTGGTATATAGCATCGCATACATGATAGAGCCTACTGCCGAAGCATAGGGTATCCCTTGCATGTGAGCTCTCTCCAAATCAGTCTTGGGAGACATCTCTTTGGAGAGAGTGACTCCAGAGATCATGGGTAAGTTCCCACGCTTGGACTCTTCCATACTAAACCTCTTTAGTATGGTGTCAATGTACCTGGATTGGGACAATCCTAAAATCCGTTTGGATCTATCTCTATAGATCCTAATTCCCAATATGCAGGAGGCATCACTAAGATCTTTCATTGAGAATTTTTGTGATAAGAAGAGCTTGACTGATTGCAGCATAGGAATATCATTTCCTATCAAGAGTATGTCGTCCACGTACAATACGAGGAAGACAACCTTACTCTCTGCCACCTTCTTGTAGATACAAGGTTCATCTGGATTCTTGACGAAATCAAACTCTTTGATAACGACGTCAAAGCAGATGTTCCAACTCCGCGATGCTTGCTTTAATCCATAAATGGATTTAAGCAGCTTGCACACCTTTCCGCTGCTCCCACTGTCTACGAAGCCCTCTGGCTGAGTCATGTACACGCACTCTTCTAAATCACCGTTTAGAAAGGCGGTCTTAACATCCATTTGCCAGATTTCGTAATCATGATATGCAGCGATGGCAAGCATGATCCGGATGGATTTAAGCATAGCCACTGGAGAAAAGGTCTCGTCATAGTCCACACCTGGTCTTTGACGAAAACCCTTTGCTACAAGTCTAGCTTTGAAAGTCTCCACTTTCCCATCTACACCAAGTTTCTTCTTGAAGATCCACTTGCTCCCAATGGGTTTTACCCCTTTAGGAGCAACTTCCAAAGTCCATACTTTGTTGGTGTACATGGAATCCATCTCGGACCGCATAGCATCCAGCCATTTCACTGAGTCCCCACTCGTGATGGCCTGCTCGAAGCTAGTTGGGTCATCATCCTCCATGATTCAATCCTCGCTCCCACCGTCCATGAGAAAACCGTAGTATCTCTCAGGTTGGCGAGGAACCCTACTAGATCGGCGGAGTGGCTGGGGTTCATCGGGAACTACGGAATCCTCTGGTTCCACCAGATCTTCTGTTGTAGCTTCTGCAGCTGGAACCTCTTCCAGTTCTACCTCATGACCACTAATCTCTTTTTCAAGAAATTCCTTTTCTAAAAAGGTGGCATGCCGAGAAACAAACACTCTTTGTTCCTCAGGGTGGTAGAAGATATACCCTTGAGAATTCTTGGGATATCCTACAAATTTGCATAGAACAGACCGTGCCTCGAGTTTGTCCGGATTTTGTCGTTTGACATAGGCTGGACAACACCATATCTTAACATAGTTAAGAAATGGTCTCTTCCCTTTCCATATCTCATATGGAGTGGTAGGCACAGATTTGGTGGGGACCATATTCAATAGATGTATGGCTGTCTCAAGCGCATACCCCCAGAAGGAAATAGGTAACTCAGCTGTGCTCATCATAGAGCGCACCATATCTAATAGGGTGCGGTTCCTCCGTTCTGATACACCATTGTGCTGTGGTGTATATGGAGGAGTCAGCTGAGAGAGAATCCCATTCTCTTTTAGGAAGTCCAGGAATTCATTGCTCAAGTATTCACCTCCTCGATCGGATCGAAGGATTTTAATACTTTTTCCGGATTGGTTCTCAACTTCTTGCTTATATTCCCTAAATTTCTCAAAAGCTTCTGATTTGTGTTTCATCAGGAACACATACCCGAACCTAGAGAGATCGTCAGTGAATGTAATGAAGTATGAAGAACCATCCCAGGCATGTGTTGACATGGGACCGCATACATCACTATGTATCAGTCCCAAGAGTTCGGTAACTCTTTCTCCGTGTCCCGTAAACGGAGTTTTGGTCATCTTGCCTTTGAGACATGACTGGCAAGTGTCATAAGATGAAAATTCAAACGGATTTAAATATCCATCTTTATGCAACTTAGCTAGTCGTGTCACATTGATGTGACCCAGTCTACAATGCCATAAGAAGGATTCATTGAGTTCAGAACTCTTCCTCTTGTGTGTGTTTGTTATGCTCATAACTGTTGATTGATTTAGAACATAAATGCCATTGCACAACGTGCCTGATCCAACCAACTTTTGGTTACGGAAAATGTTCATAACATTGTCCTGTAATACAAAATTATATCCCTCTTTACTTAATAAAGAAACCGATATAATGTTGCATATCAGGTTCGGCATGTAATAGCATTCGTTCAGAACCAATGTATTACCAGTTGGTAATACAAGGTGATATTCCCCGACAGTCTTAGCTGCAACAATTGCACCATTTCCAACTCTGATGTCTTTATCACCTTCTCCAAGTTCTCTACCTTTCCTTAGCCCATGTAACTGATTACATATATGGGATCCTGACCCGGTATCTAATATCCAGGACGTAGAGCAAATGGAGAAACAGTTCTCAGTAACGAACACACCCGAAGAAAATGCATCAACATGTACTTTCTTCATTCGGGTGGCATGGGAATCCTGGAATTCCCCTATATCCTGTTCATTCCTATAACTCTTATAAGAAAGAATGGAACCAACGTTCCCCAGCACAGTATAACATGCGGGTTCGGTCAATACATCCATATTATTATCTTCATTAGGGCATGAAATGGTCGCTACCTGGAGAGAGAGAGAAGAAAACACTTTAGCGTATGCTCGTGCAAGATCAGATTGGTTATTATCTTATCTAATCAGGATGGCTCCCACTGCTTTTTATCAAATCTTCCTCCAAACCCTAAAAGGAAAGACTAGCCGGGATTAATTACACACTACAAGTTCGCCAATCTTTCAGCCAGGCCAGTGTCGGTACTTTGAGGGAGGTCCCCCGTGCTTTCGCACGAACCTAATTAATGTAAACCTCGTTTTCCCAGAGGCGTAACCTCGTTAACACCTTTCTAGACACCTACTTGATCAGCTAATTGCAATGTGTAAAACTCTCCCAGGAGTAACTCTTACTCGCAGTGGGTATCGGGATCCAACTATCTCATAGAAGGTATGCAATCTCATTGCAAATTTCAACACTTGAAATTCCCGATAATGCTTTTGCCCCTAGCGTGCTATGACCTTGACGCATGCCAAACAACCCATAGTCCGCTAGTCAAGTTCAACCCGTACAATTCGTGATCGAATTAAACCCACCCGTACGACCCTTGACGCATGCCAAACAACGCCGTACGAATACCTTAATCCAATCGCATCTCATGCTGTAGATAAGTAATAATCAGCTACCGTACACTACGCCTTGACGCATGCCAAACAACCGTAGCACGAATACTGAATATTACATATCTAAATTGACGGAGGGCTACGCAGGTTTTTCTGAAAACCATGAGCGTAATGAACTTGATATCGTTGTAGAATCAAATGAAGTTTTGAAATGGAGTGATTTTGAGGCTTTTCTAGTTTTGCTAAAGGAGTCACTCCCGGCGAAGGGATCTCGGTCCTTTCCTCGTCGAATGAGGTGCGGGATAAATCATATATATCGCTGTGCAAAGCAAAAACCAAAAAGCAGTCAAAAGAAACCGAGTGTGTAGCATCTTCCAGTTATTGCTAAAGGAGTCACTCCCGGTGAAGGGATCTCGGTCCTTTCCTCATCGAATATGGTGCGGGATATATCATATATATCGCTGTGCAAAGCAAAAACTGTAGCTACCCTGTTTTATTTTAAAATTCGATTCTACAACATCTTAGGTTTCTTATCTTTCATTAATCACATTAATGAAGTCCCATCATTTAAATACCTAAACATCACAGATAGATATGACGTACACTTATGCCATCCGCATTCGCCTCGATGTCCCCTCGTGCACCGTTAGGTTAGGTAACTAACGACAAAACAGGGCAGGGCTAGCGCGGGTGTAAAACATAAGTAACGTCTATATAATATATCATATATATACTATATACTATATCCATCACAGAATCACAACACAGATATCGCAGCAGAAGAAACATATGAAATATTGGATATACTAGGACGTCCGTGTTTTCTATACGAGCCAGTATAAAACACGGATTCCACGGTCGTGATGAATAGCCAATCCCACACCCCTAGACCCCTACGAGAGCGGCAAGCAACCCTGCCAATTCTAGGGTTAGGAGACCCGGACTCGACTCCTCGAGTTGGTCTCCCACTGGACCCCAGAACCCGGTTGCTTGTGCTCCCTTCCTTGGGTCTATCCTAATGCAGAAAAGTAAATAATATACAAAGGGTGACATCTTCCGCTACCTGGAAGTGCCCCAAATAAAAGAATATTACATACAAGTTTTTACATGAATGAAAATGAAAAACACTCATCTCACATAACCCCCCCCGGCTATTCGAACACGACGATCCAATATAACATATCCAGCAACACATAACATCATATGTCATCAACGTAAGTAAGTATGCATACCCCAATTGTCGTTGACGTATAGCAACGAAACCGGCGATATCACATATTACACTTACGGTCACAGAAAAGAAAGTGTAAAACTACAACAATTGGAATCCGCAACTTCTTTAGACATCGCATGCCAAATCAAATGAAATACTTAGACATCACATGCCTAACAGATATAAATCCCGCATTTTAGTCTCATTATCGAAAACTCTTTTCAATATCATGTGGGACTAAACTGCTAGATTTATAACAATCATTCAGTTATCTCATAACTGTTTGTGAATTCCAATTATTGTATCCCATTCCAGATAAACAAAAAATGTTAAACTTTCCGATCGAACAGTCGAATACCCAAGTTTTCCCGATACAGCTCAATACATGAAAAAAGTCTACAAACATTCAGTTCGTGCCTCAGTACCAACGGTCCAGCCGTAGAAGGGTCAAGCCAACGCCTCACATTTGGCACGCCGTACTGCCCCAAACCCGAAGGTTCAAAGGACAGTTCAAGACGGTCACATAATCGAGTTAAGGTTTGTTGTCTTCTAGAGGGTCCATCGCGTTACTTGCACTACTTAGAATGTCGTTAAACTACGGAAAAATCGAACACCTGGAAATTTCCCGACAAGGGAAAAGTTGGGTATTTATATCCGGTCGAACTTTTTAATATATTTTATAAATTATCCGGAAGTACACAAAGACGAAATTTGATAATCCGGTCGAAACACCGAAGCTCTAAAACACCCCAGAAAATTAAACTCTGGAATAATTATTAAAAATGCCCATAAAACTCAACTGCAGAAACTATGAATTACTGTGCAGAGGAGGAGGGATGACGTCATCAAGCCGCCGCGGAACCGCCGCCTAAGCTGGCTTCGGCCGCGGTTTCGCCGCGCTTATCACTGTTCATTGGAAAAAATTTGCATCGTAATTCTTAGAATTCCCAGCTGAATTTTTTAAGCATTTTTAATATTGAAAAATCCCAGATTTTAGAAAATGTACAGAGAGCATGTTTGGTTTAGGGTTTAGGGTTTCGGGTTCGTTCGGGCTTCAAATTGAGTCTAGACTTCGCCTAAGACTCTAGCTAGGCTCTGATACAAGTGAAAGGTTCCTAGGCACCCTATAGTGGTCTCACAAGGCATCGAACATGCCAATATAAAAATTTATGGGTGCCGAGAGACCCTAATACGGATCTTAGACTAGAAGTTTAGGCGAAAAGATAATCTAGTTAACTACTTAGCTAAAAGTTAGATGCTACAACCTTTGTAGATCCGGTTATCCTCTTCCTTGGCTCCATGTAGGCATCCTCTCGCTGTCCATCTCGAATCCTAGACTCCTTCATCGGCTTCATCGGGAAAACGAGCGGAATAGGTCGTCGGCTTCGTGTCAAAGACGATCTACGTCGAGGCTTCACAACTTCAAGCTCCGACTTCACAAAGTTGTGAAACTTGTGAAGAAAACACCCAAAACAACTTGGCAAGAGGTAGAGGGTGAAGAAATAGGAGGTGGGTTCACTTTATAATTGGATTTCACTCACTTTTGCTCAAGTTGCCATTGATGGCATCAAACTTTCTTTCTTGAAGAAGAAGAAGATCAAGAAGGAAATATTATGATAAGTTAATCAAACATGAAAAAGAAATGAATACTTACCATAATAGGAACCATGGTTAGGTGTAGAGAATTGACCAAGGTTAGAATAGTGGTTAGGGTTAAGCATGAAGACAAATTGGTCACTTTGGTCAAAGCTTCATGAAGCTTCACAAAGGTTCAAGAATGAAAGCAACCATTTTCTATTCTTATCCAATTCTTTTTCCAAAATGAATAAATAAAAGAATGGATAATAAAAACCCTAATCACTTTCTTAACCTAGGTTTAATTCTTTACACTTAACCAAATGAGTAAGCATCATCAAACATGATACAAGAATGTGCACAAAAGTATATCACATATACAACTTGCACATCAAGTGAGAAAATCCATTTAAAGTGAACCAATACTAGTTAATGCAAAGTAATATATCAAATATATAATTATACATTAAATCATTAAATCAACATTTGATTCAATGATCCGGTCATGTCGCACATGACCGACTAGTATCCAATGTATCGATTTATCGAATCAATGATTCGATAACTAGGTCATATCGAATATAACCAATCGAAACATTCTTCGCGAGAATGAAATGCGGTATCACATACACGCATTATTCTCGCTCCCGCACATATCTCATATGCGCTCCTATTTCGTTTCGCTTGAGCCAGGAAACCTCTGTGTAGGACTCTAAAGACTCGTCAATACGCCGGTAGCAGATGATGATCATATCAAGCACCCACAAGCCGCAAGCGGTCTGCCAAACGTAACGGCCATCCGGGTATTGAGCGATCAGAAGATCGACGAGCTAGCCCGCTCACACTCCTGTGAATCCAACCAGTAACACTTACCGTACAGTCCGGTCTGTTCATCTGATACGTCGCATATCAAGTCTAGGGGTGGTAAACGTCAGACCCCAATACTCGATAAGTCGTGCTGATGTGAGGCTCATAACGGGTCGAGAAACTACTGGTAACACTTACCAGCAAATCTCTGATCAGCCCTGGCCAGGGACTTCCCTGTTACGGCCAATCGAGCACAGCGCAACATCAACCCCCAATACCGGGAGAGACGAAACCCCTCCTATCGCTCATTTCCTCCATGTGACTCGGGACTGTACCCAAAGACCACCGTTTTGCACGCCCTCATGGACGTGGTAAGGTGGAGATCAAAGCACAGTGGGAATCACACAAGACTCTATGACGATCTCGGGTCTACAGACTAACCTGTACAAGTGTCACCTGAGAACTGCCATCTGACGTAAGGTATAATACCATCTGGGAGTTCTCGGCGAGTCCGTCCAGTGTACCCAGTCTCCACTGAGCACCCGTATACCATCTCTAATGTCAAACACCAATGGATATGGGATCATCCATCGCCCATCACATGGGTCGAGAAGCATATACGCTAGTCTACTCTGGTATATCGATGCCCCGTCTCGATACACCCACGACTAGGGACCTTGAAGGATGTACTTATGGACTACAATGTCCCCACTAGTATGATCTGCATCATAGTCCAGGTAGTCAAGTACACATCCTAAGGGCTTTACCAACATGTAACTACAAGACAGTATAAAGAGACTAGTGTACATGTTAAGATAAAGAGTAACCAGATAGCATACTATCATATCGATCAAGAAAAGTCATCTCTATATATGTCCAAGCATCCAATATAATATACAACATCTGTACAATACTGGCCTCTAGGGCATACATACAACTAACAGTATATTCCATTGTTTAATGTACCTGACCCAATCAGAACTTGATTATGGTGAATGTTTACAATATTACTTACAAACGCAAATTCATAACCTTCTTTAGAAACTAAAGATACAGAAATGATATAACAAGTTGCATTGGGTATAAAATAACAATTACGCAAAACCAAAACGTGTCCATCTGACAACCCCAGGTGATAGTCCCCCACGGACTCAGCATCCATGCCGGCTCCGTTTGCAACTCTGAGGGTCATATCACCTGCCTTCAAAACCCTACGGTTTCTCAACGCCTGCAAAGAATTACAGATATGGTATCCTTATCCGGTATCCAATACCCAGGAAGTAGAGTTTATTGATAGACAGTTTTCAATAATATACACACCTGAAGCTGAAGCATCAACACGCTTCAGATCCTGTGTTCTGGCCTTCCAAGCCCTGCAATCTTTCTTCCAGTGTCCACCCCTGTGACAGTAAAAGCATTCTTCCTTTCCCACAAGCTTTCCCGCTTCCTTTGTTGCTTTTGCCTTTCCCTTCGTATCCACCTTACTAACACCGCCCCTTGGTTTGGCATGGGTTTTCTTCTTCTTTCCCTTGGCTTTCGCCTTGGACCTAGAAGATGAAGATCCTCCTACAAACAAAGTGGAAGTTTCCCTACCTTTCTGTAGGGTGCCCTCTGCACTCCTCAGCATGTTGAGGAGTTCTGAAAGTTCAACTTCTTTTTCCTGTAAGTTGAAGTTCAGGATGAACTGGACGTAAGTGGAAGGAAGGGATTGGAGAATCAAGTCCGTATAGAGCTCATTCTCTAACGTGGTCCCAAGGTCCGCGAGCTCCTCAATGAAGCCAATCATCATAAGCACGTGTTCCGCTACCGGTGATCCGATGGCCAATCTCGCCGAAAACAGCTTTTTCGAGACTACGAATATGGCGATACGGGATTGCTCCCCATACAGTTCTTTTGTATGAAGAAATATGGATTCAAGGTCCATATTCTCGTGCCTCCTCTGGTGTTCATTGTCCATAGAGGCAAGCACGAGGCACTTGGCCTTCGCGCAATCAGTCTCCCAAGTCTTACGGATTTCTTTATCCGCGACGCTTGAGGTGGGACCTGGGGCAGGGGGAGCTTTGGTGGTAAGGAGATACCCCAACTTGTCGTAAGTGATTGCCATTTTGACATTCCTGAGCCAATCTTTGTAGTTTGGCCCTGTCAGTATATTTTTATCTAGTAGTAACTTAAGTCCAGTCATGTGGTTTGGCTGCTGCAATTAGGAGAGAGAGAAGAAACACTTTTGCATCATTCTCTTGCAAGTTTAGAGTGGTTTTTAATTTGTCTAAATAGGATGGCTCCCACTGTCTCTCGAATCCTTCCTCAAACCAAAAAGGAAAAATTAGTCAGGATCAATCTCACCGTACAATACTTGCTTAACCGTTCAGCCAGGCTAGTGTCGGTACTTCGAGGGAGGTTTTCCAACGCCTTCACGAAGTTCCTTAATTAAATAACCACTTTTCCCTGAGGGCGCAGCCCTGCTAACACCTTTCTAGACACCTACTAGGTTTATAGCATTGATCGTTAAGCGAGAATTTTCCCGAGGAGTAGCATATACTCACAGTAGGATCGGGATCCCAATATCATTACGTGACAAAACTGAAGGAATCCTACCAGAATCATCACACTCCAAATGGTATGCAGTGCTAGCAAGTTTCAGTTCTTTTGAAACCCCCGATGTGGATTTTTGCCCCATGCTCTTATGACCTTGACTTTGGCCAACAAATCATAAGTCACATGTCAAGTTCTACCCGTCATTCTCCAGGTTAATTTGAACCCACCCGCACCTACCCTTGACTTTGGCCAACAAGGCAGTACGACTATCCCAAACCAACACATCTATCTATGCTGCACATGAATACCCAATAGCTACCAATCACTATGCCTTGACTTTGGCCAACAAACATAGCTTGAATACTATTGACCATCCATGTGAAATGACGGAGGGCTACAAATGGTTTTGGCCAAACCGTGAACGTAGTGAACTTGATATAATCGATGGAATGAGATAGCTTTTAAAAGGAGTGGTTTAAGCTCCGCGTTTAAAAGTTATTTTGAAAGAAACCGAGTGGTTTTTGAATGTGTTCCAACGACTTTTACTTTGGTTTATTTTTCTTGCATTAATTTTAATGCGTCCCATCAATTAATCCTACCATTGCAGAAAACAATGAAAATATGACGTACGCTTATGCCATCCGCATTCGCCAAGGGGTCCCGTCATCACCCGTTAGGTTACTTAACTAAGGACAGAGCGGGGGCTGGACTAGCGCGGATGCAAAACATAATCAACGCCTAAATAGATATCATATAGATATATATAAACATTCGTCACATGCAATGATAGCCATTCCGGATCACAGATGAATACATTGGATATACTAGGAATCCGCAAGTCGTACTAGCCTGTAACGAAGAGCGGATTACACGGTCGCGATAAATAGCCAATACCCCACCCTAGACCCCTACGGGTGCGGCAAACTACCCGCCAAGTATCCGAAGTGAAGCAACCTCCCTCAACGACGTGAGTAGGCCACTCGGCACTTCGAGGTACCCGGTAGTTTCTGCACCCCTCCTTGGGTCTATCCTAGGAGCAAAAATAGTAAAAAGAAATTATACAATGACGGCTACAACCCCGACCCGGTTGTGCGGCTATACAAATAATATTACATCAAATTACATATTACAAGAATTGAAAGATAAACAAAACTCTCTTCTAACAATTCCCCAGGGCTATTCATCCGCGACAATCCAACGAATTCATATACACAATCCATCAACATTACAGATCACAGATATGTATAACCCCTACTAATCGACGTATAGCGATTAGCAAACGTTCAATACATATAAAACATTACAGATATAACCTATTAGCCAAAGTCTATAGAAAATTGACCAAAATACGGTTTTGTAACCACCCCCAAAACAAATTTGTTCTCTGGAAATTCTGGGCAGAAACAAACCATCTCAAAAATCACAAAATACCACTAGAAACAAACTGCAGGAGAACCGATCCACGGCCGAGTCAACTCGGCCGCGGAACCGCGGTGAGTTGCTCGGTTCGCTGGATCATTTTTCTTGCCTGTTCGTTAAAAAGCCTGAGCCGATTTTTAAGACATGATTTATTATTTTTTGAGCAGAAATAAAAATCGGCAGAAACTAGGATTTTCCGGGGTGTTTCGCGGTTTTTTGTCCGGTCGAAATTCTTGATACTTTGCTAACATGCTAGGGTGTGTTTAGATAGGCTCTGATACCATCTGTAAGTCAACGTTACCTCTGCCGGTTCTTTCGGGCTTGCGGAAATGGTGAAAAACGATTTTTAGGGTTTGGGTAACATGGACTACGAAAACGGATCTTTGCTAAACTACACACTAGCAACCTAACTAGAGAGTTGTCTACTCGGTTGGGGGTTATACCTCAACTTGAACTCCTTCTTCTTGACTCTTGATGGTGGTCGGATTATGCTTTCCTCGTTGCCTTCTCATTCGAAGATGGATCCACCTGAGGGTTTCTTCCTTAAGCTCCTTTCTCGAACTTTGAGAAAACTAAAGTCTCAGGCTTGCTAGACCTTTAACCTTAGGAAGAGTAGAGAGTGGCTAAGGGTGTTTTATCTCCAAGGAGATGTTTCTCAACACATGAGAATTGTTCTCCTTGAACTAGAGGAGGAAGAAGAAGAAGAGAGGAGAGAGAATGGTTATGATAGAATGGGAATAGTTTTACAACCATAACAATATATGTGAATTATCAAATTAATAATATTAATCCAAAATGAAAAAGGTGATGGTTGGTTTGATAGGACCATTAACATTTCACATTAAATGATTTTGCAAAGATCAAAGAGCATCTAGAAAAGAAATGATGATGGTCAAAGTTTCAACCATGGTCAACTAGTCAACCTTGGTCAACAAGTCAACAAACCCAACCATGACACAATTTCATTTAAATAACATTATTAATTGATATATAACAAATTAATTAGGGTTTGGAAAAAGACGACTGTCAACTGTGCATACGCACCCGTTCCAAAACCCTAATGAAAAACCTCTTCCTCCGCCTCAATCAACTGTGCATACACACCCGCATTCGTGTTCCGAGGAACATGAATACAATGAGATAAAACTAACCCCCAAAGTATATACTAGGATCTGGCTCAAACCAGAGCCCGTTAGTAATGTCTGTCCGGACGCCAAACGTGCACAAGTGCGCGGATGTGAACGAACCCTGTCGCAAAACCATGCGAGCTCTACTATGTTTTGCCCAAAGGCGAATAACCCTCTGTGTGGGACTCTAAAGACTCGACACTACGCTGGTAGTGGGTTTAACCACAGATCGCAAGCGGCACTAGCTGTACGTAACGGTTCCCAGGTAGATGCCGATAAGAAGACGGACGAGGTGAAACCCATCTGAACTCCTACTGAGCCTCAATGTGACAATCTCCGTACAGTCCGGTCTGTTCGTCTGAGAACATCGAATGGCGGGCCTAGGGGGCGGTAAAAGTCAGTCCCCTACTAGCGGTACAAGTCATGTCGGAGTGTAGCCTAGAACACCTGAGATAACACTGGAAATCTACCAGCCTATCTCGCTTGCCCTGGTCAGGGACTTTGTGTAATGGCTCTCATAGACACAGCGCGATATCAACCCCCAATACCGGGAGAGACGAATCCTGTCTAACCGTCACTGCCTCCAAATGCTTCAGGACTACACCCAAAAACTACCTGTTTGCACGACTCCTTTGAGCCGTGGTAGGGTAGTAATCAAAGTACAGTGGGAACACACTCGAGGCGAAGTGACAGTGTCAATTCAACGGACTAAGCTGTATTCATGTCACCTGGGAACTGATAACTGACGATAGGTATAGTACCAACCAACAGTTCCCGACGAGTCATGTCCAGTGTACTCGTAACTTAACGAGCACCTGCATACTATCTCAAGTACGACGTACTGACGGCTGTGGGACAGACCGTCTCCCAAGCTGGGATGAGAAGCGTATACGCTAGTCTACTCCGGAGTATCGATGCCCTGTCTCGATAGTACTACGACTAGGGACCAGCATAAGATGTGCTTGTGGATTACCCAGCCCCCACGAGTGTGACTGCCATCACAACGCTGCTAATCAAGCAAAGATCCTAAGGGCTCCACTAATGTGTAAAGGCGATATGCTAAAAGAAACACATGCACACATTAAAGCAGAAACAAACCAAGTAGCATACTACTATATTGAGCAAGATTGTCTATACAAGGTGAATATCCCAAGCATCCATCAAGTAATATATAAACTAGTATGATACAGTAATGGCCACTGGTGCATATACACTAACACTCTGTGCACCTGAGACTTGAGCAGAAAATAAACATTCCAGAAAAGACAAAAAACATCACAGAAGAGTTCTGGGAAAATTTGGGGTGAATCGGCTTCATCTCGGCCGCGGATCCGCGGCGGATCGGTGGGATCGGCCGCGGTTCCGCGGCGGTTTGGCCAATTCATGCACCCAAAATTTTCCATAGTTCATGTATTTTCCTGCTTGTATTTTTAGAGGTCCCTGAAAAATTTTTAGGGCATGTTTTAAAATCGACAGAAACTATGTGATTAGATGTTTTTTCCAGTTCGTTTTGCGTTCGAAATTCTTACGACTTTGCTAATGGGTTAATTATTGTTTAGCGAGGCTCTGATACCAGTGTAAGTCGTTGTACAACACCCCACGAGTTTCAGGGAGGCGGAAATATGAAAAACGATCTTGTTCTATGATTTAACATCGATTAACCGCAAGGATCATTGCTAAACGATAACTAACAAAGTCATAGAAGTTGTTAACTACTATGAGAAGTGATTATACCTAGTGAACCTTGTCCTTCTTCTTTTCGTTCTCCACCTCCTCTTTGGCCTTCTTTACATAAAAGACGATCCACCCGAGAGCTTCTACACCAAGCTTCACCTCTAAACTTGAGGTAACTAGGTTTCTTTAGTTGCTAATCAAAGGCACCTAGGTGATATAGAGTATGTTTATGGATTAATTAGTCTATCTAATCCTTGATCTCAACACATGAGTGGTAGGATTAGGGTTTGAAAAGAGAGAGCTTGAGGAGAGAGAAGGTGAGCAAGAGAATGAGAATGAGATAATGAACTCTCTTGAATATATGAGGCATAATGATTTATCAAAATAAATAAATAAAATGATTAATCATCATGCTTCATTTATTCATATGAGTGATTCATCTACATGAGTCATTAACCATTTAATGATGCATTATTGACATGGATGAATCACACAAATGAGTCACTAATATCATTTAATGCTTATGCCACCTAAACCCCCAAGTCACCATCCTTCTAGAAGCTTCTCGCGAAATTACGAGAACGCCCCTCCTATCCGTGAAAAGACGGAAAAACTTTAGACTGTATAAATCCAATAACCCGATACAAGAATCTGGCTTAAACCAAAGCCGGCTAGTAAAAACTGTCCGGATGTCGTACGTGCGTAAACACACGTATGCGTCCGAACCCTTGTCGTAAAACCATACGACCTCTATATCGTTTCGCCTAGAGTAGGGAAACCTCTGTAAGGGACTCTAAAGACTCGACTACTACGCTAGCAGTGGGTTTAACCACAGACCGCAAGTGACACTAGCTGTACGTAACGGTCCCCAGGTAGATGTCGATAAGAAGTCTGATGAGGAAACCCATCCGAACTCCTACTGAGCCTGATGTGACAATCTCCATACAGTCCGGTCTGTTCGTCTAAGACTATAGCATATCAGGCCTAGGGGGACGGCAAGCGTCAGTCCCCTAATAGCGGTATAAGTCGTGTCGGAGCGTAGCCCATTACACCCTGAGAAACAACTGGAACCTACCAGTAAATCTCGCTTGCCCTGGCCAGGGACTTTGCGTAATGGCTCTCTGACACAGCGCGATATCTACTCCCAATACCGGGAGAGACGAATCCTGTCTAACTGCCACTGCCTCCAAGTGCTCGGGACTACACCCAACTGCTACCTGTTTGCACGACTCCTTTGAGCCGTGGTAGGGTAGCAATCTAAGAACAGTTGGACACGCTCGAGGCGAAGTAGCAGTGTCAAGTCTGCGGACTATGCTGTACTCATGCCACCTGGGAACTGTTATTTGACGATGGGTATAATACCAACCAACAGTTCCCCGTGAGTCCTGTCCGGTGTACTCGTAACCCAACGAGCACCTGTATACTATCTCCAGTACGACGTACTGATGGCTGTGGGACAGGCCATCTCCCCAACTTGGATGAGAAGCGTACACACTAGTCTACTCCGGAGTATCGATGCCCTGTCTCGATAATCCTACGACTAGGGACCTGGAAAAGGATGTGCTTGTAGACTACCCAGCCCCCACCAGTGTGACTGCCATAACAACGCTGGTAGTCAAGCAAGATCCTAAGGGCTCTATCAATACGAACATACATATTTAAGATAGATAAAACCAAGTAGCATACAACTATGTTTAGCAAGACTGTTATATAACTGTGAATATCCCAAGCTTCCATTAAGTAATATACAAACTAGTATGATACAATAATGGCCGCTAGGGCATATACACTAACATACACAGGACGGACTAGCCGAGAACTCCCAGATGGTATTATACCTCACGTCAGATGGCAGTTCTCTGGTGACACTGGTACATGTTAGTCTGTAGACCCGAGATCGTCAATGAGTCTTGTGTGATTCCCACTGTGCTTTGATTTCCATCATACCATGTCCAAGAGGGCATGCAAAACGGTGGCTTTTGGGTACAATCCCGAATCATATGGAGGCAATGAGCGATAGGAGGGGTTTCGTCTCTCCCGGTATAAGGAGTTGATGTTGCGCTGTGTTCGATTGGCTATGACTGGAAATCCCTGGCCAGGGTTACTGAGATTTACTGGTAAGTGTTATCAATAGTTTATCGAACTGTTATGGACCTCATATCGACACGACTTATCAAGCTACTGGGTCTGATGTTTGCCACCCCTAGGCGAGTTATGCGACATATCAGACGAAGAGACCGGACTGTACGGGAGTGTTACTGATTAGATTCGTAGGAGAATGTACAGGCTTGCTTGTTGATCTTCTGATCGTTCAATACCTGGGTGGATGTTACGTTTAGCAAACCGTTTGCAGCTTGTGGGTGTTTGATATGATCATCACCTACTGCCGGCGTATTGACGATTCTTTAGAGTCCTACACAGAGCTTTCCTAGCTCAGGCAAAATGGAGTAGGAGAACATATGTGATATGTGTGGGACCAAGAACAATACGTGTATGTGATACCGTATTAGATTCTCGTGTTATGTGATATCGGCCGGGTATATGTGATATAGCCGGGTCATCGGATCAAGTGTTGATTCGATGAACTGATACAGATTATATTAGTCGGTTATTTATGAAATAGCCGGATTATCGGATCAAGTGTTGATTCGATAATTTAATGTATAATTATATATTTTATATATATTACATTAACTAATATTAGCTCACTTAAAGATTCTTTTTCTCACTTGGATAATACATTCACTACTACAAATAAGGGTTGCCCCTATGGATTTATCCGTAGGGGCAACCCACTGCCCCTACGGATAATGCGTAGGGGCAAAAAAATACCCCGTAGGTGCAAAGGCCGCAGGTGCAAGTTGAGGCCCTGAACTTGCCCCTACGGGCAAATTCTTGCCCCTACGGATATATCTGTAGGTCTTGTTGCCCCTACGGATTACTCCGTAGGGCAATCAAATCATATATTTTTTATGGTTTTTTTGAATATATTATATGTACCTACGGATAGAACCGTAGGTCCTTGTACTACCCCCTACGGATATATCCGTAGGTACTATGCCGTAGGGGCAAAATATCAGGAAACCAGATATTTTGCCCCTATGGATAACTCCGTAGGGGAGAGACAGTGGCCCCTACGGACATATCCGTAGGGGCACTCCCAACACCCTGCACTGAGATCAGGGGGGAAAATATCAGGTTTCCTGATAGTTTTCCCCTACGGATAACTCCGTAGGGGCAACACATATACCTACGGCTTAATCCGTAGGTACATATTGTCTGTATTTTTTTTATTAAAAATGGGCGGCTAGATTTTTTCCCGCCCTGTGCACAATACTATATACATCAATCAAATCATATATTACAATATTCATAATCACATCTCACGCATATATATAATATAAAAAAGAAACCCAAAAACTGAATATGGTATAAATACAAACCAATATCAATATCGTTTCAAAATGTAGTACAATGTGTGATATAAATAAATACATGTTTCAAAAAATAAGAACCAAAAAGCTACCCTAGTTCAGTCCAGCTCCACCTCTGAATAACGTTAGAATAACGCGCGCCTGCTCCTCGGTCAATAAACTCTGCAATGCGTCGCGAGCGGGAGTCTGAGCGGCATGTGGAGCTGGCGATGTGGTCTGCGCAGCCGCCGTCGTGGTAGTCGCTTGCGGATTCGCGGCCGCGGGAGTCTGAGTGGGCGGTGGAGCTACAGGAGCTGTCTGCGGAACCGCAGCCGATGTAGTGGCTTGCGGAGCCGCAGCCGAAGGAGATGCATGTGGAGGCTCGGCCGATCTACCCTGTCGCGTCTGGACATAACGTGTGTAAGTAGCATGTAAGAACTGTGTATTATTCGAATTCGTATCATTATTAAGTTATTTCGAAACCCTGTTTGGATTTATAGTTTGGAAAAGCGTTGTTTATTTTAATTACATATGTATGTATGATTAATCAAACTTAAGTTTAAAACCAAATAATCTCAAGCTACGTACTAATTATGGATATGTTGATATGTATATAATATGAAATGATATTTTACTATAAAGTAGTATACATACCAGCATCTCCTTCAACTCCTGAACGGTGGCCCTCAAGCTATCTAGTTCCTGATGGACATGCCGGTCACTGGAGACGGAGGAAGTAACCGCCGGGGTGGAGTCCAACCTCATATGGGCCCTGCTAGGGCCCAATCCCCGGCCTCTCTCCCAACCTCCGTGGTGCCCTCCGTGTGCGGCGTCCAGAACTGGGGTCAGCAGCCTCGGATTGTTCTGTCCGGTAAAATCGATCCCCGAGGCCTGGGCCTGCTCAACCACCCGCTCCTACACACACATTAAGCAGTAAAGTATAAGTATAAAATTTAAACTTGAACCTTCCAAAACTAAAATTTCAAATTTGGCTAGAAAAAATATTAACACTTACGCAGTACTCTTGGGTAGCGACGTCGGGATATCGAAGCTCGCCCATGGCGGGATCTATCGAGGTGCCGTGGACGGCAAGATATGCGGACAGCACGCTCGGTGTACCACCTGACGCCACGGTCCTAGATGTCTGCAATATTAGAAAGTAACTCTTAATATTAGAAATATTAGAGAATAACTCTTAATATTGCAGAATATTAGAGAATAACTCTTAATTTACCGATAACTCCAAGGCTCGAGTAATGTTCCTCGAGCCACCTGTGTATGTGGGGCGACCCCTCTTCGCCGACTTCCTGTTCTCCGTATTCTGAGCGGCCTGTTTCTGCACAATGCATTAACATTTAGTTTTATAATTAAGAAACACAAAGAAATAAATTATATCATAAATAATGAATTAAATTTAAAATACATACCTGTTCGCTCTCAGAGTCGAAATAAGCGCACAATTGAGGCCATGTCTCTACGTCGACTCTCGCAAACGCCGGAGTAGATAGGAGGGCCGCTCTCTCTGCCTCGGGGGTCGCCATCCACAGGGAGTAGCAGTCGACCTTCAGCTCATTCCTGTTGTATCAGACCTTGGCCTGCATGTTCTTCAACAGGCCATTGTACAGAGCATGAAGGTCGAGCACCCTCCCCGGGTTATCAGGGTCGGCTACAGGCTGAAAATCGTAATCCAACTGAAAATACAAAAAAAACATTGTTATTAGATTGCAAGTGTTAATAATAAATATATTGGATAGATCAAATGAAAATATATATTAATACATACCCGAGCCTGATCAAAGAAGAGGGCGAATGAGCGCTGGTGCTGCTCGCCCCACTCAACGTAAAGTGGATAGTTCTTCACGATCCGGCTCCCGTCCCCCAAATACCGGCCGAACCTCTCGACATGAGGACCGGTATAGCGATAGTCAAGGGTAAAAAATAGGGGGAATGCTGCCTCCCCCTAGCTCTATCAGGCCTCAGCCTATAGGACTGATTCGGGCCTCGAGTCCCCTTCTGGGATGGAGAGGCCCTGCGTCTCCACGAAATATCAAGACAATCAATAATAAGACAAAGTTGTATTAAGAAATCAAGGTTAAACAAAAATTCAAGTGTGATATATACCTCCGGTGACTAGCGCACGAGCCTGGGCCCGAGCAGCAGCACGAGCGGGACGATAGTTCCTCCGGTGAGGAACAACCGGGGTCTCGGACCCGGACGCATCCCCTACAACTATAAAATAAATATCGACGCTAAATTTCCATGAAGTTCATATTTATTCTATAGAGCATATGTAAAATGAATAAATATTTTAAATTTATTCATACTAACCTGCAGACGATGCGGAGGGTATAGAAGCGGCAGGAGTGGCCCATGTGGAAGGTGTGGACGCACCACCTATAATTAGACAATTAAAAATAGATTATATAAGTAATTGCAAAAAGAATGTGTAGATCAATAATATAACGTTCTAAATCAATATGCATGCACTATAGGATATATAAACATACCCGCAGGTGCGGTGGTGTCACCACCTACAGCTAGACAATAATAAAAATTGCTAAGTAAGAGCAAAAGGAATGTGTGTATTTATGATATAGTATTCTAAATCAATATACATACACTATATGATATATAAACATACCTGGAGGAGCGGGGGTGGCCTCTGTCCTAGATGTGGACGCATCACCAACAACTAGACAATCAAACATTGACAATATAAGTAATTTTGACATAAACATGCATGAATATCTGTAATATTACATTCAAAATGGATATGCGTGCAGTATACCTGGAGGTGTGGCCAAATCAACACGGAAGGAGGCATCCGAAGGGGTCTCCGATCTGGGTGCAAGACCGGCCCTCTGAAGCTCCCTACGGAGCGCTCCGGGTGGCCGAACCGCTCTGCCTCTGCCGCGGCTGGAGCTCCTGCCGCCCCTCGCTGCTCCCGACATCGTCATCAAATCTAGATAAACGGTTCGTGGACGCATTAGACAATCATTAAAAGTATTGACTATATATGATCTAGAGCGTAAAATGTGAAGTAATAATATAACATTACTGATAACCTTTTTCGTTTCGTGGGCGCATCATACATATCTACTTGGATTTCATCGTCGATGTCATTTCTAACCCACGTAACTTCATGATCGGTCGAAGACAACCCGTCCTTCGAAACAGACGGTCGGAGCACTATAAGCCTTCTCTCTTCATCGTCCTCATCGCTGTCCTCGTATTCTGGGACATCGTAGACATCTCTAGGTTTCCATCGGCGTACAACACTCCACCCCCGATGCTTCAAACACTGTGAGTAGTATACTTGGAACGCTTGGTTCAGAAAGATAAACGGATCGTCCTGACCGTAAAATCGAAGTGTGTTCACACTGGTCAATCCATATTCATCTTTCCAAGTCCCAATACTCCTTCTCCACCTGTCCATATCGGTTCGCGGATCGTACCAAGTACACTGGAATATATAAAAGGGTTCTGATCATCCGGGATAGTGGATTCCGAGTATACAATTTAAGTACCCATAGTAAATCACACCGTCCGATCCTACCATCACAATCCCACTATTCTGAGTGGTTCTAGATGTTTCTATGTCCTTAACTTCGAATTTGTATCCAAGGATACCAGATCCTTTGTAATATGCAACCTCCATACTAGGAAATTGAGCTAAACATCTTGAATCACTCTCAAATGATGCAGACAAGTTCAGATCGTGGATCTAACAAAACAAATTTTACGATAAATACATAACGATACAAGTTTAGATTAAAACTGATAGCAATAAAATGTAATTCGAATAACTTACATGCTCTGTGACCCAATAACAAAAATTACCCTGATGGTATTTTTCCAAACGTTCTTCGTTCCAATCAGGATGCTCCTCACGTACCTCGTTAAAATGAGTTCTGTTTTCGACAAATAATTGTGACTTTAATATTATGTCATTTCATACACACACAAACAAAGATATAACAATTAACCCAAAAGAACTTACTCTCTAATTTGTTCAAGACATGCGCAATTAAGCAAGATAAACCGGTATATCTTGTTGATAAACATAGTGTCTACCCTCTTATACTCGGCTTTACCATATGGCCCGTCTTGAATTCTTCGTGGTCGGTTAAGCCTTGTCTCAATGTTCTCGTCCAGATAGCGGGAACAAAATGTGGTTGCTTCATCAAGAAGATAACCTTGCATGATAGAACCCTCTGGTCGATTTTTATTGCGTATATACATCTGAAGAGTGTAAAGGTACCTAATGAGAATATGTTGAATAAATAAACACGGGCATACAGGACAACAATAAATTTATAAATTGCGCGAAACGAAAAATTACACGTACCACTCGATGGGATACATCCATCGATATTGTACCGGTCCGGCTAACTTCGCCTCAGTTGCAAGATGAACCGTCAAGTGTATTATGATATCGAAGAATGACGGTGGGAAAATACGCTCAAACTTGCAAAGTATCAACGCAATAGAATTTTCTAGTTTATCCAGCGTCGCAACCTCCAGCGTTTTAGCACACAACTCCCTGAAAAAACAACATAGGTCGTTGATTACTAGACCAACCGAGTCGGGGAGAGAAGTCCTGAGGGCTAATGGAAGAAGGTGCTCCACGATAACATGGTGATCATGACTTTTCAGCCCATCGATCTTGCCCTTCACAATTTTTATTTTCTTGCTGAATGATCCTGAGAAACCTGTAGGGACATTCAAATCATGCAACACCTGCAGGAATCTTTTCTTCTCTGGTTGTGACATATGATAAGCGGCATTGGGAAGTACAAACTTCCCCGGTTTACCCGCTACCAGTTTAGGGTGCAGTTCACTTCTTATTCCCCACTCTTGTAGATCCATCCGGGCATTCATGTTGTCTTTCGATTTCCCGTCTTTTCACAGAAGCAAGTTAAGTATGTGCTCTGATACTCCCTTCTCTATATGCATGACGTCCAGACAATGACACACTGAATTTGTAGACCAGTACGGAAGCTCGAAGAAAATGCTTAACGTGTTCCAATATTGTGGTTTGACCTGTTTCGTCGGATCCATCCCGAAGGTCACGTTATTGTAACCATCCAATTTAGCAGTCACGTCCTCTCCGGACAATGGGGATGGAGACCCAAGAAGCTCCTGATGACCATCAAAGTGAACCGTGTCTAACCTATAGGGGTGGTCTGGAGGCAGAAAACGTCGATGGCCGCAATAACAAACCTTCCTGCTAAAATTCAAAAATTTTGATGTTGTGTGTTCATGGCAATGAGGACATGCTTTGTGACCATGTACGGACCAACCTGATAGCATTCCATACGCAGGAAAGTCATTAATTGTCCATATTTAAGCCGCACGCAGTATGAAGGTTGTATTTGTGTTTGAATCATATGTCTCTACACCATCAATGAACAAAGTTTTCAGCTCCTCGATCAGAGGTCGGAGATAGACGTCGATATTGTTCCCCGGTGAGTTTGGTCCGTCGATAAGAAGAGGCATCATAAAGTATGATTGGTCCATAGCCAACCAAGGCGACAGATTATAAATTATCATTACAACGGGCCATGTACTGTGACTTCCAGCCATATAGTTGAATGGGCAGAAGCCATCGGTAGCCAGTCCGCGCCGGACATTGCGAGGATCGCTACTGAATATTGCGTGCCTCCTATCGAAATCCTTCCATGCCGGTGAATCTCTTGGATGGCTCATTTTTCCATTTTCACTTGGAGGAGCACGGTGATACCAAATCATTACCTCGGCTGTTTTCTTGCACCTGAATAGCCTCTGTAGCCTCGGTGTTATGGGAAAGTATCATGCTATCTTCACAGGTATATCAGGCTTCTTATCAGAATCTTTCGGCTTATACCTGGCCTCTCCGCATGTTGGACACTCTTTCAAATCTGAATTCTCATTCCGGTACAACACGCAATTTTTAGGACATGCTTGAATCTTCTCGCACTTTAGACCCAAATCAGACATCATCTTCTAGGCTTCGTACCAGCTTTCGGGCACATTATTTTCCGGAGGTATAGAATCTTTCAAGAACGAAAGAAGCATTGTGAATGACTTGTTGCTCCATCCATTTAGGCAATTAATCTGGAAAAGTTGGACGAACCATGAGAGGGTGGAATACTTCGCATTCTCATAAATTGGTTTCCTAGCATCATTCATGAAATTTTCATATTTATCCGCACGCGGTCCTTGACCGGAAGGAATGTCATCTTCGGTACGAATAGATTCACCTAGGGCAGCCTCTACCATATCCTCCATTTCTTCTGATGGAAATAAATTTCCGTCTCCTGCCGTATTACCGAATTCTTCTACTTCTCCTGCCGCATTATCGTGTTCTCCTTCTTCTTCTACCACAGTACTGCATTCTTCTCCTTCCCCGTGATATTTCCAAGTTGAATAAAGTCTAATAAACCCATGTTTTACAATATGAAGCTCTGCCAATTCTACCATCTTCCAGTACTTATTGCCACATCTATCGCACGGACAGAGAATCTTCTCTATTATGATCTTATTATGTGCGCGTGCAAATTCAAGGAAAGCAGCAACTCCTTCGACAAACTTAGGTTGCATACGTTGTTTCCAATCCACATACATCCAGTCCTTAACTTTGACGTACTCATGGGCCATGTTAGACTGAATAACATATAAATTGTAAGTTATGCTGACTATATTGAGAAATATAAGAACGGGATAGTTACCGACAAAGGAGAAAATCCGTGTATATGCTTTGTGTGTGCGTTTGTCGTTGAAAAGAATAAATTATCGCACGTATGTTAACCGATAGACGGGGACTAAGTGGCGCTTTTAGTTTCATATATGAGTATCGATGGGAATATGAAGGTTTCATATTATCATATATTGGTTTTAACCTGAACATCTCGAATCGCTCTCTAGTTATGCGTTTGTATGTGTGTGTTCCGGCTGTCGGGGGTAGGCTTCTATCCCATTAAGAATGTATAGAGCGAACGCCCATCACTTGTGCTTTCAACCGTTTCGAGTAAATTTCGGCAGCACCTCCCCGCTGTTCTCCGAGTACACTGTAATAGAATAGATAATCATTTCAAAGCTGTGAAACAACGTTGAAATGAACATATAATCTATCTTTGTACACGGAGAACCAGCGGAAAGGTACCGACGAAATATCTCGAAACGGATGAAAACACAAGTGAATGAAGGCGTTTGCTTTATACATTCTTAACTTGTCCGCACGGGACAAATCTATGGGTTACCATACGATTAAATTTTCTCGTCGCGTAGAATATACGACGGTTGTTAGTATCGAGCTATACTGTCCGATATTTAACAACCTTCGTATAGTACTAGGTCACGACGAGCATCGCACGTTTGTTAACCGATAGACGGGGACTAAGTGGCGCTTTTAGTTTCATATACGAGTATCGATGGGAATATGGAGGTTTCATATTATCATCGAGTATCATATATTGGTTTTAACCAGAACATCGCGACTCGCTCTCTAATTATACGTTTGTTGTGTATTCTTGTTGTATGTGTGTGTTCCGGCTGTCGGGGGTAGGCTTCTATCCCATTAAGAATGTATAGAGCGAACGCCCATCACTTGTGCTTTCAACCGTTTCGAGTAAATTTCGGCAGCACCTCCCCGCTGTTCTCCGAGTACACTGTAATAGAATAGATAATCATTTCAAAGCTGTGAAACAACGTTGAAATGAACATCTAATCTATCTTTGTACACGTAGAACCAGCGGAAAGGTACCGACGAAATATCTCGAAACGGATGAAAACACAAGTGAATGAAGGCGTTTGCTTTATACATTCATAACTTGTCCAGACGGGACAAATCTATGGGTAACCATACGATTGAATTTTCTCGTCGCGTAGACTATACGACGGTTGTTAGTATCGAGCTATACTATCCGATATTTATCAACCTTCGTATAGTTCTAGGTCACGACGAGTATCGCACGTATGTTAACCGATAGACGGGGACTAAGTGGCGCTTTTAGTTTCATATATGAGTATCGATGGGAATATGAAGGTTTCATATTATCATCGAGAATCATATATTGGTTTTAACCTGAATATCTTGAGTCGCTCTCTAATTATGCGTTTGTTGTGCATTCGTGTTGTTTGTGTAACATGATTTTAAACCATTGAGATCAAGATTGATAGAACTGATCATCCTACATTGCAATAGCAGTCATCAACCAAAAACTATTATTGCAATGGTATTCATCTATAACAATTAACAATTAAAACTACAAATGTAGGATACTGATATCATAAAGCGTTATACGCAACATTGATAGAACTGATAAATAAAAAAACGAAACACAAACCGTATCAAGATTTAACAACTTTTATTATGTCATATACGCGGGCCGATATTTTCATATTAGCCAATAGGCAAAAATAGCTTGCGGTCTGGATATGGCATATTGGCAGATGTTACCTATATGCATACATGCATGTTGTCTCCCCATTTTTTCATAAATCAAACCAACTACATACATCAAACTAGTCCACGCCACCAATCGGAAACTCCACTATGTCTTTGAATTATTATTTTTCCAAATAGTATTGAGCTCCTATTGACATTGTCCCATCCAACAAATTTGTTGTGCTTGCCTCGACCTTCATCTAGCTTTCCCATGCCATACACATTAGATGAGTAATATAGTTTTAAATTATGGTATTTTGTTGTCATCAATCCACCTAACCCTATCCCCAAGTTGCTCTATGAAAGCACATAGAACCATCCCCCCTAGTCAAGCATAGCTTTTTCTGTGCAATTGTTCTCATTCTTAATTTCTCACATTCATTACTCTCTCATTTTCTTGTCAACAAATTTGTTGTGCAATTGTTCTCATTCTTAATTTCTCACATTCATTACTCTTTCATTTTCCTTTTTTTTCCAACTCCCCACCACTTATCCCCAACCCAGCCCCAGCCCCCAGCCCCAGCCCAGCACCAACCTAACCCTAACCCCAGCGCGGCCAGCTAAATCCCAACACCAACCCTAAGGCAAACCCTAACCTCAGCCCCCCCACAGCAGCAGCCGAACCCCAACCCTAACCCTACCCTGACCCCGACTCCGACCCCGACAGCGACCCCTGCCCAACCCCAACTCGCACGCGCAACCCCAGACCCAGCCATGAACCCTAAGCCCAAAATAATCCAAAATTTCTTTAATTTACCTCAAGATTTACTTACCTGAACGGCTGCTTCTGGGGCTGGGGCGACGACCTGAACCGCGGTGGCGACGAGAACTGCGGTGGCGACGAAACCGGCGGTGGCGACGAGGAGAACGACGGTGGCGACGACGGCGTGGTGATTTGGGGATTTTTTTCACGCGCGATCGAGAGAGAGAGAGAAAGTGAGCGTAGGCAATCGATCTGGGGTTTTGTTAAATCGATATTTACTTGCCCCTACGGATATACCCGTAGGTCCTTTGTTTGCGGCTCCGTCGGCGCAAACACCAAATTAAGAATTAATAGTTTTATTCTTGGACGTCTGTGCCCGTATGTGCAACCTTTTAGCCCTACGGATAAATCCGTAGGCCCAAGTTAAATCTGCCCCTACGGATTCCAATATCCGTAGGGGCAACCTCCTATTTTACTAGTGATTGATATATATGTGATATATGTTAATTGTATTATTTTATTTTGTTACAATAAATATTGTATATGTGATATATAATATTGTAACATGTTAGGGTTACAAATGCAACATGCTTTGTAGAGTTTAAACAAGGTTAGGGTTTCGATTAGGGTTAAGCTTGGATGAAGCTTTCATAAAGCTTCTTGAAGCTTTCATAAAGCTTCTTGAAGCTTTGACATTGACTTATAATATTTTGTGTAGATATTTATTAACCCAACCCAAACCCTTTACCATAGTTAATTCTCTACAAGGTTTAAGTCTTGATTCTTAACCCATGGTTGCAATTCTAACCTCATACAATGATTTCATTATTCATCACAAAGATATTTCTTCTTCTTCCTCCTCCTTAAAAAGCTTTCTAGCTTTTTGACATGTGATGATAATGAGTGAGAAATTGAAAACAAAAGAGAGCTAAATTCCTACTTCATCATCCTCATCTATTCTTGCCACTTAGATTAGGGTGTTTGCTTTGCTAGTACTTTATTAGTGAAGCAAGAGCTTAGGTTTGAGTTTCTTCAAGGTAGATCATCTTAGTTGTTGAAGATCGGAAGCAAGCTTGCATCTTTCTCTTCATGGAGCCTCTCTAGAGTCCGGGTACTTGATGATCACAGCGAAGGGACCTGAACACGGAGCTTATGAAGTGATGGAACAGGCTACAAAGGTTGTAATCCCTAACTCTTAGATGTTAAATTGTTTAACATGCTTGTTTGCTTAATCTCTAGTTAAGATCTTGGTTAGGGTTTGTTTAGCACCCCCAAAAATTTCAATATGGAATGTGTGATGCCTTTCTAATCCTTACTAAGGTGTTATACTAACCCTACACCTGAGTCCCTACCCCCTTTATCTGGCCGTAGATTTAAGTGTATTGGCCACAAATTTCGGCCAATTTCGTATGAGTTTTGGACCATAGCTTCCTTATCAGATATCTAGACTAACCCCATGTGCAAAATCCCTTAGTTTGTCCTATAGAAAAATCTGTGAGGGGTTTTCCTAGGTTGTTGTTTTTGTGTTTTGCGATTCTGAAACTTGGATTTTGGTATTTCATATTGTTTTGGGTTGTTGGGCGTTTGTACGTCAACAACAAGGATTTGTTGATTGTTTTGTACGCGTAAGCTATAGGTTCTAACCTATAAGCAATGCACATGCAGTATTTGTTTTCCAAACTTGATTTTAATAGCAATTGCGAATATGTTTTATTGTAGGTACCTTCGTATGGATTCCGAGATGATGGAGCATGGAGTCATCGACTTCGGCGAGCAAGGATCAGGTGAGTAAATCTATATATACGGGGGAAGTCGGGTGGACGGCGTATATCAACCCCCGCAAATTTTTAAATGGAAACCGATCTCTAGGATACAGTCGTAGAAACCTAGATTAGGAAACTAGGAATATGGTTTAAAGGATAGTTGGAGATGATATTAGTAATATGACTTATAAACATGTAGTTGCAATATAATAGGTATGGGATTTAGGATAGCATGACACTTGATGTATAAGGTAAATTGTATATATTAATTTACTTAATATAAGATATTAATGTGATGTAAAAGAGTTTACGTTGTGATATGACGACTTGGTGTGATATGTCGTTATATGGATACGAGTCGATATGTGATAATTGATACTTTTGCTGGTCCCATGATCTGAGTTTAATACGGATATGACCTGAGAGATAGGTATATATATGGATAATGTTGTGAATCTCGATTGATAAGCCGTACGAGACATGAGGTCCGTACCCTCCTTGTCATATAGGTTGTTAGGATCCCAACTGTTTAATGACGCCGTACGATGAGTTACCGTACGTGATGAGTTAATTGATTATTGATCCATACCCTTGACTAGAGGAGGCCGATTGATAGATTCATCGACTCGGTCATGTTAGATACGCATACCTTATACCTCTTAGCTGCCAATTTACTTTATGCTACGTTCATGTCATTATTATTGCATTTCATATACCTGTGCTAGTACACCTGCACCATTATCGATGATGCGTATGTCACACTTACACAGATTGGCCGGCTCACACACTTCTTCATCGATAATTGCCATGTCACTACAAAGTAGACTTGCTGCATCATGATATGACTCCTTGCATAATATACTTTCTATATTTACATATACACCCTTATAAGATGTTGCATTTGACCTTGGAAGAATTGCGAACCGCGAGATATATTTTAATACTGGATTCATTTTAAAGAGCGGTTTTCCTTTGATATATGCATATTACTGTTCGATGTTGCATGATTTACTGATATGCTTGCATTCTGTTATATGTCGCATACATCATGCTTTATGATTTTACGCATTGAGATATGCTGTTTTCATGAGATTTTTGGATTTGAGAACCGTGGTTATTTCAAAGGAAAGTATGTATTGTTTTAAAAACCCGGTTTCTCTTGATATGATATTTCAGTGCATCCACCATGTGTTTTCTCGGTTCTGAGATTGACATGTTTCACCCGATTCGAGGAGGAAGAAGAACCGTCTGCGGGTGCATAGTGGACCTGGTGAGGTATCCCGGGGCAAGATGGTCGAAGATGATAGCGTTGAGCCTGGCAGGGGAGCACTACCTACCGGTGATAGTATTTGGACTCGGCGGTTTATCCGGAGGATACCGACCGGAGTAGAGAGATGGACATGAAGTCCGATCTGAGGATACGGCGCCTGAAATATGAGGATTTACGTGTCAATGCTGGACACGGGTTTCATGATATTTCGAGTGTTGGTGTTGGAAACTCAGGTTCCATGATTTGATGTGTCATTGATGGACACACATTCTTTGATATCCTCATATAATTACATGCATATGCTTTTATGATGTTTTGAGTGGACGAGATCCACATGCATACAGGCATTCATTATATTATTGGATGATATACACTTGCATACTTGCATTTAGTTATTGTTGGCACATATTTACCTATACGGTCACCCTAGATATCATAGTATTATCTTTATGATATAGTTGACCTAGGAAATGATTATTTTATTCGATTTTTACCTGTTGATGTTTTCTACTCACGAGTTGGCAACTCACCCCCGTTGTGCCACAGTTTAGCAGGTTGACCGCTTGGATCGGTAGCGGCATCATTGGCACACAGCTTGCTTTCGGGTGTCTTTCTTGGGTAAGTGGTACATGTTGGATCATACCACTTTTGTATTTATTATTCATTTGTATCTAGTCAACTCCATCAATAAAAACTAGTATTTGTATAAATAGTAAGACTTAGTGAGACTTGTAGTTGCGAGATTTGAGCGATGGGTTTTATATTCGCTTTTTGGGTTGATGTCTTGCTTTATTCTTTGTCTTTTGTGTTGATCTTCGCCGTTGGGCTTCGTATACTTGTTTTATTACTTGCGTGGTTGTGAATCCGCCGTTTGGCGAAGAGGTAGCTCCTGCTTGGGGATGCCTTTTATACTATCTTATATTTATGGTTTTGGATCAAAATATACAAGGGAGGTTCTGCCTAAATTTTTAAAAGACGAACATGTTTTACAACAAGTAGGATAAACTTGCTTTTCTCATGTTCCCTTTTCTATGCATTTAGGATTTCAAAACTGTACCTCCTTTATTTCTTTAAAACGGTTTAGATTTCTGGGTTTCAGCTTACTTGGATTACATTACGCCTTTAGACGCTGCGTGATCTAAGAGCTGGTCACGAGCTAATATTTCGGGTCGTGACAGGCTTCCAAATACCCATGCCCGATGTTAGTGACACAATTATGTCGCCATTTCCTTCCTGTTGAGGAATTCGATGTTTAGATGCATGGTGGGGTTCCCATTCGACCCCTTCTTGAGGGTGTCTCTACATCCTACACAAGACTTCATGGATTATGGTCACGCACCGAGCCGGCCGAAGATGTGATGACGAAGACTCCCAGCTCGATCTCGATAGCGAGCGATGAAAAGCTAACCCCCGCTGCGCAAGCACACTTGATACGACATACCCATAGGGGGTAGAATGAGTGTTGGGGATGCTGACAAATTTTGATCAGCGTTTGACGACTCTTGAACAGGGAATGTCCACCCCATTAGCAAGAGAGGAAAGTTCGAGATCGAGGTATCGGGGAACGGACAGGGGTGTGGCCGGAACGAGGGATGCCGCGTCTAGGAGACACAGTAGGCAGCAGTGAGGGCACTGTTTTCGGTCAGTTTGGAGGTAGGGTTTGGTTGTAAATAGTTATCCTTGCATATGCACGTTTTCTTATTTATGTAAATATTTGTTGTTTTTTTTTACTTTGCATGTTTAAATCCGCATCGCATTTTTCTACATTGCATAATTATAAAAAAAATGAAAAATTTCAGCATTGGCCATTTTTGACTCAAGTTCGACATGACGGTTGACTAGTTAGAAAAAACTAAATCCCAAACTTAGTAAATTAAAAACCCTAAAAATAACCTTCCTTGATGTATAACTGTAGAAATTATACGTCCTTGCTATTTATTTAGAAATAAGCAATTTTGAGTTCAGTTCTTGGACTAAGTTGAAATGAGGGAAGAGTATTGAAAGCTCTACTTGAAGAGTAAGTCTGAAAAATAATTCTGAACCTTAATTCCAAATTCTGAAAATATATACCATACAAATCGCACATACACGCATTTTGAAACTTGGGATAGTAGAGGGTACCTAGAAATACTCTTGCCTGAAAGCCTAGTATGAAAGAAAAAAACGACAATTAAAGCTAACCACCAAAAGAGTATCATTGAAAAATATATCTGGTCTTGAAATAAAAAATAAAAAATAAAACAATAATAATAATAATAAATACAAGACCCGGAAACTGCTATTTACACTTTAAATGCTCACACATTCAGTAATCGACTGATTAATACCTCAGGAAGCAGTAATAGTCGCATGAAAGATGTGTGGGCGGATCCGTACACCATTAATAAAGAAGAAGTAGTGCTGGGTATTAAGGCAAGGGTATTATAGCTTGAATTGAATTTCCAAGTGTAGGGGTGATATTTACACACACGTAGGGGAATATGATCGGAGTTTGGAGGAGAGATGGGAATGAAAAATATGGCTTATATCTTCAAAAGAGATGATAAAAATTCCAGATTTGAGATTGCGTTTTAGAAGGAAAACTCAAGAGATGCTGAGAGCTTTATAAACTGGCAAAACGTATAGGATCTTAAGTTAAATGAAAATGAAGTATGAAGAATAAGTGTTGATGATTTCTAAGTTAAGGATGATAGAGTTTCTTGCTAGAATGCTGAACTATAGGATTAGAGTCGACGACCAATTTGATCGGATTTTATGGATAGTATCCGCTGAAAACCCTCAGGAGACAACACTCCTCGTCTAGGGCAACTTAGAGATTTAATGGCTTGTTGCATAAGCTCAGTGCAATCGCGTTCCCTGCGAAAGTGAGGTTAGGACTTTTTGTGAATAAAATGGCTTTGCTCGGGACGAGCAAAAGATAAGATTGGGGGTATTTGTTCATATCATATTTTTGCATTTTTATACAGCCATTCTTGATCGCATTGCATATAGGTAGGTACTCTTGATCTGTGTTTGCTAAATAATTGCAGGTTACAGGTTCTCATCTCTAAACAGTGAAAATCATGAAAAGTCGCAACAAATTCAGGACTACGGCCAACAACAGATAAATACAAGTCTCTGCTCACTATCCGTTAGATCCCGCATACCAGTTCGAGGGACAAATTGGCAATTCATTTGTCATTTCATGCACAAAGCATAAGAGGCAGCACAAGATCCAAGACTTCAACGCGGAGCTCAAGAAAATCAAGGCAAAAGTCCACTTCATTTCATCTTTTTGGACTGCTGAAAACCTGGGAGAAAACTGAAGATATTTTGAGAAACCAAGTGTACCAAACAGAGAAGAACAGTAAAATGGAAAACCCTAGAAAATACGACCCTCCAAGTCAACTAAAGGGCCGCGGATCCGCGGCCAATGTGGCATTTAGGCCGCAGATCCGCGGCCGAGTCAACTCAGTGTTGGTTCATTTTTTTAGGGCATTTTTGTAACTTCGTTTGAGCTTAGATGTTATCCCTAGGGTTTCATGTATCTGCCTATAAATAGCCCAGTTCCAAGCCAAGTAAAGGGTGCTTTTTCTTGTATTAGATTTTAGGATAAGAGTTTGTATCTTCTTCTTCCTCTTCATCTTCCTCTTCATCTTTCTCCATTAATATTGTAGTGAGCTTCATGAGTGATGATGAATAAAAGAAGAGTTCTTTTTTTAACATGCATGTCTTGTAATTGTGTTGTTATATTTTGCTTGTAATTTTATTTGTTAATGTAGTTGTTGTTATTTGTTTGTTTATTTGCTTTCTTCTTCTCTTTTTCTTTATCCTTACAACAATGATGCTTAAGTGTGATCACTGCCTAAGTGAGGTCCCAACTAGCTGGTTGTGATTCTCTAACTCATTTCTTTCTATCCTCCTTCTTTGTTTTATTTTCTTTTTCTTTTTAATGGGTGGGTAGTTTCTCACTTGTTAGGGTAGGATAAGGGAGTTTGAGAGAAGGAAATCTCTCTCACTCTTTTTTTTGCCCAACATCTTGATTCGGACCCTCGTTAATTGAACCACAATCCGCTCCCTACGGCACCCTATCCTACATGATAGCGGTGATACCTAGTGAAACTGGTTGTGGTTGAATTAACCGGAGATTACGGCTAAAAGCCAAGAACGAACAGACAAGGAGCAAAAGGAAGGAACTAAGCGTTGGAAAGCCTAGGTTATACTCGCAAGTTTCCTTCCTAGTCGTGCTAATCCCCATTGTTGTCGATTACCGTAACATCAATATTAAGAGTGACAACGAAAGAAGTGAGTGACTCCTAACTCAAACTAACCTAATCCTAACCCTAACAAGCACTCTTTATACATATTTTAGCACTTAGTGAAACTAAACAAACCTGGAAAAATTGGACTTAACTCGTTAAAACACTAAGAAAAGTATTCCTATCTCTCCGTGGACCGACCCGTACTCAACCGGCTAGCTACCAAGCCAAACCGTCTTGATTGCGGTAATTAAAACTAAGCATGCAAAATCTCTAACAATCATCACCTAAAGCGTGTACACGATGATAAAGAAAAACCAGATAGCATACTATCATCTCGAGTAAGACCGTTCTACCGGTATAGGTACTCTCTCAATCATTGCAATCACGTGCCTGCGATCCAATAATTGACTTCCGGGCACTATAGCCAACAACATGTACTTATGTCACCTGAGAACTGCTATCTGACAATAGGTACAATACCATCTAGCATGTTCCCGGCGAGTCCGTCCAGTGTAACTTATAACCCAATGAGCACCTGTATACTATCTTTGGTGACAAACTGATGCCAATGGCCGTGAGACCAGCCATCGCCCCTCGTCGGAGGCAAGAAACATATATACTAGTCTACTCTGGTATCGATGCCCGGTCTCGATATTCCCAAGACTAGGAACATTTAAGGATTTGCTAATAGACTACCCAGTGTTGGATATATATGCCCTAGATGCCAGTATTGTATATGTATACATATGGATGCTAGGGATATGTATGTACACGAAAATCTTGCACAGTTTTATAGTATATTATTTGACTTGTCTTTGTCAGGATATGTGTATTTATTTATATTGTTGTTATATCTAGCTTGGACATATTGATAAAGACTCGATAGGGTAGTATACTATTATGGTTTGTCTTTATCTTAACATTGAATATGTCATACTCGTTATTACATATTGCGGTTAGATGTTGATAAAGCCCGTAGGATCTTGCTTGACAACCTGCGTTATGATAGCGATCATATTTGTGGGAGCAGGGTGGTCCATAAGCACATCCTTAAATGGTCTCTAGTCGCGTGAGTATCGAAACTGGGCATTGATACTCCAGAGTAGACTAGTGTATACGTTTCTACCCCCATCGGAGGACGGTTGGTCCCGCAGCCATTGGTATGATGCACTCAAGATCGTATACAGGTGCTCACTGGGTGTGAGTACACTGGACGGACTCGCTGAGAACTTCCATATGGTACTATACCTATCGTCAGATGGAAGTTCTCAGGTGACATGTGTACAGGTTAGTCTTTGGACCTGAGATCGGCATTTGTCTCGTGTGAGTTCCCACTAAGCTTTGATCACTACCCTACCACGGCTCTACTGAGTCGTGCAAACAAGTTTTGGTTGGGTTCAGTCCCGAGCCACATGGAGGCAGTGAGCGATTGTTAGGGATTCGTCTCTCCTGGTATTGGGAGTTGATATCACACAGTGATCGATTGGTTAGGACCTTAAGACCTTGGCCAAGGCAGTAGGGATTTACTGATTGGTTGATCAGTAGTTTCCCAGATTGGTCCTGAGCCACATCGACACGACTTATCAGGTTATTAGGTTCTGACGTTAACCACTCCCTAGACCCGGTATGCGATACTCTTTGACAAAGAGACCGGACTGTACCGATATTGTCACGGATAGGCTCAGTAAGAGTTCGGACGAGTTTTCTCGTCGGCCTTCCTTTCGACAGGTACCTGGGCAGCCGTTATATACAGCTAGTGCCGCTGATGTGCTTGTGGTTAAACCCACTGCCAGAGTACTGTCGAGTCTTTAGAGTCCCACACAGAGGGTTTCCCAGCTTCGGGCTAAACTAGTAGAGGTCGTATGGTTTTACGACAGGGTTCGATCACATACGCGCACTTGTGCGTGTTTTGGTGTTTGGGCAGTTGATACTAGAGGGCTTTGGTTTAAGCCGGATCCTAGTATATGATTTTGGATTGGTTCAGTCTCATTGTAATCGTGTTCCTAGGAACACGGATGCTGGTATGTATATATAGTTGACAGAGGCAGAGAAGGAGACATCACATTAGGGTTTTTACCATTGACTTGATTAAAACCATAATGAGATGGAGGAAATTGTTTACTAATTTTATTAGTGTTAATTGTGTTATGGTTAATTGGTTTGACCATTTGACTTGTTGACCATAGTTGACTTAGATATTTTTGTTAAGCATAAGTTATTTTGCTTAGCATTAATTGTGACAAGATAATGGTCAAATCAAATGAACAATCACAATTATCCTAATTAAAATTATTATTCTTTTTCCCTCATATGTGAGCTCTATCTTCATTTGATCAAGTGACACTCTCTCTCATAGCTCTCTCTCCTTCTTCCTCTTTCTTAAGCCCTAGTGTTTCATGAGTTGAAAATCAAGGTCCATTGAGAACAAGCCACCAAAACCATTCTCTACTCACTCTAGATCACTTAGTCTAGCAACCCAAGTGTTCTAGTTGCTTCATCTTGGAGGTTAAGCTCTAGGTTGGATCTCTCGAGGTGGATCATTGTTGACAAAAGGAGGCCGAAGTTCAAGCACGATCCATACATCCATTGAGGAGCTTAAGGAGAGGATTGAAGACCGGAAGGACTTGTTTTCTTTAGGTATACATTCTATTATAGTACATAGAACCTTCATTTGCTAGTTAGGTTTATGGTTAAAGATCTGGTTTAGTGTTATCCTAGTGCCAAGTTATGTTCGTTATAAAAATTTTGTTCCGCATTTGGCCACGGAAGTTGCCCGGGGCGCTAGTATAACCCTTCATAGTATCAGAGCCAACCCATAAAACCTATACTAGCTAGTTTAAACGTATTTAGAATATCGATCGACCGAATTTTTCAAAACCAAAATTCCATTTTTATAGTTTCTATCGAATTTTAAAAGTGGTCAAAAATTCAATTTTATGGTCTCAGAAAATCGTGCAGGCTTTTTTAAGAACCCACAAGAAATTTGGGCCCATGATCCCTCTAACACACCGTGGAACAGCAGCGCAAATCACATATTGTTGGAGATAGTGCCCTCAGAGTCAATTATTGGATCACAGGCACGTGATTGCAATGATTGAGGGAGGACCTATCCCGGTAGGACAGTCTTACTCGAGATGATAGTATGCTATCTGGTTTACCTTTATCATCGTGTACTGTTTTAGGCGACCTGACAGGTCGCTATTACACGTTGATAGAGCCCCTAAGATTCTTGCTTGACTGCCAGCAGTATGAGGGCGATCATATACGTGTGAGCTAGTAGTCTATAAGCACATCCTTAAAAGGTCCCTAGTTGTGGGAGTTTCGAGACAGGGCATCGATTCTCCAGAGTAGACTAGTGTATACAGTCGAGACCCCAACGAGGGGCGGTGGCCGGTCACACAAGCCACTGGTGTCAGTTGGTTCACCTAAGATGTATACAGGTGCTCATTGGGTTATGAGTACACCGGACAGGACTCGCCGGGAACATTCTAGTTGGTCTTATACCTGACGTCAGATAGCAGTTCCCTGGTGACATGTGTACAGGTTAGTTCATCGACCTGGGGATCGTCATTTGTCTCGTGTGAGTTCCCACTGTACTTTGATTACTACCCTACCACGCTCAAAGGAGACGTGCAAACAGGTTTTAGTTGGGTACAGTTCCGAGCCACATGGAGGCAGTGAGCGGATCTTCAGGGGTTCGTCTCTCCCGGTATTGGGGGTGAGGTCGCGCTGTGTCTAGGAGAGCCATTACACAAAGTCCTTGGCCAAGGCAGGAGATTTACTGGTAGGTATTCCAGTAGTATCTCAGGGTGTTCTGGGCTACACTCCGACACGACTTGTACCACTTTTGGGGGTCTGACTTTTACCAACCCCCTAGGCCCGACATGCGATGCTCATAGACGAACGGACCGGACTGTACGGATATTATCACTGACAGGCTCAGTAGGGTGTCAGGATGAGTTCGCTCATCGACGTCCCTTTTAGTCAATAGCTGGTGGCCCGTCACGTATTGGCTTATACCTCTGACGTGCTAGTGGTTAAATCTACAGCCATAGTATTGACGAGTCTTTAGAGTCTACCACACTTTCAGTTACTCAAGTTTCGGGCGAAACGCTGTAGAGGCCGTATGGAGATATGGCAGGGTTCGATTAGATACGTGCGGTATTGCACGGATCGTGATTGGACGATTTTTAGTAGCCGGCTTTGGCTTAAGCCGGATTCTAGTATTAAATAGTGTAGTTTTGTCTCTTTGCATTTGTATTCAGTGGGAATACAAATGCGGGCATGTATTTGCAGTAGCGGGGTTTTCCTGTAATTTATTACGGGATCGGTTTCCTGGGGTTGCCAGTTTGCATTCCGTTCCGACCGGTTTTTCATTGTTCCTTCACGGCCGGACTTTTCGTTAGAGGGGTTATTTGCAGTTTGCAAATAACTTATTTGTGGAGGGCTTTATTGCATTAGTACCTTCTTCATGATGAGATCCTTTTCTTGTCACTTCCTTTGCATTAATTTGATGGTTGTTTGATTTGAGTTGAAAAGGGAACTGGTGTGACTTTATTTAGCTTGATCAATTTCCTTTTCTCCACTTGTTTTTTCTTCCCCACCCACTTGGAGAGGCCGGCCACTGAGTGAGATGTGAGTGGGGCCGGCCACACATTTGTGTGAAAGGGAGTGCTTTATTTGTGTGAAAGAAATTTCCTTCATGTATTTTGGTGGACCCCCCTCCTTTGTGAGAGTGCTGTTGCTTTTGTGAGGGAATATTTCTTTTGGCTTGGTTTTTTAATTGATACACATCACCACTTGCAATTTTTTCCAGAGAGCACAAATTGTTTGGCCGAGTTCACATTGGCATTGCATGCTCCATTCTTCATCAAGCTTTGATCCATGAAATTCTTGTGCACAAAATTCCTCCAGAAATTGGCAACCTCATGAACCCTAAAGAGACATGGCTACAACACTATTCTACAGCATCCCTTGGACGCGTCGGCTAGCCAACTTCGCGCCCGATTTGCCTCGGTTTAGAGGTGGGAGCCCGTAAAAGAAGCAGGCGATGTGGTGCCCTTCCGGCGACGAGGCGGAGACCGGACATTCCACGGGAGATCGGGACGACGACGAGAAGACCGGAGGACTCGGATCACTCGGTATATCTCTAACCCGTCTTGTTGTTAGCTAGATCTAGTTTAATGGCACGATCCGGGTTTTAGTGCGCGGTGGTGCCGGTTTGCTAGTTTGCAAAATTAAAGTTTATCACCGCTTCCGCATTTGGCCATCGGATTGACGGCCGGGGCGCCGCCGTGCACTTACAGTGGTATCAGAGCCTTGCCATTAACTTAGTCTAGCTTTGTTTTATGTGTTTACATTTCCGATCGACCAAAATCCCAAAAACCGTATTTTTCTACACATCAGTTTTCTGTCGAAATTTTCTGTTCTCGAAATTTTTTTCAGGTGATTGCAGAATGATGTACAGAGTATCCTAAGACCACTGGAAAATTTTGGTTCCCTGATCTTTCTGTACGACCGCGGAACCGCGGCCATAACCCCTTTTTGGCCGCGGTTCCGCCGCAGGAATTTGGGTTCAGTTTACCAATTTTTTCCAGTGGGCTTATGGGCTTAAAATATGGGTTTTGGAATATTAATTTTGGGCCCAGAATTTCTTGATGTGCTACAGTAATGCTTTGGGGCCCACTTGGTAAATTTGTTCGATCGGATTTTTTAAACATGTCAGTTCACAGTATTTACATTATATCTGCGACCGTGAATGTCACTCGATCGGTAAATCCGGTCTAACTGCTATAGCCCGGTTAGACGGATTTGCGAACGTGACTTTCACGTTGATGTTCTGTGATGTTGCGGATCGGTCGTGGGGGATAGCCTGTTTGCAGTGGTAGTACAGTGTTGTTGTATTATGTACATTTGATATTGCGGGGCGAGCGTCCGACATGTGGACTACCGTCACTGCCTGTTTGTATTATTCTTTTGTGGCACGACCTGGTTGCGGTCGATGTACCCGTTGTAGGTATATTTTACATTCTGTACTAGGATTACCCCGCGGAGGGGTGCACGGATACCCGGGTTCTGGAGGGCAACAAGCCCGCATCTCATGGCATTGGGACGGAGGGGGCTTCACTCTAGAATTGGCGGGCTATTCGCCGCACTCCTAGGGGGTACAGGTTGACCCAGGAGGGGTGCCCAAGTTACCGGATTCCATGAAGTGCTGGGTGGTCCATTCACGGTGCTGAAGGGGGCTGCCTCGCTTCAGGTTTTGGCGGGTAACTTGCCGCGCCCGTAGGGGTCTAGGATTTCATTGCACAGGCTATCCACATGACCAGGGGAACGTCGGGTTTCATTAGTGGCTCTGTGAAACCCGGGGATCCCAGATATCTATATTGTTCTGTGATGCTGTACATTTCTGTGATGTTGCATTTCTTATCACGCCTTGAGCGAATATAATATATTGGTATATATATTAGTAGATGTTGTATATGTTTTACATCCGCGCTAGTCCAGTCCCCGCTCTGTCGTTAGTTAGCTAACCTAACGGGTAATGACGGGACCCAGTGGCGAATGCGGATGGCATATACGTACATCAGTATATTTTCGTTCTTTGTGGTGTGATCAATTGATGGGACTGCGTTGATTCGGATCAATGCAAGTTAAAACAAACCTATTCTGATGTTGTTGGAACACTTTTCAAAAAGCTTTTATTGCAAGGACGTTCACTTTTGTTTTGCATCGTGGTATTCATTTGGAATATCCTGCTCCTCAGTCGACGAGGCAAGGGCCGAGATCCCTTCACCGGGAGTGACCCCTTGGACAGAAGTTTACGTCAGGGCATTAACTTCACTATAGCCGATTACTTTTGCTTTGCATCGTGGTATTCATTTGGAATATCCTGCACCCCATTCTACGGGGAAAGAGCCGAGATCCCTTCACCGGGAGGGACCTCTTTAGTAATGGTTTTCGTCACTATATTTTCTAAAAAGCTATCCGTTCCTTCAACGATATCAAGTTCATTACGTTAATGGTTTTCGCCAGAAACCATTCGTAGCCTTCCGTCGTTTCATATGGATAGTCAGTAGTATTCAAGCTGTGTATGTTGGCCAAAGTCAAGGCACAGTGTTTGGTAGCTGTTGGGTATTCATATGCAGCATAGATAGATGCGTTGATTTGGGACAGCCGTACTGCCATTTTGGCCCAAGTCAAGGGTAGGTACGGGTGGGTTCAAATTAACCTGGAGAATGACGGGTAGAACTTGACATGTGACTTATGATATGTTGGCCAAAGTCAAGGTCATATGAGCATGGGGTAAAAATCACATCGGGAATTTCAAAAGAACTGAAACTTGCCAGATATGCGCATACCTTCTGGAGTATGATAGCGTGAGCGGATTCCGTCACGTTATCATGCAATGATAGTTGGATCCCGATTCCCACTGATGAGTTAGTCTACTCCTCGGGTGACCCCGACTAATTCTTCTTTCAAGTTTGGAGGAGAATTTGAGGTACAGTGGGAGGTTTCCAGATTAGATAAATTGGTAACCATTCTGATCTAGGTTAGAGTGCACGCTGAGTGTTTCTTGTTGGAGATAGTGCCCTCATAGTCAATTATTGGATCGCAGGTACGTGATTGCAAGGATTGCGGAGGACCTATCCCGGTAGGACAGTCTTACTCGAAATGATAGTATGCTATCTGGTTTGCCTTTATCAGTCGTGTACATGTTCAGGTGACTGATTGCATGTTACACTTTGATAGAGCCCTTAGGATCTTGCTTTACTACCAACAGTATGATGGCGATCATATACGTGAGAGTTGGGTAGTTTATATGCATATCCTTAATTGTAGTCCCTAGTCGTGGGAGTTTCGAGACAGGGCATCGATACTCCGGAGTAGACTAGTGTGTACAGTCGAGACCCCGACGAGGGTCGGTGGCCGGTCTCACAAGCCACTGGTGTCAGTTGGATCACCTAAGATGCATACAGGTGCTCATTGGGTTATGAGTACACCGGACAGGACTCGCCGGGAATCTGCTTGTTAGTACTATACCTATCGTCAGATAGCAGTTCCCTGGTGACATGTGTACAGGTTAGTTCATCGACCTGAGGTCGTCATTTGTCTCGTGTGAGTTCCCACCGTGCTTTGATTTCTACCCTACCACGGCTCAAAGGAGTCGTGCAAACAGGTAGTTTTTGGGTACAGTCCCGAGCCATATGGAGGCACGTGAGCGGATCGGCAGGGGATTCGTCTCTCCCGGTATTGGGGGCGAGGTCGTGCAGTGTCTAGGAGAGCCATTACACAAAGTCCATGGCCATGGCAGGATATTTACTGGTAGGTACTCCAGTAGTATCTCAGGGTGTAATTGGGCTTCACTCCGACACGACTTATACTGCTATTGGGGGTCTGACGTTACTAGCCCCCTAGGCAGATATGCGATACTCATTGACGAACGGACCGGACTGTATATACATTGTCACTGTTAGGCTCAGTAGGGTTTTCCGGATGAGTGCGCTCATCGGCCACCCTTGAGGTCAGTCCATGGGCAGCCGTTATGCATAGCTAGTGCCGCTGACGGTTTGTGGTTAAACCCACTGCCAGGGTACTGACGAGTCATTAGAGTCCCCCACAGACAGTTTCCCAAGTTCGGGCGAAACGTTGTAGAGGCCGTATGGTTTTATGGCAGGGTTCGGAAAATGCACGTGCGTTTACGCACGTGTCGATTTTCGGACAGATGATACTGGTCGGCTTTGGTTTAAGCCGGATCCGAGTATTATATTGAGTAGGTATAATATCTTTGTCTCAGTTGCATTTGTATTCGGTCGTAATACAAATGCGGGTATATTTATACAGTTTCGGGGTTGTCCTGAAATTCTTTTCAGGATCACTTTTGGAAGTTGCCAGTTTCCAGTTTTCTATCTGCCGTCTTTTAACATTTGGTTAAAGGCGGATTTATCTTTTCTTGGATGAGAGTGAGTCGTGCTTCTAGAAGGTTCTAGATTGGGTGAGGTGTCGAGTGACTCATGCTTTGATATCATCCATTTCTTGTTTTTCTTAAAGATCTTTATGCTTGATATTTGTTGATAATATCTTTTGGGGTTATGATAAGGTTGCATCCTATGGTCACCCCCCTCTCCTACGATCACCTCCCTCATTCTATAAAGAGGCCGGCCCCTTCTCTCTCTCTTATGGTTGTTGATTTCATTCGGGAAAAAGATATGATAGATTTTGGGGTGTATGGAATTTTACAGTTCATTTCATTCCATCACCCAATTCCCTTGGCAACTTCATTAACCGATCGTCCACGGATTTGGACGAAGTGAGACAAAGTCATCTACTCATTCTCTACATCAATCTTGGTCGTCTCTTTTAGCAAACTTGACGATCGAGTTGCCTCGAGTTAGAGGCGGGAGCCCGTTTAAAGAACCGATCATGTGGTGCCACCTCGACGGAGGAGATCGGAGATCGACGAGATCGGAGCAGCCGCAACGGAGCGTGGGATGATGGTTGAAGAACGAAGGACTCGGATCGTTCGGTATAACCATTCTACACTCTTTACAGTTTGTTAGTTTAGCAATAATGGCAGATCCGGGTTAAAGTATACGATAGCGCCAGTTAAAAGTTTTTGTTCCGCATTATGGCGTCTGTAGACTGCCGGGGCGCTAACGTAGACTTACATTTCTTTTCTCTCTCTCTCTCTGGCAGCGACCATTGACCCGACCCCAAGACTATGACTCAGTGACCAAGTTGACCGAACCTTCTTAAACACTGGCTTTTGGATTGTCAGAGTTGCAGACCTCATTGCCACTCCTACCATTACCCTTTTCTCCAGGACACCCCGTATTACTGCGAACGTCCACTTCCATTGGACAAAACCATCGTATGGTTAGATACGAACTCGAAGGAATTCGAGGATGGTTTCCGGTTCTGGAGAAAACGGATAAGACTTATTCAGTTGTCATTTCCTTTTTGCCTTCTCTCAAGTTGCGAGTACTCCTTAGTTTAGGAGATAGTACACCTATTACGCAAATTAGAGAGTCTTCTTCCAAACTTTAGGCTGGTGCCGAACAGTAGGGAATGAAGAAAACCAATTAGCATAACGATGGTGTGCAGAAGGTATTAAGATTAAGACAAAGCAAGGGATTAGTAAGAGGGCAAAGTAAATTGCGACTGATATTCACGACTAAACCAAGTATTTCTTCGCCAATCCTAAATCACCTTTGTATTTCTCCAGGACACTCCGTATCACTACGAAGATCCACAGTTTATTGGATACTCCATCGTATGGTTATATACGAACTCGAAAGGAACTTGTTCCAGTTCGGGGATGGATTCTGGTCCAGGAGAAATAGGAATAAGGTTTATTCGGTTGTCTTTTATCTTCACCTTCTCTCGCATTGCGAGTGCTCCTAGGACTAGGACAGTACACCCATTATGCTTATTGGATAGTCTTCTTCCAAACCATAGGCTGGTGCCGAACGGTAGGGAAGGAAGAAAACCATTTGGCCTAAGGGGTGTGCAGAAGGTAATGAGTAAAGACATATAAAGGGATTTGGAGAGGTGGCAAAGAATTATACGGTTATAGTTGTGAATCTGGATAATGGTAGAGGCATTACTAGGAATACCAGGATACCCAATCAGAACATTTCAATGTTTCAGTTTCACTGTGTACTGTTAAATGAAAACTGATTTCCCGATTAGACACTTGCTCCAGGTTATGTATTTACCAGGTATGATTGTCACATCTGTATGGTTTTACAGATGATGAGTGGGAGTAAGTTATTGGGAATTGGGTGATCATCCTCATTATATCGGGATTCGTTGTAATCGGTGATATTTGAGGAGATCTTCTGGGCTGTTTGCCGGTCGGCAAATATTTGGTTTTGAATATCCGCTGTTGTGCACCAATTTCAAATTGATATATCTGTACCTCTATTTTCATAGAGTGAGATATACCTTTTGATATTATGTCGATGACATTTACCTATATCAGTGGATGGTTAGGTAAGGAGCATTAAACAGCGGTGTAATTCTTCTTAACCATAAGTACAGTTTTCAACCTACGACACACAGAGACAGAGTTGGTATAGTCACCGGACTTATATAGAGTATTGTATGTTGTCCAGTGTCCATTAGGACAGAGGGGTTGGTCCTCATACTATATTCTGTTTACTTTTAACTTCTCTAGTTCTTAGACATGTGTTTCGTTGAAACACGGGGTCTAAGTTTTGAGGAGTTATAGGTATTTGAATAGAGTAGAGATAGGTATTTGAATAGAGTAGAGAACCAGGTGTAGTGAGTATCGGGATTCTTTAAAGTGATCGAAGATGTAGATACTTGTGTATGGTATTCAGTTGATAGTAACAATAAAGAGAAATTGCTTCTCTTTCAGGTTACTCATAATTGGAAGCATTCCTAAGTTGAGTAACGCTGATCGGCCTCTCTCCATTTAGTTGACATGCACTGGAGACAACTGCATGATTTGAATCTGGTTAAATTAAATCAGTGCCTGTGGTTTTATATTGGATGTAGAACAGTTCATATCTTAACGTTGTTAAGGTACGGGGATTTGTCCGGCTTATGATTAAAACCAGACACTGGACAACTCAAGGCACGTTTCTGTAATGGCTGTTTGTGGGTTGACCCAGGCTATGACGAGGGTTGATTTTCTACCATCTGGCAGATCAATAGAAATATTGTTCTAGACTCGCCACAGTTTTATTAAAAATGGATTTTTTCAAAAACAGCAGTGGGAGTATGCTAGAACTGGAAGAGATTCCAGAACCGCAAACGATTACTGAAGATTTGATAAGGAACCTAAAGATTCAATCTGATTTGACATTCCATTGGCCACTCCGCAGATACGGTGGGTAACTTCAGGCACCCGAGAGGTACTCCGGTAGCCTCTAGGACGGTGACAGGGAAGTTCTTGTTTACCCACACTTGCCATTGTTGTTGTTCCAGGCTGCGAGACCCGGCTGGAGGATGAGTATAGCGTCGTTCTAAACTAGCTTTAGAAGTGCACGTCTATATGACTCTGCCAGAGGGTTGTCGTAGTCAGTGGGAGCAGCGGAAGCATTGGTGGACATCAGGTTTTTGTCTATTTATAGACTAAAGCAGATATAGCGGAGATAAATCATCTATTTCTTATGTGACGGTCATGGGCTTGACGTCATCAGAATAGTGGATGGATCTATTGAGAAGGTAGTAGGGTGTGATATCCGGGTTTTGGATGACATACACAAAGTAGGAAGTGATATTCCTATACTACGATCGGCTACACTTTGGTCGTCACACAGTGGTTTCTCCACATGGGACTTGGACATTATATCAGACATACTGGTTACTAGATCTATGGTTTTAGATCTAGATTATGGGTGGTTTCCCAATCAGGGTACTTTGACAGCATTCTAAGAGTATTTAGAATGGACGACTCCTGGCACGGTAGTGTACCTGCAGGTGATGGAGTCACCCTCTCTAAAGGTGTCTTATAGACTAAAGTAGAGAAGGATGTGCATGATTGGCAGATCACTTGCTTAGGTAATTGAGTCAATCATGAGATGTCAAGTACCACACCAGATGTTGTTCTTGCACTAGATGCAATAAGTTGATATTGATCCAATCCTGGAGGAACAGTCGGAAGCAGTTTTAGAACATAAGTGGATGTTCTAAGGATATGATAACGACAGCCTCATTCGGGAGGCAGTTATCATTCCAGGCTTCCAAGGTGACCTGGACGACAGGGAGGTTGTCAGAGTTATAGTTTTCCTTCTGACGAGGGGCAGTATTTTGGACAGATGGTCCAAGGCAATACTGAGGGTGGCATGGCGCAGGATACTGATTAAGTTCAGTTGACGATACAGTCTAAGAAGTTTGGATTTGGAGTTCATTTATGAGCTAGGTCCCATCAGACATCCAGACATTCTAAGACAGGTATTGCTCATTTCGGGAGATAGCTTTCTCCTCGAACTTGAGATAGAGAGAGACATAGAAAGAAACATCAAGGAGGATCCACTCACTGAGGCTATTCCTCGAACGCAATAGTTTCACAAACGGATTTTGTGAGACTGACTAATAGGGGAGTTGGGTATTCGGTATCACACGGGTTGTGAGTATGCGACATCGCAATAATTAGCCTTGAGTGCAAGTGGGAGATTGTTGGAGATAGTGCCCTCAGAGTCAATTATTGGATCACAGGCACGTGATTGCAATGATTGAGGGAGGACCTATCCCGGTAGGACAGTCTTACTCGAGATGATAGTATGCTATCTGGTTTACCTTTATCATCGTGTACTGTTTTAGGTGACCTGACAGGTCGCTATTACACGTTGATAGAGCCCCTAGGATTCTTGCTTGACTGCCAGCAGTATGAGGGCGATCATATACATGGGAGCTGGTAGTCTATAAGCACATCCTTAAAAGGTCCCTAGTCGTGGGAGTTTCGAGACAGGGCATCGATTCTCCAGAGTAGACTAGTGTATACAGTCGAGACCCCGACGAGGGGCGGTGGCCGGTCTCACAAGCCACTGGTGTCAGTTGGTTCACCTAAGATGTATACAGGTGCTCATTGGGTTATGAGTACACCGGACAGGACTCGCCGGGAACATGCTAGTTGGTCTTATACCTGACGTCAGATAGCAGTTCCCTGGTGACATGTGTACAGGTTAGTTCATCGACCTGGGGATCGTAATTTGTCTGGTGTGAGTTCCCACTGTACTTTGATTACTGCCCTACCACGCTCAAAGGAGACGTGCAAACAGGTTTTAGTTGGGTACAGTCCCGAGCCACATGGACGCAGTGAGCGGATCTTCAGGGGTTCGTCTCTCCCGGTATTGGGGGTGAGGTCGCGCTGTGTCTATGAGAGCCATTACACAAAGTCCTTGGCCAAGGCAGGAGATTTACTCGTAGGTATTCCAGTAGTATCTCAGGGTGTTCTGGGCTACACTTCGACACGACTTGTACCGCTTTTGGGGGTCTGACTTTTACCAACCCCCTAGGCCCGACATGCGATGCTCATAGACGAACGGACCAGACTGTACGGATATTGTCACAGACAGGCTCAGTAGGGTGTCAGGATGAGTTCGCTCATCGACGTCCCTTTTAGTCAATAGCTGGTGGCCCGTCACGTATTGGCTTATACCTCTGACGTGCTAGTGGTTAAATCCACAACCATAGTATTGACGAGTCTTTAGAGTCTACCACACTTTCAGTTACTCAAGTTTCGGACGAAACGCTGTAGAGGCCGTATGGAGATATGGCAGGGTTCGATCAGATACGCGCGGTATTGCACGGATCGTGATTGGACGATTTTTAGTAGCCGGCTTTGGCTTAAGCCGGATTCTAGTATTAAATAGTGTAGTTTTATCTCTTTGCATTTGTATTCAGTGGGAATACAAATGCGGGGATGTATTTGCAGTAGCGGGGTTTTCCTGTAATTTATTACGGGATCGGTTTTCTGGGGTTGCCAGTTTGCATTCCGTTCCGGCCGGTTTTTCATTGTTCCTTCACGGCCGGACTTTTCGTTTGAGGGGTTATTTACAGTTTGCAAATAACTTATTTGTGGAGGGCTTTATTGCATTAGTACCTCCATCATGATGAGATCCTTTTCTTGTCACTTCCTTTGCATTAATTTGATGGTTGTTTGATTTGAGTTGAAAAGGGAATTGGTGTGACTTTATTTAGCTTGATCAATTTCCTTTTCTCCACTTGTTTTTTCTTCCCTACCCACTTGGAGAGGCCGGCCACTGAGTGAGATGTGAGTGGGGCCGGCAACACATTTGTGTGAAAGGGAGTGGTTTATTTGTGTGAAAGAAATTTCATTCATGTATTTTGGTGGACCCCCCTCCTTTGTGAGAGTGCTGTTGCTTTTGTGTGGGAATATTTCTTTTGGCTTGGTTTTTTAATTGATACACATCACCACTTGCAATTTTTTCCAGAGAGCACAAATTGTTTGGCCGAGCTCACATTTGCATTGCATGCTCCATTCTTCATCAAGCTTTGATCCATGAAATTCTTGTGCACAAAATTCCTCCAGAAATTGGCAACCTCATGAACCCTAAAGAGACATGGCTACTACACTATTCTAAAGCATCCCTTGGACGCGTCGGCTAGCCAACTTCGCGCCCGAGTTGCCTCGGTTTAGAGGTGGGAGCCCGTAAAAGAAGCAGGCGATGTGGTGCCCTTCCGGCGACGAGGCGGAGACCGGACATTCCGCGGGAGATCGGGACGACGACGAGAAGACCGGAGGACTCGGATCACTCGGTATATCTCTAACCCGTCTTGTTGTTAGCTAGATCTAGTTTAATGGCCCGATCCGGGTTTTAGTGCGCGGTGGTGCCGGTTTGCTAGTTTGCAAAATTAAAGTTTATCACCGCTTCCGCATTTGGCCGTCGGATTGACGGCCGGGGCGCCACCGTGCACTTACACATATTGGCCGCAGTTCTGCGGCGGGATTGGGGCTTCTGTGATTAATATTTCTTCTGGGGTTCTTTTGTTTGGAATTATGGTTTCTGGAATGTTTATTTTTTGGGCCCAGATGTGTTTCTGTACTGGATTAGAACTTGGGCCCAATTAGAAAGGTTTAGTCGATCGAAATTTTAAAATACGTATTTTGCTATCAGTACTTAGTTTAGCATATGCGACCGTGAATGTCATTTGATCGGTAAACCCATCTATCTGTTAGTTGTATGTTTGCCCTAGAAGAAAGTATTGTACAGATGATGTATATTATATTGGATGCTTGGACATATATATAGAGAGGACTTTGTTGCTCGATATGATAGTATGCTATCTGGTTGCTCTTTACTTTAACATGTATACTTGTCTCTTTATACTGTCTTATCTTTACATGTTGGTAAAGCCCTTAGGATGTGTACTTGACTACCTGGACTATGATGCGGATCATACTAGTGGGGACATGGTAGTCCATAAGTACATCCTTCAAGGTCCCTAGTCGTGGGTGTATCGAGACGGGGCATCGATATACCAGTGTAGACTAGCGTATACGCTTCTCGACCCATGAGATGGGCGATGGATGATCCCATATCCATTGGTGTTTGATATCAGAGATGGTATACTGGCTCATTGGAGACTGGGTACACTAGACAGACTCGCCGAGAACTCTCAGATGGTATTATACTTCACGTCAGATGGAAGTTCTCTGGTGACACTTGTGCAGGTTAGTCTGTAGACCCGAGATCATCATAGAGTCTTGTGTGATTCCCACTGTGCTTTGATTTCTACCTTACCACGTCCATGAGGGCGTGCAAAACGGTGGTTTTTGGGTACAGTCCCGAATCACATGGAGGCAATGAGCGATATGAGGGGTTTCGTCTCTCCCGGTATTGGGGGTTGATGTCGCGCTGTGCTCGATTGGCCGTAACAGGGAAGTCCCTGGCCAGGGCTGCTTTAGAGATTTACTGGTAAGTGTTACCAGTAGTTTCTCGACCCGTTATGAGCCTCACATCGGCACGACTTATCGGTTATTGGGGTCTGACGTTTACCACCCCTAGACTTGATATGCGACATATCAGACGAGGAGACCGGACTGTACGGGAAGTGTTACCGGCAGGCTTTTACAGGAGTTGGAGCGGGCTTTCTTGCTGATCTTCTGATCGCTCAATACCCGGGTAGCCGTTACGTCCAGCTAGTACCACTGACGGCTTGTGGGTGCTTGATGTGATCATCACCTACTGCCGGCGTATTGATGAGTCTTTAGAGTCCTACATAGAGGTTTTACTGGCTCAGGAAAAACGAAATAGGAGCACGTATGTGATATGTGCGGGACCGAGAATAATGCGTGTATGTGATACCATATTTGATTCTCGCGACTTTTTGTATCGGTCGGTTATATATGATATAGCCGGGTTATCGAATCAAGTGTTGATTCGATAAGTCGATACAATGGATGTTAGTCAGTTATATGAGATATGACCGGATTATTAAGTCAAGTATTGATTTAATAATTAAGTGTATAATTGTATATTAGATATACTAGTTTACATTTACTAACACTTGTTCACTTTAGGGTTTTTCTCACATGAGCACAACTTTAATGTATATATTAAAATTGTGTTTTAATATTGTATCATGGTTGATTATACACATGACTTGGGTGTATGAGACTTACACCATGCTATAAATTATGTTGGGTTTTTATATTTTAAGTAATTACAAAATTAGTGGTGGATTAGCACAATGCATGAAGCTTGTAGAAGCTTACTAATTCCACTAAATTTGTTTTTACTATGGATATTTCTTAACCCAACCATAATCAATTAGCTATGGTTATGGCTCTACAAGAGTTAGTATATGATACTCACTCACAATGGTTAGCCTTCTTACTTGATCTTTATCCTCTTCTCTTTCTTTATTTCATCTTCTTCTTCTTTTGTTAAAAGAAAAAAGCTTGCTAGGGTTTGATCAAAAGTGAGAAAGCTTGTGGGAAATAAAATTCTAAAGGGATCCCACTTTCTATTTCTCCATCCTCTACTAGGTGTTTGCTTCACTAATTCTCAAGTTAGTGAAGTAGAAGCTTGAGTTGGTATCCCCTCGACATAGATCATCTTCGGCCTCGGAGACTTCAAGCAAGGACGCGTCTTTCGCCTATTGAAGCCATGCAAGGGTCCGGGAGAACCACGATCGCAGCGAAGGGACTTCAACAAGGAGCAATAGAAGTGAAGGACCAATCTACAAAGGTTGTATATCGTATTCACTTAGTTGTAAACATAGTTTACTTGCATTTGAAACCTAATTTTCTAGTAACAATCTTGCTTCGGGTATTCGGCATGGCTAAAATTTTAAACGGGCATGTTTGATGCTTCCTTAACCCTTGTTAGAGTGCCTAGTAACCCTACAGTGGTATCAGAGCCTAGCTAGAACATTATGCGATGTGTTAACGAAGTTAAAACTCCGAACGAACCCGAATACGTCGATTTAACCCCCTCTCTGGACATTTTTTCAAAACTGTGTATTTTCAGAATTAAAAACACCTAAAAATGCAGCAGGGTTTTCTATGCATCATTATGAAATTCGATGACGTAATCCGTACTTCTCACCGCGGAACCGTGGCCATACCCTGCTTGGGCCACGGATCAGCGGCCGTACAGAGAGATTGGGTCATGTGTTCTGCACAGTAATGCTAATATATGATAGTGCTATTTTCTGGGTATTTTTAAACTGACTCAAGTGTTGAGTATTTTGGGGTTTATTTTGAAATCGTCAATTCGATCGGAGAATTTAATTTTGTTCTGTTATTCCGGATAATTTAAAAAGTATTAAAAATTTTCGAACGGATATCATTAACTCAATTTTTCCCGGCACGAAAAACATTAAAGTGTTGAATTTTTCTCGGGTTTAAATCTTTCGGAAAAACGTGAAGTAATGCGATGGACCCTCTACAAGACAACAAACCTTAACTCGATTTTGTGACTGTCTTGAACTGCCTTTTGAACCTTAGGGTTTGAGGCAGTACGGCGTGCCACATGTGAGGTGTTGGCTTGACCCTTCTACAGCTGGACCGTTGCTACTGTGACGTATTCTGGAATGTTTGAACTCCGCTCAAGTGTTGAGCTATTTTGGAAATCTTGGGTATTTGATTATTCGATCGGAAAGTTTAATACTGTTTATTTATCTGGAATGTGATACAATATGTGGAATTCATACAGTTAGGCATGAAATGCGGAATATGTGATATTTCGGATTTACGAAGTCTAAAGAGATTGTGGATTCCAAATGTTTTAGTTTTACACTTTCTTTTTTGTGACCGTAAGTGTAATATGTGATATCGCCGGTTTCGTTGCTATATGTCAACGACAATTGGGATGCGCATATTTACTTACGTTGATGACATGTGATGTTATGTGTTGCTGGATATGTTATATTGGATCGTCGCGTTTTGAATAGCCGGGGGTTTTTATGTGAAATGAGAGTTTTTATTTTCATCCATGTAAAATAAAATGTATGTAATATTCTTTTATTGGGGCACTTCCGGGATGAGGTTGATGTCACCTTTTGTATATTATTTACTTTTCCGCAGTAGGATAGACCCAAGGAAGAGAGCACAAGTAACCAGGTTCTGGTGTCCAGTAGGAGACCAACTCGAGGAGTCGAGTCCGGGTCTCCTAACTCTAGAATTGGTAGGGTTTCTTGCCGCTCTCGTAGGGGTCTAGGGGTGTGGGTTTGGCTATTCATCGTGACCGTGGAATCCGTGTTTTATAGAGGCTCAAAATAAAACACGGACGTCCTAGTATATCCAATGTTTCATATATTTCTTCTGCTGCGATATCTGTGTTGTGATCATTTGATGTGCTGTGATAAATACTGTATATAGTATATATGATATATTATATAGGCATTACTTACGTTTTACACCCGCGCTAGCCCTGCCCCGCTCTGCCGTTACTTACCTAACCTAACAGTGCACGAGGGGACATCGAGGCGAATGCGGATGGCATAAGTGTACGTCGTATTTATCTGTGATGTTTAGGTGACATAAATGATGGGACTTCATTAATGTGATTAATGAAAGAAAAGAAACCTAAAAGATGTTGTAGATTCAAATTTTTTAAAAAGGGTAGATACAGTTTTGCTTTGCAAAGCGATGTATAAGATATATCCTGCACCTTATTCCATAATGAAAGAGCCGAGATCCTTTCACCGGGAGTGACTGTTCATACCAGAATATTGCATTTTATACCACCCATTCTTACGCTCGTGTGTTTATAGGTAGGTGCTTTTGATCAGTGTTTGCTACATAATTGCATAATACAGGTTCTCGGCTCTGAACAGTGAATATCCATGAAAAGTACGACAAATTCCGGATTACTGCCAACAACTGATAAACACGGTCTCCGCTCTCTATCCGTGTGTTGCCACATACCGGTTTAAGAAGACAAAAATGGCAAATCAATGTCATTTTCATGCACAAGGCTCAATGGCAACACAAGATCCAAGAAATCTACGCGGAGCTCGAGACAATCATGGCAAAAGATCCACATCACATCACCTTTTTGTTGTGCTAGAATTCTGGAAATATTGTGAAGAGATTCTGAGAAAAGTCATACACCACACTGAAGAGGACAACAAACCAGGGACCCCGACCAAAGCCCACAGCCCAACACCACTAAAGGGCCGCGGATCCGCGGCAATACCTCACGCCAAAGTCATAAGAGCATGGGGCAAAAATCCACATCGGGAGTTTCAAAAGAACTGAAACTTGCTAGTGTTGCATACCATTTGGAGTGTGATGATTCTGGTAGGATTCCTTCAGTTTCGTCACGCGATGATATTTGGATCCCGATCCTACTGTGAGTATATGCTACTCCTCGGGAAATTTCTCACTTAACGATCAATGCTATAAACCTAGTAGGTGTCTAGAAAGGTGTTAGCAGGGCTACGCCCCCAGGAAAAAGAGGTTCTTAAATTAAGGAACTTCGCGAAAGCGTTGGAAAACCTCCCTCGAAGTACCAACACCAGCCTGGCCGAACGGTTAAACAAGTATTGTACGGTGAGATTGATCCTAACTAATTCTTCCTTTTTGGTTTGAGGAGGGATTCAAGAAACAGTGGGAGCCATCCTGTTTAGACAAACTAAAAACCACTCTAAACTTGCAAGAGCATCATGCTAAGTGTTTCTTCTTCTCTCTCCTAATTGCAGCGACCAATCGACATGACTGGACTTAAGTTACTTCTAGATAAAAACATACTAACAGGACCAAACTACAAAGATTGGCTCAGGAATGTCAAAATGGCAATCACTTACGACAAGCTGGGGTATCTTCTTACCACCAAAGCTCCCTCTGTCCCAGGTCCCACTTCCAGCGTCGCGGATAAGGAAATCCGTAAAACTTGGGAGATTGATAGCGCGAAGGCCAAGTGCCTCGTGCTTGCCTCTATGGACAACGAACATTAGAGGAGGCACGAGAATATGGACCTCGAGTCCATATTTCTCCATACAAAAGAACTGTATGGAGAGCAGTCCTGTATCGCAAGATACGAAGTGTCGAAGAAGTTATTTTCGGCATGGTTGGCCGTCGGATCATCGGTAGCGGAACACGTGCTTAAGATGATTGGCTACATAGAATAGCTCGCGGACCTTGGGACCACGTTGGGGAATGAGTTCTATACGGACTTGATTCTCCAGTCCCTTCCTTCCACTTACGCCCAGTTTATCCTGAACTTCAACTTAGAAGAAAAGGAAGTTGAACTTTCAGAACTCCTCAACATGCTGAGGAGCGCAGAGGGCACCCTACAGAAAGGTAGGGAAACATCCATTTTGTTTGTAGGAGGATCTTCCTCTTCTAGGTCCAAGGCGAAAGCCAAGGGAAAGAAGAAGAAAGCCCCCGCCAAACCAAGGGGTGGTGTTGGTAAAGTGGATACGAAGGGAAAGGCAAAGGCAACAAAGAAAGCGGGGCAGCTTGTGGATAAAGAAGAATGCTTCTATTGTCATAAGAAAGGACACTGGAAGAATAATTGCAGGGCTTGGAAAGCCAGGACACAGGAATTGAAGCAAGTTGCGGCTTCAGCTTCAGGTGTGTATGTTATTGAAAACTGTCTTTCAATAAACTCTACTTCCTGGGTATTGGATACCGGATCAAGATCTCATATCTGTAATTCTTTGCAGGCGTTGAGAAACCGTAGGGTTTTGAAGGCAAGTGACATGACCCTCAAATTGGCAAACGGAGCTAGCATGGATGCTAAGGCCGTGGGGGACTATCACCTGGGAATGACAGATGGACATGTTTTGGTTTTGCGTAATTGCTTTTTTGTACCCAACGCAACTTGTAATATCATTTCTGTATCTTTGGTTTCTAAAGATGGTTATGAATTTGCGTTTGTAAGTAATGTTGTAAACATTCACGTTAATCAAGTTCTGATTGGGTCAGGTACATTAAGAAATGGTATATACGTATTAAACCAACCACAGATTTTCAATGTCCAGAATACACACAAAAGAAAGTCTCCGGAAATAAATCAGACTTTCTTATGGCATTGTAGACTAGGTCACATCAATAAGAGAAGGCTGACGAAGTTACATACAGAAGGATATTTGAATCCGTTCAAATATCAATCGTATGCCACTTGTCAATCCTGTCTCAAAGGAAAGATGATAAAGACTCCATCCACTGGACACGGAGTAAGAGCGAGCGAGCTCTTGGGACTCGTACACAGCGACGTGTGCGGTCCAATGTCTGCACATGCGCGAAGCGGTTATTCTTACTTCATTACTTTTACGGATGACTTTTCAAGGTACGGTTATGTCTTCTTAATGAAACATAAGTCCGAAGCCTTTGGAAAATTCCAGGAATATAAGAATGAATTAGAAAAACAAACGGGCAAAAGTATCAAGATTCTAAGATCGGATCGAGGTGGTGAATACTTGAGTGCCGAGTTCCTGGACTATTTAAAAGAGAACGGAATTCTCTCTCAGCTTACTCCTCCATACACTCCGCAACATAACGGTGTATCGGAGAGACGGAACCGAACCCTATTGGATATGGTACGGTCCATGATGAGTAACACAGAGTTACCGCGATCATTCTGGGGTATGCGCTAGAATCAGCTGCATACCTTTTGAACCGAGTTCCGACTAAGACTGTGCCTACCACACCATATGAAATATGGAGTGGGAAGAAACCCTATCTTCAATATCTGAAGATCTGGGGATGTCCGGCTTTTGTCAAAAAGCAGCATGCGGAAAAACTCGAGGCACGCTCAGTACTGTGCAAGTTTGTGGGATACCCAAAGAACTCCAGGGGGTATCTCTTCTATTACGCAGAGGAACAAAAGATCATTGTTTCTCATAATGCCCATTTTCTGGAACACCAGTTCTTAGAAAAGGAAACAAGTGGGTGCGAAATAGAACTGGAAGAGATTCTAGAACCACAGACTATTACTGAAAGCTTAGTAGAACCAGAGGGTTCAAAAGAACAGGACATTCATACGCCGCTCCGCAGGAGTAGTAGGCAGTCTCATCCGCCCGAGAGATACTACGGTTTTCTCATAGACGGGGATAGAGAGGATTACATCATAGATTGTGATGAGCCTACTAGCTTCCAGCAAGCCGTTCAGAGCGTCGACTTGGTAAAATTGCTGGATGCAATGCGGACCGAAATGGAGTCCTTGTACACCAACAAAGTATGGATGTTTGACATTGCTCCAGACGGGGTAAAACCCGTAGGATGCAAGCGGATCTTCAAAAGGAAGATTGGTGTAGATGGATAGGTTGAGACCTATAAAGCTAGACTGGTAGCAAAGGGTTCTCGTCAAAGACCTGGTTTGGACTATGAAGAGACCTTTTCTCCAGTAGCTATGCTGAAATCCATTCGGATCCTTCTTGCCATTGCTGCCTTCCACGATTATGAGATTTGGCATATGGACGTAAAGACCACTTTTCTAAATGGAAATTTAGAGGAGTGTGTCTATATGGACCAGCCAGAGGGTTTCATTCAGAGTGGGAGCAGCGGAAAGGTGTGCAAGTTGCTTAAGTCCATATATGGACTAAAGCAGGCATCGCGGAGTTGGAACATCTATTTTGATGAGACGGTCAAGGAATTTGGCTTTATCAAAAATCCAGATGAACTATGCATCTATAGTAGATTTGTAGCGAGAACTGAAGTATTCCTCGTTTTATACGTGGATGACATTCTCTTAATAGGAAATGACATTCTTATGCTACAATCTGTCAAGGGGTTCTTGTCACACAAGTTCTCCATGAAAGACCTGGGAGATGCCTCATACATCCGGGGGATCCGGATCCAACGTGATAGATCCAAGAGGATATTAGGACTTTCGCAGTCCAGGTACATCGACACCATACTGAAAAGATTCAGTATGGAAGATTCCAAGCGCGGTAACCTACCGTCTTGTCACGGGATCACCCTCTCTAAAGAGATGTCTCCCAAGACTGATTTGGAGAGGGATCGCATGTCTATTATACCCTACGCTTCTGCGGTAGGCTCTATAATGTATGCGATATTGTGTACCAGACCGGATGTAGCTTATGCACTGAGTGTAGTAAGCCGGTATCAGTCAAACCCTGGGGAGAAACACTGGATAGCAGTAAAGAACATCCTCAAGTACCTGAGAAGGACCAAGGAGATGTTCTTGGTGTATGGCGGAAAAGACCTCCAGATCGAGGCCTTTGCTGACTCCAGCTTCTAGAGTGACAAGGATGATTCCAAGTCCATGTCGGGTTTTGTCTTTACCCTCAATGGAGGGGTGGTGTGTTGGAAGAGTTCCAAACAGGAAACCGTTGCAGACTCGACGATGGAAGCGGAATACATCGCTGCATCTGATGCCGCAAAAGAAGCTGTCTGGATGAGGAAGTTCTTGAAAGAACTTCAGGTGGTTCCGTCCATTGTTGATCCAATACCTCTGCATTGCGACAACAACGGGGCTATAGCTTTAGCGAAGGAACCCACGTCCCATCAGAGATCCAGACACATCTTGAGGCGGTATCACCTGATCAGGGAGATCGTGGATCGCCAGGAGATCGAGGTTCGGAGGGTCGCTTCAGAAGATAACACTGCAGATCCATTCACCAAGGCCTTGCCCCAGACTCAGTTCAAGTGGCTGATCGAGATGATAGGTCTTCGCCAGTATATGGCCTTAGTGCAAGTGGGAGATTGTTAATGTATATGCCCTAGAGGCCATTACTGCATCATACTAGTTTGTATATTACTTAATGGAAGCTTGGGATATTCACCTTGTATAAAAATCTTGCTCAATATAGTAGTATGCTACTTGGTTTTTTTCTACTTCAATGTGTACATGTGTTTATTTTAGTATATCGCCTATAAACATTAGTGGAGCCCTTAGGATCTTTGCTTGATTACCAGCGTTGTGATGGCAGTCACACTAGTGGGGCTGGGTAATCTATAAGCACATCCTTTTACAGGTCCCTAGTCGCAGGACTATCGAGACAGGGCATCGATACTCCAGAGTAGACTAGCGCATGCGCTTCTCATCCCAGAGTGGGAGATGGTCTGTCCCATAGCCATCAGTACGTCGTATTGGAGATAGTATGCGGGTGCTCGTTAGGTTACGAGTACACTGGACAGGACTCGTCGGGAACTGACCGGTTGGTACTATACCTATCGTCAGTTATCAGTTCCCAGGTGACATGAGTACAGCTTAGTCCGTTGACTTGACACTGTCACTTCGCCTCGAGTGTGTTCCCACTGTATTTTGATTACTACCCAACCACGGCTCAAAGGAGTCGTGCAAACAGGTAGTAGTTGGGTGCAGTCCCGAAGCACTTGGAGGCAGTGACGGTTAGACAGGATTCGTCTCTCCCGGTATTGGGGGTTGACATCATGCTGTGTCTAGGAGAGCCATTACACGAGTAGTCCCTGGCCAGGGCAATCGAGATATACTGGTAGGCTTCCAGTGTTATCTCAGGGTGTTTTGGGCTTCACTCCGACACGACTTGTACCGCTATTAGGGGAATGACGTTTACCGCCCCTTAGGCCCGCCATGCGATGTATCAGATGAACAGACCGGACTGTACGGAGACTGTCATATTCAGGCTCAGTAGGAGTTCAGATGGGTTTCACCTCGTCAGTCTTCTTGTCGGCATCTACCTGGGGACCGTTACGCACAGCTAGTGCCGCTTGCGGTCTGTGGTTAAACCCACTGCAAGCGTAGTGTCGAGTCTTTAGAGTCCCACATAGAAAGCTATTCACCTTTAGGCAAAAGATTAGAGGTCGCATTGTTTTGCGGCAGGGTTCGGTCGCATCCGTGCACTTATGCACGTACAGTGTCCGAACAGTTAACACTAGCAGGCTTTGGTTTAAGCCAGATCCTAGTGTACTTTTTGGGATTGGTTTTATCCAGTATGTATTCGTGTTCCTCGGAACGCGGATGCGGGTGTGTATGCACAGTTGACGGAGAGGCAGAGGCAGAGGATTCTCATTAGGGTTGTTGACCGTTGACCGTTGACTATTGACCTTTTGCTCAACCCTAATGAGATTATGATATATGATTAACAATAATATTAATTAAGTATTGTGGGGACATGGTTGTTGTGGGGTTGACTTTGTTGACTTGTTGACTTTGTTGACCGGTTGACTAGGTTGGACTAGTGGACCATCATGATGATAATGGCTATCATTTCATGGCAAAGACTTTTCACTTGCTTGTTCTCTTATGCAATATGAGTGCATGAAATGATATAGCCATTTTGACTTAAACCATTTACACAATACTTGAATACTATCTTTGTGATGATGGTTTTGGATCTGCAAGTCTACGCTAGCGCCCCGGCCGTCTACAGACGCCAAAATGCGGAACAAAAACTTTTAAACTGGCGCTATCGTATACTTTAACCCGGATCTGCCATTATTGCTAAACTAACAAACTGTAAAGAGTGCAGAAAGGTTATACCGAACGATCCGAGTCCTTCGTTCTTCAACCATCATCCCACGCTCCGTTGCGGCTACTCCGATCTCGTCGATCTCCGATCTCCTCGTCGAGGTGGCACCACATCATCGATTCTTTAAACAGGCTCCCGCCTCTGACTTGAGGCAACTCGATCGTCAAGTTTTCCAAAAGAGACGACCAAGAATGATGTAGAGAATGAGTAGATGACTTTGTCTCACTTCGTCCAAATCCGTGGACGATCGGTTAATGAAGTTGCCGAGGGAATTGGGTGATGGAATGAAATGAACTGTAAAATTCCATGTACCCCAAATACTATCATATCTTTTACAACCATATGAAAACCTCAAGTGAGAGAGAGTGAGGAGAGAGAGGGGGCCGGCCTCTTATAGCAAAGAAGGAGGTGATCGTAGGAGGGGGGTGACCATAAGAAAAATATCATGTGTGAACACATGAAAATATCAAGCATAAAGTTCTTAAGGAAAACAAGAATGTTTAGAAATCAAAGCATGAGTCACATGACACCTCTCCATTTCTAGAACCTTCTAGAAGCTTCTAGAAGCATGACTCACTCTCGTCCAAGAAAAGATAAATCCGTCTTTAACCGAATGTTAAAAGACGGCTGATAGAAAACTGGAAACTGGCAACTTCCAAAAGTGATCCTGAAACGACTTTCAGGATAAACCCGAAACTGTATAAATATACCCGCATTTGTATTACGACCGAATACAAATGCAACTGAGACAAAGATATTATACCTACTCAATATAATACTCGGATCCGGCTTAAACCAAAGCCGACCAGTATCATCTGCCCGAAAAATAACACGTGCGTAAACGCACGTGCATTTTCCGAACCCTGCCATAAAACCATACGGCCTCTACAACGTTTTGCCCGAACTTGGGAAACTTTCTGTGGGGGACTCTAATGACTCGTCAGTACCCTGGCAGTGGGTTTAACCACAAACCGTCAGCGGCACTAGCAATGCGTAACGGCTGTCCATGGACTGACCTCAAGGGATGCCGATGAGCGAACTCATCCGGAAAACCCTACTGAGCCTAACAGTGACAATGTATATACAGTCCGGTCCGTTCGTCTATAAGTATCGCATATCTGCCTAGGGGCTAGTAACGTCAGACCCCCAATAGCAGTATAAGTCGTGTCGGAGTGAAGCCCAATAACACCCTGAGATACTACTGGAGTACCTACCAGTAAATCTCCTGCCATGGCCATGGACTTTGTGTAATGGCTCTCCTAGACACAGCACGACCTCGCCCCCAATACCGGGAGAGACGAATCCCCTGCCGATCCGCTCACGTGCCTCCATATGGCTCGGGACTGTACCCAAAAGCTACCTGTTTGCACGACTCCTTTGAGCCGTGGTAGGGTAGAAATCAAAGCACAGTGGGAACTCACACGAGACAAATGACGACCCCAGGTCGATGAACTAACCTGTATACATGTCACCAGGGAACTGCTATCTGACGATAGATATAATACTAACTAGCAGATTCCCGGCGAGTCCTGTCCGGTGTACTCATAACCCAATGAGCACATGTATACATCTTAGGTGATCCAACTGACACCAGTGGCTTGTGAGACCGGCCACCGCCCCTCGTCGGGGTCTCGACTGTACACACTAGTCTACTCCGGAGTATCGATGCCCTGTCTCGAAACTCCCACGACTAGGGACCTCAATTAAGGATATGCATATAAACTACCCAACTCTCACGTATATGATCGCCATCATACTGTTGGTAGTAAAGCAAGATCCTAAGGGCTCTATTAAAGTGTAACATGTAATCAGTCACCTGATCATGTACACGACTGATAAAGGCAAACCAGATAGCATACTATCATCTCGAGTAAGACTGTCCTACCGGTATAGGTCCTCCGCAATCATTGCAATCACGTACCTGTGATCCAATAATTGACTATGAGGGCACTATCTCCAACAATCTCCCACTTGCACTCAAGGCTAATTATTGCGATGTCGACTACTCACGGCCCGTGTGAAACCGAACATCCAACTCATCTACTAATCAGTATCACAAAGCCCGTTTGTAAAACTATTGTGTTCAAGAAATAGCCTTAGTGAGTGGATCCGCCTAGAAGTTTCTTTCTATGTCTCTCTAAATCTCAAGTTCGCGGAGAAAGCCATCTCCCGAATCGAGTAATACCTGTCTTAGAATATGTCTGGATATCTGATGGGACCTAGTTCATAAATGAACTCCAAATCCAAACTTCTTAGACTGTATCAATCACTGAACCTAATCAGCATCCGGCACCATGCTTCCCACAGTATCCTCTTGGACCACCTGTCCATAATACTGTCCCTCTTCGTCAGAGGGAAAACTATAACTCTGACAATCACTCTGTCATCCATGTCACCTTTGAAGCCAGGAATGATAATCGTCTCCCGAAGGAGGCTGCCGTCATCAAATCCGTAGAACATGTACTTATGTTCTAAAACTGCTTCCTTATGTTTCTCCAGGATTGGATTAATACAAACTTATTGCATCTAGTGTAAAAACAACATCTGGTGTGGTACTTGACATCTCATGATTGACTCAATTGCCTAAGCAAGTGATCTGCCAATCATGCACATCCCTCTCCCCTTTAGTCTATACGACATCTATAGAGAGGGTGACTCCATCACCTGCAGGTACACCACCATGCTAGGAGTCAACTATTCTAAAAAACCATTAGAATACTGTCAAAGTACCTACATTGGGAAACTACCCAAATCCAGATCTAAAACCATAGATCTAGAAACCAGAATGTCAAATATTATATCCATATCCTGTCTGGAGAAAAAACTGTGTGACGACCACAGTACAACCGATCGTAGTATAGGAATTTTACTTCCTACTGTGTGTATGTCATCCAGATACCATGACATCACACCCTACTACCTTCTTAGCAGATCCATCCCCTATTCTGATTGAAGTCAAAACCTTGACTGTCATATCAAAATTAGATGATCTAGCTCCGCTATAACCGCTCTAGTCTATAAATAGACATAAGCTACTTGCCCACCATGCTTCCGTTGCTCCCACTGACTACGACAACCCTCCTTTCGGGTCTCATAACCTGGAACAACAGTAGTGTCAAGTCTGGGTAGATAAGAACCTCCCTGTCACTGTCCTTGAGGCTACCGAAGTACCTCTCGGGTGTCTGTGGTTACCCACCATATCTGCGGAGTGGCTATTGGAATGTCAAACCTGATTGAATGTATAGGTCCTATTAAATTTTCCGTAATCGTTCGCGGTTCTGGAATCACTTCCAGTTCTACCATACTCCCACTACTGTTTTCTGAAAAAGATCTATTTTACTAAAACTGTGGCGAGTCAAGAACAATATCACTATTGATTTTCCAAATGGTAGAATATCAACCCTCGTCATAGCCAGGGTCAACCCACAAACAGCCATTACAGAAACGTGCCCTGAGTTATCCAGAGTTTGGTTTTAAGCATAAGCTGGACAGCTCCCCGTACCTTAACATCTTTTAAGGTACGATCCATTCTATATCCAATACAGAAACTTTGGCACTTATTTAATTGGAACTAGACTCAAATCATGCAGCTGTCACCAGTGCATATCATCTTAATGGAAAGAGGCTAATCAGCATTACTCAACATAGGAATCCATCCAATTATGAGTAACCTGAAAGAGAAACACGTTTCTCAAAACCATCACTATCATCTGAATACCAATCACAAGAATCTACATCTTCTATATCTTTGAAGAATCCCGATACTTGTGACACCCGGTTCTCTACTTTATTCTTATACCCACAACTTCTCAAAACTTAGACCTTGTATTTCTACGAAACACTTGTCTAAATACTAGAGAAGTTATAAGTAAACAGAACATAGTAAGAGGACCTACCCCTTTGTCCTGATGGACACTTGGACAACATACAATACTCTGTATAAGTCCGCTGAGTTAAACAACTCAAAACCTGTGCATCGTAGGTTGAAAACTGTACCCTGGCGATTTCCTCAAATATCACCAATTACAACGAATTCCGATATAATGAGGATGATCACCTAATTCCCAATATCTTACTCCCACTCATCATTTGTAAAACCATACAGATATGAGAATGAAACCTGGTAAATACATACCCTTGGAGTAAGTGTCTAATCGGGAAAACAGTTTTTCTTTAACAATGCACTGAAACATGAAAATGTTTCGTAGGGGTATCCTGGTATTCATAGTAATGCCTCTTCCATAATCCAATTCATGACTTCAACCGTATTTTTTATTGCCATCTCTCCAAATCCCTTTATTTGTCTTTAGTTGTTACCTTCTGTACACCATCGTTAGGCTAAATGGTTTTCTTCCTTCCCTACCGTTCGGCACCAGCCTATGGTTTGGAAGAAGACTATCCAGTAAGCATAATAGGTGTACCCTCCTAAACCAAGGAGTACTCGCATCTCGAGAGAAGGTGATGATAAAAGACAACTGAATAATACCTTATTCTTTTAAAGGTGAAATAGGAGTGGCGATGAAGTACGCGGTCTTGGTCGTGAATGATATCAGTCACAATTTAATTTGCCCACTTTCTAATCCCTTTATTTTGTCTTTACATATTACCTTCTGCACACCCTACTTAGGCTAATTGGTTTTCTTCATTCCCTACCTTTCGGCACCAGCCTATGGTTTGGAATAAGACTATCCAATAAGCGTAATAGGTGTACTCTCCTAAACCAAGGAGCTCTCGCAACCTGAGAGAAGGTGATAATAAAAGACAACTGAATAAACCAATTCTATTTCTCCTAAACCTGGATCCATCCTCGAAGAAGTTCCTTCGAGTTCGTATATAACCATACGATGGATCTATCCAATGGAAGTGGATATCCGTAGTAATACGGGTGTTCTGAGAAATTCAAAGTGTAAAAGAAGGAGTGGCAATGACTTATGCAACTCAGACAATCCAAAAGCCAGTATTTTAAGAAGGTTCGGTCAACCTGGTCACTGAGTCATAGTCTAGGGTCGGTCAAAGGTCGCTGCCAAAGAGAGAGAGAAAAGAAACACTCTGTGTGCACTCTAACCTAGATCAGAATGGTCATCACTTTATCTAATCCGGAAACCTCCCACTGTCCTGTCAAATTCTCCTCCAAACCTAAAGAAGAATCAATCGGGATCACCCGAAGAGTAAACCAACTCATCAGTGGGAATCGGGATCTAACTCTCATCGCATGATAACGTGATGGAATGCATCCACGTTAATCATACTCCAGAAGGTATGCGCATACTTGGCAAGTTTCAGTTTCTTTAGAAACTCCCGATATGATTTTTGCCCCATGCTCTTATGATCGTGACTAAGGGCCAACCCATCATAAGTCACATGTCAAGTTCTTCCCATCATTATCTTGTTAATTTGAACCCACCCGTACTCGCCCTTGACTAAGGGCCAACAAGGCTGTACGACTGTCCCAAACCAACGCATCTATCTATGCAACATGTGAACACCCCAGCAGCTACCAATCACTATGTCCTAGCTAAGGGCTAGACCAACATAGCTTGAATACTACTGACCATTCATATGAAATGACGGAGGGCTACGGCTGGTTTTTGGCGAAAAACCTTTAACGTAGTGAACTTGATATCGCTGAAGGAACCTGATAGCTTTTTAAAATATAGTGGCGAAAACCTTTTGCTAAAGAGGTCACTCCCTGTAAAGGGATCTCGGCTCTTTCCTCGTGGAATGAGGTGCAGGATATTCCACTGAATACCGCTATGCAAAGCAACTTATAATCGACTATAGTGAAGTTATTACCCTGACGCAAACTTCTGCCCAAGGGGTCAGTCCCGGTGAAGGGATATCGACCCTTGCCCCGTCGAATGAGGTGCAGGATATTCCACTGAATACCGCTATGCATAACAAAAGAAAACGTCTTTGCAATAACACTTTTTAAATTTGTTCCAACAACTGCAAACAGGTTTGTTTTACTTTGCATTGATCAGAATCAACGTAGTCCCATCATTAATCACACAAGAAAAGAACGAAAATAAAATGTACGTATATGCCATCCGCATTCGTCACTGGGTCCCGTCATCACCCGTTAGGTTACTTAACTAACGACAGAGCGGGGACTGGACTAGCGCGGGTGTAAAACTTATACAACATCTAATAGTATATAAACCAATATACAATAATCGCTCCAGGCGTGATAATATGCAACATTACAGAAAAGTAATAAGCATCACAGAACAATACAGATAATCTGGGATCCCCGAGTTTCACAGAGCCGCTGTTGAAACCCGACGTTCCCCTGTCGTGTAGATAGCCTGTGCATTGAAACCTAGACCCCTACGGGTGGGGCTAGTTACCCGCCAAAACATGAAGCGAGGCAGCCCCCTACAGCATAGTGAATGGACCACCCAGCACTCCACGGAATCCGGTAATCTTGGGCACCCCTCCTTGGGTCAACCTGTACCCCCTACGAGTGCGGCGAATAGTCTGCCAATTCTAGAGTGGGACCCCTCTGCCTCTCAAAGCCATGAGATGCGGACCCGTTGCCCCCCAGAACCCGGCTATCCGTGCACTCCGTCTCGGGGCAAAACCTAGTACAGTATTGAAAAATAGTACAATAGGTACATCGACCGCAACCTGGTCGTGCCCCAAAAGAATATTATACAACAGGCAGTGACGGCAGTCCACAAGTTGGACGCTCGCCCCGCAATATCAAATGTACAAATAAACTCAAACTGTACTACCATTGCACACTGCTATCCACCACGACAAATCCTCAACATCACAGCACAACACAGAACATCAACGCGAATGTCACGTTCGCAAACCCGTCTAAAAGAACTATAGCAATCAGATGCAGTTTACCGATCAAATGACATTCCCGGTCGGAGATATAATGTAAGCACTGTAAACTAACATGTTTAAATTTCGATCGACCGAATATCAAGAAGTGGGCCCCACGACTTACTGGTGAACAGTAACAAAACCTGGGCCCAAATGATATATACCAAAAACCCCAAAATCCAACATAAAACCCACTGTACAAATTTGGGAGCATGAGCTCACCAAGTGGCCGCGGATGCGCGGCCAAACCATGGGTTTGGCCGCGTTTCCGCGGCAGTTTGGTGGAGTCACGTTCCCAAATTTTGTCGTGGTTCTTAGAAAAGCCTGCACAGATTTTTAAGACATGCAGAATAATTTTAGGAGACCATTTAAAATCGACAGAAACTGTGAGCTTGGAATTTTGCAATTTTCGATTTCCGGTTCGATCGATGTTTTAAACGTGTTAGCACAAGTTAGTATAACAAAATGGTGAGGCTCTGATACCACTGTAAACTACGCTAGCGCCCCGGCCGTCTACAGACGCCAAAATGCGGAACAAAAACTTTTAAACTGGCGCTATCGTATACTTTAACCCGGATCTGCCATTATTGCTAAACTAACAAACTGTAAAGAGTGCAGAAAGGTTATACCGAACGATCCGAGTCCTTCGCTCTTCAACCATCATCCCACGCTCCTTTGCGGCTACTCCGATCTCGTCGATCTCCGATCTCCTCGTCGAGGTGGCACCACATCATCGATTCATTAAACGGGCTCCCGCCTCTGACTTGAGGCAACTCGATAGTCAAGTTTGCCAAAAGAGACGACCAAGAATGATGTAGAGAATGAGTAGATGACTTTGTCTCACTTCGTCCAAATCCGTGGACGATCGGTTAATGAAGTTGCCGAGGGAATTGGGTGATGGAATGAAATGAACTGTAAATTTCCATGTACCCCAAATACTATCATATCTTTTACAACCATATGAAAACCTCAAGTGAGAGAGAGTGAGGAAAGAGAGAGGGGGCCGGCCTCTTATAGCAAAGAGGGAGGTGATCGTAGGAGAGGGGGGTGACCATAAGAAAAATATCATGTGTGAACACATGAAAATATCAAGCATAAAGATCTTAAGGAAAACAAGAATGTTTAAAAATCAAAGCATGAGTCACATGACACCTCTCCATTTCTAGAACCTTCTAGAAGCTTCTAGAAGCATGACTCACTCTCATCCAAGAAAAGATAAATCCGTCTTTAACCGAATGTTAAAAGACGGCTGATAGAAAACTGGAAACTGGCAACTTCCAAAAGTTATCCTGAAACGACTTTCAGGATAACCCCGAAACTGTATAAATATACCCGCATTTGTATTACGACCGAATACAAATGCAACTGAGACAAAGATATTATACCTACTCAATATAATACTCGGATCCGGCTTAAACCAAAGCCGACAGTATCATCTGCCCGAAAAATAACACGTGCGTAAACGCACGTGCATTTTCCGAACCCTGCCATAAAACCATACGGCCTCTACAACGTTTCGCCCGAACTTGGAAAACTGTCTGTGGGGGACTCTAATGACTCGTCAGTACCCTGGCAGTGGGTTTAACCACAAACCGTCAGCGGCACTAGCAATGCGTAACGGCTGCCCATGGACTGACCTCAAGGGATGCCGATGAGCGAACTCATCCGGAAAACCCTACTGAGCCTAACAGTGACAATGTATATACAGTCCGGTCCGTTCGTCTATGAGTATCGCATATCTGCCTAGGGGGCTAGTAACGTCAGACCCCCAATAGCAGTATAAGTCGTGTCGGAGTGAAGCCCAATAACACCCTGAGATACTACTGGAGTACCTACCAGTAAATCTCCTGCCATGGCCATGGACTTTGTGTAATGGCTCTCCTAGACACAGCACGACCTCGCCCCCAATACCGGGAGAGACGAATCCCCTGCCGATCCGCTCACGTGCCTCCATATGGCTTGGGATTGTACCCAAAAGCTACCTGTTTGCACGACTCCTTTGAGCCGTGGTAGGGTAGAAATCAAAGCACAGTGGGAACTCACACGAGACAAATGACGACCTCAGGTCGATGAACTAACCTGTACTCATGTCACTAGGGAACTGCTATCTGACGATAGATATAATACTAACTAGCAGATTCCCGGCGAGTCCTGTCCGGTGTACTCATAACCCAATGAGCACCTGTATACATCTTAGGTGATCCAACTGACACCAGTGGCTTATGAGACCGGCCACCGCCCCTCGTCGGGGTCTCGACTGTACACACTAGTCTACTCCGGAGTATCGATGCCCTGTCTCGAAACTCCCACGACTAGGGACCTCAATTAAGGATATGCATATAAACTACCCAACTCTCACGTATATGATCGCCATCATACTGTTGGTAGTAAAGCAAGATCCTAAGGGCTCTATCAAAGTGTAACATGTAATCAGTAACCTGATCATGTACATGACTGATAAAGGCAAACCAGATAACATACTATCATCTCGAGTAAGACTGTCCTACCGGTATAGGTCCTCCGCAATCATTGCAATCACGTACCTGTGATCCAATAATTGACTATGAGGGCACTATCTCCAACAATTATGAGAGCCAAGAGAGAAAAGTCTTTCCCATTCTATCATTTTCATTCTCTCTCTTGTGTTCTTGAGCTCTCATCTCCTTCCTCTTGCTCTCCCTCTCTTAGTCTATGGTTCACTTGTCTCATGTATTGAGAACCAAGAACCATAGAGAAAATCCTAACACACTCTTCTCTACTCACTCTAGTTCATAAGGTTTGGCAAACCAAGTGAACTAGTTTCTTCAAAGACCGAAGAAGAAGCCAAAGGTAGAAGCTTTCAGGTGGATCGATCTTCGGCGCAAGGAGACGACGGGGTGAAGCCGATCCGGACAACCATCGAGGCTTGAAGACGAAGGAGTTCAAGAAAGAAAGGTATAACCCCCTAACCGAGTAGTTAACAACTCCTAGTTAGGTTGTTAGTTAGATGTTTAACAAAGATCCAGTTTTAAGTCCATGTTACCACCTCTAGAAAATTGTTTTTCACCAAATTCCGCATGCCCGAAAGTACCGGGAGAGGTAGCATGGACTTACAATATACACATATGAGACATAGCTACATGTCATCTTGCATACATACTTATACATATACATGGTGGGTATTACATCATTATTGATAGGTAGATACGCATATCTTGCTTTACCGACATGGTTTCGCATACCTGGCTATAGCTACATGTTCACCTTTATTTGATGTTGTATAGACTTAGAGAGATTAGGAACCGCATGATATATATTAACTCTTGCAGTTAAATAGCGGTCTTCCTTTATGTGCTCATATTACTGTTTAATGTTGCATATATTACATTCATGGATTTCATATGATCTTCTCTGATGTTTTTTACTCCTAAGTATATATAACAGTGGAACGTGATGCTGTTATATATGCATATATATACATATTTGTAACACCTTAGAATTTGTTCTGTGACTAATTATATTTTAATATATGGTTTTTAATAAAAAGTTTACCAAATTGGTTTTTAAATATTTTATCCTAATTATTGAGTATTTTATTAGATTTTTCCTAGGCTTGCACACACTTGTGCATGATAACTAGGGTTGTTTTGGAGGTTTAACCATGATTAGCAACATGGTGAACTAACCATTCCCTAATCTAGTTTTATAGTTTTGTTTTAAGTGTTATGGGTTTTAGCATGATGGTTGTTTTAAAATGAAAATTGAATTTAAAAGGATTTAAATTTGGGTTGAAGTGTTGACCATGTGAGAGAGGGAGAGATTGAGTGCATGATGGGGCATCATGGCTTTGCCCATGCCTTCATTAATGAAGAGAGAGAGAGAGAGAGGAGGGGGTTGACTTGGTTGTGTTCGCTCATTCTCTCACTCTCATTCTCCCACTCTCACTCTCTCAAACACACACACACACACACACACACTTACCTGCTTCAGCTCCAGCAGCAGCACCAGAAACAACATCAGCACCATCAGCTTCAGCATTCATCAGAAGCAGCAGCAGTAGAGGCAAGCATCAGCAACAGCAGCAACAGGAACCCCAGCACTTGCAGAAGCTCTTCTTCACTTCTCCACCTGCTTCTTAGGGTTCATTAAGGTATATTTCTGAACCCCATTTCATGTTTGCTTAAGTTGTATCTGGTTTAGTGTCAATTAGTGTTAATTAGCTAGTTTGGTGATTTCTGAGATGTGGCAAAATTGTTGATTGTGTTAGCTACTTTAGTTTATTTAAGTGTTATTAGGGTCACTGAACTGAGCTTAGCCCTGGATTACACTAAAATACCATAAGGTTTATAAATTGTGCAAATTGGTGATTTTAAAGCGATATATTGGCAATCTGGAATCTGCTTTTGACCTGGGGCCTTCAGGACAAAATTGAGGAAACTGAGACATGTACACTAGGTATAGACACCACCACCAAAACACGAGCCCCTATTTCCCTAACCAGGCCGCAGATTTAATGTGTTTGGTCGCAAATTGCGGCCAAGTAGGGGGCAGGGGTGTTGGGGTCTTGGCTAGGGTTGTCTTCTGTGTTGTGTAGTGTTTTGGCATGTCTAGTTTTGTAATATTTGACCTGTAGGAAAATCTGGGATCATATATCATTTTTGGTGTTCGTTGTGTTTGCGCGATACGCGCGATATGTGAGAGGGTTCTGTGATCCAGCGTATCGTGGCGTGTCGTGATGGTTTTAGACGCGTACACACACGATTCAGCGTACCGTACACACGCGTGTTTGGTTCGCGACGCGAGTTTCTCGTTTTGGTTCGATATTGCGTTTTGCGAGATATTTGGCTTATATATGATTTTCATGTCTTATTTACAGGTTTGCAGGCAGGGACTACGGACACTGCTACAGGGGGGAGCACATGGTAGGATTCATCTAGCGTGGAGTGTAGGTGAGTAGATTTACATCTACAGGGGAATCGCCTGCATGGCGTTATGCGTCTGGGTTAGGATTCTAATATTTGTCGCATATTCTACGTCACTATTAGAATTGCGCCTTTAGTTTATTTCCTTGATATAGCGGTACTGTGACTAGCAGCCGTAGGACACTGCACATATTATTGATGGTTCTTATTGCACGAGCACGGATTGTATGCTACACAAACACCGTCAATAATTGCCATGTCACACACAACCCCTTATAGATACTTTATTGCTTATCAAACTTGACATCTAATTTATCGGTATACCTATAGTGTATCTTACCATTAGTGATAAGTACATCTACACCTTGCGATACAGCTACAGGTATACCTTGTACATATTTTACTTATACCCGGAGGGGTATCCTTCATATTCTACTTATACCCAGGGGGTATAAGATATCTTTTACTTATAGGTAGATACCTATACTTAGCTGTACCTTATTGATTTACTAAATACCTTCATTTACATGCTTGCATTCAGATATATGGCATATATTTATTTCTGGATTTGCGTATTTATTTATTTGGATTTATACATGGTGTTTTCGGGATTTGGGAACCGCGGGAGTTCATGAAATTATGCATACATTGAAAAACCAGGTTTCCTTGATATGATATTTGCGCGTCCACCATGAGTTTTATCGGTGCTGATTATATACTCCATACAAGGTGTGGTTGTCGCATGAGGGTACATGGTGGGGCATGGTATGGTTCCCCTCGGCAAGAAGATCGATGGATGTTGCCGATTGAGCCTGGAGGCGGGCGAGTACCTACCGGTGACAGTACAGATTACTCGGAGGGGATCATGGAGATACCGTTGGGAGGCATGTACGTATGCATACGTCGAAAGGCGAGGGTCAGAGCTAGGCACTCGTGCTTTCGGGATAGCGTATGATACGTGATCAGGATTTTCTGTGTCGATGCTTGGCACATGGTTTTCATGATATTTCTTAAACACCTTTGTATATATAACAGGGGATTTAGCCGTTGTTATATGTACCCTTACACCAATATTAGTGGAATGGGACACTAATATATGTGTATTGCCCCCATCATACTTATTTCTGTATATATTTCCCTTTAGGATGTTAGATTCTTACTTGAGATTTGACTTGGGATATTAGGTGATTCATTGAGATTGGATATTAGACATACCTATGTGATTAATGATTTGTGCATTCGGGATATAGGAGATTACTCGGTATTGTACATTGAGGAGGTGTGAGACTTATATGATGTGAAAGCCCAATGTGGGGGCTGATTTGAGGAATTGAGATTTGAGTGTCTTGATGGATTGTGATCCTACCACGATGTCAGGTTTCCGTGGAAATGACATATTCTACCCCATACCTCACACTTATCTATTTTATGCACAGTTTCATATATTGGTAGTACCTGTTGGTGTACCCTTATGATAGTTGCATATCTACATTCTCATATCCCCATTGCAGGGTTATTGCATACTATTGTCATGTTACTATTGCTTCACATATTGATTGTACCTGCTAGTGTACTTTCCATTATTTCGCATTCACATGACATGTTATTATTACAATCGCATACCTTAGATTCATGCTGTACATACATTCCTGCGATTACCTGCATATGTTATCTACTATTCACGAGTTGGCAACTCACCCCCGTTGTGCCACAGGTGTTTCAGGTTGTTCCCCAGGGTAGTCGAGGCAGGCTATTCAGTACCCATCTATCATCTTTTGCTACAGATACCGCATCAGCTCACAGTACTATTTTGCTTAAGTGGGTTAGATGATTATCTGTATTTCATATTGTATATTCATTGTATTTTGTACTCTCCATCTACTATTTTATTGTTGACTTAGAGACTTGGTGAGGACGTTGTTGTGTATTATCATGGATTTGATGTCTTTTATATACAGCTTCCTCTCTATGGTCTTTATTTCTTCGCTACGGCGTCGTATATTTTCATTGTATTCATCTTGGCTAGTTTTTAAGAAAAAGGGGTGTTGCCAAAATTTTAAAGAAAGGAAGTAAGACTTTTAAAGAATTTGGGTTGCGATTTCATATGTTTCAAAAACTTTTACTATCTTTTCCGTATTTTCTTGGTTTAGATTTCTGGGTTTTGGATTTCTTTTACTGCGTTACGTATTTTGGCGTTGCGTAGTATCAGGGCCGTCACGGGCCAATTTTGGGTCGTGACAAAGTTGGTATCAGAGCGCTAGGTTTTACCTTTCGGAGTGTAGGATGACCTTAGTATGATGGAGTAGGTAGCTTAAACAGAGTAACGTAGTGTATGTATGTCTGCAGTATACCCACGGTGCAGTACTTTGCATTAATTGACCTAAGTACAATTTTGCTTGAAATTCCTTCCTTGATGATTCATATCCTTAAGATTCGATTCCTTATTCTCATCGAATCTTATATCTATTTATAGCCTTGCCACCGATGACTATGGGGACTCAGAGTGATGCAGCGAGGGCCGAGGTCAGAGTTGGCTCGGGTGAGACGAGTACTGACCAGGATGGCACTCTAGTTGCACAGGTGCAGACGGATCAGCCTACGACATATACTATTGATAGGCTTGTGGCAGAGATGCAGGATATCCGCCAGACTATGAGTTATTTGGTTGATATCGTTCGGGAGCTACGACAGGAGGTTGTCACCCTTGTCACTCAGTTGTCGCTTACGGTCAGCATGCAACAGTCCGTCACCTACATTGCACCAGTGGTTGCAGCTCCAGTTGACGAGGCCTATATTCCAGAGGCTCAGAGAGTTCCAGGACAGTGGAGGACTCGTACTAATGTACCAGCCCAGAGATAGAGGTTTGGTCATCGAGACAGATTTCGTGGCCATCGCGGGAGTAGCAGAGGCTTAGGACGAGGACAGTCATCCAGCTCTCATCCCTAGGATGGTCAGAAGTCAGTGCGTGGATGTTTTCGATGCGGGAGCCTTCAGCACTTCGTCAGGGATTGTTCCTTAGCACGACGTCAGGATCGTATTCAGAGAGGCCGTGGACGTGGGAGGTTCGCTCAGTGGGCTCAGTCTACCAAAGGAGTTCATTCAGTTGTGGGTAGAGGGCAGACACAGGAGTTTGCTTCTACTCATCGGGACGCGCAGACGTCCAATGCTGAGTTTTCAGGTATCATTATTTTTACATGTTCTTTTGATTTATTCGTTTATTTTCATGCTTGTACCATGGTTTGGTAGATTAGTCGTAGTTGTGTTGACTTCTGTCAGCGATTCTTTTGTTGCGCGACACGTATTCCAGTTGTGTGCCAATCGGATAGGAGATAGAGATTCGTCCGTCGTTTTGGTCCTTCTAGAGATGTTGGATTTGACTTTCTCCTGGGCATGGACTGGTTAACTACGTGATAGGCGTCTGTAGTCTACCGTAAGGAAACAAGTTAGGTTTTGTTTTCCCCGGCAAGTCAGTTCTTGTTGTGCAGCTGGATAGTTGTGCCGCCTCTCACAGCTCGAATTCAGCCTTTTTCGCTAGTCGGCTACTGAGGAGATGTCGTGGATTCTTGGCGTTCATTCGTGATACCGGAGCCACAGTGGGATCGTTGGACCGGGTTCTTTTCGTGCGAGAGTTTTCCGACGTTGTTCCGGATGAGCCGGCGAAGCTTGGGAGCTAAAGGATCAGCTGCAGAGTTGTGGTTTGGGGAGTTTTGTGCGTCTGAGTGTTTCTCTTTTGGAAGCTCCTATTCCTGTTCGTCAAGGAGATAGACGGCAGCTTAGGGTTGCGTATCGACGGATCGTCAATTGAACCGGCTTATGGTGCGGATAGGTATCTTTTACCTCGCATTGGCAATTTCTTCGATCAGCTCCAGAGTGCGAGACATTTTCTAAGTTTGCTTGGGATCAGGTCATCATTATTGCGGATTCGGGATGATGGCATTCCGAAGACTGCTTTATGCGTGCTACGGGCTTTGTGTGTATCAGTGAGTCGTTGGATTCCCTGATGCCCTAGCAACATTCGTAGATATGATGAACCAGATTTCTGCAGGCCGTTCCTCGACCAGTTTTGTTGTGTTATTTACGACATTCTGGTCTATTTAATGTATCTTGAGGAACATGAGCAGCACTGAGTGTTTCTTCAGGCTTGTTTTGTGTTGACTCCTAGGTCTTGTAGTCAAGGGAGACGGTTTTGTATGGTTCCGAGGGAGATCGTGGCCGTACAGCTTAGGCCCAGACTTGTGTGCAGGACGGAGATCCACAGATTGTTGGGCTTACCAGGTTTTTACCGCCGTTTCATGCAGGATTGCTAGAGTAGTGCTGCACCGTCGACTTAATTGACCAGTAAGGAGGTTTCTTTTCTTTGTACTGAGGCATGTGTGCGGAGTTTTCAGCAGTTGAAGATTCAGTTAACAACTGCTTCAGTCTCTCTTTGCTTTTGGTTCGGAGGACTTTGTTGTTTAACTGTAATGTTTCTTGAGTGGGCTCGATTGTGTACTGAGGTGACACTATAGAGTTATCGCTTTTGCTTCCCTACATTTGGAGGAAGTACGAGAAGGATATTCCACTCATGATCTGGAGATGGCCACGGTGGTTTGCTTTGGAGATTTGGGGATACTACTTGGTTGAGAGTCGTGTCAGATTTTCCACGGAACACCAGAGCTTAATGTACATCTTCCTGCAGCGGATTTTATTGTTGTGATAGTCTTCTGCAGATTTACAGTTCTTGTGTGATCGTTGAGTACAGCTTAAGTTCGTCTCTATGGAGAGGACAGCTTGCTCATGTCCGCGCCCGACCATTTTTCTTAAATCGCTTTCTCGAGACCCTGCCCGCCGAAGCTCTTTCGTCAGTGATACTTGAGCATACTCGGCTGGGTAATGATTCGGAGTCCTTGATTTATAACAATGATGTGCTAAGTTAAGGACACGTTTGTGTACCTGACATTATCAGGTAGAGACGTGCAATCCTAGAGTAAGCACATCAGTCAACTCTCTGTATTCATTCATGTTCCACCAATATTGACGTGACTTGTGAGATAGTTACGGGTGGACATGAATGTAAAGAGAAGTTTCAAGGTTCGATTCAAGGTGTCTGTTTTGTTGTGTGCTTGGGTCGAGCATCTGAGGCCTGCTGGAGAGTTGCAACCTTTTACCGTTCCGAAGTAGGAGTGGGAGTAGATCTCCACGAATTTCGTTATGGTTTCTACCTAAGTTTAGTCAGGGTGTGACTCCATTCGGATTCTTGTCGTCCGGTTATGCTCAGTTTGCTCAGTTGTTCTTTGTTAAGTTGTGTGTTTGTGTTGTTTGTTGTCAGCGGTTGGGGGTCGTCACTCGCCATCGTTAGGGTTCTCCTTCGATAGATGTTATCAGGAGACACTCCAATTGGCCACCTTTAGGTTTAGAGGTTAGTTCGTGTCGATCGCCAGCCTGTTGTTTTTCTGACTCTGCGTATGTAGGATTTTAGACCCCAGCTAGTCCAGAGCTTCGAAGATGGTCCAGTTGTGTTTAGGTCAGGATGAGAATTGTCCATTGCAAACTGAGGTCTTATGCCGACTGTGTTGGTCATAGACTCGAGTTCGCAGGGACAGATCATGTATTCCTACGGACTTTCCGATGTATGACGTGTTGGATTTTAGGGAGCTTATCCCAGGATTTTAGGTCCTTTTAAGATCCTATAAGCGAGTTCTCGTTGCCTTTAATTTAGCTCTTCCGCCAGATTATTGGATTTTCACCCCGTATTCCTTGTGATGATACTTTACAATTACCTTCTTTACCTTTCTCACATGATTTGGCACCAGACCATTTGGCTTGGACGCGATCGTTTCGTTCTCCGGCAGCCATTGTGTTAATGGCTCGGCAGGTGAAGGAACATCAGTCAAGGGTTTTGCCATCTGTGAAGGGTTTTTCTTGGGCGTAGCCGTAAAAGTGAGATAATTACTTGGGAGGCTGCGAGCGAGATGTGAGAGTTCGTAATCTTCTCTTTGAAGGTACATATAGTATATTTTTAAAATTCGGGGACGAATTTCTTTTAAGGGGAAGAGATTGTAACACCTTAGAATTTGTTCTGTGACTAATTATATTTTAATATATGGTTTTTAATAAAAATTTTACCAAATTGGTTTTTAAATATTTTATCCTAATTATTGAGTATTTTATTAGATTTTTCCTAGGCTTGCACACACTTGTGCATGATAACTAGGGTTGTTTTGGAGGTTTAACCATGATTAGCAACATGGTGAACTAACCATTCCCTAATCTAGTTTTATAGTTTTGTTTTAAATGTTATGGGTTTTAGCATGATGGTTTTTTTAAAATGAAAATTGAATTTAAAAGGATTTAAATTTAGGTAGAAGTGTTCACCATGTGAGAGAGGGAGAGAGAGAGTGCATGATGGGGCATCATGGCTTTGCCCATGCCTTCATTAATGAAGTGAGAGAGAGAGAGAGAGGAGGGGGTTGACTTGGTTGTGTTCTCTCATTCTCTCACTCTCATTCTCTCACTCTCACTCTGTCAAACACACACACACACACTTACCTGCTTCAGCTCCAGCAGTAGCACTAGAAACAACATCAGCACCATCAGCTTCAGCATTCATCAGAAGCAGCAGCAGCAGAGGCAAGCATCAGCAACAGCAGCAACAGGAACCCCAGCACTTGCAGAAGCTCTTCTTCACTTCTTCACCTGCTTCTTAGGGTTCATTAGGGTATATTTCTGAACCCCATTTCATGTTTGCTTAAGTTGTGTGTGGTTTAGTGTCAATTAGTGTTAATTAGCTAGTTTAGTGCTAGTTTTGGTGATTTGTGAGATGTTGTGGCAAAATTGTTGATTGTGTTAGCTACCTTAGTTTATTTAAGTGTTATTAGGGTCACTGAACTGAGCTTAGCCCTGGATTACACTAAAATACCATAAGGTTTCTAAATTGTGCAAATTGGTGATTTTAAAGCGATATATTGGCAATCTGGAATCTGCTTTTGACCCGGGGCCTTCAGGACAAAATTGAGGAAACTGGGACATGTACACTAGGTATAGACACCACCACCAAAACACGAGCCCCTATTTCCCTAACCATGTCGTAGATTTAATGTGTTTGGCCGCAAATTGCGGCCAAGTATGGGGCAGGGGTGTTGAGGTCTTGGCTAGGGTTGTCTTCTGTGTTGTGTAGTGTTTTGGCATGTCTAGTTTTGTAATATTTGACCTGTAGGAAAATCTGGGATCATATATCGTTTTTGGTGTTCGTTGTGTTTGCACGATACGCGCGATACGTGAGAGGGTTCTGTGATCCAGTGTATTACGGCGTGTCGCGATGGTTTTAGACGCGTACACACACGATTCAGCGTACCGTGCACACGCGCGTTTGGTTCACGACGCGAGTTTCTCGTTTTGGTTCGATATCGCGTTTTGCGAGATATTTGGCTTATATATGATTTTCATGTCTTATTTGCAGGTTTGCAGGCAGGGACTACGGACACTGCTACAGGGGGGAGCACATGGTAGGATTCACCTAGCGTGGAGTGTAGGTGAGTAGATTTAACATCTACAGGGGAATCTCCCGCATGGCGTTATGTGTCTGGGCTAGTATTCTAATATTTGTCGCATATTTTAAGTCACTGTTAGAATTGCGCCTTTAGTTTATTTTCTTGATATAGCTGTACTGTGACTAGCAGCCGTAGGACACTGCACATATTATTGACGGTTCTTGTTGCACGAGCACGGATTGTATGCTACACACACACCGTCAATAATTGCCATGTCACACACAACCCCTTATAGATACTTTATTGCTTATCAGACTTGACATCTAGTTTATCGGTATACCTATAGTGTATCTTACCATTAGTGATAGGTACATCTACACCTTACGATACAACTACAGGTATACCTTGTACATATTTTACTTATACCCGGGGGGTATCCTTCATATTCTACTTATACCCAGGGGGCTATACGACATCTTTTACTTATAGGTAGATACCTATACTTAGCTGTACCTTATTGATTTTGCATACATCTGGTTTCAGCTAAATACCTTCATTTACATGCTTGCATTCAGATATATCGCATATATTTATTTCTGGATTTGCGTATTTATTTATTTGGATTTATACATGGTGTTTTCGGGATTTGGGAACTGCAGGAGTTCATGAAATTATGCATACATTGAAAAACCCGGTTCGCTTGATATGATATTTGCGCGTCCACCATGAGTTTTATCGGTGCTGATTATATACTTCATACGAGGTGTGGTTGCCGTATGAGGGTACATGGTGGGGCTCGGTATGGTTCCCCTCGGCAAGAAGATCGATGGATGTTGCCGATTGAGCCTGGAGGCGGGCGAGTACCTACCGGTGACAGTACTGATGACTCGGCGGGGATCTTGGAGATACCGTTGGGAGTCATGTACGTATGCATACGTCGAAAGGCGAGGGTCAGTGTAACATCTTCAAAAATATAAAATATTAATTTTGGGAATTTTTATAATTTAATATTATTTTATTGATTATTTTAATATTAAATGCAAATAAATAGGAAAAATGTTAGAAAAATTATGAAAAATTATAGAAAATTCTAAAATGGGTTAATTATCGAAATTATGACATTTTTAAGTTGTTGTGATCATTTTGACACTAATTTAGTGCTAATCGCGATTAAAATCGCTAATTGGGTTTTTTGGCAATTTTGTGCAAAACTTGCACATACCACTTTTTCTATACTTGTGTATTTTTCTAGCCATGGTTTTCATTTGGGTTTACTATTCTTGTGAGAAGGTTTAGGGATTTAATAGAAAAGGGAAAAGAAAAGGAAAGAGTAGGTAATGATGAGAGAGAGAGGGACAAGGTCAACCCTACCTTTTTGCACCATGCTTCCATCATTCCTTCACTCTCATTTCTTCCCCTCTCTCCCATAGTTGCTGCTGCTGCTGCCCTAGCCCTCTCTCCCCTCCACTAAATCCTCTCACTTCATCTCAAAAACATATCCAAAACCCCAAACTCCTTTCATTAAAAATGTGCAAAATCCCTAGATCTGCACATGGAGCCAAAGAAGCATGGATTTGGTCACTAGGGGGCAACTCAAGAATTTTCTTGAGTTGCTAATGAAGGTAATTTCTGAACCATTTGCTTAGTTATAGCCTTTCCTATAACCCCATGTCAAGATTTAATCGATATTGTGGATTTTAGTGAATTTGATGAAAACCTAGTTAGGGTTTGAGTGAATTGGCGTTGCATTATGAAATTGAGCTCAGTTGAGAATATACCAACACCCTAGTGTTTGAATTGAGACCCTAACCTGATGCTAGAACCAGAATACGGATTTTAGAAACCGATATCGGGGGAAAAACTGGAATCTGTCACTGTGTTGTTGAATCTGCTGTCACCCCGAGACCCCATAAATAATATTGAGTGGACAGTAGCATGTGCAGGCACCCAGGAAACTAACCCCAAAACCCTAGCCCCTAACTCTCCTTCCCGGCCGCCAAAACCTCCTTTCTGGCCGCAATTTGCGGCCAGACCAGAGAGGAATGTCCTCGTTTTGCGTGCCTGGCCCCATTTCATCAATTCTTGGCCCTGGGTACTTATAGTTTTGACAGATTCTGTCTAGGGTGAAATCTGGGACATGTATCCTATGTTGTCGTTTTGGATTCGTGTTTCCGTATTCCGTATTTTTGGATTCTGAAATGGTGGAATGTGTTTTGCCTCGACTATTGTCGTTTATACGACGATATAGAGGATTATGGATGGTTTTGAAGGCGTGCCATAGGTTCTCACCTATAGGCCCCCTTATCGTATCGTTTTGGAGTTTATGCGCCGTTTTAGATTGGATTTGGTTTTAATGCGCATATATGATATTTTGATGTGTAGGTACCCATGAAGACTTCGGACGACAAGCAAATGCATGGTGACGTCCGCAATTGGTGATGCAAGGTGAGTAGATTATATCTACGGGGGAAAGTCGGGTGGATGGCGTATAGCACCCCCGCAGTCCGTAGATAGTTTATTATATAGTATTGTGATATTAGGTGTATTTTGGTTATGTAGGGTTAAAAGTGACTAGTGTAGTTCATAGTCGCGAACCCTAGGATAGAATTATACCTATACATATACCCTTGCCTTTCACATGTACTTACACTGTGATTGATGATATGTGACGACTTTGGAGATGAGTCGATATGGTGGGCTTGGTGCCCTGGGATCGGTGATTTGATACGATTCATATGTGGGGTATGACGCGTGATTCTTGCGGGCTTGGGATGTGTGTTTACCCCCGCATGCATACTTTACCGGTGTTACTGTTTGTACTAGACATAGAGTAGTACTCCAGACTATATGATCTGATGATGGTGATATTTGTTATGTGATGAGACAGTGAGATGTTGACCCCTACCCAGCTTTTGGGAATGCCGTACGATGATTTACCGTACGAGCTGATATTGATGATAGATCCGTACTCATAGCTAGAGGATATCTTACGATATGACATTGAGGCGGGATCACCGACTATATATCTACATATATACTTAGACTCAGTTTTAGGTGGTTTCCACACCTACCCCTCCTGATTGACAGGATACTTAGGTGTAGTTGCATAGTAGATACTTCACTGTGCTGCTGATTTCTAGATTTCCGCACATTCATGTTATTCGCATTGCTGGCATATGTTCATTACCATATTATTATCATGCTGTTAGGACACCAGCACCATTATCGATGATGCGTATGTTTCACGTACACTACTTGCCGGCTCACACACTTCATCATCGATAATTGCCATGTCACTACACAGTAGTACTATTACATTCGTGATATGATGCTTCCTTTGACATGTGCGCATTCCTATTCCATGTTGCATGATTTCCGATATGATTACTCTCCTTACATGTCGCCTATATCATGGATTGATTGCATAGTACATCGCATTGGATTTACTGCTGGATGTTGGATTTTCATGTGATTTCTGGTTTTTGAGGACCGTGGGGTTATTTAAGAAAAGAGGCACTTTATGAAAACCCGGTACCTCGTGATATGATATTTCGGTGCGTCCACCACGCGTTTTCTCGGTGCTGAGACGTGTGCTTGAAACCCGATTCGAGGAGGTGATGTACCGTTTGCGGGTTCGTGGTGGGCCCGGTATGGTTCCCCTCGGCGAGATGATCGATGGGTTATGCCGATTGAGCCTGGAGGCGGGCGAGTACCTACCGGTGATTTTACCTGAGCTCGGCGGATATCCGGGGGATACCGCCTGGAGCCGAGAGATGGGCATACTGCCGGGGCCGACGGGCCGATATCCGCAGACGGAGCCCAGAGATGGACATGGGTTGACTCATACTGCCGGGGCCGAGGGCCGATATCCGCAGACGGAGCCCCATACGGATGAGGATTTACGTGTCGGTGTTTGGCACGGGTTTCATGATGAGTTTTCCATGATTTTGGTTATATCCTCACATTGCATACATGATGCTTACTGTCAGTGGGTGACAGGTGGACGGGTTCCACATATATACAGACTTGGTTCATATACAGACTGGATTTACACTTATCTTACACCAATATTAGTGGTATGGGACGCTAATATATGTGTATTGATATTATTGATATTTCTTCATTGATACCTCATGCAGACATACCTTACACTGATGACATGTTGTTACCTGAGTACCTGGCACTATATACATGATTAGATGTTACCTTGCCACCTTTTTACACTCAGATGTACTCTTGTGGATATTTTACTGATCGTTGACTTAGGATTATGTCTTGCATTCGATTTATCCTTGTAGATGTTTCTATTCACGAGTTGGCAACTCACCCCCGTTGTGCCACAGCTCTTGCAGGTTATGCCGTACAGGTTCTATTGCGGCATTTCTGGCACATTTCCTTCTTGCGGGTGATTTGCTTGGTAGGTGGATTCTTTCGTATCCGGAATCACCTTTGTATTTATTTATTTCATTGTATCTAGAAATTGTCCATCAACCAAAACTTGTATATTCTTTCAGACTCAGGGACAGTGTTGTATTATTCGACCTTAGAGTCGCGCTTAGTAGTATTGCGGTTTTCTTGCTACTTTTGAGCTTTCTTTGGTTTTGATCCTCGCCACTTGGCGTTGTATATTATCATATCATTGCGTGGTTGTGACCGTCGATTGACGAAGAGCTAGCTCCCGCTTGGGGATGCCTTTATCATTTTATATATTGTTATTCATGTTGTACCCCATTCGGGGCCAGTTTTACAAGAGAAACTCTGCCGAAATTTTTAGAAAAGACTTATTGCTTTCAAAACATACCTTCGGCTTAGTTATTTAAAAACCTTGATTTCAAACCTGTATTTCTTCACTTCTTTAAAACCAGTTTTCTTTACTTTTTCTTCAAAATGGTTTTAGATTTCTGGGCTTTTGGTTTACTTGGATCAGATGGAGTCCTATAGGCTTCATAGGGTTCAAGGGCCAGTCACGTGCTCTTTCGGGTCGTGACAAAGTTGGTATCAAAGCGCTAGGTTGACCTTGGTTCGAGTTTAAGTTTGACTATGTGGAGCCTAGGGAGTTATTTATATACGGAACTTAGGCTTGACCTTATGGAACTTAGACTTGGTCGAGGGGGTGTAAACCCGAACTTTCGTCGTTTTAGGATGACCCTTGGTTGATGGATTAGGTGACTAAAGTAGAGTGACGTACCGTTGGTATGTTCCGCGGCATACTTACGACACGCCACTCCGCTTAAGGAACCTTAGGATGGACATTTGTTTTGAGATCAGTGATTCTTTCATATCCTGGATTATACATCCATTTGAGATCCCCGATTCTATTAGTTTCATGATCATACCTCCATTGATGCTGTTCCTTCCTATGATCATGTATCCACTTTGGATCTGTTGTTTCCCTTCTTGCCACTGGTGTACTCTTTGATACTCGATTGAGATTCCTGTCACCATGTTTGAGCGCAGTTTGGGTTGCTGCTAGGGTTACGGCCAGTGTGAGCTCGTTTGGTACGAGGGCCGACCTTTGTGTTTTCTGGTGACATGGGAACGTCTCGAGTTAGTGTTGGTGTTGTGACCTCTAGTGGAGGCGAGTGCTTGGTTTGCACCGGATGATCGTGCCTTTGTTAGAGCTGCCAGTTGAGAGAGGACTGTTGATGTACAGCATACCTCCGAGATTGTGATGTCGCCTACCGTGCAGACAGATGGACCAGCTGTTGCTGAGATTGACAGGATGTCGCTTCCGAAGCTTACGGGCTGAGATGGCCGGAGCTTTCAGGCAGATATGCGACAGATGATAGCTAGTCTACCCGATTTGAGAGACGAAGGTGATTCGTCCGATTTTGCGCCAGAGCGGGCCCAGATGAGTTGAAGATTTCCAGTGTGGAGAGTCTTACTCAGATCTAGAGCAGGCTGATTTAGAGACGACCGCCATTGTGTTGCCTTTCCTGGAGAATTGAGGCGTTGTTCGGCGTACAGGCGTATGAGCCAGTTGTTGCTGCAAATGATGAGATATCGCCCAGATGATTGGAGCTACTGCAGCATGAGCATGTTCTTGGAGTTATGGTAGCGAGTCGCTAGTCACCGAGGATGGATGACTAGGACGTGTGGTGAGTTCGCTTACCCCGAGGCGAGATCATCAGGTGGATTGATTCCAGATAGAGACGACTTCACGCAGGTTCGTGAGAGTCGATAGAGACGATCGAATGTCAGGAGCCTATTTTCCAAGTTTAAAGTATACGGAAAGACATGCAGGTGATTCTATGGACCCTCTAGAAGAATGAAACCCTAACTCGACTTAATGACCGTGTGACAGCCTTTGAACCTTAGGGTTTACGGCGGTTCCGCGGCGCCATTAGTGAGGCTTGGGTTTGCCCTTCTACGGCTGGACCACCGACGCTGTGGCATGTACTCGATACTATTAAACTGTACCCGGGATGTGAGCTCTTGGGGGATTATGAGGTTCTGACGAGTCGATCGGATGGTTCGACATCTTTCGGATATCGTGATGGGATACTGCTTGGGAGACTCCAGATGCGAGGATAGCCGTTGGAGCACAGTTCGTGTAGCCACGATGAGACGAGTCCGAATCAGTCGACATTGAGCAGAGTGAAGAAAAGAGTTCGTACGAGACTTCGACGAGATGATGTTCCACTCCGCTGATATTAGAAATATGTTACGCACCCCGAGGCGTGGTATATGGATATATCTTCCAGAAAGAAGCGTGATAAGTATGCAGCCGTTCCGGAATAAGCTTGAGCTTCAGCATTGGATGATGACTTCCGGGCACTTCGGCAGGATTGAGATTTGAGAAAGGAATCTCGGCAGGACCTTTCTGGAGTACGATATGAGAAAGACTTAGACCCAGAGTGGTCATTTTGTGCACACCCAGCAGGGCAGAGTTCAGCATTGTCGACGAGGTAGTTGACCAAGTTCGGATAAAGGAACTTAACCAGATGCGTTGCGAATTGATCAAGGACGGACAAGTGATGAGTATTCCTCCGATGGTTGGGATGTATTCCCAAGGACCAGTTCGGCCTGACATCTGCTACGGAATGATGAAGCTACAGGATACGCGACTTCGAGTCCGTGTGAGAGACTTCAGATTGACCGTGGCCGAGACAGTGCAGTGCATAGTAGCTTGGCGTGACGTCATAGTGGACGACGATAGAGACAGTTGGAACAAGAGGTTCGTGTGAGACCCTGACGAGCTGTCATTGCTTCCCGTCGAGACTAGAGACCTGATTTGCTTACAGAGACGTTGGGAGGTGACCAGTTTCCGAGAAAATATTGTGCTGAGGACACAGATGCCCTTTGAGCGAGAAGAGGTTATGCAGGAGAGCTGGCCTCTGTACAGATCGGCATAGGCATGATTGGAAGAGACCTTGAGCAGGATTCCTTCCAGGACATAGCTGCCATGATGTTGCACCCAGGATCGGATGGGTGACGTGCTTTCAGAAAGCCAGAGGCCGACGCCAGTGATATGCTGCCTTACGAGTGGTCGTGAGGTTTGACCGAGAGGTGACCGGAGAAGTGCCAGAACGGAATCGTCCCCGTTAGCACACCTGACAGGGCCGATGAGCCGATTGACCGCGTGATAGGTAATCCGCAGAGAAGATAAGGATCCAGAGAGTCAGAAGACGCTAGACCGTGAGCATGAGGCAGTTAGATATCCTGCGCTTCTAGCTGTGGATTGCACCGACTCCTTCTCGACCTTGAAGGAGAAACTACCGAAGACGATATTTATGAATTGTGATTTTGTGATTTGATTATCACGTATCCGTCGTTTTGGATTTCGGTATTTTGGGCGTTCTATTTGCATGATTTAGTTTTGGTGACTGAGTTTCATGATATTGGTTTCATGCACCCACTGGATATTTATATATTTCGCGCAGAGTTTTCTTGCATTTTAGTGTTATTCTTTGATTCGTGCACGCTGATGCACACGATGGTGAGATTTTCCTTTGAGGTACACCTGATTTTGGTTTGAGACGCATTTTATTGTTGATTTTGACCCGGATTTTGATGGTTGGTTTTGCACTCCGTGCTGGTGATGTGCTTTACACCGATTCGATGTTTGTTATTGGATTTCGTGATTCCGTGCATGTTGAGTGCGCAGGGTTTAGATTTTCATTCGTGCACGATGGGTGCACAGATTTGGATTTTCGCGCATGTTGGGCGCATGTTTTTAGATACGATTTTGGTGCGCACCCGATGCACTAAATCGAGATTTCTTCGTGCATGTTAGATGCACCGGACCTTGGCTGTCAGGCACATACGTTGCCCATGACAGAGGTTTCGTGCACACCCGTTGCACCTAGATGTTGTTTTGTGCACCTGTTTAGCACATATTGGATTTTTGATTTCCGTGCGCACCAGACGCACAGGATTGTGTTACGTACATTTTTTTGAGATTTATTCCCTTTGGAGCAGTACCCCTTAGGATGTTGGGTTTTTGCTTTCACGCTGAGCAGGACTTGTCAGTAGACGATACCTGGATATACTTTTGCATGTTTTACATCAGCTTTTTACGTGTATAGATTGGATGTCTACATGTGTAGTTTCGATCCATATCATATCGGTTTTGTATTGGATTTGACATTGTGTTTTTACATCGACTCCGATGATTGCGGGATGCTTGACGGAGTTTTGCTTTTGAGTTATCTGCTCAGTACCCTTGCGTATGCATTGCGCTGTGACGTTCTTTGTGTTGATGATTTCGGAGCCCCGACGACTTTGGTTTATTACTGAGATTATTTTAGTAGTGGGGGTTTAAATTTAAATTCGCGGACAGAATTTCTTTAAGGGGGGTAGATTGTAACATCTTCAAAAATATAAAATATTAATTTTGGGAATTTTTATAATTTAATATTATTTTATTGATTATTTTAATATTAAATGCAAATAAATAGGAAAAATGTTAGAAAAATTATGAAAAATTATAGAAAATTCTAAAATGGGTTAATTATCGAAATTATGACATTTTTAAGTTGTTGTGATCATTTTGACACTAATTTAGTGCTAATCGCGATTAAAATCGCTAATTGGGTTTTTTGGCAATTTTGTGCAAAACTTGCACATACCACTTTTTCTATACTTGTGTATTTTTCTAGCCATGGTTTTCATTTGGGTTTACTATTCTTGTGAGAAGGTTTAGGGATTTAATAGAAAAGGGAAAAGAAAAGGAAAGAGTAGGTAATGATGAGAGAGAGAGGGACAAGGTCAACCCTACCTTTTTGCACCATGCTTCCATCATTCCTTCACTCTCATTTCTTCCCCTCTCTCCCATAGTTGCTGCTGCCGCTGCCCTAGCCCTCTCTCCCCTCCACTAAATCCTCTCACTTCATCTCAAAAACATATCCAAAACCCCAAACTCCTTTCATTAAAAATGTGCAAAATCCCTAGATCTGCACATGGAGCCAAAGAAGCATGGATTTGGTCACTAGGGGGCAACTCAAGAATTTTCTTGAGTTGCTAATGAAGGTAATTTCTGAACCATTTGCTTAGTTATAGCCTTTCCTATAACCCCATGTCAAGATTTAATCGATATTGTGGATTTTAGTGAATTTGATGAAAACCTAGTTAGGGTTTGAGTGAATTGGCGTTGCATTATGAAATTGAGCTCAGTTGAGAATATACCAACACCCTAGTGTTTGAATTGAGACCCTAACCTGATGCTAGAACCAGAATACGGATTTTAGAAACCGATATCAGGGGAAAAACTGGAATCTGTCACTGTGTTGTTGAATCTGCTGTCACCCCGAGACCCCATAAATAATATTGAGTGGACAGTAGCATGTGCAGGCACCCAGGAAACTAACCCCAAAACCCTAGCCCCTAACTCTCCTTCCCGGCCGCCAAAACCTCCTTTCTGGCCGCAATTTGCGGCCAGACCAGAGAGGAATGTCCTCGTTTTGCGTGCCTGGCCCCATTTCATCAATTCTTGGCCCTGGGTACTTATAGTTTTGACAGATTCTGTCTAGGGTGAAATATGGGACATGTATCCTATGTTGTCGTTTTGGATTCGTGTTTCCGTATTCCGTATTTTTGGATTCTGAAATGGTGGAATGTGTTTTGCCTCGACTATTGTCGTTTATACGACGATATAGAGGATTATGGATGGTTTTGAAGGCGTGCCATAGGTTCTCACCTATAGGCCCCCTTATCGTATCGTTTTGGAGTTTATGCGCCGTTTTAGATTGGATTTGGTTTTAATGCGCATATACGATATTTTGATGTGTAGGTACCCATGAAGACTTCGGACGACAAGCAAATGCATGGTGACGTCCGCAATTGGTGATGCAAGGTGAGTAGATTATATCTACGGGGGAAAGTCGGGTGGATGGCGTATAGCACCCCCGCAGTCTGTAGATAGTTTATTATATAGTATTGTGATATTAGGTGTATTTTGGTTATGTAGGGTTAAAAGTGACTAATGTAGTTCATAGTCGCGAACCCTAGGATAGAATTATACCTATACATATACCCTTGCCTTTCACATGTACTTACACTGTGATTGATGATATGTGACGACTTTGGAGATGAGTCGATATGGTGGGCTTGGTGCCCTGGGATCGGTGATTTGATACGATTCATATGTGGGGTATGACGCGTGATTCTTGCGGGCTTGGGATGTGTGTTTACCCCCGCATGCATACTTTACCGGTGTTACTGTTTGTACTAGACATAGAGTAGTACTCCAGACTATATGATCTGATGATGGTGATATTTGTTATGTGATGAGACAGTGAGATGTTGACCCCTACCCAGCTTTTGGGAATGCCGTACGATGATTTACCGTACGAGCTGATATTGATGATAGATCCGTGCTCATAGCTAGAGGATATCTTACGATATGACATTGAGGCGGGATCACCGACTATATATCTACATATATACTTAGACTCAGTTTTAGGTGGTTTCCACACCTACCCCTCCTGATTGACAGGATACTTAGGTGTAGTTGCATAGTAGATACTTCACTGTGCTGCTGATTTCTAGATTTCCGCACATTCATGTTATTCGCATTGCTGGCATATGTTCATTACCATATTATTATCATGCTGTTAGGACACCAGCACCATTATCGATGATGCGTATGTTTCACGTACACTACTTGCCGGCTCACACACTTCATCATCGATAATTGCCATGTCACTACACAGTAGTACTATTACATTCGTGATATGATGCTTCCTTTGACATGTGCGCATTCCTATTCCATGTTGCATGATTTCTGATATGATTACTCTCCTTACATGTCGCCTATATCATGGATTGATTGCATAGTACATCGCATTGGATTTACTGCTGGATGTTGGATTTTCATGTGATTTCTGGTTTTTGAGGACCGTGGGGTTATTTAAGAAAAGAGGCACTTTATGAAAACCCGGTACCTCGTGATATGATATTTCGGTGCGTCCACCACGCGTTTTCTCGGTGCTGAGACGTGTGCTTGAAACCCGATTCGAGGAGGTGATGTACCGTTTGCGGGTTCGTGGTGGGCCCGGTATGGTTCCCCTCGGCGAGATGATCGATGGGTTATGCCGATTGAGCCTGGAGGCGGGCGAGTACCTACCGGTGATTTTACCTGAGCTCGGCGGATATCCGGGGGATACCGCCTGGAGCCGAGAGATGGGCATACTGCCGGGGCCGACGGGCCGATATCCGCAGACGGAGCGCAGAGATGGACATGGGTTGACTCATACTGCCGGGGCCGAGGGCCGATATCCGCAGACGGAGCCCCATACGGATGAGGATTTACGTGTCGGTGTTTGGCACGGGTTTCATGATGAGTTTTCCATGATTTTGGTTATATCCTCACATTGCATACATGATGCTTACTGTCAGTGGGTGACAGGTGGACGGGTTCCACATATATACAGACTTGGTTCATATACAGACTGGATTTACACTTATCTTACACCAATATTAGTGGTATGGGACGCTAATATATGTGTATTGATATTATTGATATTTCTTCATTGATACCTCATGCAGACATACCTTACACTGATGACATGTTGTTACCTGAGTACCTGGCACTATATACATGATTAGATGTTACCTTGCCACCTTTTTACACTCAGATGTACTCTTGTGGATATTTTACTGATCGTTGACTTAGGATTATGTCTTGCATTCGATTTATCCTTGTAGATGTTTCTATTCACGAGTTGGCAACTCACCCCCGTTGTGCCACAGCTCTTGCAGGTTATGCCGTACAGGTTCTATTGCGGCATTTCTGGCACATTTCCTTCTTGCGGGTGATTTGCTTGGTAGGTGGATTCTTTCGTATCCGGAATCACCTTTGTATTTATTTATTTCATTGTATCTAGAAATTGTCCATCAACCAAAACTTGTATATTCTTTCAGACTCAGGGACAGTGTTGTATTATTCGACCTTAGAGTCGCGCTTAGTAGTATTGCGGTTTTCTTGCTACTTTTGAGCTTTCTTTGGTTTTGATCCTCGCCACTTGGCGTTGTATATTATCATATCATTGCGTGGTTGTGACCGTCGATTGACGAAGAGCTAGCTCCCGCTTGGGGATGCCTTTATCATTTTATATATTGTTATTCATGTTGTACCCCATTCGGGGCCAGTTTTACAAGAGAAACTCTGCCGAAATTTTTAGAAAAGACTTATTGCTTTCAAAACATACCTTCGGCTTAGTTATTTAAAAACCTTGATTTCAAACCTGTATTTCTTCACTTCTTTAAAACCAGTTTTCTTTACTTTTTCTTCAAAATGGTTTTAGATTTCTGGGCTTTTGGTTTACTTGGATCAGATGGAGTCCTATAGGCTTCATAGGGTTCAAGGGCCAGTCACGTGCTCTTTCGGGTCGTGACAGTCAGAGCTAGGCACTCGTGCTTTCAGGATAGCGTATGATACGTGATCAGGATTTTCTGTGTCGATGCTTGGCACATGGTTTTCATGATATTTCTTAAACACCTTTGTATATATAACAGGGGATTTAGCCGTTGTTATATATACCCTTACACCAATATTAGTGGAATGGGACGCTAATATATGTGTATTGCCCCCATCATATTTATTTCTATATATATTTACCTTTAGGATGTTAGATTCTTACTTGAGATTTGACTTGGGATATTAGGTGATTCATTGAGATTGGATATTGGACATATCTATGTGATTACTGATTTGTACATTCGGGATATAGGAGATTACTCGGTATTGTACATTGAGGAGATGTGAGACTTATATGATTTGAAAGCCCAATGTGGGGGCTGATTTGAGGAATTGGGATTTGAGTGTCTTGATGGATTGTGATCCTACCACGATGTCAGGTTTCCGTGGAAATGACATATTCTACCCCATACCTCACACTTATCTATTTTATGCACAGTTTCATATATTGGTAGTACCTGTTGGTGTACCCTTATGATAGTTCCATATCTACATTCTCATATCCCCATTTCATGGTTATCGCTTACTATTGTCATGTTACTATTGCTTCACATATTTATTGTACCTGCTAGTGTACTTTCCATTATTTCGCATTCACATGACATGTTATTATTACAATCGCATACCTTAGATTCATGCTGTACTTACATTCCTGCGATTACCTGCATATGTTATCTACAATTCACGAGTTGGCAACTCACCCCCGTTGTGCCACAGGTGTTTCAGGTTGTTCCCCAGGGTAGTCAAGGCAGGCTATTCAGTACCCATATATCATCTTTTGCTACAGATACCGCATCAGCTCACAGTACTATTTCGCTCAGGTGGGTTAGATGATTATCTGTATTTCATATTGTATATTCGTTGTATTTTGTACTCTCCATCTACTATTGTATTGTTGACTTAGAGACTTGGTGAGCACGTTGTTGTGTATTATCGTGGATTTGATGTTTTTTATATACAGCTTTCTCTCTATTGTCTTTATTTCTTCGCTACGGCGTCGTATATTTTCATTGTATTCATCTTGGCTAGTTTTTAAGAAAGGGGGTGTTGCCAAAATTTTAAAGAAAGAAAGTAAGACTTTTAAAGAATTTAGGTTGCGATTTAAAATGTTTCAAAAACTTTTACTATCTTTTCCGTATTTTCTTGGTTTAGATTTCTGGGTTTTGGCTTTCTTTTACTGCGTTACATCTTTTGGCGTTGCGTAGTATTAGGGCCGTTACGGGCCAATTTTGGGTCGTGACAATATTAGTGGAATGGGACGCTAACATATATGTATTTGATTCATGCAGTTATACTTATTCATTACTTGATGTTTTCTAGATTTGAGGACCGTGATTGTTTCATGAAATTATGCATTATTTGAAAAAACCGGTTTCTCTTGATATGATATTTCAGCTTCCACCATGAGATTTCTCGGTTCTGAGCTTATTTATACTCCATGCGGGGAGGTGTCGTAGGCCGTGTGCGGGTACATGGTGGAACCCGGTTGGTTCTCCTGTGTAAGAAGATCGACGGTACATGCCGATGAGCCTGGCTGGGGGCGTTTGCCAACCGGTGATAGTATTTGGACTCGACGGATTTCTACGGGATATCGATCGAGGTTATGTACGCACATGCCTTGTAGATTTCGGGTGGTGCTTACCCAGGTTCATAGGATGTACGTACATGACACGGGAGGGCCAGTCCCAGGTGATGGCGCCTCAAGTTTGAGTATTTTGTGTCGATGCTAGACACTTGTTTTCATGATGTTTTTGGGTGTAGATGTAGGACACTCAGGTTTCATGAGACATACTCGATATTGGATACGGGTTATATGAGATTTACTTGATATTGGACAGTCAGGATATATGATACTTAGAGAATATGAGGGCCAAATTTAGGGGCTGATTTAGGGAAGTTCTGGGATTTTGATTGTCTTGTTGGACTTTGGTCCTGCTACGAGATTAGGTGTCACGCCCCGCTTCCCAGAGTACGCAAGATTTAGGCACGTGACATAGCCAACCATGCTACCTGTGGGTAGGAAGTATCCATCCACAGTCACATTACGGTTGTAGAGATATCAAGAACAGTAAAATAAACTAAACTAATACATGTCCAAATCCATAATAACAAGAATCAATAAACAATAAGTGCGGAAGCTAATGATCCAATACAATGAAATAACAGTATGTCCCATAATGCGGGCTGACATCTGGAAATGAAATGACATAAATAAACGAAACTCTAAAGAACTCACAGTTCAGCCGGCTGGCTGAAGTACTCCTGCTCGGTCGACGACAAGGGTACAGAATCTGGGCCATGCAAAACCCAGACGTCAGCGCGTCATGATATCAAGTATATAGCACAAACATGATAATAAACAATGCAAGCATGAACATGAATTAAAGCAGCAATAAGAAGTAATAAACAGGGTAATGTGCAGTAGTGACTAAACTGTCCTATCAGGTTTTCTACTCTATAGTCTTTGAAACCAATTGATGAATCGTCGATTTAACTCAATAGTATCCCGTGCGTGCCCGGGACCACGGTCATAATTCTCGGGGCTGAATCCGAGACGTGCCGCTAAGCAGTAAAAGGTAGTAGGATAGATGAGTGATGTCAGCATCAACACTCCGGAGCTGGCCAAGCCCGTAAGACTGATCAGAACAATGTATCGAACTGTTGAGTTACAAGTCGGTTTCACCTTTGATTTCCCCATACCCCCAAACTATGTATGTCAGTCAGGTATTCAGTAGTCAAGAACTAATGCCAACACAAGTCAAGTAACGGTAGGTCTGTCTGGATCGACAGCATGAATGGTTAGGTTTGTCGGCATTAGGCATAAGATCAGGTAACAGGTCAGGTTACTTTCAACAGGTAAGGTCGATATGTACAGGGTGTTGTGTCCGGTGTATCAGTACATGTGTCAGGTGTATCAAGATCGGTCAATATGTAATGCAGTCAGGTATATGATGATAATAGGTATAGTAACAAATAATGAACAGTAGCAGGGAACAGTAAATAACAATTATTATTCTATGTGAACACAGTGATGTTTCGTATTCTCTTATTAACAGGTTCAATCATCTTTAGGGTGCAAAAGCCACAAGGTAAAGCAAGATTCACAGTTATAAATTAAGGAATTATACTAAGTACGATAATTGTCTCAAGAATAGTTTAACAGTTCAAGCAGATATGATTCAGTCATTTTATTTAGTTTAAGCATGGAGTGATGTGGGTTAGTTAATTACTAGGAACTGTTGTAACGATTCCAGGTTAAGATAACTGCAATAATATGATATCAAATGTCATCATTAAGTTACGGTATTAAATAGTTTAAATTAAATTGCGTGGCGAGACTGGATCTCGCACGCTAGCATGTGCAAGCAAGTATTCAGATACTTGCCTCAGAACAAGGGTCGGGATGCGGGCGGCCTGATGCACAAGTCACGATACGGTGTGTGAAACGGCGCGATACGGTACTGGGTCCAGGCGCGATCTGCTGCGCGGTACGGACGCGATCTGCGGCGCGGTCTGGTGCGCGATACGGACGCGATCTGCGGCGCGGTCTGGTGCGCGATACGGACGCGATCTGTGGCGCGGTCTGGTGCACGGTACGGACGCGATCTGCGGCGCGGTCTGGTGCGCGATACGGACGCGATCTGTGGCGCGGTCTGGTGCACGGTACGGGCGCGATCCGATGGTGGGCGTGGTCCCTGCTCGGTGCGTGGCACGACGCGATGCAGCACTGGGCACGGTATGGCACGGCAACAAGTTAGCAACACGACAAACATTCAAGATTAGCGGGGAAAGGGATCTAGCTCAAAGGAACGATGAGGAAGGCTTACCGGGAGACACCAGGGGGTAACCCCGGCGGGCTCGACGGCGCTGGAACGCCGGCGAGGCAGCGACGACGGCTGCGAAGGTCTGGAACAATCTTGAGTTCGCTGGAAAGGGGGTGCTGCAGCGAGTGCGAGGGTGGTGGTCGCCTCAGGTGGTCGAGAGGGAAGGGAGGTGGTCGGAGGTGGCGTCGACGAGGTCGCCGGCGTGTTTTTCCGGCGAACAGGGAAGGTGCAGGCGTTGGGTGAAGGGTCGGGTTGCCTTTTCCGGCGAGGGGAGGAGGGAACGACGACGAGGTCGGGTCGAGTAGGGTGAAAGGGAGTCGTGGGGTCGTCGACGACGATGGGCGACGTCGACGGTGAGGTTGCGAGGGGATGGAGGCGTCGGGGAGATGGGTGTCGGCGCGGGAGAGAGAGGAGGAAGGTGCTGTGAGGTCGACGGGATAGTGGCGGCGACGGCGAAGTCGCGGGGAGTCGTCGGTGAGATCTCGATGCTAGGGTTAGGGTTTGGTGTGGGTTCGTCGCGAGGAAGAGGACGTGGGGAAGGCGGCTGTCGCATGCATGGGTTAAAATATGGGAAGGGAGAGAGAGTTGTTGAGATAGAGAGAGAGAGAAAGAGAGATTGGAGAGAGAGAGAGATTTGAGAGAAGAGAGAGAGATTAGGTAACAGGAGAGGGGCCCACGAATTCAAATGATGGCCCGTGATTGGCCACGAGATTGGATTCGTGTATGATTTAAAGGGATTTGCTGTTAGGAAAAGAATTAGAAAATATATATATTAATTAGATATTAAATTTAAACGGGCCCTTTTTGGCGCGAAATGAAACATTTCCAAACCGCGCCCGGGTTGCGCCCAAATGTTCCAAATTCAAATTATAGGATTTTAAGCGGGTTCCAAATTTTAAAAAGTGGTGCTTAGTGATTAAAATGCATGCCCCCAAGTCGGACACTTGCACGCGCGCGTAGTCGCCTAAACTTGCCCGTTTAGTCAAACGGAACGGAATCTCGACACGCGGACGCTACCACGCGACTAGTGGCGACGAGTAGGCCAACATGGACATCTTAAATTTCAATTTAGGAGTTAAAATTTGTTATGTGCCAAAATGACTTAACCGGGTAGAATTTAGCAATAAACACCAGAAAATCAGGAAAATTGGAAAGAGCAATAAATAACCCTCAACTAGTAATATACATAGTATTATTGGGCTCGGGTGTTACATCATACCCAACTACAAAAGAATTTCGTCCTCGAAATTCCAAGAATACAAGATAACTAACTACTGGAAAAGATAAGGGAATTTCTGCCGGATCTCGTCTTCTCGCTCCCAAGTAGATTCTCCGTGCGATCGGTTACCCCAAGAAACTAGCACAAGAGGGATAACCTTGTTCTTAAGAACCTTTTCTCTTCGATCCTTGATCTCGACTGGTCGCTCCTCAAAAGTCAGGTCCTCCCGAACGGTCAACTCCGAATGATCCAAGACATGAGTCTCATCACGAACATACCTCCGTAGTTGAGACACATGAATTACATCGTGAACTCCTGCTAATGACGATGGTAACGCCAACCGGTACGATACCTCTCCGACACGCTCCAAAATCTCGAAGGGTCCAACGAATCGGGGACTAAGCTTTCCCCGACTTCCAAAGCGAATCACCCCTCTAGTCGGTGATATCTTCAGGAATACCAAATCGCCCACGGCGAACTCTAGAGGTCTTCTTGACGTGTCGGCCCAACTCTTCTGTCTGTCTTGAGCTGTTTTCATATGCTTTCTGATTGTATTCACCTTCTCAACTGTCTGTACCACTAAATCTGGCCCTAATAACCTTCGTTCACCAACATCATCCCAACAAACAGGTGAACGGCACTTACGACCATACAATTCTTCGAACGGGGCCATCTGAATTGTCGCTTGGAAGCTATTGTTGTACGAAAACTCCACCAGGTGTAGGTGATCCTCCCAAGAACCTTTGAAGTCTAACATGCAAGCCCTCAACATATCTTTAAGGGTCTGGATCGTTCTCTCTGATTGTCCATCAGTCTGGGGATGATAAGCTGTGCTGAACTTCAATCGAGTCCCCAAACTTTCTTGTAAACTCCTCCAAAAGTGTGACAGGAACCGAGTGTCCCGGTCGGACACGATGCTTACCAGTACTCCATGCAATCTGACAATCTCCTGCATGTACCGCTCTGCCAAAGTCTCTGTCGATTGACCAACCCGAAACGGAATAAAGTGAGCTGCCTTGGTCAACCGATCGACAATCACCCCTACTGCATTGTTGCCCTTTGGACTCCGCGGTAAAGCCGTCACGAAATCCATGGTTATATGCTCCCACTTCCATTGAGGAATCGGAAGTGGTTGTAACAAACCAGCAACCCTTTGGTGTTCAGCCTTGACTTGCTGACACACCAAGCACTTAGCCACGAAGCGAGCGATTTCCCGTTTCATACCTTCCCACCAGAAATGCTGTCGAATATCTCGGTACATCTTTGTCCTTCCTGGATGTACAGAGTAAGCTGAACTGTGTGCCTCTTTCATAAGCTCTTCACGCACATCTCCTTTTGGCACACACACACGGCTGCCATATCTCAACGAACCATCTTCATGGATCAGTAGATCGGTTCGTAGTCCGGCTCCAACCTGCTCTCGAAACTTTTGCAGTCTAGGATCCTGCGATTGCGCCACTTTAATCTTCTCAACTAAGGACGATTGTACTTGCAACTGCATCAACTGTCCTGTAGCACGCGGTAGCACAACCTCCAAGTCAAATCTCCGAAACTCCTCACTGATCTCTCTCTGTGCAGTCAATAACTGAATTGCTGGTCACCGACTTAGCGCATCTGGCACGACGTTAACTTTTCCCAGATGGTACTTAAGATCAAGGTCATAGTCGGCCATCAGCTCCAACCATCTGCGTTGCCTCATGTTCAACTCCTTCTGAGTGAACACATATTTCAAACTCTTGTGATCCGTAAAGACTTCAACTATCTCGCCCAAAAGGTAGTGTCTCCAAATCTTCAGGGCGAAGATCACGGCTGCAAGCTCTAAGTCATGAGTCGGATAGTTCTGCTCATGAGTCTTCAGCTGTCTCGATGCGTAAGCGACGACTTTCCCATTCTGCATCAAAACACATCCCAATCCTTTTCCAGATGTGTCGCTGTGAATCACCAGTCCTCCTGAATCATCCGGTACGGTTAGGATAGGGGCGGTTATCAACTTCTGCTTTAACGTCTCGAAGGCCAATGCACATCCATCTGTCCAAACAAACGGTACCTCCTTACGCGTAAGCTTGGTTAACGGCTCAGCTACACGAGCGAAGTTCTCCACAAATCTTCTGTAGTAACCGGCGAGTCCAAGGAAACTTCTTATCTCTGCAACATTCTTTGGAACAGGCCAATCTCGAACTGCTGCAATCTTCTCGGGATCAACGGCGATTCCATCGCCCGACACGACATGCCCCAGAAACTTCACTTCTTCCAGCCAGAATTCGCACTTACTCACTTTCGCAAATAACTTCTCTTGTCTCAGCGTCGGCAGTGCGATCCTTCTTCTTCACTAAAGAACTAGAGCTTCCCACGGTGAGTTGCTGCTTCGAATCCGTCCCTTCTCGAGTAATTCACTCACTTGTTTCTTAACTCCCTCCAACTTTACTGGTGCCATTGGATAGTCAGCTTTTGATACTGGCGTTGCACCAGGAGTAAGGTCGACGCAAACTCCACATCTCGCTTCGGCGGTAAGCCCGAAATGTCTTCAAACACATCCATAATGTCGCGGACGACTGCCGGCTCTTTATCACTCTCCACTAGCATAGCCGCAAGAACGCTGTTCGTCGGCCTAGCCCTAAGCTCGACTGGCCCGACAGGATCTCTTTCTCCAATGAAAGTAAACTTAGGATGTCCGGGAATCTGGAATTACCTTCCTTGCCCTCCAGCCAATGTGGGGGTGGAAAGTGCCAGGAAAATCCATCCACAAGACAACCTCGTAACTGCTCGTATCTATCACCAAGAAGTCTGCAAAAAGCTCCCGTCCGCAAACAACAACTGTACGATCTCTACTATCCTTACTAGCTATAATTTTCCCATTCCCAGTGTGTATGTCCCATAAACTAGACAGGGTCGTGCAGTTGATCGAGTGTGTAGTTATAAATTGGATGACATAATCAATGGGATGCTCCGAAATTAAGTAATGCCAAAGCGGGAAAACCATGAACGAGTAAATTACCTGAAACCACTTCTCCCGATGCCTTAGCTTCTTCAGCTGTCAACGTGAACGCTCGAGCCTGCTGTGGTCCTTGAGTAAGCGGTTCCTGTCCTTGGAACGGTCCTTACGGAGGCTTCTGTGTACCATCCTTCGTGCGAGGCTTCGACGGACAAGCATCAACGGTGTGATCTGCCGCTCCACATCTAAAACAAAGTCCCAGCCTCAAACGACACTCCCTTCGCACGTGTCCGGGTTTGTGGCAGTAACTACAGATCACGCTCCCCTTCCGATCACCCATACTGGTTTTCTTCATTGGTGCTACGTTGCGCCTGTTCACTGGAATACGTCTACGTACGGACGTGGGGCCCATTGTAAATGCTGGTTCCAGCTCGAGTTGTTCCTTTAGTCTCTCCATCAATCCCCTTATCACTCTTTGCCTGGCGGCTAAGACCGCATGCCCTGGGTCCATCTCCAAATTCTGATCGGCCATATTCCTGGAAATCAAAGTACCCAACATTAGCATGATGATAGTTTTCGAGTATAGATCAAGGCTAGAACTCCAAGATACTTAAATAGAGTGCTGTATTGTAGCTATGCCGCGGTATCATAGCCGCAATTACTTAACTCCACCCAAGTCGCCTAAGTCCTAGAGATAACAAGAAGTTAGGTTTTCAAGTTTGACAGTGCAAAGTAGGTTTGCATGTCGACATGATCTGGAAGAATGATTCAAGGACGGTAAAACGGTCAAGGTGGCAGGACATGTTCCCTAATCATGGGTATTCTGATTCGTGTATCGGGTGAAATACCCAACTACGAGAATCAACCCAATTAACCTATGGCTCTGATACCATAAAACCATGTCACGCCCCGCTTCCCAGAGTACGCAAGATTTGGGCACGTGACATAGCCAACCATGCTACCTGTGGGTAGGAAGTATCCATCCACAGTCACATTACGGTTGTAGAGATATCAAGAACAGTAAAATAAACTAAACTAATACATGTCCAAATCCATAATAACAAGAATCAATAAACAATAAGTGCGGAAGCTAATGATCCAATACAATGAAATAACAGTATGTCCCATAATGCGGGCTCACATCTGGAAATGAAATGACATAAATAAACGAAACTCTAAAGAACTCACAGTTCAGCCGGCTGGCTGAAGTACTCCTGCTCGGTCGACGACAAGGGTACAGAATCTGGGCCATGCAAAACCCAGACGTCAGCGCGTCATGATATCAAGTATATAGCACAAACATGATAATAAACAATGCAAGCATGAACATGAATTAAAGCAGCAATAAGAAGTAATAAACAGGGTAATGTGCAGTAGTGACTAAACTGTCCTATCAGGTTTTCTACTCTATAGTCTTTGAAACCAATTGATGAATCGTCGATGTAACTCAATAGTATCCCGTGCGTGCCCGGGACCACGGTCATAATTCTCGGGGCTGAATCCGAGACGTGCCGCTAAGCAGTAAAAGGTAGTAGGATAGATGAGTGATGTCAGCATCAACACTCCGGAGCTGGCCAAGCCCGTAAGACTGATCAGAACAATGTATCGAACTGTTGAGTTACAAGTCGGTTTCACCTTTGATTTCCCCATACCCCCAAACTATGTATGTCAGTCAGGTATTCAGTAGTCAAGAACTAATGCCAACACAAGTCAAGTAACGGTAGGTCTGTCTGGATCGACAGCATGAATGGTTAGGTTTGTCGGCATTAGGCATAAGATCAGGTAACAGGTCAGGTTACTTTCAACAGGTAAGGTCGATATGTACAGGGTGTTGTGTCCGGTGTATCAGTACATGTGTCAGGTGTATCAAGATCGGTCAATATGTAATGCAGTCAGGTATATGATGATAATAGGTATAGTAACAAATAATGAACAGTAGCAGGGAACAGTAAATAACAATTATTATTCTATGTGAACACAGTGATGTTTCGTATTCTCTTATTAACAGGTTCAATCATCTTTAGGGTGCAAAAGCCACAAGGTAAAGCAAGATTCACAGTTATAAATTAAGGAATTATACTAAGTACGATAATTGTCTCAAGAATAGTTTAACAGTTCAAGCAGATATGATTCAGTCGTTTTATTTAGTTTAAGCATTGGAGTGATGTGGGTTAGTTAATTACTAGGAACTGTTGTAACGATTCCAGGTTAAGATAACTGCAATAATATGATATCAAATGTCATCATTAAGTTACGGTATTAAATAGTTTAAATTAAATTGCGTGGCGAGACTGGATCTCGCACGCTAGCATGTGCAAGCAAGTATTCAGATACTTGCCTCAGAACAAGGGTCAGGATGCGGGCGGCCTGATGCACAAGTCACGATACGGTGTGTGAAACGGCGCGATACGGTACTGGGTCCAGGCGCGATCTGCTGCGCGGTACGGATGCGATCTGCGGCGCGGTCTGGTGCACGGTACGGACGCGATCTGCGGCGCGGTCTGGTGCGCGATACGGACGCGATCTGTGGCGCGGTCTGGTGCACGGTACGGGCGCGATCCGATGGTGGGCGTGGTCCCTGCTCGGTGCGTGGCACGACGCGATGCAGCACTGGGCACGGTATGGCACGGCAACAAGTTAGCAACACGACAAACATTCAAGATTAGCGGGGAAAGGGATCTAGCTCAAAGGAACGATGAGGAAGGCTTACCGGGAGACACCAGGGGGTAACCCCGGCGGGCTCGACGGCGCTGGAACGCCGGCGAGGCAGCGACGACGGCTGCGAAGGTCTGGAACAATCTTGAGTTCGCTGGAAAGGGGGTGCTGCAGCGAGTGCGAGGGTGGTGGTCGCCTCAGGTGGTCGAGAGGGAAGGGAGGTGGTCGGAGGTGGCGTCGACGAGGTCGCCGGCGCGTTTTTCCGGCGAACAGGGAAGGTGCAGGCGTTGGGTGAAGGGTCGGGTTGCCTTTTCCGGCGAGGGGAGGAGGGAACGACGACGAGGTCGGGTCGAGTAGGGTGAAAGGGAGTCGTGGGGTCGTCGACGACGATGGGCGACGTCGACGGTGAGGTTGCGAGGGGATGGAGGCGTCGGGGAGATGGGTGTCGGCGCGGGAGAGAGAGGAGGAAGGTGCTGTGAGGTCGACGGGATAGTGGCGGCGACGGCGAAGTCGCGGGGAGTCGTCGGTGAGATCTCGATGCTAGGGTTAGGGTTTGGTGTGGGTTCGTCGCGAGGAAGAGGACGTGGGGAAGGCGGCTGTCGCATGCATGGGTTAAAATATGGGAAGAGAGAGAGAGTTGTTGAGATAGAGAGAGAGAGAAAGAGAGATTGGAGAGAGAGAGAGATTTGAGAGAAGAGAGAGAGATTAGGTAACAGGAGAGGGGCCCACGAATTCAAATGATGGCCCGTGATTGGCCACGAGATTGGATTCGTGTATGATTTAAAGGGATTTGCTGTTAGGAAAAGAATTAGAAAATATATATATTAATTAGATATTAAATTTAAACGGGCCCTTTTTGGCGCGAAATGAAACATTTCCAAATCGCGCCCGGGTTGCGCCCAAATGTTCCAAATTCAAATTATAGGATTTTAAGCGGGTTCCAAATTTTAAAAAGAGGTGCTTAGTGATTAAAATGCATGCCCCCAAGTCGGACACTTGCACGCGCGCGTAGTCGCCCAAACTTGCCCGTTTAGTCAAACGGAACGGAATCTCGACACGCGGACGCTACCACGCGACTAGTGGCGACGAGTAGGCCAACATGGACATCTTAAATTTCAATTTAGGAGTTAAAATTTGTTATGTGCCAAAATGACTTAACCGGGTAGAATTTAGCAATAAACACCAGAAAATCAGGAAAATTGGAAAGAGCAATAAATAACCCTCAACTAGTAATATACATAGTATTATTGGGCTCGGGTGTTTAGTCAAACGGAACGGAATCTCGACACGCGGACGCTACCACGCGACTAGTGGCGACGAGTAGGCCAACATGGACATCTTAAATTTCAATTTAGGAGTTAAAATTTGTTATGTGCCAAAATGACTTAACCGGGTAGAATTTAGCAATAAACACCAGAAAATCAGGAAAATTGGAAAGAGCAATAAATAACCCTCAACTAGTAATATACATAGTATTATTGGGCTCGGGTGTTACATTAGGATTCTGTGAGGATGACATAATTTATCCCATACTCCGCATTTACTTTATATGCATTGCTTCATGTATTAGTTGTAACTGATAGAGTACCTTTCATGACTATTGCATACATATGGCCATTTATTGCTTTTAGCTTGCATGTGATAGACTCGCGCAGTACGTGCATACTTGCGATTCACTGCATATGTTATTTACTATTCACGAGTTGGAAACTCCCCCCCCTCCCGTTGTGCCATAAGGTTTGCAGGTTGTTCATCAGAGTAGTCGAGGCAGGGCTTCTACCTATCATATCATCTTTTGTAGCGGATACTGCTTCGGCTGACTGCGTGCAGTTTTGCTATAGGTGGGTTTTGCAGTTATCCGATGATGCTCTTTGTATATCTTTGTACCATGTACTCTCCATCTACCATTCTCATGTATTGACTTAGACACGAGATGTGAGGACGATATTGTATATTTTGGAGACTTGGATGTCTTTTATGCAGTTTTACTTATATCGTCTTTTATTTCTTCGCTACGGCGTCCTATATCTGTTGTGGTGGTTGTTTTCCGCCGTTGGGCGTGGATTAGCTCCCGTTAGGGATGCTTTACTTATATTTATGTTGTACCCATTTTTTGGGTTAGTTTTTACAAAGGAGGTATTGCTAAAATTTTTAAGAAAGTAAAGTTAGACTTTAAAGAATTTGTACTTGAGATTTTCAAAAGTTTTGACAATGTTCTTATCACTTACTACTTTTGATGGTTTAGATTGCTGGGTTTTCGGCTTACTTAAATTGTGTTACGCCTGTAGATGTTGCATAGTTTAAAGGCCGTCACGTGCCCAATTTCGGGTCATGACTAAGTTGGTATCAGAGCGTTATGTTTTACCTTTCGGAGTGTAGTATAACCTTGGTATGATGGAGTAGGTTGCTTAAGCAGGGTAACGTTGTGTGTGTATGTCCGCGACATACTCACGACATGGTACTCCGCCTAAAGTGACCTAAGTACTAATTGCTTGAAATTCGTTCCTTGATGATACATATCCTTGTGATTCGATTTCCGTGTTCATATCGAATCCTATTTCCATTTATAGCCATTGCCGCCGATGACCATGAGGACTCAGAGTTATGCAGCGAAATCCGAGTTCAGAGTTGACTCGTGTAGGACGAGGACTGACCAGGATGGCATGCTCGTTGCACAGGAGCAGATGGATCCTACTTCGATAGATCATATCGCTAGGCTTGAGGCAGATATACAGGACTTGCGCCATATGATGAGGTCGTTGGTTGAGACCAGTCGAGCACAGCGACAGGAAGTTGTCACCCCTTGTTAGTTGTATGTATGCCATAGAGGCCAGTATTGTACAGATGATGTATATTATATTGGATGCTTGGACATATATAGAGATGATTTTCTTGCTCGATATGATAGTATGCAATCTGGTTGCTCTTTATCTTAACATGTATACTGGTCTCTTTAAACTGTCTTATAGTTACATGTTGATAAAGCCCTTAGGATGTGTACTTGACAACCTGGACTATGATGCAGATCATACTAGTGGGGACATGGTAGTCCATAAGTACATCCTTCAAGGTCCCTAGTCGTGGGTGTATCGAGACGGGGCATCGATATACCAGTGTAGACTACCGTATACGCTTCTCGACCCATGAGATGGGCGATGGATGATCCCATAACCATTGGTGTTTGACATCAGAGATGGTGTACGGTTGCTCAGTGGTGACTGGGTACACTGGACGGACTCGCCGAGAACTCCCAGATGGTATTATACCTCACGTCAGATGGCAGTTCTCAGGTAACACTTGTGCAGGCTAGTCTGTAGACCCGAGATCGTCATAGAGTCTTGTGTGATTCCCACTGTGCTTTGATCTCCACCTTACCACGTCCATGAGGGCGTGCAAAACGGTGGTTTTTAGGTACAGTCCCGAGTCACATGTGTTGGAGATAGTACCCTCATAGTCAATTATTGGATCACAGGTACGTGATTGCAATGATTGCGGAGGACCTATACCGGTAGGACAGTCTTACTCGAGATGATAGTATGCTATCTGGTTTGCCTTTATCAGTCGTGTACATGTTCAGGTGACTGATTACATGTTACACTTTGATAGAGCCCTTAGGATCTTGCTTTTCCACCAACAGTATAATGGCGATCATATACGTGAAAGTTGGGTGGTTTATATGCCTATCCTTAATTGTGGTCCCTAGTCGTGGGAGTTTCGAGACAGGGCATCGATACTCCGGAGTAGACTAGTGTATACAGTCGAGACCCCGACGAGGGGCGGTGGCCGGTTTCACAAGCTACTGGTGTCAGTTGGATCACCTAAGATGTATACAGGTGCTCATTGGGTTATGAGTACACCGGACAGGACTCGCCGGGAACCTGCTAGTTGGTATTATACATATCGTCAGATAGCAGTTCCCTGGTGACATGTGTACAGGTTAGTTCATCGACCTGAGGTCGTCATTTGTCTCGTGTGAGTTCCCACTGTGCTTTGATTTCTACCCTACCACGGCTCAAAGGAGTCGTGCAAACAGGTAGCTTTTGGGTACAGTCCCGAGCCATTTGGAGGCACGTGAGCGGATCGGCAGGGGATTCGTCTCTCCGGTATTGGGGGCGAGGTCGTGCTGTGTCTAGGAGAGCCATTACACAAAGTCCATGGCCATGGCAGGAGATTTACTGGTAGGTACTCCAGTAGTATCGCAGGGTGTTATTGGGCTTCACTCCGACACGACTTATACTGCTATTGGGGGTCTGACATTACTAGCCCCCTAGGCAGATATGCGATACTCATAGACGAACGGACCGGACTGTATATACATTGTCACTGTTAGGCTCAGTAGGGATTCTGGATGAGTTCGCTAATCAGCCTCCCTTGAGGTCTGTCCATTGGCAGCCGTTACGCATTGCTAGTGCCGCTGACGGTTTGTGGTTAAACCCACTGCCAGGGTACTGACGAGTCATTAGAGTCCCCCACAGAAAGTTTCCCAAGTTCGGGCGAAACGTTGTAGAGGCCGTATGGTTTTATGGCAGGGTTCAGAAAATGCACGTGCGTTTACGCACATGTTATTTTTCGGGCCGATGATACTGGTCGGCTTTGGTTTAAGCCGGATCCGAGTATTATATTGAGTAGGTATAATATCTTTGTCTCAGTTGCATTTGTATTCGGTCGTAATACAAATGCGGGTATATTTATACAGTTACGGGGTTATCCTGAAAGTCGTTTCAGGATCACTTTTGGGAGTTGCCAGTTTCCAGTTTTCTATCAGCCGTCTTTTAACATTCAGTTAAAGACAGATTTATCTTTTCTTGGATGAGGGTGAGTCATGCTTCTAGAAGGTTATAGAAGGTTCTAGAATTTGGTGACAAGGTTAATGACTCATGCTTTGATTTCAATGAGGTTTTGTTTTCCTTAAGATATTTGTGCTTGATATTTTCATGTGTTCACACATGATATTTTCCTTGTGGTCACCCTCTTTCTCCTACGATCACCTCCTCCTCCATATAAGAGGCCGACCCCCTCTCTCTCCACACACTCTCTCACTTGAGTTTTCACTTAAAAAGATTATGATAGATTTTGGGGTGTATGGAATTCACAGCTCATTTCATTCCATCACCCGATTCCCTCGGCAACCTCATTAACCGATCGTCCACGGTTTTGGATGAAGTGAGACAAAGTCATCTACTCATTCTCTACATCATTCTTGGTCGTCTCTTTTAGCAAACTTGACGACCGAGTTGCCTCAAGTCAGAGGCGGGAGCCCGTTTAAAGAATCAGTGACGTGGTGCCACCTGGACGAGAAGATCGGAGATCGACGAGATCAAAGAAGCCGCAACGGAGCTTGGGATGATGGTTAAAGAACGAAGGACTCGGATCGTTCGGTATAACCTTTCTACACTCTTTACAGTTTGTTAGTTTAGCAATAATGGAAGATCCGGGTTAAAGTATACGATAGCGCCAGTTAAAAAGTTTTTGTTCCGCATTTGGCGTCTGTAGACGGCCGGGGCGCTAGCGTAGACTTACAGTGGTATCAGAGCTTCACCATTTTGCTATACTAACTTGTGCTAACGCGTTTAAAAGATCGATCGAACGGATTTTTCGAAAATCGCAATTTCTAGTATTAAAGTTTCTGTTAATTTTCAAACTGGTCCAAATGTCATTTTGACCATACCAGAAAATCAAGCAGGGTTTTTGAGGAATACTGTAGAAATTCGAGGAAGTGATTCCACTGTTCCGCCGCGCATCCACGGCCTAAGCTAGGGTTTTGCCGCGGATCCGCCGCAGGAAAGTGAGATCGCTCACTCAATTTTATACAGTGGATTCTATGTTGGAAATTAGGGTTTTTGGTATATATCTTTTGGGCCCAGATTTTGTTACTGTGCAGCAGATTTCCATGGGGCCCACTTCGGGAAATTTAGTCGATCGAAATTTAAACATGTTAGTTTACAGTGCTTACATTATATCTCCGACCGTGAATGTCATTTGATCGATAAACCGCGTCTGATTGCTATAGTTCTTTTAGACGGGTTTGCGAACGTGACATTCGCGTTGATGTTCTGTGTTGTGTTGTGATGTTGCGGATTTGTCGTGGTGGATAGCAGTGTGCAATGGTAGTGCAGTTTGAGTTTATTTGTATATTTGATATTGCGGGGCGAGCGTCCAACATGTGGACTGCCGTCACTGCCTGTTATATAATATTCTTTTGGGGCACGACCAGGTTGCGGTCGATGTACCTATTGTACTATTTTTCATTACTGTACTAGGTTTTGCCCCGCGACGGAGTGCACGGATAGCCGGATTCTGGGGGCAACGGGTCCGCATCTCATGGCTTTGAGAGGCAGAGGGGTCCCACTCTAGAATTGGCAGACTATTCGCCGCACTCGTAGGGGGTACAGGTTGACCCAAGGAAGGGTGCCCAAGATTACCGGATTCCGTGAAGTGCAGGGTGGTCCATTCACTATGCTGTAAGGGGATGCCTCGCTTCAGGTTTTGGCGGGTAACTTGCCGCACCCGTAGGGTCTAGGTTTCATTGCACAGGCTATCCACACGACAGGGGAACGTCGAGTTTCAGCAGCGGCTCTGTGAAACTCGGGGATCCCAGATATCTGTATTGTTCTGTGGTGTTTACTACTTTTCTGTAATGTTGCATACTATAACGCCTGGAGCGATTATTGTATATTGGTTTATATACTATTAGATGTTGTATATGTTTTACACCCGCGCCAGTCCAGTCCCCGCTCTGTCGTTAGTTAAGTAACCTAACGGGTGATGACGGGACCCAGTGACGAATGCGGATGGCATATACGTACATTTTATTTTCGTTCTTTTTCTGGTGTGATTAAATGATCGGACTGCGTTGATTCTGATCAATGCAAAGTAAAACAAACCTGTTTTCAGTTGTTGGAACAAATTTAAAAAGTGTTATTGCAAAGACGTTTCCTTTTGTTATGCATAGCGGTATTCAGTGGAATATCCTGCTCCTCATTCGACGGGGCAAGGGCCGATATCCCTTCACCGGGACTGACCCCTTGGGCAGAAGTTTGCGTCAGGGTAATAACTTCACTATAGTCGATTACAAGTTGCTTTGCATAGCGGTATTCAGTGGAATATCCTGCACCTCATTCCACGAGGAAAGAGCCGAGATCCCTTTACCGGGAGTGACCTCTTTAGCAAAAGGTTTTCGCCACTATATTTATAAAAAGCTATCAGGTTCCTTCAACGAGATCAAGTTCATTACGTTAAAGGTTTTTCGCCAAAAACCAGCCGTAGCCCTCCGTCGTTTCTTATGGATGGTCAGTAATATTCAAGCTATGTTTGTTGGCTTTCGTCAAGGCATAGTGTTTGGTAGTTGCTGGGGTATTCATTTGTTGCATAGATAGATGTGTTGGTTTGGGACAGTCGTATTACCTTGTTGGCTTTCGTCAAGGGTATGTACGGGTGGGTTCAAATTAACAAGATAATGACGGGCAAAACTTGACATGTGACTTATGATTTGTTGACTTTCGCCAAGGTCATAAGAACATGGGGTAAAAATCATATCGGGAGTTTCTAAAGAAACTGAAACTTGCCAGGCATGCGCATACCTTCTGGAGTGTGATAACGCGAGTGGATTCCGTCACGTTATCATGCGATGAGAGTTGGATCCCGATTCCCACTGATGAGTTGGTTTACTCTTCGGGTGATCCCGATTGATTCTTCTTTAGGTTTGGAGGAGAATTTGACAGGACAGTGGGAGGTTTCCGGATTAGATAAAGTGATAACCATTCTGATCTAGGTTAGAGTGCACGCAGAGTGTTTCTTTTCTCTCTCTCTTTTGCAGCGACCTTTGACCGACCCTAGACTATGACTTAGTGACCAGGTTGACTGAACCTTCTTAAAACACTGGCTTTTGGATTGTCTGAGTTGCATAAGTCATTGCCACTCCTTCTTTTACCCTTTGAATTTCTCAGAACACCCGTATTACTACGGATATCCACTTCCATTGGATAGATCCATCGTATGGTTATCGAACTCGAAGGGACTTCTTCGAGGATGGATCCAGGTTCAGGAGAAATAGAATTGGTTTATTCAGTTGTCTTTTGTTATCACCTTCTCTCAGGTTGCGAGGGCTCCTTGGTTTAGGAGAGTACACCTATTACGCTTATTGGATAGTCTTATTCCAAACCATAGGCTGGTGCCGAAAGGTAGGGAATGAAGAAAACCAATTAGCCTAATAAGGGTGTGCAGAAGGTAATATGTAAAGACAAAATGAAGGGATTAGAAAGAGGGCAAAGTAAATTGCGACTGCTATCATTCACGACCAAAACCGCGTACTTCATCGCCAGTCCTATTTCACCTTTACAGGAATAAGGTATTATTCAGTTTTCTTTTATCATCACCATCTCTCGAGATTAGAGTACTCCTTGGTTTAGGAGGGTACACCTATTATGCTTACTGGATAGTCTTCTTCCAAACCATAGGCTGGTGCCGAACGGTAGGGAAGAAAGAAAACTATTTAGCCTAACGATGGTGTACAGAAGGTAACGAATAAAGACAAATAAAGGGATTTAGAGAGATGGCAATAAAATATATGGTTGAAGTCATGAATTGGATTATGGAAGAGGCATTACTATGAATACCAGGATACCCCTACGAAACATTTTCATGTTTCAGTGCATTGTTAAAGGAAAACTGTTTTCCCGATTAGACACTTACTCCAAGGGTATGTATTTACCAGGTTTCATTCTCATATCTGTATGGTTTTACAGATGATGAGTGGGAGTAAGTTATTGGGAATTAGGTGATTATCCTCATTATATCGGAATTCGTTGCAATTGGTGATATTTGAGGAAATCGCCAGGGTACAGTTCTTAACCTACAACGCACAGGTTTTGAGTTGCTTAAACTCAGCGGACTTATACAGAGTATTGTATGTTGTCCAGTGTCCATCAGGACAAAGGGGTAGGTCCTCGTACTCTGTTCTGTTTACTTATAACTTCTCTAGTATTTAGACAAGTGTTTCGTAGAAATACAAGGTCTATGTTTTGAGAAGTTATGGGTATAAGAATAAAGTAGATTACCAGGTGTCACAAGTATCGGGATTCTTCAAAGAGATTGAAGATGTAGATTCTTGTGATTGGTATTCAGATGATAGTGATGGTTTTGAGAAACGTGTTTCTCTTTCAGGTTGCTCATAATTGGATGGATTCCTAAGTTGAGTAATGCTGTTTAGCCTTTTTCCATTAAGATGATATGCACTGGAGACATCTGCATGATTTGAATATGGTTCCAATTAAATAAGTGCCAAAGTTTCTGTATTGGATATAGAATGGATCGTACCTTAAAAGATATTAAGGTACGGCGAGTTGTCCAGCTTATGCTTAAAACCAGACTCTGGATAACTCAGGGCACGTTTCTGTAATGTCTGTTTGTGGGTTGACCCTGGCTATGACGAAGGTTGATATTTTACCATTTGGAAGATCAATAGTGATATTGTACTTGACTCGCCACAGTTTTAGTAAAAATGGATCTTTTTCAGAAAACAGTAGTGGGAGTATGGTAGAACTGGAAGTGATTCCAGAAACGCAAACGATTACGGAAAATTTAATAGGACCTATATATTCAATCAGGTTTGACATTCCAATAGCCACTCCGCAGATTTGGTGGGTAACCTCAGACACCCGAGAGATACTCCGGTAGCCTCAAGGACGGTGACAGGGAGGTTCTTATCTACCCAGACTTGACACTACTGTTGTTCCAGGTTATGAGACCCAGTAGGAGGGTTGTCGTAGTCAGTGGGAGCAACGGAAGCATGGTGGGCAAGTAGATTATGTCTATTTATAGACTAGAGCAGTTATAGCGCAGATAGATCATCTAATTTTGATATGACAGTCATAGGTTTGACTTCATCAGAATAGGGGATGGATCTGTTAAGAAGGTAGGAGGGTGTGATGTCATGGTATCTGGATGACATACACAGAGTAGGAAGTAAAATTCCTATACTACGATCGGTTGCACTCTGATCGTCACACAGTTGTTTCTCCAGACAGGATATGGATATAATATTTGACATTCTGGTTTCTAGATCTATAGTTTTAGATCTGGATTTGGGTAGTTTCCCAATGTAGGTACTTTGACAGTATTCTAATGGTTTTTAGAATAGATGACTCCTAGCATGGTGGTGTACCTGCAGGTGATGGAGTCACCCTCTCTAAAGGTGTCGTATAGACTAAAGGGGAGAGGGATGTGCATGATTGACAGATCACTTGCTTAGGCAATTGAGTCAATCGTGAGATGTCAAGTACCACACCAGATGTTATTTTTGCACTAGATGCAATAAGTTTGTATTAATCCAATCCTGGAGAAACATAAGGAAGCAGTTTTAGAACATAGGTACATGTTCTATGGATTTGATGACGGCAGCCTCCTTCGGGAGACGGTTATCATTCCAGGCTTCAAAGGTGACATGGTTGACAGAGTGATTGTCAGAGTTATAGTTTTTTCCTCTGACGAAGAGGGACAGTATTATGGACAAGTGGTCCAAGAGAATACTGTGGAAGGCATGGTGCCGGATACTGATTAGGTTCAGTGATCGATACAGTCTAAGAAGTTTGGATTTGGAGTTCATTTATGAACAAGGTCCCATCGGATATCCAGACATATTCTAAGACAGGTATTACTCAATTCGGGAGATGGCTTTCTCCGCGAACTTGAGATTTAGAGAGATATAGAAAGAAACATCTAGGCGGATCCACTCACTGAGGCTATTTCTCGAACACAATAGTTTTACAAACGGGCTTTGTGAAACCGATTAGTAGAGGAGTTGGATGTTCGGTTTCACACGGGCTGTGAGTAGTCGACATTGCAATAATTAGCCTTGAGTGCAAGTGGGAGATTGTTGGAGATAGTGCCCTCATAGTCAATTATTGGATCACAAGTACGTGATTGCAATGATTGCGGAGGACCTATACCGGTAGGACAGTCTTACTCGAGATGATATTATGCTATCTGGTTTGCCTTTATCAGTCGTGTACATGTTCAGGTGACTGATTACATGTTACACTTTGATAGAGCTCTTAGGATCATGCTTTACCACCAACAGTATGATGACGATCATATACGTGAAAGTTGGGTGGTTTATATGCATATCCTTAATTGTGGTCCCTAGTCGTGGGAGTTTCGAGACAGGGAATCGATACTCCGGAGTTGACTAGTGTATACAGTCGAGACCCCGACGAGGGGCGGTGGCCGGTCTCATAAGCCACTGGTGTCAGTTGGATCACCTAAGATGTATACAGGTGCTCATTGGGTTATGAGTACACCGGACAGGACTCGCCGAGAACCTGCTAGTTGGTATTATACATATCGTCAGATAGCAGTTCGCTGGTGACATGTGTACAGGTTAGTTCATCGACCTGAGGTCGTCATTTGTCTCGTGTGAGTTCCCACTGTGCTTTGATTTCTACCCTACCACGGCTCAAAGGAGTCGTGCAAACAGGTAGCTTTTGGGTACAGTCCCGAGCCATATGGAGGCACGTGAGCGGATCGGCAGGGGATTCGTCTCTCCCGGTATTGGAGGCGAGGTCGTGCTGTGTCTAGGAGAGCCATTACACAAAGTCCATGGCCATGGCAGGAGATTTACTGGTAGGTACTCCAGTAGTATCTCAAGGTGTTATTGGGCTTCACTCCGACACGACTTATACTGCTATTGGGGGTCTGACGTTACTAGCCCCCTAGGCAGATATGCGATACTCATAGACGAACGGACCGGACTGTATATACATTGTCACTGTTAGGCTCAGTAGGGTTTCTGTATGAGTTCGCTCATCAGCCTCCCTTGAGGTCAGTCCATGGGCAGCCGTTACGCATTGCTAGTGCCGCTGACGGTTTGTGGTTAAACCCACTGCCAGGGTACTGACGAGTCATTAGAGTCCCCCACAGACAGTTTCCCAAGTTCGGGCGAAACGTTGTAGAGGCCGTATGGTTTTATGGCAGGGTTCGGAAAATGCACGGGCGTTTACGCACGTGTTATTTTTCGGGCAGATGATACTGGTCGGCTTTGGTTTAAGCCGGATCCGAGTATTATATTGAGTAGGTATAATATCTTTGTCTCAGTTGCATTTGTATTCGGTCGTAATACAAATGCGGGTATATTTATACAGTTACGGGGTTATCCTGAAAGTCGTTTCAGGATCACTTTTGGAAGTTGCCAGCTTCCAGTTTTCTATCAGCCGTCTTTTAACATTCAGTTAAAGACGGATTTATCTTTTCTTGGATGAGGGTGAGTCGTGCTTCTAGAAGGTTCTAGAAGGTTCTAGAATTTGGTGACAAGGTTAATGACTCATGCTTTGATTTCAATGAGGTTTTGTTTTCCTTAAGATATTTGTGCTTGATATTTTCATGTGTTCACACATGATATTTTCCTTGTGGTCACCCTCTTTCTCCTACGATCACCTCCTCCTCCATATAAGAGGCCGGCCCCCTCTCTCCCCACACACTCTCTCACTTGAGTTTTCACTTGAAAAGATTATGATAGATTTTGGGGTGTATGGAATTCACAGCTCATTTCATTCCATCACCCGATTCCCTCGGCAACTTCATTAACCGATCGTCCAGGGTTTTGGATGAAGTGAGACAAAGTCATCTACTCATTCCCTACATCATTCTTGGTCGTCTCTTTTAGCAAACTTGACGACCGAGTTGCCTCAAGTCAGAGGCGGGAGCCCGTTTAAAGAATCAGTGACGTGGTGCCACCTGGACGAGAAGATCGGAGATCGACGAGATCAAAGAAGCCGCAACGGAGCGTGGGATGATGGTTAAAGAACGAAGGACTCGGATCGTTCGGTATAACCTTTCTACACTCTTTACAGTTTGTTAGTTTAGCAATAATGGAAGATCCGGGTTAAAGTATACGATTGCGCCAGTTAAAAAGTTTTTGTTCCGCATTTGGCGTCTGTAGACGGCCGGGGCGCTAGCGTAGACTTACAGTGGTATCAGAGCCTCACCATTTTGCTATACTAACTTGTGCTAACGCGTTTAAAAGATCGATCGAACGGATTTTTCGAAAATCGCAATTTCTAGTATTAAAGTTTCTGTTAATTTTCAAACTGGTCCAAATGTCATTTTGACCATACCAGAAAATCAAGCAGGGTTTTTGAGGAATACTGTAGAAATTCGAGGAAGTGATTCCACTGTTCCGCCGCGCATCCACGGCCTAAGCTAGGGTTTTGCCGCGGATCCGCCGCAGGAAAGTGAGATCGCTCACTCAATTTTATACAGTGGATTCTATGTTGGAAATTAGGGTTTTTGGTGTAAGTCGATGTAGTACACCCCAGTACTTATGGGGAGGCGGAATTTTCAAAAACGATCAAGTTTAAACAACGAACATCGACTAACCGCTTGAATCGAAGCTAAACAAATAATAACCAAACACAAAGCTATACTAAACTATAGTGTTAAGGGATTATACCGATCGAAACTAGTCCTTCGTCTTTGTGTCCTCCTTTGTTCTCCTCGACCTTCTCTAGGTAGTAGACGATCCACCCGAGAGCGAAACTCCAAGCTAAACCTCTAAACTTGAGGTAACTAAGCAACTTTGATTGCTAATCAAAGATGAAAGGATGATGTAGAGTGTAGGTTATGGATTGTTTAGTCTAACTAATCCTTTGATCTCAACACATGAGGATTCAGGATTAGGGTTTGAAGATGAGAGCTTGAGGAAAGAGAATATGAGATGAGATTATGAGAGAAGAGAGAGAGTGTATCATAATATTATGAAGCATTCTTATTTTTCAATAATGAATAAAAAGAAATGAATAAGCATGCTTCATGAAATATCTAGTGATGATTCATTAGCATGAGTCATTAAGCAATAAATGTGCATTAATGAAATGAATGAATCACCACCATGACTCACTCTCTTATCCAAAAGAAACCTCCTTAGTCACATCTTCTAGAAGCTTCTCGAGTAATTACGAGAACGCCCCTCCGATCCGTAAAAATACGGAAAAACTTTATACTGTAAAAATCCAATAACCGGATACCAGTAACTGGCTTAAACCAAAGCCGACTAGTAAAAACTGTCCGAAAGTCGTACGCGCGTAAACGCACGTATGCGTCCGAACCCTTTGTCGCAAAAACCATGCAACCTCTATATCGTTTCGCCTGGAGTAGGAAACTCTCTGTGTGGGACTCTAGAGACTCGACTACTACGCTGGCAGTGGGTTTAACCACAGACCGCAAGCGGCACTAGCTGTACGTAACGGTCCCCAGGTAGTTGTCGATAAGTGTCACGACCCGCAGGGTACGGAACGTGACTGGCACTTAAGTTTACGAAACGTCTAAAGGCGTCCGTAAAATAAGTAAGCCAAAGCCCAGAAAACAAAACCCATTAAGCAAAAGAGTAAAGAAAACCCAATCATTTGAAAGCAAGTTTATCAAATAAGTCATGAAAAACACTTTTAAAAACAATACCAATTTTTCCCGAAAATTTCGGCAGAGTCTCCTTTGTAAATACTGGCCCCCAAAAATGGGTACAACAACATATATACATGAATCCAACAAAATAGGGCATCCCCAAGCGGGAGCTAGCTCTTCGCCATACGGCGGTCACAAATCCCACGCAATGTAAATGACAACAAGCATAATAAAGCATAATAAAGCATAAGGAAGCATGAAAAAGTAGCATGTCGGCTCAAGTGAGCTCGACCCCAAATACAGTATAAAATCCACAAACCTCACAGTCTCATCTCTAGGTCAATATACAATAATCTGGTAGAACAGTAGATGGAGTACACTAGATACAAGAATATACAAGGTGGTACAAAAAATAACATAACCCACCTATGAGCAACTCTCGAGCTCAGGCAAAAGAGGCAAAAGACAAGTGCGCCCGCCACTACTGAACTGACGGAGCGGACCTGCAAAAGACTGTGGCACAACGGGGGTGAGTTGCCAACTCGTGAGTAATAAATAACATCTACAAAGGCTATCGTATGCATGCACACAAGCATCCTAGCATCTAAAATACAGGTATGACTGGATGCACTAGCAGGTGTGTATATAACATCAGTGTACTAATATGTATGCAACATGAATATCTGAGGTCTCAATAGGTTTATGTATAAAAATATCTTATCTCATTTTGTTTTTGAAACTCTTTTAGAATGCCAGCAAATGTCAATGAATCGACGAAAATCGGTGTCCAGCAACGACACCCCAAAAGCTGTCTCAAATCTCATAATGTATCTCTGGCCTCAGCCGTCCGGCTGACCCATCTCAAATATCAATATCTCATCATCTAGCGGCCACGGTCGGTATCCTCTGGATATCCGCCGTCCCAAACAGTCACCGGTAGGTAATCCGTCCCCTGCCAGGCTCAACGTCATCACCACATTCCTCTTGCCCCGGGGTACCTTACCGGGCCCACCATGTACCCGTGCCGGTTCCTCCACTCCTCGACACGGATTTCCAAAGCCACAGCAAACTCATGGTGGACGACACTTACATCACTAGAAAACCGCAATTTACATGTTTTAAAAATATCATAAGTTTGGAAATTTTGCGGCTTTCCCCCGAAATCCAGCAATATCATAAAATCTCAAGAAATCCTCATAAGTGCATATATCAATGATAATGAATGCGTATGATATGAATAATCAAGTTGCGATGTGTGATTAATGGATTAAGCATGAACAATTAATATGATGAAGTACATGCACATGAATAGCAATTCTACGGTTTCATTTTAAGGAATTAAAGGCAATAGCACCAGTTTAAGTATCAATTAGTAAAAGTTTTAAATTTAAATGTTATCTAGTGTGGTGGCATGGCAATTACCAGGGTGTGTGTGTAAACATGAATAGTGCTCGTGCTGCATATAAAAACCTGGTAATGGTGCATGTGTCCTACAATTGAGTTTGCGTATATGGGTATAACCTATCGATCTAATTGCAGTAATTATCATGCCAGTATTATTATTCTAATGTCACAAGTGATTATCCAATTTACTATTTTCCAGTTTACTAAATCTATCGGGCGACTTGCGCCATCCAGACGATCGTCCCCCGTAGATGTTAAATCTACTCACCGGGATCCCTGGCTAGCTGTGTCCAATCACCGCCTTTCCCTTTCGCGCCGCGTCTGACGTTCCCGCGACCGAACCTGGAATTTACATCAATACCAAATATAAGGTTACGTATCAAGAACGACGCAAAACCCCAACGAAACTACTAAGGTTCGCTAGCTAGGTACAACGTGCACAAAGTGCGCGGACACACGCGAAAATCGCAAAAACTGCCAAAAACGCCGATTTGGGTCACCCAGCATAACTAAAACCCGACTACCCAAAAACCGCACTCACGCATCCTAAAAGTCGTAGGACAAGCCAACAAGATTATCAAGATGCCACAATAACTCATCACATAACTTTGATAAAAAAATCTAGTAAGCAGAAATTGCAATTTGATGCAAACATCGACAATATAGCGACAAAGTCAACACCACCCAACACCAACATTCCAAACTAACCAAAAAGTTAGCCAATACACAAATTCTAAACCATTAACTAAGCTTAAAAACCTAATTTACATAACAAAACCTTTTCTTGATTTTTGTACTTAGCAAACATAACCCAAACTATATATGAAATCCTTACTTTAACACTATATTTTAGCCTAATAAGCAAATTAACCACTTAGATTAAGGTTAGCAAAACACTAGATAGCAAATTAGGTTTAATCAACACAAATTAGGTTTAATCAACTCACTAATCATGTTTTCAAATACCATTTCCATACAAAAACCTTTTCTTGAAAATCCAAAAAAGCAAATTTCACACTTCTAATTTAATTAAATTAGCATAATTGAAAACTATATCAACAAGGTAACCAATTAGATTAGTCATTAACAACTAGATTAACTATAAAATAACTTAATTAACTATTGTGGCTTTCAAACCCTAGTTCAATTTTCAAACAAAATCTAAGGAATCTAGATTAACTACACTAAATTATCACTAAACCATATAATATAAGCACTTAAACAAAGGATTTAACAAGATAGGAATTATACCTCTTGATCAATGGATCAAGCAAGAAAGTTTGCTCCAAAAATGCCTCCTTTCCACAAGATTTCAACCATATTAGGCTTGAGAAGAGGTAGCACAAGGATTTTGTGTTGAAAAAGAGAAGGATTTGTGGATATTTATTGAATTTTTGTTGCAAATTTTGAAGAAAATGAGAGAGAAAGAGAAGGAAAATGATGGAGGTGGAAATGGTGCAGGTTTCGGCCAGAGGAGGGGAATGGGGGAGGGTATGGGCAAGTGGGAAAAGTCATGGTCAAGTTTCTAAAGTCAAATGTATCATACATTAACCATTTTATTTAAATTAATACCATAAACTATCAATTTAACTCAAGAAAGAACCCAAGAAGAGAGAGACCAGAATTTCTGGACTTGGCCAAGGTTTGGGCTGTTCTTGGGCTGAGGGAAAAGATAGAGGGGTTTTACAAAAGAAATTTTATGCAAAAAGGCCCCCTACAACTCAAAAATTGCAAGTTTTAGCCCAAAATTCAATAATTTCGTTTCAATTCATAAAAATTGGTTAAAAATCAAAATAAATTACTAAAAATTCATGTTATCACTAGATTATAATTATCATAATTTTAGAGATTAAAATTAGCCCGGAAAAATTTGTATTTATCGCTTATTTAATGTATTTTCTTACCGGCTTAAATAATATAAAAAAATTGAAAAAATAGGGAAAAATTTTTAAATGACCAAAATTTCATATTAAACTCATTAGCTACTAAAAACAAGTAATTACCTATCCACTTTAAGTATAATTAGCCCTAGACTGCAAAATATCGAGAAAGACGGTTTTCGGAAAAATACCGAATTTTCACCGAATTTCAGGAAAACACCAAAACGACTTTTCAAGACGCTACAATCTTCCCCCTTAAAGAAATTCGGTCCCCGAATTTAAAAATATAGCTACGCGTACCTTCAAAGAGATGGGGATATTTCTTCCTCATCTCGCCCTCGGTCTCCCAGGTAACCTCCTCGCTGCTCGGGCTACGCCAAAGGACCTTGACGGTTGGTATAATCTTCGATCTCAACTTCTTCACCTGCCGATCCAGGATGGCCACCGGCTGCTCTGCAAAAGAAAGGTCGCGCTCTAGCTGGACTGTCGGGTGCTGAATCGCATGCGAAGGGTCGTGAAGGTACTTGCGGAGCATCGAAACATGAAAAACGGGGTGAACATCGGGAAAGCTGGGTGGAAGAGCCAAACGATATGCAACAGCGCCGACACGCTCGAGGATCTCGAAGGGACCTACGAATCTAGGGCTAAGCTTCCCCTTTCGCCCAAAACGCATCACGCCCTTCATCGGTGAGACCTTCAGAAAAACATGGTCGCCAACTGCGAACTCTAAACTGCGACGGCGCCTGTCTGCATAGGATTTCTGCCTGCTCTGAGCCGCTCTCATCCGGTCTCGGATCAACTGTATCTTCGCTGTCGTCTCCTCAACAAGCTGCGGCCCCAAAATACTGCTCTCGCTGAGCTCTGTCCAACAAACGGGCGATCTGCATCTCCTCCCATACAATGCCTCGAAAGGTGCCATCTGAATAGTATCCTGGAAGCTGTTGTTGTAGGAGAACTCCACTAGAGGTAAATGACGATCCCAGCTACCCCCAAAGTCTAAAACGCACGCTCTGAGCATGTCCTCGAGTGTCTGAATGGTCCGCTCTGACTGTCCGTCTGTCTGCGGATGAAACGCTGTGCTGAAGCTCAAACGAGTGCCCAAAGCCTCCTGAAGTCTCTGCCAAAGTCGGCTGGTGAACTGAGTGCCTCGATCTGACACGATACAAGTCGGTACGCCATGTAGTCGCACGATCTCGTCAATATAGAGCTGAGCATACTGAGCGAAGTTGAAAGTCGTCTTCACTGGCAGGAAGTGAGCCGCTTTCGTCAATCTATCCACGATCACCCAGATGGAGTCGTACCCTCGACTGGTCCTGGGTAGACCCACAACGAAGTCCATCGAAATCTGCTCCCATTTCCACTCTGGAATGGGTAACGGCTGTAGCTCTCCTGCGGGCCTCTGGTGCTCGGCCTTGACTTGCTGACAAGTCAGGCATCTCGAAACGAACTCCGCAATGTCCCTCTTCATCCCGTCCCACCAGTAGGTCTCTCTCATATCATGGTACATCTTGGTGGAACCGGGGTGGACACTATACACTGATCGGTGTGCCTCCTCGAGAATGTCGCGCCGTAATCCATCAGCATCTGGTACGCACAGTCTAGATCCATATCGTAAAATCCCCTGATCGTCAACCATGAACTCGGAAAATCTGCCCTGTCCCATCTGTGCCATGATCTCTGAGCAACGGTCGTCACTACGCTGTGCCTCATATATACGGTCAAGCAACTGTGGGCATGCACGAACATGCGCGAGCTGTCCCCCTGTCTGAGTGAACTCGAACTCAACTCGGCTGTCGCATAACGTCTGCCAATCTGCTGACGACTGCCTCTGCACTGCGCGCAAAAAGGATAGACTACCCCCGGGCCTCCTACTCAACGCATCTGCCACCACATTCGCCTTGCCGGGGTGATATAAGATCTCGCAGTCGTAGTCTTTCACCAACTCCATCCAACGACGCTGTCTGAGGTTCAGGTCTCGCTGCTGAAATATGTACTTTAAGCTCTTGTGATCGGTGAATATCTGACATGACTCGCCGTAAAGGTAATGTCGCCAGATCTTCAGTGCAAAGACCACTGCAGCCATCTCCAAATCATGAGTGGGGTAGTTCTGTTCATGCTTCTTCAACTGCCGAGAAGCGTAAGCGATCATCCGGCCATGCTGCATCAAAACGCATCCTAATCCCACTCGCGAAGCATCACAGTAGACAACAAATCCGCCTGATCCCGAAGGTAGAGATAATACCGGCGCCGTAGTCAAACATGTCCGCAGCTGCTGAAAACTGCGCTCGCACTCCTCTGTCCAAACGAAAGGAACTCCCTTCCGGGTCAAACTGGTCAACGGTGCAGCTATACGGGAGAAGTCCTGAACAAAACGCCTGTAGTAGCCCGCCAAGCCTAGAAAACTACGGATCTCAGTAACCGATGTAGGTCGGGGCCACTGCTGAACAGCCTCAATCTTCTTCGGGTCCACACAAATGCCGTCTCTCGTAACCACGTGACCCAAGAATCCGACGCTGTCCAGCCAGAATGCACACTTGGAGAACTTCGCGAACAGCTGGTGCTCCCTCAGAGTCTGTAACGTAATCCGCAAGTGCTGCTCGTGCTCCTCTCTGCTCCGGGAGTACACCAAGATATCGTCGATAAACACGATGATGAACAAGTCAAGATACGGCCTGAATGTACGGTTCATCAAATCCATAAATGCTGCTGGGGCGTTGGTGAGTCCGAACGACATCACCAAAAACTCGTAGTGGCCATAGCGTGTACGGAAAGCTGTCCTCGGTATATCCTCCTGTCGGACTCGCAGCTGATGGTATCCTGATCGCAAGTCGATCCTCGAAAAATACCCCGCACCCTGAAGCTGGTCGAACAAATCATCAATGCGCGGCAACGGATATCTGTTCCGAATGGTAACTTTGTTCAGCTGGCGGTAGTCGATACACAAGCGCAAACTTCCATCCTTCTTCTTGACAAACAGGACCGGAGCACCCCACGGAGAAACACTCGGTCGAATAAGCCCCTTATCCAACAAATCCTGCAACTGATCCTTCAGCTCTCGAAGCTCTGCCGGGGCCATCCGATAAGGCGGTATAGAAATAGGCCCCGAACCGGCAATCAAATCAATGCAGAACTCAACATCGCGCTCAGGCGGTACCCCAGGTAGCTCATCAGGGAAAACATCAGGGAACTCACAAACTACCGGGACCTGGTCCAACGGAACCTCTGTAGCTCGAGTATCACAAACAAACGCTAAGAATCCCTGACATCCCTTCCGCAAGAGCTGACCAGCGTGAAGAGAAGAAATTAAGCTGGGAAGGGCGACACTGCGGTCTCCCTGAATAACAAGGACTGGCTCTCCCGGAAAGCTAAATCTTACTGCCTTCTCACGGCAGTCCACCGAAGCATAACAAGTGGCTAGCCAATCCATGCCCAGAAGCACATCAAAGTCCAACATATCGAGGAGTATCAAATCAACTGATGAATCCCTCTCCCCGATACGAACGGAACACAAACGAAATACAAACCGAGCGACAAACGACTCGCCTACCGGAGTAACAACAACAAGCGGCTGGTCTAACGACGACGACTCACGGCCCAACATCGGTGCAAAGTGTGTAGAGACGTACGAATGTGTGGAACCTGGGTCGAATAATACCCGTGCGTCGAAAGAACAAACTGGCAAGGTACCTGCCACGACGGCATTGGATGCCTGCGCATCCTGCGGTGTCAAAGCAAAAACTCGGGCCTGTCCTCCACCGATAGCGGGCTGACCTCGACCTCGGCCTCTGCCTCCTCGTCCCCTCTGAACAGGACCGCCGCGTCCACGGCCTCTCGGTGCACCTAACTGGCGTGGAGCATCGCCTGGGGTAGGAAGTAGGGCTCTCTGAGGAGGGGGTGGTGATGGTGGTAGGGTCACGTGCGGAACTGTCGCGGCTGCCTGTCGTCTCACCGGGCAGTCTCTGACAAGATGGTGCAAACTCCCGCACCCAAAACATCCTGGCGACGGCTGCTGCCCCTGGGAATAAGAACCATATAACTGTCCCCGCCCAAATCCTCTGCCAGGCCTATCTCTCGGAAAGAATCTGGCGCGCTGCCTCTGAGGTGGTACATCGGTGCGCATCCTCTTCGGCCCAGAAACGGCCGAAGTCTGTGATATGCGTGCCTCCATCCGCAATGCCGTATCCCTAGCAGCTGAATAAGTGTCGTAGCGCTGGGCGCCAATGGCAAGATATAGCTGGGCATCAAGTCCCTGTACGAACCTCTTCACCATCTTCTCCTCGGTATCCACCAAATACTGAGCATATCGGGACAACTGAGTAAACTGGATGTCATACTCAGACACCGTCATCCCAGGTGTCTTGACTAAGGCCTCGAAACTGCGAGCTCTGGCGTCACGAACGCTCTCTGGAAGGAAACGGGCTAGAAAGACCGCTGTAAACTCGACCCAAGTCATAGGCGGTAGATCTGCAGCTCGACCTCTCAAGACTGACTCCCACCATGTCTGCGCGAGACCCTCTAGCCGGAAGCTGGCAAGCTCTACCCATCGATCATCCGAACATCTCAGCGAACGGCAGATCCTGGCTAAACTATCAAGGAACGTCTGTGGGTCCTCCGCTGTCTCGGTGCCGGTGAATACTGGAGGTCTCAGCCTCATGAAATCCTGTAGTGAAACCGGAATGGCCACGGTGGTAGTAGTAGGAGCAGGTATCATGGTCGTCTGTGATGTAGTAGGTACGTCATCCGGCCTCGGTGTACGACTGGCTGCAACTAGGGATCCTACCATCTGACGCAGCTCCTGCATGCCTCCCATCATCTGTCGCAACTCCTCCATACCGGTCTCGAGCCTATCCATACGGCCTGGGGAAGGTGGATCGGTCTGTCCCTGCGGCGTAGGCATACCACCCTGCTCAGTCCTAGTCTCGGACGAGCCAGCTCGAATCTCGTCTCTGGCAGCAGCCCTCTGTGCCCTCGTAGCCTTCGGCGGCATAGTGGCTGTTACAGGAAAACGGATAGTAAGGACAGTGCAATAAGATCATAGGATACACGGAATTGAAGAAGGAAATTTCCAAGCAAGTATCCTAAAGTCACTTAGACGGAGTACCGTATCGTAAGTATGCCGCGGACATACGCACGCTACGTTACCCTGCTTAAGTCACTTACTCCATCTACCAAGGGTCATCCTACACTCACAACGGTAAAACCTATCGCTCTGATACCAACTTTGTCACGACCCGCAGGGTACGGAACGTGACTGGCACTTAAGTTTACGAAACGTCTAAAGGCGTCCGTAAAATAAGTAAGCCAAAGCCCAGAAAACAAAACCCATTAAGCAAAAGAGTAAAGAAAACCCAATCATTTGAAAGCAAGTTTATCAAATAAGTCATGAAAAACACTTTTAAAAACAATACCAATTTTTCCCGAAAATTTCGGCAGAGTCTCCTTTGTAAATACTGGCCCCCAAAAATGGGTACAACAACATATATACATGAATCCAACAAAATAGGGCATCCCCAAGCGGGAGCTAGCTCTTCGCCATACGGCGGTCACAAATCCCACGCAATGTAAATGACAACAAGCATAATAAAGCATAATAAAGCATAAGGAAGCATGAAAAAGTAGCATGTCGGCTCAAGTGAGCTCGACCCCAAATACAGTATAAAATCCACAAACCTCACAGTCTCATCTCTAGGTCAATATACAATAATCTGGTAGAACAGTAGATGGAGTACACTAGATACAAGAATATACAAGGTGGTACAAAAAATAACATAACCCACCTATGAGCAACTCTCGAGCTCAGGCAAAAGAGGCAAAAGACAAGTGCGCCCGCCACTACTGAACTGACGGAGCGGACCTGCAAAAGACTGTGGCACAACGGGGGTGAGTTGCCAACTCGTGAGTAATAAATAACATCTACAAAGGCTATCGTATGCATGCACACAAGCATCCTAGCATCTAAAATACAGGTATGACTGGATGCACTAGCAGGTGTGTATATAACATCAGTGTACTAATATGTATGCAACATGAATATCTGAGGTCTCAATAGGTTTATGTATAAAAATATCTTATCTCATTTTGTTTTTGAAACTCTTTTAGAATGCCAGCAAATGTCAATGAATCGACGAAAATCGGTGTCCAGCAACGACACCCCAAAAGCTGTCTCAAATCTCATAATGTATCTCTGGCCTCAGCCGTCCGGCTGACCCATCTCAAATATCAATATCTCATCATCTAGCGGCCACGGTCGGTATCCTCTGGATATCCGCCGTCCCAAACAGTCACCGGTAGGTAATCCGTCCCCTGCCAGGCTCAACGTCATCACCACATTCCTCTTGCCCCGGGGTACCTTACCGGGCCCACCATGTACTCGTGCCGGTTCCTCCACTCCTCGACACGGATTTCCAAATCCACAGCAAACTCATGGTGGACGACACTTACATCACTAGAAAACCGCAATTTACATGTTTTAAAAATATCATAAGTTTGGAAATTTTGCGGCTTTCCCCCGAAATCCAGCAATATCATAAAATCTCAAGAAATCCTCATAAGTGCATATATCAATGATAATGAATGCGTATGATATCAATAATCAAGTTGCGATGTGTTATTAATGGATTAAGCATGAACAATTAATATGATGAAGTACATGCACATGAATAGCAATTCTACGGTTTCATTTTAAGGAATTAAAGGCAATAGCACCAGTTTAAGTATCAATTAGTAAAAGTTTTAAATTTAAATGTTATCTAGTGTGGTGGCATGGCAATTACCAGGGTGTGTGTGTAAACATGAATAGTGCTCGTGCTGCATATAAAAACCTGGTAATGGTGCATGTGTCCTACAATTGAGTTTGCGTATATGGGTATAACCTATCGATCTAATTGCAGTAATTATCATGCCAGTATTATTATTCTAATGTCACAAGTGATTATCCAATTTACTATTTTCCAGTTTACTAAATCTATCGGGCGACTTGCGCCATCCAGACGATCGTCCCCCGTAGATGTTAAATCTACTCACCGGGATCCCTGGCTAGCTGTGTCCAATCACCGCCTTTCCCTTTCGCGCCGCGTCTGACGTTCCCGCGACCGAACCTGGAATTTACATCAATACCAAATATAAGGTTACGTATCAAGAACGACGCAAAACCCCAACGAAACTACTAAGGTTCGCTAGCTAGGTACAACGTGCACAAAGTGCGCGGACACACGCGAAAATCGCAAAAACTGCCAAAAACGCCGATTTGGGTCACCCAGCAAAACTAAAACCCGACTACCCAAAAACCGCACTCACGCATCCTAAAAGTCGTAGGACAAGCCAACAAGATTATCAAGATGCCACAATAACTCATCACATAACTTTGATAAAAAAATCTAGTAAGCAGAAATTGCAATTTGATGCAAACATCGACAATATAGCGACAAAGTCAACACCACCCAACACCAACATTCCAAACTAACCAAAAAGTTAGCCAATACACAAATTCTAAACCATTAACTAAGCTTAAAAACCTAATTTACATAACAAAACCTTTTCTTGATTTTTGTACTTAGCAAACATAACCCAAACTATATATGAAATCCTTACTTTAACACTATATTTTAGCCTAATAAGCAAATTAACCACTTAGATTAAGGTTAGCAAAACACTAGATAGCAAATTAGGTTTAATCAACACAAATTAGGTTTAATCAACTCACTAATCATGTTTTCAAATACCATTTCCATACAAAAACCTTTTCTTGAAAATCCAAAAAAGCAAATTTCACACTTCTAATTTAATTAAATTAGCATAATTGAAAACTATATCAACAAGGTAACCAATTAGATTAGTCATTAACAACTAGATTAACTATAAAATAACTTAATTAACTATTATGGCTTTCAAACCCTAGTTCAATTTTCAAACAAAATCTAAGGAATCTAGATTAACTACACTAAATTATCACTAAACCATATAATATAAGCACTTAAACAAAGGATTTAACAAGATAGGAATTATACCTCTTGATCAATGGATCAAGCAAGAAAGTTTGCTCCAAAAATGCCTCCTTTCCACAAGATTTCAACCATATTAGGCTTGAGAAGAGGTAGCACAAGGATTTTGTGTTGAAAAAGAGAAGGATTTGTGGATATTTATTGAATTTTTGTTGCAAATTTTGAAGAAAATGAGAGAGAAAGAGAAGGAAAATGATGGAGGTGGAAATGGTGCAGGTTTCGGCCAGAGGAGGGGAATGGGGGAGGGTATGGGCAAGTGGGGAAAGTCATGGTCAAGTTTCTAAAGTCAAATGTATCATACATTAACCATTTTATTTAAATTAATACCATAAACTATCAATTTAACTCAAGAAAGAACCCAAGAAGAGAGAGACCAGAATTTCTGGACTTGGCCAAGGTTTGGGCTGTTCTTGGGCTGAGGGAAAAGATAGAGGGGTTTTACAAAATAAATTTTATGCAAAAAGGCCCCCTACAACTCAAAAATTGCAAGTTTTAGCCCAAAATTCAATAATTTCGTTTCAATTCATAAAAATTGGTTAAAAATCAAAATAAATTACTAAAAATTCATGTTATCACTAGATTATAATTATCATAATTTTAGAGATTAAAATTAGCCCGGAAAAATTTGTATTTATCGCTTATTTAATGTATTTTCTTACCGGCTTAAATAATATAAAAAAATTGAAAAAATAGGGAAAAATTTTTAAATGACCAAAATTTCATATTAAACTCATTAGCTACTAAAAACAAGTAATTACCTATCCACTTTAAGTATAATTAGCCCTAGACTGCAAAATATCGAGAAAGACGGTTTTCGGAAAAATACCGAATTTTCACCGAATTTCAGGAAAACACCAAAACGACTTTTCAAGACGCTACAATAAGAAGGCCGATGAGTAAATCCATCCGAACTCCTACTGAGTCTGATGTGACAATCTCCATACAGTCCGGTCCGTTCGTCCAAGACTATCGCATATCGGGCCTAGGGGGGCGGCAAGCGTCAGTCCCCTAATAGCGGTATAAGTCGTGTCGGAGTAAAGCCCATTACACCCTGAGAAACTACTGGAACCTACCAGCAAATCTCGCTTGCCCTGGCCAGGGACTTTGCGTAATGGCTCTCTGACACAGCACGATATCTACTCCCAATACCGGGAGGGACGAATCCTGTCTAACCGCCACTGCCTCCAAGTGCTCGGGACTGCACCCAACTGCTACCTGTTTGCACGACTCCTTTGAGCCGTGGTAGGGTAGCAATCTAAGAACAGTGGGACACACTCGAGGCGAAGTAGCAGTGTCAAGTCTGCGGACTACGCTGTACTCATGTCACCTGGGAACTGTTCACTGACGACTGGTATCAAACCAACCAACAGTTCCCTGTGAGTCCTGTCCGGTGTACCCGTAACCTAACGAGCACCTGTATACTATCTCCAGTACGACGTACTGACGGCTGTGGGACAGACCATCTCCCCAACTGGGATGAGAAGCGTACACACCAGTCTACTCCGGAGTATCGATGCTCTGTCTCGATAATCCAACGACCGGGGACCTGAATAAGGATGTGCTTGTAGACTACCCAGCCCCCACTAGTGTGACTGCCATCACAACGCTGGTAGACAAGCAAGATCCTAAGAGCTCTATCAATACGTACACTCACATATTAAGATAGAAAAACCAAGTAGCATACTACCATGTTTAGCAAGACTGTTATATACATGTGAATATCCCAAGCTTCCCTTAAGTAATATACAAGCTAGTATGATACAGTAATGGCCTTCTAGGGCATAAACACTAACAATCTCCCATTTGCACTAGGGCCATGTACTGGCATATCGCAGACCAATGATCTCGAGCAGCCTCTCGAACTGAATCTGAGGAAGGGCCTTCGTGAATGGATCAGCAATGTTCTCTTCTGAAGCAACTCTCCGAACCTCGATCTCCTGACGATCAATGATCTCCCTGATCAGGTGATACCGCCTCAAGATGTGTCTGGACTTCTGATGGGACCTTGGTTCCTTCGCTAAAGCTATAGCTCCGTTGTTGTCGCAATACAGAGGTATTGGATCAACTATGGTAGGAACCACCTGAAGTTCTGTTAGGAACTTCTTCATCCAGACTGCTTCTTTTGCGGCATCGCAAGCAGCTATAAACTCCGCTTCCATCGTCGAGTCAGCAACGGTGTCCTGCTTGGAGCTCTTCCAGCACACCGCCCCTCCATTGAGGGTAAAGACATAACCCGACATGGACTTGGAATCGTCCTTATCACTCTGGAAGCCGGAATCAGCAAAGGCCTCCAACCTGAGGTCTTTAGCGCCGTAAACCAAGAACATCTCCTTAGTCCTTCTCAGGTACTTGAGAATGTTCTTTACTGCTATCCAGTGCTTCTCCCCTGGGTCTGACTGATACCGGCTTACCAGGCTCAGTGCGTAAGCTACATCTGGTCTGGTACACAACATCGCATACATTATAGAGTCTACCGCAGAAGCGTAGGGTATAATAGACATGCGTTCCCTTTCCAAATCAGTCTTGGGAGACATCTCTTTGGAGAGGGTGATTCCGTGACAAGCCGGTAGATTACCGCGCTTAGAATCTTCCATACTGAATCTTTTCAGTACAGTGTCGATATACCTGGACTGCGAAAGTCCCAACATCCTCTTGGATCTATCACGATAGATCCGGATCCCCAGAATGTAAGAAGCATCACCCAGGTCTTTCATGGAGAACCTGTGTGACAAGAATCCTTTGACAGATTGTAGCATAGGAATGTCATTTCCTATCAATAGAATGTCATCCACGTACAAGACGAGGAATACGACACTTCTGGCCACAACTTTACTATATATGCACGGTTCATCTGGATTTTTGATAAAGTCATATTCTTTGACTGTCTCATCAAAACAGATGTTCCAACTCCGCGATGCCTGTTTTAGTCCGTAAATGGACTTAAGCAGCTTGCATACTTTCCCGCTGCTCCCACTCTGATTGAAACCCTCTGGCTGATCCATATAGACGCTCTCTTCTAAATTTCCATTCAGAAAAGCCGTCTTTACGTCCATCTGCCAGATTTCATAATCATGGAAGGCAGCAATAGCAAGAAGGACCCGAATGGATTTGAGCATAGCCACTGGAGAAAAAGTTTCGTCATAGTCCAAACCAGGTCTTTGACGAAAACCCTTTGCAACAAGTCTAGCCTTATAGGTTTCCACCTGTCCATCTACACCAATCTTTTTCTTGAAGATCCATTTGCATCCTATGGGTTTTACCCCATCTGGAGCAAAGTCCAAAGTCCATACTTTGTTGGTGTACATGGACTCCATTTCGGTCCGCATTGCATCTAGCCATCGTACCGAGTCGCCGCTCTGGATGGCCTGCTGGAAGTCAGTAGGTTCATCATCATCTATGATGCAATCCTCTCTATCCCTGTCTATGAGAAAACCGTAGTATCTCTCAGGCGGACGAGACGGCCTACTACTCCTGCGGAGGGGTGCGGGAATGTTCTGTTCTTCTTGAACCTCTGGTTCTACCAAACTTTCAGTAGCAGTTTGTGGTTCTGGAATTTCTTCCAGTTCTATTTCGCTCCCACTTGATTCCTTTTCTAAAAACTGATGTTCTAGAAAATGGGCATTACGAGAAACAAATACCTTCTGTTCCTCTGCGTAATAGAATAGATATCCCCTGGAGTGCTTTGGATATCCCACAAACAAACACTTTACTGATCGTGCCTCGAGCTTGTCCACATGCTGCTTTTTAACAAAAGCTGGACATCCCCAAATCTTTATATACTGTACATGGGGTTTCTTCCCACTCCACATCTGATATGGAGTGGTAGGCACAGTCTTGGTAGGTACCATGTTCAAAAGATATGCCGCTGATTCTAGCGCATGTCCCCAGAAAGATCGCGGTAACTCAGCATTACTCATCATGGATCGTACCATATCTAATAGGGTTCGATTCCGTCTCTCCGACACACCGTTATGCTGTGGAGTGTACGGAGGAGTAAGCTGAGAGAGAATTCCTTTTTCTTTTAGGTAACCTAGGAACTCGGCACTCAAGTATTCACCACCTCGATCAGATCTAAGTGTCTTTATACTTTTGCCGGTTTGGTTTTCTACTTCATTCTTATACTCTTGGAATTTCTCAAAAGCCTCGGATTTATGTTTCCTCAGATAAATGAATCCGTATCTTGAGTAATCATCCGTGAAAGTAATGAAATAGGAAAAACCACCTCTCGCATGTGTAGACATTGGACCGCATACATCACTGTGTATGAGTCCTAAAAGCTCGCCCGCTCTTACTCCTTGTCCAGTGAATGGAGTCTTTGTCATCTTTCCTTTGAGACAAGATTGACAAGTGTCATAAGTTTGATATTCGAACGTGTCCAAATATCCTTCTCTATGCAACTTAGTCAACCTTCTCTCATTGATGTGACCCAGTCTACAATGCCATAAGAAAGCTTTATTTAAATCTGGAGACTTTCTTTTTAGTGTGTTCTGGACATTGAAAATTTGGAGTTGGTTTAACACATATATGCCGTTATTTAGAGTACCGGACCCAATCAAACCATGATTAAGGTGGATGTTGACAACATCTCTTACAAACGTGAAATCATAACCTTTATTTGATAACAAGGAAACTGATATGATATTACACGTTAAGCTGGGTACAAAATAACAGTTATGTAAAACCAAAATGTGTCCACTCGTCAATCCTAGGTGATAATCCCCGACGGACGCAGCTCCCACGCTAGCTCCGTTAGCAACCCTGAGGATCATATCACCTTCCTTCAGCACTCTACGGTTTCTAAGTGCCTGCAATGAATTGCAAATATGAGATCCTGACCCGGTATCCAATACCCAGGAAGTAGAGTTGATCGACAGACAATTCTCAATTACAAACACACCTGAAGTCGAAGCCACAGCCTGCTTCGGTTCCTGGTTCTTGGCGTTCCACGCCTTGCAATCCTTCTTCCAGTGCCCTTTCCTGTGACAATGGAAGCACTCATCCAGGCCAACTACCGGTGCTGCTTTCTTTTTCTTTCCCTTCCCTCCCACCTTACTAACACCTCCTCTAGGTCTGGGTGCGGCCTTCTTCTTCCTTCCTTTGGCCCTAGCCTTGGACCCGGAAGAAGATGAACCGCCAACAAACATAGCGGGTGTTTCCCTTGCCTTCTGCAAGGTGCCCTCCGCACTCCTTAACATGTTCAGGAGTTCCGCAAGTTCAACTTCTTTTCCTTGAAGATTGAAGTTGAGGATAAACTGGGCGTAGGTGGGAGGAAGGGACTGGAGAACAAGGTCTGTATAGAGCTCATTATCCAAAGTTGTCCCAAGGTCTGCGAGCTCTTCTATATAGCCAATCATCTGTAGGACATGTTCACCTACCGATGACCCGACAGCCAACCTCGCTCGAAACAATTTCTTAGAGGTCTCGTATCTTGCTATACGAGATTGCTCTCCATAAAGTTCCTTTGTATGGAGAAATATGCCATCTAGGGACATATCCTCGTGCCTCCTCTGATGTTCGTTGTTCATCGAGGCAAGCACGATGCACTTGGCTCTCGCGCAATCTAAATCCCAGGTTTTGCGGATTTCCTTATCCGCATTGCTGGATTTGGGACCTGGGACAGCAGGTGCCGTAGCGGTGAGGACGTACCCCAGTTTGTCATAGGTCAAAGCCATCTTGACATTCCGCAGCCAATCTTTATAGTTTGGCCCCGTCAGTATTTTTTTCTAAAAGTAACTTAAGTCCAGTCATTTTCAGGGTCGCTGCAATTAGGAGAGAGAGAAGAAAACTCTTTAGCATGATGCTCTTGCAAGTTTAGAGTGGTTTTTAGTTTATCTAAACTGGATGGCTCCCACTGTTCCTCGAATCCTTCCTCAAACCATAAAAGAAGAATTAGCCAAGACTATTCTCACCGTACAATACTTGCTTAACCGTTCAGCCAGGCCGGTGTCGATACTTCGAGGGAGGTTTTCCAACGCTTTCGCGAAGTTCCTTAATTAAGTAACCTCTTTTCTCTGGGGGCGTAACCCCGCTGACACTTTTCTGGACACCTACTAGGTTTATAGCATTGATCGTTAAGCGACGAATATCCTGATAAGTAGCATATACTCACAGTAGGATCGGGATCCAAATATCATCGTATGATAATGTTGAAGGAATCCTACCAACATTCATCAAACTCCAAATGGTATGCATCTCTTTGCAAATTTCAGTTTCTTTAGAAATTCCCGATATAAGTTTTTGCCCCATGCTCTTATGACCTTGGCTTTGGTCAAAATGTCATAAGTCACATGTCAAGTTCTACCCGTCATTATCTTGTCAATTTGAACCCATCCGTATATACCCCTGACTTTGGTCAAATGGTAATACGACTGTCCCAAACCAACTCATCTATCTTATGCAACAAATGAAAACCCAGTAGCTACCAAACACTATGCCTTGACTTTGGCCAAAATGCATAGCTTGAATACTACTGAATACCCAAATGAAATGACGGAGGGCTACGACTGGTTTTGGCGAAACCGTGAACGTAGTGAACTTGATATAACCGAAGGAACCTGATAGCTTTTAAAAGGAGTGGTTAAAGCTCCGCATTTTAAAAAATATCTGTTTTAAAAATAACCGAGTGGTTTCTTTTAAATTGTTCCAACGATTTAAACTTTGGTTTGTTTTACTTTGCATTATAGATAATGCGTCCCATCATTAACCTATCATTGCAGAAAACAACGAAAATACAACGTCCTCTTATGCCATCCGCATTCGCCACGGGGTCCCGTCATCACCCGTTAGGTTACTTAACTAACGACAGAGCGGGGGCTGGGCTAGCGCGGGTGTAAAACATAAGTGGCGTCTAAATAGCTATCATAAATATAGATATTTTACATTCGTCTGACGCAATGATATTCATTCCAGAACACAGATAAACAATATTGGATTTGCAAGCAATCTGTATTTCTTTTGAGCCTGCAAGAAAAGACAGATTACACAGTTGTGATGAATAGCCGTTACCCCACCCTCGACCCCTACGGGTACGGCAAACTACCCACCCGGCAGTCTGTGTACCCCACCTTGGGTCAGTCCTAGGAGCAAAAACAGTAAAATGAAATAATACAACGGTGGCTACAACCGCAACCTGGAAGTGCCCCGCAAAAATAATATTACAACAAATTACATTTACAACAAATGAATTAAAACAATAACCCATTGCAAACCCCGGCTATACACCACAACAGTCCAATACAGTTTATATGCACAAACAGATATAACCATTTCAGAAATGTGCAACCCCCTGCCAACCGACATACTAGCAGTTGGGGGAGGTTTACGAACACATTAAACAATCACAGATATAATCCAATACGCAAATACTGTACAATTCGATCGAATAAACAACTTCAATATTGCTCCAAAATCTGCTCTGTTAAACAGTAACCTGAGCAATAATTAAATATTCCAGAAAACCCAAAACACCACAGGGGACCCACCCAAAAAAAACGAGTTGCTGACTCGTCAACTCGGCCGCGGTTGCGCGGCGGATCGGTGGGATCCGCCGCCCTTCCGCGGCACTTTAGACGAATCAGAAGCCCAAATTTTTTAGGTGTTCTCCTGTGGTCATGTCAAGCTCTCTGAGCACACCTGAAAAATTTTCTGACTTGATTTTAACTTCGACAGAAACTTGACAGAATTAGGGTTTTGCGGCTTTGTTTTTCCGTTCGAAATTCGTACAAATTTGCAATTAAGTTATTTATTGTTTAGCGAGGCTCTGATACCACTGTAAGTCGATGTAGTACACCCCAGTACTTATGGGGAGGCGGAATTTTCAAAAACGATCAAGTTTAAACAACGAACATCGACTAACCGCTTGAATCGAAGCTAAACAAATAATAACCAAACACAAAGCTATACTAAACTATAGTGTTAAGGGATTATACCGATCGAAACTAGTCCTTCGTCTTTGTGTCCTCCTTTGTTCTCCTCGACCTTCTCTAGGTAGTAGACGATCCACCCGAGAGCGAAACTCTAAGCTAAACCTCTAAACTTGAGGCAACTAAGCAACTTTGATTGCTAATCAAAGATGAAAGGATGATGTAGAGTGTAGGTTATGGATTGTTTAGTCTAACTAATCCTTTGATCTCAACACATGAGGATTAAGGATTAGGGTTTGAAGATGAGAGCTTGAGGAAAGAGAATATGAGATGAAATTATGAGAGAAGAGAGAGAGTGTATCATAATATTATGAAGCATTCTTATTTTTCAATAATGAATAAAAAGAAATGAATAAGCATGCTTCATGAAATATCTAGTGATGATTCATTAGCATGAGTCATTAAGCAATAAATGTGCATTAATGAAATGAATGAATCACCACCATGACTCACTCTCTTATCCAAAAGAAACCTCCTTAGTCACATCTTCTAGAAGCTTCTCGAGTAATTACGAGAACGCCCCTCCGATCCGTAAAAATACGGAAAAACTTTAGACTGTAAAAATCCAATAACCGGATACCAGTAACTGGCTTAAACCAAAGCCGACTGGTAAAAACTGTCCGAAAGTCGTACGCGCGTAAACGCACGTATGCGTCCGAACCCTTTGTCGCAAAAACCATGCAACCTCTATATCGTTTCGCCTGGAGTAGGAAACTCTCTGTGTGGGACTCTAGAGACTCGACTACTACGCTGGCAGTGGGTTTAACCACAGACCGCAAGCGGCACTAGCTGTACGTAACGGTCCCCAGGTAGTTGTCGATAAGAAGGCCGATGAGTAAACCCATCCGAACTCCTACTGAGTCTGATGTGACAATCTCCATACAGTCCGGTCCGTTCGTCCAAGACTATCGCATATCGGGCCTAGGGGGGCGGCAAGCGTCAGTCCCCTAATAGCGGTATAAGTCGTGTCGGAGTAAAGCCCATTACACCCTGAGAAACTACTGGAACCTACCAGCAAATCTCGCTTGCCCTGGCCAGGGACTTTGCGTAATGGCTCTCTGACACAGCACGATATCTACTCCCAATACCGGGAGGAACGAATCCTGTCTAACCGCCACTGCCTCCAAGTGCTCGGGACTGCACCCAACTGCTACCTGTTTGCACGACTCCTTTGAGCCGTGGTAGGGTAGCAATCTAAGAACAGTGGGACACACTCGAGGCGAAGTAGCAGTGTCAAGTCTGCGGACTACGCTGTACTCATGTCACCTGGGAACTGTTCACTGACGACTGGTATCAAACCAACCAACAGTTCCCTGTGAGTCCTGTCCGGTGTACCCGTAACCTAACGAGCACCTGTATACTATCTCCAGTACGACGTACTGACGGCTGTGGGACAGACCATCTCCCCAACTGGGATGAGAAGCGTACACACCAGTCTACTCCGGAGTATCGATGCTCTGTCTCGATAATCCAACGACCGGGGACCTGAATAAGGATGTGCTTGTAGACTACCCAGCCCCCACTAGTGTGACTGCCATCACAACGCTGGTAGACAAGCAAGATCCTAAGAGCTCTATCAATACGTACACTCACATATTAAGATAGAAAAACCAAGTAGCATACTACCATGTTTAGCAAGACTGTTATATACATGTGAATATCCCAAGCTTCCATTAAGTAATATACAAGCTAGTATGATACAGTAATGGCCTTCTAGGGCATAAACACTAACATTTGGTATATATCTTTTGGGCCCAGATTTTGTTACTGTGCAGCAGATTTCCATGGGGCCCACTTCGGGAAATTTAGTCGATCGAAATTTAAACATGTTAGTTTACAGTGCTTACATTATATCTCCGACCGTGAATGTCATTTGATCGATAAACCGCGTCTGATTGCTATTGTTCTTTTAGACGGGTTTGCGAACGTGACATTCGCGTTGATGTTCTGTGTTGTGCTGTGATGTTGCGGATTTGTCGTGGTGGATAGCAGTGTGCAATGGTAGTGCAGTTTGAGTTTATTTGTATATTTGATATTGCGGGGCGAGCGTCCAACATGTGGACTGCCGTCACTGCCTGTTATATAATATTCTTTTGGGGCACGACCAGGTTGCGGTCGATGTACCTATTGTACTATTTTTCATTACTGTACTAGGTTTTGCCCCGCGACGGAGTGCACGGATAGCCGGATTCTGGGGGCAACGGGTCCGCATCTCATGGCTTTGAGAGGCAGAGGGGTCCCACTCTAGAATTGGCAGACTATTCGCCGCACTCGTAGGGGGTACAGGTTGACCCAAGGAGGGGTGCCCAAGATTACCGGATTCCGTGAAGTGCAGGGTGGTCCATTCACTATGCTGTAAGGGGCTGCCTCGCTTCAGGTTTTGGCGGGTAACTTGCCGCACCCGTAGGGTCTAGGTTTCATTGCACAGGCTATCCACACGACAGGGGAACGTCGAGTTTCAGCAGCGGCTCTGTGAAACTCGGGGATCCCAGATATCTGTATTGTTCTGTGGTGTTTACTACTTTTCTGTAATGTTGCATACTATAACGCCTGGAGCGATTATTGTATATTGGTTTATATACTATTAGATGTTGTATATGTTTTACACCCGCGCCAGTCCAGTCCCCGCTCTGTCGTTAGTTAAGTAACCTAACGGGTGATGACGGGACCCAGTGACGAATGCGGATGGCATATACGTACATATTATTTTCGTTCTTTTTCTGGTGTGATTAAATGATCGGACTGCGTTGATTCTGATCAATGCAAAGTAAAACAAACCTGTTTTCAGTTGTTGGAACAAATTTAAAAAGTGTTATTGCAAAGATGTTTCCTTTTGTTATGCATAGCGGTATTCAGTGGAATATCCTGCTCCTCATTCGACGGGGCAAGGGCCGATATCCCTTCACCGGGACTGACCCCTTGGGCAGAAGTTTGCGTCAGGGTAATAACTTCACTATAGTCGATTAGAAGTTGCTTTGCATAGCGGTATTCAGTGGAATATCCTGCACCTCATTCCACGAGGAAAGAGCCGAGATCCCTTTACCGGGAGTGACCTCTTTAGCAAAAGGTTTTCGCCACTATATTTATAAAAAGCTATCAGGTTCCTTCAACGAGATCAAGTTCATTACGTTAAAGGTTTTTCGCCAAAAACCAGCCGTAGCCCTCCGTCGTTTCTTATGGATGGTCAGTAATATTCAAGCTATGTTTGTTGGCTTTCGTCAAGGCATAGTGTTTGGTAGTTGCTGGGGTATTCATTTGTTGCATAGATAGATGTGTTGGTTTGGGACAGTCGTATTACCTTGTTGGCTTTCGTCAAGGGTATGTACGGGTGGGTTCAAATTAACAAGATAATGACGGGCAAAACTTGACATGTGACTTATGATTTGTTGACTTTCGCCAAGGTCATAAGAACATGGGGTAAAAATCATATCGGGAGTTTCTAAAGAAACTGAAACTTGCCAGGCATGCGCATACCTTCTGGAGTGTGATAACGCGAGTGGATTCCGTCACGTTATCAGGCGATGAGAGTTGGATCCCGATTCCCACTGATGAGTTGGTTTACTCTTCGGGTGATCCCGATTGATTCTTCTTTAGGTTTGGAGGAGAATTTGACAGGACAGTGGGAGGTTTTCGGATTAGATAAAGTGATAACCATTCTGATCTAGGTTAGAGTGCACGCAGAGTGTTTCTTTTCTCTCTCTCTTTGGCAGCGACCTTTGACCGACCCTAGACTATGACTTAGTGACCAGGTTGATTGAACCTTCTTAAAACACTGGCTTTTGGATTGTCTGAGTTGCATAAGTCATTGCCACTCCTTCTTTTACCCTTTGAATTTCTCAGAACACCCGTATTACTACGGATATCCACTTCCATTGGATAGATCCATCGTATGGTTATCGAACTCGAAGGGACTTCTTCGAGGATGGATCCCGGTTCAGGAGAAATAGAATTGGTTTATTCAGTTGTCTTTTGTTATCACCTTCTCTCAGGTTGCGAGGGCTCCTTGGTTTAGGAGAGTACACCTATTACGCTTATTGGATAGTCTTATTCCAAACCATAGGCTGGTGCCGAAAGGTAGGGAATGAAGAAAACCAATTAGCCTAATAAGGGTGTGCAGAAGGTAATATGTAAAGACAAAATAAAGGGATTAGAAAGAGGGCAAAGTAAATTGCGACTGCTATCATTCACGACCAAAACCGCGTACTTCATCGCCAGTCCTATTTCACCTTTACAGGAATAAGGTATTATTCAGTTTTCTTTTATCATCACCATCTCTCGAGATGAGAGTACTCCTTGGTTTAGGAGGGTACACCTATTATGCTTACTGGATAGTCTTCTTCCAAACCATAGGCTGGTGCCGAACGGTAGGGAAGGAAGAAAACTATTTAGCCTAACGATGGTGTACAGAAGGTAACGAATAAAGACAAATAAAGGGATTTAGAGAGATGGCAATAAAATATACGGTTGAAGTCATGAATTGGATTATGGAAGAGGCATTACTATGAATACCAGGATAACCCTACGAAACATTTTCATGTTTCAGTGCATTGTTAAAGGAAAACTGTTTTCCCGATTAGACACTTACTCCAAGGGTATGTATTTACCAGGTTTCATTCTCATATCTGTATGGTTTTACAGATGATGAGTGGGAGTAAGTTATTGGGAATTAGGTGATTATCCTCATTATATCGGAATTCGTTGCAATTGGTGATATTTGAGGAAATCGCCAGGGTACAGTTCTTAACCTACAACGCACAGGTTTTGAGTTGCTTAAACTCAGCGGACTTATACAGAGTATTGTATGTTGTCCAGTGTCCATCAGGACAAAGGGGTAGGTCCTCATACTCTGTTCTGTTTACTTATAACTTCTCTAGTATTTAGACAAGTGTTTCGTAGAAATACAAGGTCTAAGTTTTGAGAAGTTATGGGTATAAGAATAAAGTAGAGAACCAGGTGTCACAAGTATCGGGATTCTTCAAAGAGATTGAAGATGTAGATTCTTGTGATTGGTATTCAGATGATAGTGATGGTTTTGAGAAACGTGTTTCTCTTTCAGGTTGCTCATAATTGGATGGATTCCTAAGTTGAGTAATGCTGTTTAGCCTTTTTCCATTAAGATGATATGCACTGGAGACATCTGCATGATTTGAATATGGTTCCAATTAAATAAGTGCCAAAGTTTCTGTATTGGATATAGAATGGATCGTACCTTAAAAGATATTAAGGTACGGCGAGTTGTCCAGCTTATGCTTAAAACCAGACTCTGGATAACTCAGGGCACGTTTCTGTAATGTCTGTTTGTGGGTTGACCCTGGTTATGACGAAGGTTGATATTCTACCATTTGGAAGATCAATAGTGATATTGTTCTTGACTCGCCACAGTTTTAGTAAAAATGGATCTTTTCAGAAAACAGTAGTGGGAGTATGGTAGAACTGGAAGTGATTCCAGAAACGCAAACGATTACGGAAAATTTAATAGGACCTATATATTCAATCAGGTTTGACATTCCAATAGCCACTCCGCAGATTTGGTGGGTAACCTCAGACACCCGAGAGATACTCCGGTAGCCTCAAGGACGGTGACAGGGAGGTTCTTATCTACCCAGACTTGACACTACTGTTGTTCCAGGTTATGAGACCCTGTAGGAGGGTTGTCGTAGTCAGTGGGAGCAACGGAAGCATGGTGGGCAAGTAGATTATGTCTATTTATAGACTAGAGCAGTTATAGCGCAGATAGATCATCTAATTTTGATGTGACAGTCATAGGTTTGACTTCATCAGAATAGGGGATGGATCTGTTAAGAAGGTAGGAGGGTGTGATGTCATGGTATCTGGATGACATACACAGAGTAGGAAGTAAAACTCCTATACTACGATCGGTTGCACTCTGATCGTCACACAGTTGTTTCTCCAGACAGGATATGGATATAATATTTGACATTCTGGTTTCTAGATCTATAGTTTTAGATCTGGATTTGGGTAGTTTCCCAATGTAGGTACTTTGACAGTATTCTAATGGTTTTTAGAATAGATGACTCCTAGCATGGTGGTGTACCTGCTGGTAATGGAGTCACCCTCTCTAAAGGTGTCGTATAGACTAAAGGGGAGAGGGATGTGCATGATTGACAGATCACTTGCTTAGGCAATTGAGTCAATCGTGAGATGTCAAGTACCACACCAGATGTTATTTTTGCACTAGATGCAATAAGTTTGTATTAATCCAATCCTGGAGAAACATAAGGAAGCAGTTTTAGAACATAGGTACATGTTCTACGGATTTGATGACGGCAGCCTCCTTCGGGAGACGGTTATCATTCCAGGCTTCAAAGGTGACTTGGTTGACAGAGTGATTGTCAGAGTTATAGTTTTTTCCTCTGACGAAGAGGGACAGTATTATGGACAGGTGGTCCAAGAGAATACTGTGGAAGGCATGGTGCCGGATACTGATTAGGTTCAGTGATCGATACAGTCTAAGAAGTTTGGATTTGGAGTTCATTTATGAACAAGGTCCCATCAGATATCCAGACATATTCTAAGACAGGTATTACTCAATTCGGGAGATGGCTTTCTCCGCGAACTTGAGATTTAGAGAGATATAGAAAGAAACATCTAGGCGGATCCACTCACTGAGGCTATTTCTCGAACACAATAGTTTTACAAACGGGCTTTGTGAAACCGATTAGTAGAGGAGTTGGATGTTCGGTTTCACACGGGCTGTGAGTAGTCGACATTGCAATAATTAGCCTTGAGTGCAAGTGGGAGATTGTTGGAGATAGTGCCCTCATAGTCAATTATTGGATCGCAAGTACGTGATTGCAATGATTGCGGAGGACCTATACCGGTAGGACAGTCTTACTCGAGATGATATTATGCTATCTGGTTTGCCTTTATCAGTCGTGTACATGTTCAGGTGACTGATTACATGTTACACTTTGATAGAGCTCTTAGGATCTTGCTTTACCACCAACAGTATGATGACGATCATATACGTGAAAGTTGGGTGGTTTATATGCATATCCTTAATTGTGGTCCCTAGTCGTGGGAGTTTCGAGACAGGGAATCGATACTCCGGAGTTGACTAGTGTATACAGTCGAGACCCCGACGAGGGGCGGTGGCCGGTCTCACAAGCCACTGGTGTCAGTTGGATCACCTAAGATGTATACAGGTGCTCATTGGGTTATGAGTACACCGGACAGGACTCGCCGAGAACCTGCTAGTTGGTATTATACATATCGTCAGATAGCAGTTCGCTGGTGACATGTGTACAGGTTAGTTCATCGACCTGAGGTCGTCATTTGTCTCGTGTGAGTTCCCACTGTGCTTTGATTTCTACCCTACCACGGCTCAAAGGAGTCGTGCAAACAGGTAGCTTTTGGGTACAGTCCCGAGCCATATGGAGGCACGTGAGCGGATCGGCAGTGGATTCGTCTCTCCCGGTATTGGAGGCGAGGTCGTGCTGTGTCTAGGAGAGCCATTACACAAAGTCCATGGCGATGGCAGGAGATTTACTGGTAGGTACTCCAGTAGTATCTCAAGGTGTTATTGGGCTTCACTCCGACATGACTTATACTGCTATTGGGGGTCTGACGTTACTAGCCCCCTAGGCAGATATGCGATACTCATAGACGAACGGACCGGACTGTATATACATTGTCACTGTTAGGCTCAGTAGGGTTTCTGTATGAGTTCGCTCATCAGCCTCCCTTGAGGTCAGTCCATGGGCAGCCGTTACGCATTGCTAGTGCCGCTGACGGTTTGTGGTTAAACCCACTGCCAGGGTACTGACGAGTCATTAGAGTCCCCCACAGACAGTTTCCCAAGTTCGGGCGAAACGTTGTAGAGGCCGTATGGTTTTATGGCAGGGTTCGGAAAATGCACGGGCGTTTACGCACGTGTTATTTTTCGGGCAGATGATACTGGTCGGCTTTGGTTTAAGCCGGATCCGAGTATTATATTGAGTAGGAATAATATCTTTGTCTCAGTTGCATTTGTATTCGGTCGTAATACAAATGCGGGTATATTTATACAGTTACGGGGTTATCCTGAAAGTCGTTTCAGGATCACTTTTGGAAGTTGCCAGTTTCCAGTTTTCTATCAGCCGTCTTTTAACATTCAGTTAAAGACGGATTTATCTTTTCTTGGATGAGGGTGAGTCGTGCTTCTAGAAGGTTCTAGAAGGTTCTAGAATTTGGTGACAAGGTTAATGACTCATGCTTTGATTTCAATGAGGTTTTGTTTTCCTTAAGATATTTGTGCTTGATATTTTCATGTGTTCACACATGATATTTTCCTTGTGGTCACCCTCTTTCTCCTACGATCACCTCCTCCTCCATATAAGAGGCCGGCCCCCTCTCTCCCCACACACTCTCTCACTTGAGTTTTCACTTGAAAAGATTATGATAGATTTTGGGGTGTATGGAATTCACAGCTCATTTCATTCCATCACCCGATTCCCTCGGCAACTTCATTAACCGATCGTCCAGGGTTTTGGATGAAGTGAGACAAAGTCATCTACTCATTCCCTACATCATTCTTGGTCGTCTCTTTTAGCAAACTTGACGACCGAGTTTCCTTAAGTCAGAGGCGGGAGCCCGTTTAAAGAATCAGTGACGTGGTGCCACCTGGACGAGAAGATCGGAGATCGACGAGATCAAAGAAGCCGCAACGGAGCGTGGGATGATGGTTAAAGAACGAAGGACTCGGATCGTTCGGTATAACCTTTCTACACTCTTTACAGTTTGTTAGTTTAGCAATAATGGAAGATCCGGGTTAAAGTATACGATAGCGCCAGTTAAAAAGTTTTTGTTCCGCATTTGGCGTCTGTAGACGGCCGGGGCGCTAGCGTAGACTTACAGTGGTATCAGAGCCTCACCATTTTGCTATACTAACTTGTGCTAACGCGTTTAAAAGATCGATCGAACGGATTTTTCGAAAATCGCAATTTCTAGTATTAAAGTTTCTGTTAATTTTCAAACTGGTCCAAATGTCATTTTGACCATACCAGAAAATCAAGCAGGGTTTTTGAGGAATACTGTAGAAATTCAAGGAAGTGATTCCACTGTTCCGCCGCGCATCCACGGCCTAAGCTAGGGTTTTGCCGTGGATCCGCCGCAGGAAAGTGAGATCGCTCACTCAATTTTATACAGTGGATTCTATGTTGGAAATTAGGGTTTTTGGTATATATCTTTTGGGCCCAGATTTTGTTACTGTGCAGCAGATTTCCATGGGGCCCACTTCAGGAAATTTAGTCGATCGAAATTTAAACATGTTAGTTTACAGTGCTTACATTATATCTCCGACCGTGAATGTCATTTGATCGATAAACCGCGTCTGATTGCTATAGTTCTTTTAGACGGGTTTGCGAACGTGACATTCGCGTTGATGTTCTGTGTTGTGCTGTGATGTTGCGGATTTGTCGTGGTGGATAGCAGTGTGCAATGGTAGTGCAGTTTGAGTTTATTTGTATATTTGATATTGCGGGGCGAGCGTCCAACATGTGGACTGCCGTCACTGCCTGTTATATAATATTCTTTTGGGGCACGACCAGGTTGCGGTCGATTTACCTATTGTACTATTTTTCATTACTGTACTAGGTTTTGCCCCGCGACGGAGTGCACGGATAGCCGGATTCTGGGGGCAACGGGTCCGCATCTCATGGCTTTGAGAGGCAGAGGGGTCCCACTCTAGAATTGGCAGACTATTCGCCGCACTCGTAGGGGGTACAGGTTGACCCAAGGAGGGGTGCCCAAGATTACCGGATTCCGTGAAGTGCAGGGTGGTCCATTCACTATGCTGTAAGGGGCTGCCTCGCTTCAGGTTTTGGCGGGTAACTTGCCGCACCCGTAGGGTCTAGGTTTCATTGCACAGGCTATCCACACGACAGGGGAACGTCGAGTTTCTGCAGCGGCTCTGTTAAACTCGGGGATCCCAGATATCTGTATTGTTCTGTGGTGTTTACTACTTTTCTGTAATGTTGCATACTATAACGCCTGGAGCGATTATTGTATATTGGTTTATATACTATTAGATGTTGTATATGTTTTACACCCGCGCCAGTCCAGTCCCCGCTCTGTCGTTAGTTAAGTAACCTAACGGGTGATGACGGGACCCAGTGACGAATGCGGATGGCATATACGTACATTTTATTTTCGTTCTTTTTCTGGTGTGATTAAATGATCGGACTGCGTTGATTCTGATCAATGCAAAGTAAAACAAACCTGTTTTCAGTTGTTGGAACAAATTTAAAAAGTGTTATTGCAAAGACGTTTCCTTTTGTTATGCATAGCGGTATTCAGTGGAATATCCTGCTCCTCATTCGACGGGGCAAGGGCCGATATCCCTTCACCGGGACTGACCCCTTGGGCAGAAGTTTGCGTCAGGGTAATAACTTCACTATAGTCGATTACAAGTTGCTTTGCATAGCGGTATTCAGTGGAATATCCTGCACCTCATTCCACGAGGAAAGAGCCGAGATCCCTTTACCGGGAGTGACCTCTTTAGCAAAAGGTTTTCGCCACTATATTTATAAAAAGCTATCAGGTTCCTTCAACGAGATCAAGTTCATTACGTTAAAGGTTTTTCGCCAAAAACCAGCCGTAGCCCTCCGTCGTTTCTTATGGATGGTCAGTAATATTCAAGCTATGTTTGTTGGCTTTCGTCAAGGCATAGTGTTTGGTAGTTGCTGGGGTATTCATTTGTTGCATAGATAGATGTGTTGGTTTGGGACAGTCGTATTACCTTGTTGGCTTTCGTCAAGGGTATGTACGAGTGGGTTCAAATTAACAAGATAATGACGGAAAAACTTGACATGTGACTTATGATTTGTTGACTTTCGCCAAGGTCATAAGAACATGGGGTAAAAATCATATCGGGAGTTTCTAAAGAAACTAAAACTTGCCAGGCATGCACATACCTTCTGGAGTGTGATAACGCGAGTGGATTCCGTCACGTTATCATGCGATGAGAGTTGGATCCCGATTCCCACTGATGAGTTGGTTTACTCTTCGGGTGATCCCGATTGATTCTTCTTTAGGTTTGGAGGAGAATTTGACAGGACAGTGGGAGGTTTCCGGATTAGATAAAGTGATAACCATTCTGATCTAGGTTAGAGTGCACGCAGAGTGTTTCTTTTCTCTCTCTCTTTGGCAGCGACCTTTGACCGACCCTAGACTATGACTTAGTGACCAGGTTGACTGAACCTTCTTAAAACACTGGCTTTTGGATTGTCTGAGTTGCATAAGTCATTGCCACTCCTTCTTTTACCCTTTGAATTTCTCAGAACACCCGTATTACTACGGATATCCACTTCCATTGGATAGATCCATCGTATGGTTATCGAACTCGAAGGGACTTCTTCGAGGATGGATCCAGGTTCAGGAGAAATAGAATTGGTTTATTCAGTTGTCTTTTATTATCACCTTCTCTCAGGTTGCGAGGGCTCCTTGGTTTAGGAGAGTACACCTATTACGCTTATTGGATAGTCTTATTCCAAACCATAGGCTGGTGCCGAAAGGTAGGGAATGAAGAAAACCAATTAGCCTAATAAGGGTGTGGAGAAGGTAATATGTAAAGACAAAATGAAGGGATTAGAAAGAGGGCAAAGTAAATTGCGACTGCTATCATTCACGACCAAAACCGCGTACTTCATCGCCAGTCCTATTTCACCTTTACAGGAATAAGGTATTATTCAGTTTTCTTTTATCATCACCATCTCTCGAGATGAGAGTACTCCTTGGTTTAGGAGGGTACACCTATTATGCTTACTGGATAGTCTTCTTCCAAACCATAGGCTGGTGCCGAACGGTAGGGAAGGAAGAAAACTATTTAGCCTAACGATGGTGTACAGAAGGTAACGAATAAAGACAAATAAAGGGATTTAGAGAGATGGCAATAAAATATACGGTTGAAGTCATGAATTGGATTATGGAAGAGGCATTACTATGAATACCAGGATATCCCTACGAAACATTTTCATGTTTCAGTGCATTGTTAAAGGAAAACTGTTTTCCCGATTAGACACTTACTCCAAGGGTATGTATTTACCAGGTTTCATTCTCATATCTGTATGGTTTTACAGATGATGAGTGGGAGTAAGTTATTGGGAATTAGGTGATTATCCTTATTATATCGGAATTCGTTGCAATTGGTGATATTTGAGGAAATCGCCAGGGTACAGTTCTTAACCTACAACGCACAGGTTTTGAGTTGCTTAAACTCAGCGGACTTATACAGAGTATTGTATGTTGTCCAATGTCCATCAGGACAAAGGGGTAGGTCCTCGTACTCTGTTCTGTTTACTTATAACTTCTCTAGTATTTAGACAAGTGTTTCGTAGAAATACAAGGTCTAAGTTTTGAGAAGTTATGGGTATAAGAATAAAGTAGAGAACCAGGTGTCACAAGTATCGGGATTCTTCAAAGAGATTGAAGATGTAGATTCTTGTGATTGGTATTCAGATGATAGTGATGGTTTTGAGAAACGTGTTTCTCTTTCAGGTTGCTCATAATTGGATGGATTCCTAAGTTGAGTAATGCTGTTTAGCCTTTTTCCATTAAGATGATATGCACTGGAGACATCTGCATGATTTGAATATGGTTCCAATTAAATAAGTGCCAAAGTTTCTGTATTGGATATAGAATGGATCGTACCTTAAAAGATATTAAGGTACGGCGAGTTGTCCAGCTTATGCTTAAAACCAGACTCTGGATAACTCAGGGCACGTTTCTGTAATGTCTGTTTGTGGGTTGACCCTGGTTATGACGAAGGTTGATATTCTACCATTTGGAAGATCAATAGTGATATTGTTCTTGACTCGCCACAGTTTTAGTAAAAATGGATCTTTTTCAGAAAACAGTAATGGGAGTATGGTAGAACTGGAAGTGATTCCAGAAACGCAAACGATTACGGAAAATTTAATAGGACCTATATATTCAATCAGGTTTGACATTCCAATAGCCACTCCGCAGATTTGGTGGGTAACCTCAGACACCCGAGAGATACTCCGGTAGCCTTAAGGACGGTGACAGGGAGGTTCTTATCTACCCAGACTTGACACTACTGTTGTTCCAGGTTATGAGACCCTGTAGGAGGGTTGTCGTAGTCAGTGGGAGCAACGGAAGCATGGTGGGCAAGTAGATTATGTCTATTTATAGACTAGAGCAGTTATAGCGCAGATAGATCATCTAATTTTGATGTGACAGTCATAGGTTTGACTTCATCAGAATAGGGGATGGATCTGTTAAGAAGGTAGGAGGGTGTGATGTCATGGTATCTGGATGACATACACAGAGTAGGAAGTAAAATTCCTATACTACGATCGGTTGCACTCTGATCGTCACACAGTTGTTTCTCCAGACAGGATATGGATATAATATTTGACATTCTGGTTTCTAGATCTATAGTTTTAGATCTGGATTTGGGTAGTTTCCCAATGTAGGTACTTTGACAGTATTCTAATGGTTTTTAGAATAGATGACTCCTAGCATGGTGGTGTACCTGCAGGTGATGGAGTCACCCTCTCTAAAGGTGTCGTATAGACTAAAGGGGAGAGGGATGTGCATGATTGACATATCACTTGCTTAGGCAATTGAGTCAATCGTGAGATGTCAAGTACCACACCAGATGTTATTTTTGCACTAGATGCAATAAGTTTGTATTAATCCAATCCTGGAGAAACATAAGGAAGCAGTTTTAGAACATAGGTACATGTTCTACGGATTTGATGACGGCAGCCTCCTTCGGGAGACGGTTATCATTCCAGGCTTCAAAGGTGACATGGTTGACAGAGTGATTGTCAGAGTTATAGTTTTTTCCTCTGACGAAGAGGGACAGTATTATGGACAGGTGGTCCAAGAGAATACTGTGGAAGGCATGGTGCCGGATACTGATTAGGTTCAGTGATCGATACAGTCTAAGAAGTTTGGATTTGGAGTTCATTTGTGAACAAAGTCCCATCAGATATCCAGACATATTCTAAGACAGGTATTACTCAATTCGGGAGATGGCTTTCTCCGCGAACTTGAGATTTAGAGAGATGTAGAAAGAAACATCTAGGCGGATCCACTCACTGAGGCTATTTCTCGAACACAATAGTTTTACAAACGGGCTTTGTGAAACCGATTAGTAGAGGAGTTGGATGTTCGGTTTCACACGGGCTGTGAGTAGTCGACATTGCAATAATTAGCCTTGAGTGCAAGTGGGAGATTGTTGGAGATAGTGCCCTCATAGTCAATTATTGGATCACAAGTACGTGATTGCAATGATTGCGGAGGACCTATACCGATAGGGCAGTCTTACTCGAGATGATATTATGCTATCTGGTTTGCCTTTATCAGTCGTGTACATGTTCAGGTGACTGATTACATGTTACACTTTGATAGAGCCCTTAGGATCTTGCTTTACCACCAACAGTATGATGACGATCATATACGTGAAAGTTGGGTGGTTTATATGCATATCCTTAATTGTGGTCCCTAGTCGTGGGAGTTTCGAGATAGGGAATCGATACTCCGGAGTTGACTAGTGTATACAGTCGAGACCCCGACGAGGGGCGGTGGCCGGTCTCACAAGCCACTGGTGTCAGTTGGATCACCTAAGATGTATACAGGTGCTCATTGGGTTATGAGTACACCGGACAGGACTCGCCGAGAACCTGCTAGTTGGTATTATACATATCGTCAGATAGCAGTTCGCTGGTGACATGTGTACAGGTTAGTTCATCGACCTGAGGTCGTCATTTGTCTCGTGTGAGTTCCCACTGTGCTTTGATTTCTACCCTACCACGGCTCAAAGGAGTCGTGCAAACAGGTAGCTTTTGGGTACAGTTCCGAGCCATATGGAGGCACGTGAGCGGATCGGCAGGGGATTCGTCTCTCCCGGTATTGGGGGCGAGGTCGTGCTGTGTCTAGGAGAGCCATTACACAAAGTCCATGGCCATGGCAGGAGATTTACTGGTAGGTACTCCAGTATTATCTCAAGGTGTTATTGGGCTTCACTCCGACACGACTTATACTGCTATTGGGGGTCTGACGTTACTAGCCCCCTAGGCAGATATGCGATACTCATAGACGAACGGACCGGACTGTATATACATTGTCACTGTTAGGCTCAGTAGGGTTTCTGTATGAGTTCGCTCATCAGCCTCCCTTGAGGTCAGTCTATGGGCAGCCGTTACGCATTGCTAGTGCCGCTGACGGTTTGTGGTTAAACCCACTGCCAGGGTACTGACGAGTCATTAGAGTCCCCCACAGACAGTTTCCCAAGTTTCATGCGAAACGTTGTAGAGGCCGTATGGTTTTATGGCAGGGTTCGGAAAATGCACGGGCGTTTACGCACGTGTTATTTTTCGGGCAGATGATACTGGTCGGCTTTGGTTTAAGCCGGATCCGAGTATTATATTGAGTAGGTATAATATCTTTGTCTCAGTTGCATTTGTATTCGGTCGTAATACAAATTCGGGTATATTTATACAGTTACGGGGTTATCCTGAAAGTCATTTCAGGATCACTTTTGGAAGTTGCCAGTTTCCAGTTTTCTATCAGCCGTCTTTTAACATTCAGTTAAAGACGGATATCTTTTCTTGGATGAGGGTGAGTCGTGCTTCTAGAAGGTTCTAGAAGGTTCTAGAATTTGGTGACAAGGTTAATGACTCATGCTTTGATTTCAATGAGGTTTTGTTTTTCTTAAGATATTTGTGCTTGATATTTTCATGTGTTCACACATGATATTTTCCTTGTGGTCACCCTCTTTCTCCTACGATCACCTCCTCCTCCATATAAGAGGCCGGCCCCCTCTCTCCCCATACACTCTCTCACTTGAGTTTTCACTTGAAAAGATTATGATAGATTTTGGGGTGTATGGAATTCACAGCTCATTTCATTCCATCACCCGATTCCCTCGGCAACTTCATTAACCGATCGTCCAGGGTTTTGGATGAAGTGAGACAAAGTCATCTACTCATTCCCTACATCATTCTTGGTCCTCTCTTTTAGCAAACTTGACGACCGAGTTGCCTCAAGTCAGAGGCGGGAGCCCGTTTAAAGAATCAGTGACGTGGTGCCACCTGGACGAGAAGATCGGAGATCGACGAGATCAAAGAAGCCGCAACGGAGCGTGGGATGATGGTTAAAGAACGAAGGACTCGGATCGTTCGGTATAACCTTTCTACACTCTTTACAGTTTGTTAGTTTAGCAATAATGGAAGATCCGGGTTAAAGTATACGATAGCGCCAGTTAAAAAGTTTTTGTTCCGCATTTGGCGTCTGTAGACGGCCGGGGCGCTAGCGTAGACTTACAACATGGAGGCAATGAGCGATAGGAGGGGTTTCGTCTCTCCCGGTATTGGGGGTTGCTGTGCTCGATTGGCCGTAACAGGGAAGTCCCTGGCCAGGGCTGATCAGAGATTTGCTGGTAAGTGTTACCAGTAGTTTCTCGACCCGTTATGAACCTCACATCGGCACAACTTATCGGTTATTGGGGTCTGACGTTTACCACCCCTAGACCTGATATGCGACATATCAGACGAACAGACCGGACAGTACGGTAAGTGTTACTGTTTGGATTCACAGGAGTGTGAGCGGGCTTGCTCGTCGATCTTCTGATCGCTCAATACCCAGGTAGCCGTTACGTTTAGCAGACCGCTTGCGGCTTGTGGGTGATTGATATGATCATCATCTGCTACCGGCGTATTGACGAGTCTTTAGAGTCCTACACAGAGGTTTCCTGGCTCAAGCGAAACGAAATAGGAGCGCATATGAGATATGTGCAGGACCGAGAATAATGCATGTATGTGATACCGTATTCCATTCTCGCGATGAATGTTTCGATTGGTTGTATGCGATATAACCTAGTTATCGAATCAAAGATTGATTCGATAAGTCGATTCATTGGATACTAGTCGGTCATGTGCGACATGACCGGATCATTGAATCAAGTGTTGATTTAATGATTTAATGTATAATTATATATTTGATATATTACTTTGCATTATCTAGTATTGGTTCACTTTAAAAGGATTTTCTCACTTGGTGTGCACATTGTGTATGTGATATATTTTTGTGTGCACTTGATTGTATCATGTTTGATGATGCTTGCTAACTTGTGCATTGTGTAAAGATTAAACCATGGTTATCTAATGGTTAGGGTTTTATTTTTCTTACTCATTTATTTATTTATTTATTTTGAAAAGATTATGAAGAGAATGGTGGCTTTCTTTGTTTCTAGTTGAAGCTTCATGAAGGTTTGACCTAGTTGTCATTTTGTCTTCTTGCTTAACCCTAACCATTCTGACTAACCATGATCTATTCTCTACACTTTACCATGGTTACCATATGATAAGTATTGATTTTATTTTCATTTTAAAAGCAACACTTATCATATCTTTTCTTCTTCTTCATCATCTTCATCAAGAAGGAAAGCTTGTCTTCATCAATGGCATCTTGAGCAAAAGTGTGTTAAATCCAATTCTAAAGTGAACCCACCTCCTATTTCTTCACCCTCTACCTCTTGCCAAATAGTATAGGGTGTTTTCTTCACAAGTTTCACAACTTGGTGAAGTTGGAGCTTGAACTTGTGTTGCCTCGACGTAGATCATCTTCGGCACGAAGCCGAAAACTATTCCGCTCATTTCTCCGATGAAGCCGATGCTAGGGTCTGAGATCCGACTTGGACAGCGATAGGACGACTATGTGGAGCTAAGCAAGAGGATAATCGGATCTACAAAGGTTGTAGCTTCTTATCTTTAGTTAAGTTGTTAACTAGTTTCCTTTTTGGCCTAAAATTCTAGTTAAAGATCCGTATTAGGGTTTCTTGGCACCCATAAAATTTGAAATTGGCATGGTTGATGTCTTGTGTGACTTCATTAGCGTGCCTAGGAACCCTACAGTAGTATCAGAGCCTAGCTAGAGCCTTAGGCGAAGTCTAGACGACGTTTGAAATACGAACGAACATCGAAACCCATTTCCAAAATGCTCTCTGGAAATTTTCTAAAATTTTGGATTTTTGTCAATTAAAAATATGCAGAAAAATAAGCAGGGTCTTTTTTGAATTACTGTGAAAAACGAGGGTCTAAATCCATTAATCCACCGCGGAAACGCGGCACAAGCTAGGCATGTGCGGCGGTTCCGCGGTTGTACTGTCCCCTTGTCTGATGATTTCTGCACAGTAACTCATATAATTTAATGCTATATTTTCTGGGTATTTTTATTGTGACTCTACAGATGAGTATTCTGGGGTTGTATTGGGAATCAAAGATTCGATCGGATTATCAAATTTTGTCTGAGTGGTTTTCCGGATAATTTTAGAATATGTTAAAAAGTTCGACCGGATGTAAATACCCAATCTTTCCCCTGCCGGGAAATTTCCAATTGTTGGACTTTTCCGTTGTTTAATGACGTTCTAAGTAGTGCAAGTAACGCGATGGTCCCTCTAAAAGAAAACAAACCTTAACTCGATTATGTGACCGTCTTGAACTGCCCTTTGAACCTTAGGGTTTGGGGAAGTACGGCGTGCCACATGTGAGGCGTTGGCTTGACCCTTCTACGGCTGGACCGTTGGTGCTGAGGCATGAAGTGAATGTCTTTGAACTTATTTCATGTGTTGAACGATTTCGGGAAAACATGGGTGTTCGAATGTTCGATCGGAAATTTTAATATTTTCTATTTATCCGGAATGGGATACAATAATTGGAATTCACAAGAAGTAATGAGATAACTGAATGAATGTTATAAATCTAGCCGTTTAGTCTCACTTGATATTGAAAAGAGTTTTCGATAATGAGACTAACATGCGGGGTTTATAATTGTTAGACATGTGATGTCTAAGTATTTCATTTGATTAGGCATGCGATGTCTAAAGAGGTTGCGGATTCCAACTGTTGTAGTTTTACACTTTCTTTTCTGTGACCGTAAGTGTAATATGTGATATCGCCGGTTTAGTTGCTATACGTCAACGACAATTGGGGTATGCATACTTACTTACGTTGATGACATGTGGTGTTATGGTTGCTGGATATGTTATATTGGATTGTCGTGTTCGAATAGCCGGGGGGTTTTTATGTGAGATGAGTGTTTTTCATTTTCATTCATGTAAAAACTTGTATGTAATATTCTTTTATTTGGGGCACTTCCAGGTTGCGGAAGTTGTCACCTTTTGTATATTATTTACTTTTCCGCATTAGGATAGACTCAAGGAGGGGAGCACAAGTAACCGGGTTCTGGGGTCCAGTGGGAGACCAACTCGAGGAGTCGAGTCCGGGTCTCCTAACCTTAGAATTGGTAGGGTTGCTTGCCGCTCTCGTAGGGGTCTAGGGGTGTGGGTTTGGCTATTCATCACGACCGTGGAATCCGTGTTTTATACTGGCTCGTATTGAAAACACGGACGTCCTAGTATATCCAATGTTTCATATGTTCATTCTGCTGCTTTATCTGTGATGCGATCATGTGATGTTCTGTGATAGATACTGTATATAGTATATATGATATATTATATAGACGTTACTTATGTTTTACACCCGCGCTAGCCCTGCCCCGCTCTGCCGTTAGTTACCTAACCTAACGGTGCACGAGGGGGCATAAGTGTACGTCGTATTTATCTGTGATGTTTAGGTACTTAAATGATGGGACTTCATTAATAAGATTAATGAAAGAAAAGAAACCTAAGATGTTGTAGAATCAAATTTTAAATAAACAGGTAGCTACAGTTCTTGCTTTGCACAGCGGTATATGTGATATATCCTGCACCTTATTCGATGAGGAAAGGATCGAGATCCCTTCACCGGGAGTGACTCCTTTAGCAATAACTGGTAGATGCTACACCCTCGGTTTGTTTTTGATTGCTTCTATAGTTTCTGCTTTGCACAGTGATATATATGATATATCCCGCACCTCATTCGACGAGGAAAGGGCCGACGATCCCTTCACCGGGAGTGACCCCTTTAGCAAAACTAGAAAAGCCTCAAAATCACTCCATTTCAAAACTTCATTTGATTCTACAACGATATCAAGTTCATTACGCAATAGGTTTTGAGAAAAACCTATCGTAGCCCTTCGTTATTTCAGATAAGTACTAGTTAGTATTCGTGCTACGTTTGTTGACTATGTTAAGGCATAGTGTGCGGTAGCTGACCAGTATTTATCTGCTTATGCATATGATGCAGATTGGATTAGGGTAGACGTGCGACTTTGTTGACTATGTTAAGGGTCGTGCGGGTGGGTTTAATTCAATCAGGAAATGACGGGTTGAACTTGACTAGCACGTATGATTTGTTGATTATGTTAAGGTCATATAGCTGCTAGGGGAAAAATATTATCGGGAATTTCGAGTGTTGAAATTTGCAATGAGATTGCATACCTTCTATGAGATAGTTGGATCCCGATACCCACTGCGAGTAAGAGTTACTCCAGGGAGAGTTTTACACATTGCAATTAGCTGATCAAGTAGGTGTCTAGAAAGGTGTCAACGGGGTTACGTCTCTGGGAAAACGAGGTTTACATTAATTAGGTTCGTGCGAAAGCACGGGGGACCTCCCTCAAAGTGCCGACAGTGGCCTGGCTGAAAGATCGATGAACTTGTAGTGGGTAATTAATCCCGGCTAGTCTTTCTTTTTAGGGTTTGAAGGAAGATTTGATAAAAACAGTGGGAGCCATCCTGATTAGATATGATAATAACCAATCTGATCTTGCACGAGCATACGCTAAAGTGTTTTCTTCTCTCTCTCTCCAGGTAGCGACCATGTCATGCCCTAATAAAGATAATAATATGGATGTATTGACCGAACCCGCATGTTATACTGTGCTGGGGAACCTTGGTACCGTTCTTTCCTATAAGAGTTATAGGACTGAACAGGATATAGGGGAATACCAGGATTCCCATGCCACCCGTATGAAGAAAGTACATGATGATGCATTTTCTTCGGGTGTGTTCGTTACAGAGAACTGTTTCTCCATTTGCTCTACGTCCTGGGTATTAGATACCGGGTCAGGATCCCATATATGTAATCAGTTACATGGGCTCAGGAAAGGTAGAGAACTTGGAGAAGGTGATAAAGACATTAGAGTTGGAAATGGTGCAATTGTTGCAGCTAAGACTGTCGGGGAATATCACCTTGCATTACCAACTGGTAATACATTGGTTCTGAACGAATGCTATTACATGCCGAACCTGATATGCAACATTATATCGATTTCTTTGTTGAGTAAAGAGGGATATAATTTTGTATTACAGGACAATGTTATGAACATTTTCCGTAACCAAAAGTTGGTTGGATCAGGCACGTTGTGCAATGGCATTTATGTTCTAAATCAATCAACAGTTCTGAGCATAACTAACACACACAAGAGGAAGAGTTCAGAAATGAACGAATCCTTCTTGTGTCATTGTAGACTGGGTCACATCAATGCGACAAGACTGGCTAAGTTGCATAAGGATGGATATTTGAAACCTTTCGAATTTTCATCTTATGACACTTGCCAGTCATGTCTCAAAGGCAAGATGACCAAAACTCCATTTACGGGACACGGAGAAAGAGTTACCGAACTCTTGGGACTGATACATAGTGATGTATGCGGTCCTATGTCTACAAATGCCAGGGATGGTTCTTCATATTTCATTACATTCACTGACGATCTCTCTAGGTTCGGGTATGTGTTCTTGATGAAACAAAAATCAGAAGCTTTTGAGAAATTTAAGGAATATAAAAAAGAAGTTGAGAACCAAACCGGAAAAAGTATTAAAATCCTACGATCTGATCGAGGAGGTGAATACTTGAGCAATGAATTCCTGGACTTCCTAAAAGAGAATGGGATTCTCTCTCAGCTGACTCCTCCACATACACCACAGCACAACGGTGTATCAGAACGGAGGAACCGCACCCTATTAGATATGGTGCGCTCTATGATGAGCACAGCTGAGTTACCTATTTCCTTCTGGGGATATGCGCTGGAAACAACAACATACCTATTGAATCAAGTTCCATCTAAATCTGTACCTACCACACCATATGAGATATGGAGTGGGAAGAGACCATATTTTAAACGAGTTAAGATATGGGGTTGTCCGGCCTATGTCAAAAGACAAAATCCAGACAAACTCGAGGCACGGTCAGTTCTTTGCAAGTTTGTGGGATATCCTAAGAATTCCCAAGGATATTTTTTCTACCATGCTGAAGAACAAAAAGTGTTTGTTTCTCAATATGCCACCTTTTTAGAAAAGGAATTCCTTGAAAAAGAAATTAGTGGCAAAGTGGTAGAGCTGGAAGAAGTTCCAGATACACAAACCGTAACTGAAGATTTAGTGGAACCAGAAGATTCAGTAGCTCCCAATGAACCTCAGCTGTTAGTGTATATGCCCTAGAGGCCATTACTGTATCATACTAGTATGTATATTACTTGATGGAAGCTTTGGATATTCACAGTTGTACAGACAATCTTGCTCAATATAGTAGTATGCTACTTGGTTTGTCTCTGCTTTAATGTGTACTTGTGTGTAATGTATTATATCACCTATACGCATTAGTAGAGCCCTTTGGATCTTTACTTGATTACCGGCGTTGTGATGGCGATCACACTCTGGGTAATCTACAAGCACATCCTTATGCACGTCCCTAGTCGTGGGAGTATCGAGATAGGGCATCGATACTCCGGAGTAGACTAGCGTATGCACTTCTCATCCCAGCACGGGAGACGGTCTGTCCCACAGCCGTCGGTACGTCGTACTTGAGATAGTATGCGGGTGCTCGTTGGGTTACGAGTACACTGGACAGGACTCATCGGGAACTGATGGTTGGTATTATACCTATCGTCGGTTATCAGTTCCCAGGTGACATGAGTACAGCTTAGTCCGCTGACTTGACACTGTCACTTCGCCTCGAGTGTGTTCCCACTGTTCTTTAATTGCTACCCTACCACGGCTCTACTGAGTCGTGCAAACAGGTAGTAGTTGGGAGCAGTCCCGAAGCACTTGGAGGCAGTGACGGTTAGACAGGATTCGTCTCTCCCGGTATTGGGGGTTGACATCGCGCTTTGCCTAGGAAAGCCATTACACAAGTAGTCCCTGGCCAGGGCAAGCGAGATATACTGGTAGGTTCCAGTGTTATCTCAGTGTGTTCTGGGCTTCACTCCGACACGATTTGTACCGCTATTAGGGGTCTGACTCTTGCCGTCCCCTAGGCCCGACATGCGATGTATCAGACGAACAGACCGGACTGTACGGAGATTGTCACATACAGGCTCAGTAGGAGTTCGGATGGGTTTACCTCATCGGCCTTCTTATCAACATCTACCTGGGGACCGTTACGTACAGCTAGTGCCGCTTGCGGTCTGTGGTTAAACCCACTGCCAGCGTAGTGTCGAGTCTTTAGAGTCCCACACAGAGAGTTTCCCTGCACTGAGCGAAACGTATAGAGGCCGTATGGTTTTACGGCAGGGCTGCGATCACTTACGTACACTTGTGTGCGTATGGTGTTCGGGCAGGCAGTACTAGTGGGCTTTGGTTTAAGCTGGATCCTAGTATTGCATGGATGGATTTGTTTTGTCTTCTACGCATCCGCATTCTGCGGAATGCCGATGCAGGTGTGTATGCACAGTTTTCCGGAGTGATGAAGGAGGAGGTGCCTCATTAGGGATTTGGCAGTTGGTTAGGCCAAAACCGTTATGTGGCGGGCTCATTAGGGTTCTGACAGTTGATTCGGTCCAAATCATTTTGAGGCGGACTCATTAGGGTTTTGACAGTCCGTTTGGTCAAAACCATTATGAGCCGGGGACATTATTTACTAATCCTTTCATTGATAATTATGTTATGGCTAATTACATTGACCATTTGACCATCTTGACTTTGTTGACCATTTGACCAAAGTTGACTAGGATCTTCTTGAAAGATCAAAAGTATTCTTTGGTTTTCTTTTTCTTTTATTATGATAATGGTCATGTCATTTGTAGCCATCACCTTTAGCTTGATGTGATTAGTAATGATAATGTTTTGGTATTATTGCAACAATGGTTGTGTTTTCTCTTGGTTAAGCTTTTCATTTGCTCATTCTCATTCTCTCTCTTGAAATGAGAAGCTCCATGGTTGCTAGCTAGCTCCTCCTTCTTCCTCCTCTTGATTTATCTTTTGATCTCATTTGTTGAGAGAAAAAGATCCCACAAAAACAAAACCATTCATCTACCACTTCTACACAACCTAGGGCTGCTAGATTAGCAATCTCCTTGCCCTAGTTAACTCGGCTCGAGGTGGAGCTCAGTGTATATCTCTCGGGTGGACCGTCTTCGACTCAAGGAGGCCGCGGAGGTGACCAAAGTCCAGATCAACTATTGAGCAAGCAAAGAGAAGAACAACAAGAAGAGAAGAACAAGAAGAAGTGAAGAACAACAAGAAGAGAAGGAGTTCAAGTTGAGGTATAACCCCTAACCGAGTAGATAACATCTCAAGTTAGGATGCTAGTGTATTGTTTAGCAAAGATCCGGCTTTTACGGTCCATGTTACAAAGTTTAGAAAAAATTTTGTTTTACCATTTCCGCAACCCCGAAAGTACCAGGAGAGGTAACGTGGACCTAACAGTGGTATCAGAGCCTAACTAAACATATACTAGCTAGGTAGTGAAGTGTATCGAAGTTCGAAACGAAAAAATCGAAAAACCGAGTTACGAAAACCCCAAGTTTCTGTTAAAATTTTTTCTGGTCAAAACAAAATTTGTCATACTCCAAAAATCATCTCAGGGTTTTTAGAAGAAAGCCACCAAAAACGAGCCAGCAACTCGACCAAAGAGCCGTGTTTCCGCGGCAATGGCAAGCTATTGCCGCGGAACCGCGGCCATCTTGGTGAGTCACTGGGTCGATTTTGGTGCAGTGTATTTCTTACTTGGTTTTAGGATTTTTAAGATGGTTTATATGTGGTTTTAGGATTTTTAAGATGGTTTATATGTGCCCAGATTTTTCAGAATAGAAATTTGTTTTTGGGGGCCTATAAATCCGTATTTTTTCCGAACTTCAATATACTTTGACTATAAAGGTTATATCTGTGATGTTCATATGTATTGAACGTCGGCTAATCGCTATATGTCGATTAGTTGGGGTTATACATATCTGTGATCTGTGTTGTTGATGGTTTGTGTATATGAACTCGTTGGATTGTCGCGGAGGAATAGCCGGGATGGATGTGAGATGAGAGTTTCTTTTTCTTTCATTCATGTAATAATTTGTAAATTGATGTAATATTATTTGTTTGGCCGCACAACCGGGTCGGGGTTGTAGCCGTCATTGTATAATTCTTTTTACTATTTTTGCTCCTAGGATAGACCCATGGAGGGGGTGCACAAACTACCGGGTATCTCGAAGTGCCGTGTGGCCTACTCACGGCGTTGAGGGAGGTTGCTTCGCTTCGAGTACTGGGAGGTAGTTTGCCGCACCCATAGGGGTCTTGGGTGGGGTATTGGCTATTCATCGCGACCGTGTAATCCGCTTTTCATTGCAGGCTTGAACGAATCGCGGGTTCCTAGTATATCCAAAGTGTTCATCTGTGATCTGGATTGGCTATCATTGCTGTATATCTATATATAATAACTATTTAGGCGTTTCTTATGTTTTACAGCCGCGCTAGCCCAACCCCCACTCCGTCGTTAGTTAAATAACCTAATGGGTGATGACGGGGCCCAGTGGCGAATGCGAATGGCATAAGCGTACGTCATATTTTGGTTGTTTTCTGCAATGGTAGGATTTAAATGATGGGACGCATTAAAAGAACTAATGCAAGAAAATAAACCTAAAAGACATTGTTGGAACAATTTTTCAAAAAGCTGTTATTGCAAGGACGTTCATTTTTGTTTTGCATCGCAGTATTCGGTTGTGAATGCCCAGCACCTCAGTCGACGAGGCAAGGGCCGAGATCCCTTCATCGGGAGTGACCCCTTGGACAAAAGTTTGCATCAGGGTAATAACTTCACTATAGTCGATTATTCTTGCTTTGCATCGAGGTATTCAGTTTGGAATATCCTGCACCTCATTCGACGAGGAAAGAGCCGAGATCCCTTCACATGGAGTGACCTCTTTAGCAAAAGTTTTCGCCTCTATATTTTCAAAAAGATTACCAGGTTCCTTCAACGATATCAAGTTCATTACGTTAACGGGTTTTTCGCCAAAAACCCAGCCGTAGCCCTCCGTCATTTCGGATAATTAATACTTAGTATTCGTGCTGCGTTTGTTGATTATTCGTCAAGACACAGTGAACGGTAGCTGAGTAATAATTCTCTGTTGCACTGATAGATGCGATTGGTTAGGACGGTCGCATGATTTTGTTGATTATTCGTCAAGGATCATGCGGGCGGGTCTAATGAAATCCTGGATAACGACGGGTTGAACTTGACTAGGACCTTTTGATTTGTTGATTATTCGTCAAGGTCACTTGGGTCCTAGGGGCAAAAACCACATCGGGAGTTTCAAAAGTACTGAAACTTGCAGATTTATCATACCTTCTGGAGTGTGGTGACTAGAGTGGATTCCATCTAGGTCATCGCACAATGATAGTTGGATCCCGATCCCACTGATGAGTTGGATTACTCTTGGGAGATTATTTCACTATACGATCAATGTTATAAACCTAGTAGGTGTCTAGAAAGGTGTTAGCGGGGCTACGCCCCCAGGGAAAAGAGGTTCTTGAATTAAGGAACTTCGCGAAAGCGTTGGAGAACCTCCCTCGAAGTACCGACACTAGCCTGGCTGAAAGGTTAAGCAAGTATTGTGACGTGAATTAAAATCCCGACTAGTTCCTCTTTTAAAAATGTTTTAAGAAGAATTTGAGGAAACAGTGGGAGACATCCTGGTTAGATAAATTAATAAACCAATCTAATCTTGCAAGAGCGTACGCTGAGTGTTTCTTTTTCTCCCTCTCGAGGTAGCAACCATTTCACGCCCTAATCAAGATAATAAAATGTATCGCTTGACCGATCCGAATTCTTATTCGGGGCTGGGGAACGTTGGTTCAGCTCTAACTTGTGACAACAGTCATGAGTATGAGAATGGGAAAGGGGATTGTATGGATTTCCAGGATACCCAGTTGAAGAAGAAGCATGGTTTTGCATCTACTTCAGGTGTTCTTGTAATTGAGAATTGTTTTACGGTAAGCCCTACCTCCTGGGTACTTGATACCGGATCAGGATCTCATATCTGTAATTTATTGCAGGGACTGAGAAAAAGTAGGAAAGTTGCACCGGGTGATATGTCGCTCAGAGTAGCGAACGGAGCATAAGTTAATGCGGCAGCCGTCGGTGAATATCACCTAGTATTGCCAAATGGCAAGACTATGATTTTGAACGATTGCTACTATGTACCCTCTATGGTTTGCAACATCATATCAGTTTCTTTACTCGATAAAGATGGATATAACTTTGTTCTTGAAAAGAATATCATGAACATTTACCTTCATAAGGTACTGGTTGCAGAGGGTACACTGTGTAATGGTATCTACGTTCTAAATCAGAATACAGTTCTCAATATACAAAACACACGCAAGAGGAAGAATTCAGATACGAATGAATCCTACTTGTGGCATTGTAGACTTGGTCATATCGGAGAGAAAAGACTGAGTAAGTTACATAAAGATGGACTCTTGAATGCGTTCGAGTTTTCATCTTATGAAACGTGTCAGTCCTGTCTCAAAGGGAAGATGACCAAATCTCCGTTCACCGGACATGGAGAAAGAGCAGCAGAGCTCTTGGGATTCATACACAGTGATGTATGTGGTCCGATGTCTACACATGCAAGGGGTGGGTTCTCCTACTTCATCACATTCACTGACGATCTCTCTAGGTTCGGATATGTGTATCTGATGAAACACAAATCTGAAGCTTTTGAGAAATTCAAGGAATTCAGAAAGGAAGTAGAGAACCAGATTGGAAAAAGTATCAAGATCCTCCGGTTTGATAGAGGAGGGGAGTACTTAAGCACGGAATTCCTAGATTACTTAAAAGAGAATGGTATTCTCTCTCAGCTTACTCCTCCTTATACACCACAGCACAACGGTGTATCGGAGCGGAGGAATCGTACCCTATTGGATATGGTTCGCTCCATGATGAGTAGTGCTGAGTTACCTCTTTCATTCTGGGGACATGCGCTTCAGACAGCGGCATACCTTTTGAATCAAGTTCCGTCCAAATCTGCGCCTAAAACTCCGTATGAAATATGGAGCAGTAAGAAACCATGTCTTAAGTTTATTAAGATATGGGGTTGTCCGGCCTATGTGAAAACACAGAAACCGGACAAGCTAGAGGCACGATCAGTTCTGGGTAAATTTATGGGATATCCTAAGGACTCACTGGGATATCTGTTCTACCACACTGAGGAACAGAAGGTGTTTGTATCTCGCCACGCCACCTTCTTAGAAAGGGAGTTTCTTGCAAAAGAAACTAGTGGGAGTTCGGTAGAACTGGAAGAAATTCAGCGACCACAAAATGTAACTGAAAATTTGGAGGAACCGCTAGAAACTATAACCCCAGACGAACCTCAGCCACTCAGCAGATCTGGTAGGATTTCTCATCCGCCCGAGAGATACTACGGTTTTCTCATAGACAGGGATCGAGAGGATTGCATCTTGGAAGAAGATGACCCTACCAGTTTCAGGCAGGCCATTATCAGTAGGGACTCTGATAAGTGGCAGGAAGCAATGCAATCCGAAATGGAGTCCATGTACGCGAATAAAGTGTGGACCTTGGATATTGCTCCACCCGGGGTAAAACCCGTTTGATGCAAATGGATCTACAAAAGGAAACTTGGTGTAGATGGGCAGGTGGAAACCTATAAAGCTAGACTCGTTGCAAAAGGTTTTCGTCAAAGACCTGGTTTGGACTATGATGAAACTTTTTCTCCGGTGGCTATGCTCAAATCCATTCGGATCCTACTTGCCATTGCTGCCTTCCATGACTATGAAATCTGGCAGATGGATGTTAAAACGGCTTTCCTAAACGGTTGTTTGGAAGAGTGCGTTTACATGGATCAACCAGAAGGTTTCGTAGACAGTGGGAGCAGCGGAAAGGTGTGCAAGTTGCTTAAATCCATTTATGGATTAAAGAAGGCATCGCGGAGCTGGAACATCTGTTTTGATGAGGCAATCAAGGAATTTGATTTCATCAAGAACGAAGATGAACCCTGTGTATATAAGAAGATTGTAGGACGAACTGTCGTATTCCTAGTCTTGTACGTGGACGACATTCTTTTGATAGGAAATGACATTCCTATGCTACAATCGGTCAAGCAATTTTTGCCGCAAAAGTTCTCCATGAAGGACCTGGGTGATGCCTCGTACATTCTGGGGATCAAGATCTATAGAGATAGATCCAAGAAACTATTGGGACTTTCACAGTCCAGGTACATAGAGACCGTACTAAAGAGATTTAGTATGGAGGGTTCCAAGCGCGGTAGCATACCCGCATTGCACGGAATTACCCTCTCCAAGAAGATGTCTCCTAAGACTGACGAGGAGAGGGTTCGCATGAGCACTTTACCGTACGCTTCGGCGGTAGGATCTATAATGTATGCGTTGCTATGTACAAGACCAGATGTAGCTTATGCGTTGAGCGCGGTAAGCCGGTATCAGTCAGACCCAGGGGAGGACCACTGGACAGTAGTGAAGAACATTCTCAAGTACCTGAGAAGGACTAAGGAGATGTTCCTGGTTTACGGTAATGGAGACCTCAGGGTCGAGTCCTTTACCGATTCAAGCTTCCAGAGTGACAAAGATAACAGCAAGTCTGTCTCGGGTTTTGTGTTTACCCTCAACGGAGGGGCGGTATGTTGGAGGAGTTCCAAGCAGGATACCGTCGCAGACTTGACGATGGAGGATGAATACATTGCTGCAAGTGATGCCGCAAAAGAGGCGGTCTGGATGAAGAAGTTCATTAGTGAACTTCAGGTGGTTCCGTCCATTGTTGACCCAATACCTTTGTATTGAGATAACAATGGGGCTATAGCTTTAGCGAAGGAACCAAGGTCCCATCAGAAATCCAGGCACATCTTAAGGCGGAATCACCTGATCAGGGAGATCATTGATCGCCAGGAGATCGAGGTACGGAGAGTGGACACAAAGGACAATACTGCGGACCCATTCACGAAGGCTTTACCCCAGACTCAGTTCGAACGGCTGATCGAGATGATAGGTCTTCGATACGCCAGTACATGGCCTTAGTGCAAGTGGGAGATTGTTAGTGTATATGCCCTAGAGGCCATTAATGTATCATACTAGTATGTATATTACTTGATGGAAGCTTGGGATATTCACAGTTGTACAGACGATCTTGCTCAATATAGTAGTATGCTACTTGGTTTGTCTCTGCTTTAATGTGCACTTCTGTGTTTATTTATTATATCACCTATACGCATTAGTAGAGCCCTTTGGATCTTTGCTTGATTACCGGCGTTGTGATGGCGATCACACTCGTGGGGGCTGGGTAATCTACAAGGACATCCTTATACACGTCCCTAGTTATGGGAGTATCGAGATAGGGCATCGATACTCCGGAGTAGACTAGCGTATGCGCTTCTCATCCCAGCAAGGGATACGGTCTGTCCTACAGCCGTCGGTACGTCGTACTTGAGATAGTATGCGGGTGCTCGTTGGGTTACGAGTACACTGGACAGGACTCGTCGGGAACTGATGGTTGGTATTATACCTATCGTCGTTTATCAGTTCCCAGGTGACATGAGTACAGCTTAGTCCGCTGACTTGATACTGTCACTTCGCCTCGAGTGTGTTCCCACTGTTCTTTGATTGCTACCCTACCACGGCTCTACTGAGTCGTGCAAACAGGTAGTAGTTAGGAGCAGTCCCGAAGTACTTGGAGGCAGTGACGGTTAGACAGGATTCGTCTCTCCCGGTATTAGGGGTTGACATCGCGCTGTGTCTAGGAGAGCCATTACACAAGTAGTCCCTGGCCAGGGCAAGCGAGATATACTGGTAGGTTCCAGTGTTATCTCATGTTGTTCTGGGCTTCACTCCGACACGATTTGTACCGCTATTAGGGGTCTGACGCTTGCCGCCCCCTAGGCCCGACATGCGATGTATCGGACGAACAGACCGGACTGTACGGAGATTGTCACATACAGGCTCAGTAGGAGTTCGGATGGGTTTACCTCATCGGCCTTCTTATCGATATCTACCTGGGGACCGTTACGTACAGCTAGTGCCACTTGCGGTCTGTGGTTAAACCCACTGCCAGCGTAGTGTCGAGTCTTTAGAGTCCCACACAGAGAGTTTCCCTGCACTGAGCGAAACGTGTAGAGGCCGTATGGTTTTACGGCAGGGCTGCGATCACTTACGTACACTTGTGTGCGTATGGTGTTCGGGCAGGCAGTACTAGTGGGCTTTGGTTTAAGCCGGATCCTAGTATTGCACGGATGGATTTGTTTTGTCTTCTGCGCATACGCATTCTGCGGAATGCGGATGCGGGTGTGTATGCACAGTTTTCCGGAGTGATGAAGGAGGAGGTGCCTCATTAAGGTTTTGGCAGTTGGTTAGGCCAAAACCGTTATGTGGCGGGCTCATTAGGTTTTTGACAGTTGATTCGGTCAAAACCATTTTTAGGCGGACTCATTAGGGTTTTGACAGTTCGTTTGGTCAAAACCATTATGAGCCGGGGACATTATTTACTAATCCTTTCATTGATAATTATGTTATGGCTAATTACATTGACCATTTGACCATCTTGACTTTGTTGACCATTTGACCATCTTGACTTTGTTGACCATTTGACCAAAGTTGACTAGGATCTTCTTGAAAGATCTAAAGTATTCTTTGGTTTTCTTTTTCTTTTGTTATGATAATGGTCATGTCATTTGTAGCCATCACCTTTATCTTGATGTGATTGGTAATGATAATGTTTTGGTATTATTGCAACCATGGTTGTGTTTTCTCTTGGTTAAGCTTTTCATTTGCTCATTCTCATTCTCTCTCTTGAAATGAGAAGCTCCATGGTTGCTAGCTAGCTCCTCCTTCTTCCTCCTCTTGATTTATCTTTCGATCTCATGTGTTGAGAGAAAAAGATCCCACAAAGACAAAACCATTCAACTACCACTTCTACACAACCTAGGGCTTCTAGATTAGCAATCTCCTTTCCCTAGTTACCTCGGCTCGAGGTGGAGCTCGGTGTACATCTCTCGGGTGGATCGTCTTCGACTCAAGGAGGCCGCGGAGGTGACCAAAGTCCGGATCAACCATTGAGCAAGCAAAGAGAAGAACAACAAGAAGAGAAGAACAACAAGAAGTGAAGAACAACAAGAAGAGAAGGAGTTCAAGTTGAGGTATAACTCCTAACCGAGTAGATAACATCTCAAGTTAGGATGCTAGTGTATTGTTTAGCAAAGATCCGGCTTTTACGGTCCATGTTACAAAGTTTAGAAAAAATTTTGTTTTACCGTTTCCGCAACCCCGAAAGTACCGGGAGAGGTAACGTGGACTTAACATCAGCCTCTCCGCCGATCTGGTAGGGTTCCTCGCCAACTTGAGAGATACTACGGTTTTCTCATGGATGGTGGGAGCGAGGATTGCATCATGGAGGATGATGACCCAACTAGTTTCGAGCAGGCCATCACGAGTAGGGACTTAGTGAAATGGCTGGATGCTATGCGGTCCGAGATGGAATCCATGTACACCAACAAAGTATGGACTTTGGAAGTTGCTGCTGAAGGGGTAAAACCCATTAGGAGCAAGTGGATCTTCAAGAAGAAACTTGGTGTAGATGGGAAAGTGAAGACTTTCAAAGCTAGACTTGTTGCAAAAGGTTTTCGTCAAAGACCAGGTGTGGACTATGACGAAACCTTTTCTCCAGTGGCTATGCTTAAATCCATCCAGATCATGCTTGCCATCGCTGCAAATCATGATTACGAAATCTGGAAAATGGATGTTAAGACCGCCTTTCTAAACGGTGATTTAGAAGAGTGCGTGTACATGACTGTCACGACCCGAAAGAGCACGTGACTGGCCCTTGAACCATATGAAGTCTATAGGACTCCATCTGATCCAAGTAAGCCAAAAGCCCAGAAATCTAAAACCATTTTTAAGAATAAGTAAAGAAACTGGTTTAAAGAAGTGAAGAAAAACATGTTTGAAATCAAGGTTTTTAAATAACTAAGCCGAATATGCATTTTTAAAAACAGTACAGTCTTTTCTAAAAATTTCGGCAGAGTTTCTTTTGTAAAACTGGCCCCGAATGGGGTATAACAAGGATAACAATATATGCAATGATAAAGGCATCCCTAAGCGGGAGCTAGCTCTTCGTCAATCGACGGTCACCACCACACATGCAACAATAATATACAACGCCAAGTGGCGAGGATCAAATCCAAAAGAAAGCTCAAAAGCAACAAGAAAACCGCAACACTACTAAGCGCGACTCTATGGTCGAATAATACATCACTAGTCTAGGTCTGAAACAATATACGAGTTTTGGTTGATGGATATTCTAGATACAATGAATAATATAAATACAACGGCGGTTCTGATACAAAAGAACCCACCTATCCAAGCAAATCACCCAAAAGGAAGCAGTGTGCCAGAAATGCCGCTATAGAACTGTACGGCAAACCTGCAAGAACTGGGGCACAACGGGGGTGAGTTGCCAACTCGTGAATAGAAAGATATCTACAAGCAGAGATCGAATGCATGACCCAACCTAGATCAATACGATCAGATATAAAGAAACCTCAATATGAATAAAGCTGAAGCATGCTAAACTGGCAATGTAATCTCTATACGTGAATGTAGTGCCAAGTGCTCGTGCTAGTGCCTCAGGTAATAGTATGTCATGAATATGAGGTATGAATGCATGAAAGCAGAATACATGTAAATGAAGAAACTGTTTTCATAATTTAGTGAGATTTCCCTTGTATTTTTAGTTGAGGTATCATAATGAAATCAGCATAAAACAGTGCCTAGCATCGGCACAAAACGTAATCCCAATATCTCGATATCTCTGTATCACAGTCTCTGTACCTCGAAATCTTGAAATCCCAATGTCTCAATCATAATATCTAGGGCGCCGTCAGTCCAGACCGGCCCCTACCATCCATCTCAAGACCACGACGGTATCCTCCGGATATCCGACGCGTCGGGTAAAATCACCGGTAGGTAGTGCTCCCCTGCCAGGCTCACATCGTCATCACCACGTGCTTCTTGCCCCGGGGCACCTTACCGGGTCCACCATGTACCCGAAACGGTTCATCCGTCTCCTCGAATCGGGTTTCCAAATCCATCAGCAAACTCATGGTGGACGACTCATACATCATGGGAAAACCGCACTTTTTATTTTAAAGAGAGAAAAGAAGTTTATATAAGTTTTGCGGTTTTCCCCCAAATCCAGAAAATCTCATGGAAATCCGAATCCAATCCTCAATAGCATGTAAATAGTGCATACAGGCATAAAAATCCATGAATAATAACATGCATGATGTAACAACTAATAATTACAATGTCTAATCTAGCATATAAGGCAAGTACACTAATATCATGTCTAAATTATTAGCTAACAACCTATGTCGATGCAATAATATTTTCTAAGGTGTACGTGACATGGCAATTACCGATGAAGATGTGTGTGAGCCGGCAAGTAAGTGTACGTGGTACATACGCATCATCGGTAATGGTGCTGGTGTCCTAACAGCATAACATCAATAATGGAGTATGAAACATAATATAAGCATGCGATGCGATGCGAACCACAATAATGAGCGGAAGCTGAATACTAGACGCAACTATAACTAATCTGCATTAATCTAAAATAACCTCTACAATTGGTGCCTTTTGAAATAACACGAATCATGGGGTTTTGAAAATAGGGGCTACGGTGTTTTTATGAAAAGATACATCTTTTGAAATATCCGTAGGATCCCTTGGGCTGTCTTTTAAAATACCCACGATTCGTTAGTTTTTGAAATAGGTAGGAGTCTAATCTAATCTAACAACCATCCTAAACTATACGGCTGAACTAACAAGTAGAGCTACGGGTGAGGAAACCGCCTAACATCTGAGTCGATACATATACATACATGTATATATATTAGTCGGTGATCCCGCCTCAATAATATCATATCCGATACCCTATCAATAATCAGACATCCCAAGTCAAGAGTGCGGATCAATCATCAAAATATAGCTTGTACGTAAATCCGTCGTACGGCATCCCAAATCTGGGTACGGGTCAATATCACATTCATCATACTATTTATCTGGTATCCTCTTTATCAAATGTCATGATCGGGGTACTGATCTACGTCTAGTACAATATTGATACCCTCTATGTATGCATGCAGGTGTAAGAATCACTACGTCAAAAGACCCGCTAAAACATCGTGTCGTATCTCAATAGGAACCAAATCACATCACCGATCTCCTGGCCTCAAGCCCAATCTCATCGACTCATCTCAAATCCCAAATACTATCCTCAAATCCAGTATATAAACACATAGTCCCATACCCATGTGTAGATATACGCACCATCATATGCACTCTAATAAATGAAAGAATGAATGCAAGTATGTGTGTAAATGTATGTGTGAGTGCAACCACTACTCTAGGGTTCGCACTAAACTAAACCAATATATTCTTATCATCAAAATATCATTATTACCATCAATAACCCTAAACAACACATAATAAATATTCGTGTGTATACGTATTCGTATACATCACCACGGACTGCGGGGGTGCTATACGCCATCCACCCGACTTCTCCCCACAGATATAAATCTACTCACATTGCTTCTCGTGTGCCAAAGCCGATGTCGCTATCTTCACCTCCTTTGCCTCAACATCACGCGGGGTACCTACAAGTATATCACAATGCTAAAGCACATGAAAATCACATCGGAAACCAAAATAGCACACGCTACCCGCATAGGTAAAAACCTATCGACTCGCATGTAAACACAATCAAAATCCACTTGTCGTTGACGTCCAAACGCCACCCGACAGGAATGAATCACCAAATACCAAAATCCATGCTAAAACAAGTCCCAAATTATACACCAACATAGGAAAATCAACCCAGATTTCACCCTAGATGGAATCAGTCAAAACTATACATACTCAGGGTCAAAACTAGAGGAAATGGGGGCATGCACAGAAAACGAAGCAATTCCTTAAAATACCTTATTTTACAATTTTCCATAATTTTTCCCCATTTATCTGTATTTAATTATACCAGAATATTAAAATATTCATTAAAATAATATTAAATTATAAAATTTCCCAAAAATCATATTTTATTATTTTGAAGACGTTACAATCTACCCCCCTTAAAGAAATTCGGTCCCCGAATTTAAATTTAAACCCCCAAACACTAAAATATTTCAATACAAATTCCAAGTCATCGGGGCTCCGAAATCATCTATACATAAAACATCATAGCGCAATGCATGCGCATGAGTACTGAGCAGATAACTCAAAAGCAACACTCCATCAAGCATCCGCAATCATCGGAGTCATGGTAACGACACAATGTCAAATCCAATACAAAATCAATATGATATGGACCAAGACTATACATGTAGACATCCAATCTATACATGTAAATAGCTGATGCAAATGTATGCCAAATCTTTTTAAGTCGCTGTGCGATGCGCGTAACACTGCACAGTGGCGGACGTTTCTCATAAGAAAATAACTATATATGTGTATATATATCCTTTGTTTAATAGGTACGTTCCGCCGTTTTGAAAACAGTTTAGAAGGGTTTCCTTGTTTTTAAAACGTTTCGTGTCATATCGGACACGTAGGTATATACTGAGACTATAGCTCGCTTTTCGGAAATCCCTTCGATAACTATCGATGCATGCAAAATATATCCAGGTACTGCCCACTGACTAGTCCTGTTCAGTATGAAAGCAAATATCCAACATCATAAAAATGTACTGCTCCAAAAGGAATAAATCCCAAAAATCACATAACACCACCCTGTGCGTCTGGTGTGCACGGAAATCAAAATCCATATATGTGCTAAACATGTGCACAAAACAACATCTAGGTGCAACGGGTGTGCACGAAGCATCTGTCATAGGCAACGTGTGCCTGGCAGCCAAAACAGGTGCATCTGACATGCACGAAGAATCTCGATTTAGTGCATCTGGTGTGCCCCAAAATCGTATCTCAAAACATGCGCCCAACATGCGCGAAAATCCAAATCGGTGCATCCATCATGCACGAATGAAAATCTAGACCCTGCGCACTCAATATGCACGGAATCACAAAATCCAATAGCAACGTCGAATATGCGTAAGTCCGGTCAAAAGCACGGAGTGCAAGAATCCACATCAATATCACAATCAAAATCGACATACCGAAAGGCATCAAATCGAAGTCAGGTGCAATCGTAATGCACAAAATATAAATCCGGTGCAACAAAGGCACGAAATATAAATCTGATGCGATAAACGCAAGAAACATAAAACTGGTGCGACAAATGCACGAAGTATAGAACTGGTGCATCCCATGCACAAATACCAAGCAATAACTCAAATACGTAAGCAGCAACACCAAGTGTATCCAGATATGAAGAAAATCATAAACGTGTGCAGCTGCGGGCACAAAACACATATCGATACACTACAAGCACATATAAGCTATACCGAGTGCAAAATCAAAACACTAAAATTACATGAAACTCTGCTGGAAGCGTAAATCAAATCACCAGTATAAAATAGGCATGAAATCGCAATCAACAGCTCAAGAGTAATAACTATGTACAAGGTATAAATACCCAGTAGGTGCAACCATGGTGCACAAAATCAAATATCATGAAACTCAGTCATCAAGACTAAATCATGTGAATAGATCGCCCAAAATACCGAAATCCAAAGCAACGGATACGTGATAATCAAATCACAAAATCATAAATCATAATTACCGTCGTCGGTATACCATCCTTCAGGGTCGAGAAGGTACCGGAACATCCGATGCTAGCTGCGCAAGATATCTACTTGCCTCTTGCTCGCGGCTGGCGTCCTCTGCCTCTGGTTCCTGATCTTTCCTGTAGATTACCAATCTCGCAATCCATCGGCTCATCGGCCCGGTCAGGAGTACTGACAGGAACGATTCCGTTCTGGCACTTTCCTGGTCACCTTTCGGTCAATCCTCACGACCGCTCGTAAGGCAGCGTATCACTGGCGTCGGCCTCTGGCTCTCTGAAAGCACGTCACACATCTGATCCTGGGTGCAAACATCATTGCAGCAATGTCCTGGAAGGAATCCTGCTCAAGGTCTCTTCCGATCATGCCTATGCCGATCTGTACAGAGGCTGGCTTCCTGCACAACCTCTTCTCGCTCAAAAACACCTGTGTCCTCAGCACAATATTTTCTCGGAAACTGGTCACATTCCAACGTCTCTGTAAGCATATCAGGTCTCTAGTCTCGACGGGAAGCAATGACAGCTCATCAGTGTCTCACACGAACCTCTTGTTCCAAATGTCTCTATCGTCGTCCACTATGACGTCACGCCAAGCTACTACGCACTGCACTGTTCTCGGCCACGGTCAATCTGAAGTCTCTCGCACGGACTCGAAATCGCATATTCTGTAGCTTCATCATTCTGTAGAGGATGTCAGGCCGAACAGGTCCTCGGGAACACGTCCCAACCATCGGAGGAATACTCATCACTCGTCCGTCCCTGATCAATCTGCAACGCATCTGGGTAAGTTCCTTTATCCGAACATGGTCAACTACCTCGTCGACAATGCCGAACTCTGTCCTGCTGGGTGTGCGCAATACGACCACTCCTGGTCTAGGTCTTCTCGTAACGTACTCCAGAAAGGTCCTGTCGAGGTTCCTTTCTCAAATCTCAATCCTGCCGAAATGCCCGGAAGTCATCATCCAATGCTGAAGCTAAAGCTTATTCCGGAACGGCTGCATACCTATCGCGCTTCTCTCTGGAAGATACATCCATATACCACGCCTCGGGGTGCATATCACATCTCTAATGTCAGCGGAGTGGGACGTCATCTCGTCGAAATCTCGTACGAACTCTTTACTCCACCTTGCTCAATGTCGACTGATTCGGACTTAACTCATCGTGGCTACACGAACTGCGCTCCGACGGCTACGCTCGCATCTGGAGTCTCCCAAGCAGTGTCCCATCACGATATCCGAAAGATGTCGAACCATCCGATCGACTCGTCAGATCCTCATAATCCCCCAAGAGATCACATCATGGGTACAGTTTAATAGTATCGAGTACATGCCACAGCGTCGGTGGTCCAGCCGTAGAAGGGCAAACCCAAGCCTCACTAATGGCGCCGAGGAACCGCCGCAAACCCGAAGGTTCAAAGGCTTTCACACGGTCATTAAGTCGAGTTAGGGTTTCATTCTTCTAGAGAGTCCATAGAATCACCTGCATGTCTTTCCGTATATTTTAAACTTGGAAAATGGGCTCTTGACATTCGATCGTCTCTATCGACTCTCAACGAACCTGCGTGAAGTCGTCTCTAGCTGGAAACAATCTATCTGATGACCTCGCATCGGTAAACAAACGAACCACCTGTCCTAGTCATTCATCCTCAGGTGACTAGCGACTCGCTATCATCTCTCTAAGTATATGCTCACGCTGCAGTAGCTCCAACCATCTGGGCGACATCTCGTCATTTGCAGCAGCAACTGGCTTATTCGCCTGTACGCCGAACAGCGCCTCAATCCTCCAGGAAAGGCAATACATAGGCGGTCATCTCTGAGTCGGTCTGCTCTAGATCTGAGTAAGACTCTCCACACTGGAAATCTTCAACTCATCAGGGCCCGCTCCGGCGCAAAATCGGACGAATCACCTTCGTCTCTCAAATCGGGTAGACTAGCTGTCATCTGTCTCATATCTGCCTGAAAGCTACGGCAATCTCAGCTCGTAAGCTTCGGAAGCGACATCCTGTCAATCTCAGCAACAGCTGGTCCATCTGTCTGCACGGTAGGCGACATCACAATCTCTAAGGTATGCTGTACATCAACAGTCCTCTCTCAACTGGCAGCTCTAACAATGGCCCGATCATCCGGTGCAAGACCAAGCACTCGCCTCCACTAGAGGTCACAATCACCAACACTAACTCGAGACGTTCCCATGTCACCAGAAAACACAATGGTCGGCCCTCGTACCAAACGAGCTCACACCGGCCGTAACCCTAGCAGCAGCCCAAACTGCCCTCAAACATGGTGACAGGAACCTCAATCGAGTATCAAGGAGAGCACATCAATGGCAAGAAAGGAAACAACAGATCCAAAGTGGATACATGATCATGGGAAGGAACAGCATCAATAAAGGTATGATCATGAAACTAATAGAATCGGGGATCTCAAATGGATGTATAATCCTGGATATAAAGAGGATCACTGATCTCGAAAATATGTACATCCTAAGGTTCCTTAAGCGGAGTGGCGTGTCGTAAGTATGCCGCGGAACATACCAACGGTACGTCACTCTACTTTAGTTACCTATTCCATCAACCAAGGGTCATCCTACACGACGAAAGTTCGGGTCTAATACCCCCTCGACCAAGTCTAAGTTCCGTAAGGTCAAGCCTAAGTTCCGTATATATATAAACGCCCTAGGCTCCACATAGTCAAACTTAAACTCGAACCAAGGTCAACCTAGCGCTCTGATACCAACTTTGTCACGACCCGAAAGAGCACGTGACTGGCCCTTGAACCATATGAAGTCTATAGGACTCCATCTGATCCAAGTAAGCCAAAAGCCCAGAAATCTAAAACCATTTTTAAGAATAAGTAAAGAAACTGGTTAAAGAAGTGAAGAAAAACATGTTTGAAATCAAGGTTTTTAAATAACTAAGCCGAATATGCATTTTTAAAAACAGTACAGTCTTTTCTAAAAATTTCGGCAGAGTTTCTTTTGTAAAACTGGCCCCGAATGGGGTATAACAAGGATAACAATATATGCAATGATAAAGGCATCCCCAAGCGGGAGCTAGCTCTTCATCAATCGACGGTCACCACCACACATGCAACAATAATATACAACGCCAAGTGGCGAGGATCAAATCCAAAAGAAAGCTCAAAAGCAACAAGAAAACCGCAACACTACTAAGCGCGACTCTATGGTCGAATAATACATCACTAGTCTAGGTCTGAAACAATATACGAGTTTTGGTTGATGGATATTCTAGATACAATGAATAATATAAATACAACGGCGGTTCTGATACAAAAGAACCCACCTATCCAAGCAAATCACCCAAAAGGAAGCAGTGTGCCAGAAATGCCGCTATAGAACTGTACGGCAAACCTGCAAGAACTGGGGCACAACGGGGGTGAGTTGCCAACTCGTGAATAGAAAGATATCTACAAGCAGAGATCGAATGCATGACCCAACCTAGATCAATACGATCAGATATAAAGAAACCTCAATATGAATAAAGCTGAAGCATGCTAAACTGGCAATGTAATCTCTATACGTGAATGTAGTGCCAAGTGCCCGTGCTAGTGCCTCAGGTAATAGTATGTCATGAATATGAGGTATGAATGCATGAAAGCAGAATACATGTAAATGAAGAAACTGTTTTCATAATTTAGTGAGATTTCCCTTGTATTTTTAGTTGAGGTATCATAATGAAATCAGCATAAAACAGTGCCTAGCATCGGCACAAAACGTAATCCCAATATCTCGATATCTCTGTATCACAGTCTCTGTACCTCGAAATCTCGAAATCCCAATGTCTCAATCATAATATCTAGGGCGCCGTCAGTCCAGACCGGCCCCTACCATCCATCTCAAGACCACGACGGTATCCTCCGGATATCCGACGCGTCGGGTAAAATCACCGGTAGGTAGTGCTCCCCTGCCAGGCTCACATCGTCATCACCACGCGCTTCTTGCCCCGGGGCACCTTACCGGGTCCACCATGTACCCGAAACGGTTCATCCGTCTCCTCGAATCGGGTTTCCAAATCCATCAGCAAACTCATGGTGGACGACTCATACATCATGGGAAAACCGCACTTTTTATTTTAAAGAGAGAAAAGAAGTTTATATAAGTTTTGCGGTTTTCCCCCAAATCCAGAAAATCTCATGGAAATCCGAATCCAATCCTCAATAGCATGTAAACAGTGCATACAGGCATAAAAATCCATGAATAATAACATGCATGATGTAACAACTAATAATTACAATGTCTAATCTAGCATATAAGGCAAGTACACTAATATCATGTCTAAATTATTAGCTAACAACCTATGTCGATGCAATAATATTTTCTAAGGTGTACGTGACATGGCAATTACCGATGAAGATGTGTGTGAGCCGGCAAGTAAGTGTACGTGGTACATACGCATCATCGGTAATGGTGCTGGTGTCCTAACAGCATAACATCAATAATGGAGTATGAAACATAATATAAGCATGCGATGCGATGCGAACCACAATAATGAGCGGAAGCTGAATACTAGACGCAACTATAACTAATCTGCATTAATCTAAAATAACCTCTACAATTGGTGCCTTTTGAAATAACACGAATCATGGGGTTTTGAAAATAGGGGCTACGGTGTTTTTATGAAAAGATACATCTTTTGAAATATCCGTAGGATCCCTTGGGCTGTCTTTTAAAATACCCACGATTCGTTAGTTTTTGAAATAGGTAGGAGTCTAATCTAATCTAACAACCATCCTAAACTATACGGCTGAACTAACAAGTAGAGCTACGGGTGAGGAAACCGCCTAACATCTGAGTCGATACATATACATACATGTATATATATTAGTCGGTGATCCCGCCTCAATAATATCATATCCGATACCCTATCAATAATCAGACATCCCAAGTCAAGAGTGCGGATCAATCATCAAAATATAGCTTGTACGTAAATCCGTCGTACGGCATCCCAAATCTGGGTACGGGTCAATATCACATTCATCATACTATTTATCTGGTATCCTCTTTATCAAATGTCATGATCGGGGTACTGATCTACGTCTAGTACAATATTGATACCCTCTATGTATGCATGCAGGTGTAAGAATCACTACGTCAAAAGACCCGCTAAAACATCGTGTCGTATCTCAATACGAACCAAATCACATCACCGATCTCCTGGCCTCAAGCCCAATCTCATCGACTCATCTCAAATCCCAAATACTATCCTCAAATCCAGTATATAAATACATAGTCCCATACCCATGTGTAGATATACGCACCATCATATGCACTCTAATAAATGAAAGAATGAATGCAAGTATGTGTGTAAATGTATATGTGTGTGCAACCACTACTCTAGGGTTCGCACTAAACTAAACCAATATATTCTTATCATCAAAATATCATTATTACCATCAATAACCCTAAACAACACATAATAAATATTCGTGTGTATACGTATTCGTATACATCACCACGGACTGCGGGGGTGCTATACGCCATCCACCCGACTTCTCCCCACAGATATAAATCTACTCACATTGCTTCTCGTGTGCCAAAGCCGATGTCGCTATCTTCACCTCCTTTGCCTCAACATCACGCGGGGTACCTACAAGTATATCACAATGCTAAAGCACATGAAAATCACATCGGAAACCAAAATAGCACACGCTACCCGCATAGGTAAAAACCTATCGACTCGCATGTAAACACAATCAAAATCCACTTGTCGTTGACGTCCAAACGCCACCCGACAGGAATGAATCACCAAATACCAAAATCCATGCTAAAACAAGTCCCAAATTATACACCAACATAGGAAAATCAACCCAGATTTCACCCTAGATGGAATCAGTCAAAACTATACATACTCAGGGTCAAAACTAGAGGAAATGGGGGCATGCACAGAAAACGAAGCAATTCCTTAAAATACCTTATTTTAGAATTTTCCATAATTTTTCCCCATTTATCTGTATTTAATTATACCAGAATATTAAAATATTCATTAAAATAATATTAAATTATAAAATTTCCCAAAAATCATATTTTATTATTTTGAAGACGTTACAATGACTCAGCCAGAGGGCTTCGTAGATAGTGGGAGCAGCGGGAAGGTGTGCAAGCTGCTTAATTCCATTTATGGATTAAAGCAAGCATCGCGGAGTTGGAACATCTGCTTTGACGTCTTTATCAAAGAGTTTGATTTCGTCAAAAACCCAGATGAACCTTGTATTTACAAGAAGGTGGCAGAGAGTAAGGTTGTCTTCCTCGTATTGTACGTGGACGACATACTCTTGATAGGAAATGATATTCCTATGCTGCAATCGGTCAAGCTCTTCTTATCACAAAGATTCTCAATGAAAGATCTTGGTGATGCCTCCTGCATATTGGGAATTAGGATCTATAGAGATAGATCCAAACGGATATTGGGATTGTCCCAATCCAAGTACATTGACACCATACTAAAGAGGTTTAGTATGGAAGAATCCAAGCGTGGGTACTTGCCCACGATCTCTGGAGTCACTCTCTCCAAAGAGATGTCTCCCAAGACTGATTTGGAGAGAGCTCGCATGCAAGGGATACCCTATGCTTCGGCTGAAGGCTCTATCATGTACGCGATGCTATGTACCAGACCCGATGTTGCATACTCACTAAGTTTAGTGAGCAGGTATCAAGCTGATCCTGGAGAGAGTCACTGGACAGCTGTGAAGAGCATTCTCAATTACTTGCGAAGGACTAAAGAGATGCTCTTGGTGTATGGTAACAGAGAACTCCAAGTGGAGTCCTTTACCGATCGAGCTTCCAGAGTGATAAGGACGACTCTAAGTCGCGGTCGGGATTTGTATTTACCCTTTACGGAGGGGCGGTTAGCTGGAAGAGATCCAAGCAGGAAAACGTGGCAGACTCGACGATGGAGGCTGAATACATCGCTGCCAACGATGCTTCCAAAGAGGCTGTCTGGATCAAGAAGTTCATTACTGAACTTGGAGTGGTTCCATCCATTGAGCATCCAATACCTTTGTATTGCGATAACAATGGAGCGGTAGCTTTGGCCAAGGAACCCAGGTCCCGTCAGCGATCCAGGCATATTCTGAGGCGGTATCACCTGATCCGGAAGATAGTTGATCGCCGGGAGATCGAGGTCTGGAGGGTTGACACGAAGAACAACACGGAGGATCCACTCACGAAGGCCATTCCCCAGATACAGTTTGAGAGACTCTTCGGGATGCTCGGTATGCTATACTACAGCAGCTGGCTGTCACGACCCGAAAGTACAGAACATGACCGGCACTTAGACTACGAACGTCTCAAGACGTACGTATGCTAAGTAAGCCGAAACCCAGAAATCCAAACCAAGAGAAGTAGTAGACAATAGGAAGAACCATATCAAATCAACCTGTATGCAATATAATATACAACGCCTAAAGACGAGGATCACAACAGAAATGGAACTCAACCAGCAAGAAACTCAAGAAATATAACATGCTACTCTATGGTCGAAAGAATAACATTACTGGTCTCTATCTCAAAAAATACAAGTTTGGTTGATGGAACTTCTAGATACAACTGAAATATAATATACAAGGTATAATGATGGATAAGATACAATAAACCCACCTACTAGCAAGTCACCCGAAAAGAAACCGTGCCCGCAAAGCCGTAATGAAATCCGTACGGCAACACCTGCAAGAAACTGAGGCACAACGGGGGTGAGTTGCCAACTCGTGAGTAGAAAAAGATCTACGAACAGAAAATCGCATGAATAACGCAACCTAGGTCAATGATCATAATATATCCTCAAATATATGAATAACATGCAGCCTATAACAATGGCTAGGGTAATATCTAACCCGAGTGTGATTTCATGTGCCCGTGTCAGTGCCTCAGGTAGCAATATATCATATGAATGAGGTATGAATGCATGAAAACAGAATACATGTAAATGAAGAAACTGTTTTCATAAATTAGTGAGATTTCCTTTGTATTTTTAAAATGAGGTATCATAAATGAAATCAGCATCAACAGTGTCTAGCATCGACACAAAACATAAATCTCAATGTCTCAAAACCTCAGGCTCCGGCCATCCGGACTGGCCTGTATCATCAAATCTCAGTACCTCAATATCTCGAAATCTCAATGTCTCAATCTCAATATCTAGGGCGCCGTCAGTCCAGACCGGCCCCTACCATCCATCTCAAGACCACGACGGTATCCTCCGGATATCCGACGCGTCGGGTAAAATCACCGGTAGGTAGTCTCCCCCTGCCAGGCTCATCGTCATCACCACGAGCTTCTTGCCCCGGGGTACCTTACCGGGTCCACCATGTACCCGAAACGGTTCATCCAACTCCTCGAATCGGGTCTCCAAATCCATCAGCAAACTCATGGTGGACGACTCATACATCATGGAAAAACCGCGCTTTTTATTTAGAAAGAGAAAGAAGTTTGTATATGTTTTGCGGTTTTCCCCAAATCCAGAAAATCTCATGAAAATCCAAATCCAAAACCTCAATAGCACGTAAAAAGTGAATATATGCATGAGAATCCATGAATGCGGCATAACAATTAATAACAGTATGCATGAGGTAGCAGGTAATAACTACAATGTCTAAACTAACATATAAGGCAAGTACACTAATATCATGTCTAAACTATTAGCTAACAGGCTATGTCAAGCAATAGTATTTTCTAAGGTGTACGTGACATGGCAATTGCCGATGAAGATGTGTGTGAGCCGGCAAGTAAGTGTACGTGGTACATACGCATCATCGGTAATGGTGCTGGTGTCCTAACCACAAGATATCAACAGTAGAATATGAAGCATAATATAAGCATGTGATGCAGAGCAAACAATAATAATGAGCGGGAACTGAATACTAGACGCAACGATAACTAATCTGTTTTAACCTAATATAAGTCCTACAATGGTGCCTTTTGAAATAACACGAATCGTGGGGTTTTGAAAATAGGGGCTACGGTGTTTTTAAGAAAAGATACGTTTTTTGAAATATCCGTAGGATCCCTTAGGCTGTCTTTAAAAATACGCACGATTCGTAAGCTTTGAAATAGGTAGGAATCGAATCTAATCTAACAACTAACTAAACTAAAGGGCTACGCTACAAGCTAGACTACAGGTAAGGAAACCGCCTAACATCTGAATCGATACATATACATGCCTGTATATATATTAGTCGGTGATCCCGCCTCAATAATATCATATCCGATACCATATGTATAATCAGACATCCCAAGTCAAGAGTGCGGATCAATCATCAAGATATAGCTCGTACGTAAATCCGTCGTACGGCATCCCCCAATTCTGGGTACGGGTCAATATCATATTCCTCACACTATTCCTCTGGTATCCTCTTTATCCAAGATCATAGTCTAGGGTACTGACCTATGTCTAGTACAATACTAATATCTTCAATATACTCATGATCTGACTACTGATCGACAATCTCGTACAAACCGATATCGTCAGCACATATCATCATCAAGGGGTATACATCGCCCGATACGGCCTAATATCAATATCCAAGCATATTATGCCTCATATCACGATCACATGTCGACCATTTATTTATAACACTATTCATCTGTATCGCCGCCGCAAGATCCGCTATAACACCAGGACGTACCTTAAGTACGAATCCTGCCATATCACCGAGATCACAACCACAAACAAATCTCATCGACTCAGCTCAATCCCAAGTATCCTCCTCAAATCCGTATGTGAACACATAGTCCCATACCCATGTGAACATATAAATATATTCCCATACACGCACATATGAAATAAGGAATGTATGCAAGTATGTATATGTGTGTATGTGTAAGTGTAGTGCACCCACTACTTAAGGTTTCGTAACCATGCACCAATCGAACACCAATATCCATCTAAAATCATCAATAATAAACCCTAACAACATATCATAAATTGTTGGTGTGTATACGCATCCGTATACATCACCACGGACTGCGGGGGTGCTATACGCCATCCACCTGACTTCTCCCCGTAGATATAAATCTACTCACCTGGTCCTCGCTAGCAGGTACCGACGTCGCCACGCGCTTGCTTGTCGTCTCGAAGTCCACATGGGGGTACCTACATACCATAACGCACCATATCGCATTAAAACTAAATTCGAAATCGAAACGGCATACGAAAATCAAATCGGCACGCGTATCACGCATAGGTCCAAACCTATCGCCTACGCATGCAAGAATAGTCAAGCCAACCCTCGATGTCGATGTACAAACGTCAAACCATCGAGAAAAATCCAATCACACTCATTTGCACATTCACGAACACTAATTTTAATATAAACTAGGTTAAAACTCACAAAAACCTCAATTTTGCTTAAAAAGTCATTTTTCCGAAAATCTAGCAAGCACAATTCGCCGTTTTTGTACAAAACAGGATGTTTAAATGAATGTAGCGGCCAATATATTTATTAAATATCTTAAATAAGTCGTATAAACAAATTTCCGGAATTTAATCTCATTAAATTCCAAAAACCCTAATATTCTAGTTTACAAAAATACCCTTTTTAACAATTTCAAATCAAAAATGCACAAACTACAATCTAGCTTAGATTTGCATGATCTAAAGCATTAAACCACACTTAATAAAGTTAATGAAGTCATGAAAAACCTAAACACATTTTTAATCCCAAGTATTTAACCAAATTCAAAAATCTAGTAGGCAAATTAGCACATTAACACAATTTTTTTTTTAAACTAACCATTAGCACTAGCTACTAATCTTGTATTAACATGACAAAAAGCTTAAATATAACACACAACCATACACCAATTTTACAAAACCCTAACTTGCATTCAAATTCATAACTTGAATTCCAAAACTTGCAATTAAACTCATATATCCAAATTAACACTTAATTAAATTAGCTTAAGAAATTAGTAACCAATTAAGCAACAAAAATGTTTAGAATTATACCCAAAAACATTTGAAGATCCACAAGCATACATGGCCTCCCAAAATGCTCTCTTTTCACAAAGATCCATGCTATACGGGCTAAGCTAAAATGGGTAGGAGTCGGATTTGGGTTTTGGGATTTTTTTTGATGGATTTGAGGCAATTTTTGATGAAGTTTGAAGAGAAAAGAGAAGGGAATTGGGGGGGGGGGGCTGCTGCTGCTGTAGGAGGGGGGGCTGCTGGAATGGGAGTGGGAGAGGAGAGAGAGGGAGGTAGAGAAAGTGGGGGAAGAAGTCAAAGTCAAGGTAAGGTCAAAAGTCCACCTAATTCACCCATTTTCTTTTCTTTTCATTCATATCTTTTCCTTTGAAAATCAAGTGGGGAAAAATATGGTGGATGCTGAATTCAGCCATGGGGAGGAGTAAGTGGGGGTGTGTGGGTGTGGGTACGGGTGTGGGGTGATGAAAAATGATAAATACAATACCCCAAGTATCCATTTACGCTAAAAAAAAGCCTTTTTTCTTCAATAATTTCTAAACCGTTTTGGGAAATGATTTCGTTCTAAAACCACATGATAAAATTTTATTTAATGTTTTATGATGCACAAAATTTGTTTCAACTCATTCCAATCTGTAATTTTCCCTAATTAAATGTATTAGTGACGGCTTAAAATAATAATAAAATAATATTTTTTTCAGAAAATTTGAAATTTCACCAGCGGCTCAATAAACACCAAATAATAGCAATTACATAGCTAGAATATGTATATTTAATTTTTATAATAAGATATTTGTATTTTGACTTTTTACAGAAAACCCCCTTATTTTACCGATTTTTCGAAATTTCACCGAAACGATTTTCAAAACGTTACAATCTTCTCCCCTTAAAGAAATTCGGTCCCCGAATTTAAATTCAAACTCCCCCAAATACTAAAACATCTAAGAAAATCCATCAAGTCGTAGGGGCTCCGAAATTGTAACTACATAAAACAATTCGTAGCGCAGCGCATGCGCTTGAAAAATGAGCATATAACTCAAATCAAAACTCCGTCAAGCATCCCGCAATCATCGGAGTCATGGAGAAGACATCAATGCCAAATCCAAATCAAAACCAATATGATATAACTCGAAACTATAAATGTAAATATCGAATCTATATCTATAAGTATCTGAAGGAAATGCATGCCAAATCTCTTTAAGTCGCTGTGCAACGCGTATAACACTGCACAGTGACGGACGTCTACCATAAGAAAATAACTATATACATATATACCTTTGTTTGAAATGTACGTTCCGCCGTTTTGGAAACAATTTAGAAGGGTCTCCTTGTTTTAAACATTTCGTGTCATATCAGACACGTAGGTAAATACTGAGGCTATAGCTCGCTTTTTGGAAATCCCTTCAATAACTATCAATGTATGCAAAATGTATTCAGGTACTGTCCTCTGACTAGTCCTGCTCAGTACGGAAACACATAGCAATATCATAAAAACGTACTGCTCTATAAGAAATCAATCCCAAAATATGCACATGAATACTACGTGCGTCTGGTGAGCACGGAAATCAAAATCCATGAATGTGCCATACATGCGCACAGAAACAACATCTAAGTGCATCAGGTGTGCACGAAACATCTGTCGTAGGCAACATGTGTGCCTGACAGCAAAATCAGGTGCATCTGACATGCACGAAAAATCTCGAATTAGTGCATCTGGTGTGCACCAAATCGCATCTCGTAACAGGCGCCCAACAGGCGCTAAAAATCCAATCCGGTGCATAAAATGCACAAAACAAATGTTGAGCATCACCCTCGAAATCGAAATCCAGTGTATCCAAGTGCACAAAATACATGTCACTGCACTGCCAGCATATATAAACTATACAGAGTGCAGGAACCAAATCGCGTGTGTGCATACGCACAAAATCAACTCAACTGTTTAAAACCGTAAAATCACAAACATGTGAAACTAAAGCACGAAAACGATATCAAGTGCAACACTGTGCAAAGATCGTAAATCCTCAATCATCAAAATCAAATCATACGAATAAATCACCCAAAACATCGAAATCAATAATGGCGGAACAGTACCGCTCAAGTGCATCCTCTAAGAATCTCGGGCCAACTGTCGCGGTCACTAATGGGACGTCTCGTCGATGATCATGAACTCTGGCCTGCTGGTGTGCGTAACAATGACCACTCCTGGGTCCAAGTCTTCTCTGTGAATTGTCAATATCACGATCAATCGGCTCATCGGCCCTGTCGGATGTGCTAACGGGGACGATTCCGTTCTGGCACTTCTCTGGTCATCTCTCGGGCAGTCATCGCGACCACTCGTAAAGCAGCATGTCACTATCGTCGGTCTCTGGCTCTCTAAATGTACATGACACATCTGATCCTGGATGCAAGTATCATTGCAGCAGTATCCTGGAAGGAATCCTGCTCAAGGTCTCTTCCAAGTCTCATCTCTGCCAAATGTCCAGGAGTCATCGTCCTTACCATGTCTGCTTCTTGCTTCGTAACGGCTGCATACTCAGCGCGACTCTTTTTGGAAGGTATATCCAATAACAATGCCTCGGTATGCGCATCGCATCTCTGATGTCAGCGGAGGGGAACGTCATCATATCCAGATCGTGTACGAACCTCTTACTCCATTTTTCTCTAATGTCGACCGCTTCGGACTCGTCTGGTCGTGGCTGCATGGACTGAGCATCCAACGGCTATCCTCGTATCTGGAGTCTCCCAAGAATTGCATCTCACCATCTAGCATCCGAATTAAGTCGAGCCATCCGATCGAGTCGTCAAAACCTCATAATCCCCCAAGAGCTCAATATCTTGGGTACGGTATAATAGTATCGAGTACATACCACAGCATCGGTGGTCCAGCTGTAGAAGGGCAAACCCAAGCCTCACTAATGGCGCCGCAGAACTGCCGCAAACCCTAAGGTTCAAAGGCTTTCACACGGTCATTAAGTCGAGTTAGGGTTTCATTCTTCTAGAGGGACCATAGAATTGCCTGCATGTCTTTCCGAATACTTTAAACTTGGAATAATAGGTTACTGACATTCGATCATCTCTGTCGACTCTCAACGTCTCCGCGTGAAGTCGTCTCTAGCTGGAATCAATCTATCTGATGACCTCGCAACGGGGTAGCGAACAATCCACATATCCTAGTCATTCATCCTCGGTGACTAGTGATCTCCTATAATCTCTTAGTACAATCTCGTACTGCAATAGCTCCAACATCTGGGCAAAATCCCGTCGTTCGCAGCAATAACTGGCTCACTCGTCTGCACCCTGAACAGTGCCTCAATCATCATGAATGAGCAATACATCAACGATCGTCAGTATCTGGCTGGCCTCTGTCAGTGGCTCAATCCTCTAGTGCTGATCGGCACGTCCAAGTAATCTCATACAGCGATCCATCAAACGCTCGTGGCGCAAAACACAATCAAGCCACATCCCTGCAAACGTGTGTCTCCGGAATAATGCTCTGGTCAGTCCTTGTTCGTAACGAGCTCATGCTGACCGCAACTCAAACCGTAGTTCTCCCTGCCCGTAATCGTGGCAGCAAAACCATAACTGATACCGATGAGGCTAGATCAGGAAGGAATATGATACTGAAAAAAAATGTACATCCTAAGGCTCCTTAAGTGGAGTGGCGTGTCGTAAATATGCCGCGGAACATACCAACGGTACGTCACTCTACTTTAGTCACCTATTCCATCAACCAAGGGTCATCCTATACTCCTAATGTAAAAACCTAACGCTCTGATACCAACTTTGTCACGACCCGAAAGTACAGAACATGACCGGCACTTAGACTACGAACGTCTCAAGACGTACGTATGCTAAGTAAGCCGAAACCCAGAAATCCAAACCAAGAGAAGTAGTAGACAATAGGAAGAACCATATCAAATCAACCTGTATGCAATATAATATACAACGCCTAAAGACGAGGATCACAACAGAAATGGAACTCAACCAGCAAGAAACTCAAGAAATATAACATGCTACTCTATGGTCGAAAGAATAACATTACTGGTCTCTATCTCAAAAAATACAAGTTTGGTTGATGGAACTTCTAGATACAACTGAAATATAATATACAAGGTATAATGATGGATAAGATACAATAAACCCACCTACTAGCAAGTCACCCGAAAAGAAACCGTGCCCGCAAAGCCGTAATGAAATCCGTACGGCAACACCTGCAAGAAACTGAGGCACAACGGGGGTGAGTTGCCAACTCGTGAGTAGAAAAAGATCTACGAACAGAAAATCGCATGAATAACGCAACCTAGGTCAATGATCATAATATATCCTCAAATATATGAATAACATGCAGCCTATAACAATGGCTAGGGTAATATCTAACCCGAGTGTGATTTCATGTGCCCGTGTCAGTGCCTCAGGTAGCAATATATCATATGAATGAGGTATGAATGCATGAAAACAGAATACATGTAAATGAAGAAACTGTTTTCATAAATTAGTGAGATTTCCTTTGTATTTTTAAAATGAGGTATCATAAATGAAATCAGCATCAACAGTGTCTAGCATCGACACAGAACATAAATCTCAATGTCTCAAAACCTCAGGCTCCGGCCATCCGGACTGGCCTGTATCATCAAATCTCAGTACCTCAATATCTCGAAATCTCAATGTCTCAATCTCAATATCTAGGGCGCCGTCAGTCCAGACCGGCCCCTACCATCCATCTCAAGACCACGACGGTATCCTCCGGATATCCGACGCGTCGGGTAAAATCACCGGTAGGTAGTCTCCCCCTGCCAGGCTCATCGTCATCACCACGAGCTTCTTGCCCCGGGGTACCTTACCGGGTCCACCATGTACCCGAAACGGTTCATCCAACTCCTCGAATCGGGTCTCCAAATCCATCAGCAAACTCATGGTGGACGACTCATACATCATGGAAAAACCGCGCTTTTTATTTAGAAAGAGAAAGAAGTTTGTATATGTTTTGCGGTTTTCCCCAAATCCAGAAAATCTCATGAAAATCCAAATCCAAAACCTCAATAGCACGTAAAAAGTGAATATATGCATGAGAATCCATGAATGCGGCATAACAATTAATAACAGTATGCATGAGGTAGCAGGTAATAACTACAATGTCTAAACTAACATATAAGGCAAGTACACTAATATCATGTCTAAACTATTAGCTAACAGGCTATGTCAAGCAATAGTATTTTCTAAGGTGTACGTGACATGGCAATTGCCGATGAAGATGTGTGTGAGCCGGCAAGTAAGTGTACGTGGTACATACGCATCATCGGTAATGGTGCTGGTGTCCTAACCACAAGATATCAACAGTAGAATATGAAGCATAATATAAGCATGTGATGCAGAGCAAACAATAATAATGAGCGGGAACTGAATACTAGACGCAACGATAACTAATCTGTTTTAACCTAATATAAGTCCTACAATGGTGCCTTTTGAAATAACACGAATCGTGGGGTTTTGAAAATAGGGGCTACGGTGTTTTTAAGAAAAGATACGTTTTTTGAAATATCCGTAGGATCCCTTAGGCTGTCTTTAAAAATACGCACGATTCGTAAGCTTTGAAATAGGTAGGAATCGAATCTAATCTAACAACTAACTAAACTAAAGGGCTACGCTACAAGCTAGACTACAGGTAAGGAAACCGCCTAACATCTGAATCGATACATATACATGCCTGTATATATATTAGTCGGTGATCCCGCCTCAATAATATCATATCCGATACCATATGTATAATCAGACATCCCAAGTCAAGAGTGCGGATCAATCATCAAGATATAGCTCGTACGTAAATCCGTCGTACGGCATCCCCCAATTCTGGGTACGGGTCAATATCATATTCCTCACACTATTCCTCTGGTATCCTCTTTATCCAAGATCATAGTCTAGGGTACTGACCTATGTCTAGTACAATACTAATATCTTCAATATACTCATGATCTGACTACTGATCGACAATCTCGTACAAACCGATATCGTCAGCACATATCATCATCAAGGGGTATACATCGCCCGATACGGCCTAATATCAATATCCTAGCATATTATGCCTCATATCACGATCACATGTCGACCATTTATTTATAACACTATTCATCTGTATCGCCGCCGCAAGATCCGCTATAACACCAGGACGTACCTTAAGTACGAATCCTGCCATATCACCGAGATCACAACCACAAACAAATCTCATCGACTCAGCTCAATCCCAAGTATCCTCCTCAAATCCGTATGTGAACACATAGTCCCATACCCATGTGAACATATAAATATATTCCCATACACGCACATATGAAATAAGGAATGTATGCAAGTATGTATATGTGTGTATGTGTAAGTGTAGTGCACCCACTACTTAAGGTTTCGTAACCATGCACCAATCGAACACCAATATCCATCTAAAATCATCAATAATAAACCCTAACAACATATCATAAATTGTTGGTGTGTATACGCATCCGTATACATCACCACGGACTGCGGGGGTGCTATACGCCATCCACCTGACTTCTCCCCGTAGATATAAATCTACTCACCTGGTCCTCGCTAGCAGGTACCGACGTCGCCACGCGCTTGCTTGTCGTCTCGAAGTCCACATGGGGGTACCTACATACCATAACGCACCATATCGCATTAAAACTAAATTCGAAATCGAAACGGCATACGAAAATCAAATCGGCACGCGTATCACGCATAGGTCCAAACCTATCGCCTACGCATGCAAGAATAGTCAAGCCAACCCTCGATGTCGATGTACAAACGTCAAACCATCGAGAAAAATCCAATCACACTCATTTGCACATTCACGAACACTAATTTTAATATAAACTAGGTTAAAACTCACAAAAACCTCAATTTTGCTTAAAAAGTCATTTTTCCGAAAATCTAGCAAGCACAATTCGCCGTTTTTGTACAAAACAGGATGTTTAAATGAATGTAGCGGCCAATATATTTATTAAATATCTTAAATAAGTCGTATAAACAAATTTCCGGAATTTAATCTCATTAAATTCCAAAAACCCTAATATTCTAGTTTACAAAAATACCCTTTTTAACAATTTCAAATCAAAAATGCACAAACTACAATCTAGCTTAGATTTGCATGATCTAAAGCATTAAACCACACTTAATAAAGTTAATGAAGTCATGAAAAACCTAAACACATTTTTAATCCCAAGTATTTAACCAAATTCAAAAATCTAGTAGGCAAATTAGCACATTAACACAATTTTTTTTTTAAACTAACCATTAGCACTAGCTACTAATCTTGTATTAACATGACAAAAAGCTTAAATATAACACACAACCATACACCAATTTTACAAAACCCTAACTTGCATTCAAATTCATAACTTGAATTCCAAAACTTGCAATTAAACTCATATATCCAAATTAACACTTAATTAAATTAGCTTAAGAAATTAGTAACCAATTAAGCAACAAAAATGTTTAGAATTATACCCAAAAACATTTGAAGATCCACAAGCATACATGGCCTCCCAAAATGCTCTCTTTTCACAAAGATCCATGCTATACGGGCTAAGCTAAAATGGGTAGGAGTCGGATTTGGGTTTTGGGATTTTTTTTGATGGATTTGAGGCAATTTTTGATGAAGTTTGAAGAGAAAAGAGAAGGGAATTGGGGGGGGGGGCTGCTGCTGCTGTAGGAGGGGGGGCTGCTGGAATGGGAGTGGGAGAGGAGAGAGAGGGAGGTAGAGAAAGTGGGGGAAGAAGTCAAAGTCAAGGTAAGGTCAAAAGTCCACCTAATTCACCCATTTTCTTTTCTTTTCATTCATATCTTTTCCTTTGAAAATCAAGTGGGGAAAAATATGGTGGATGCTGAATTCAGCCATGGGGAGGAGTAAGTGGGGGTGTGTGGGTGTGGGTACGGGTGTGGGGTGATGAAAAATGATAAATACAATACCCCAAGTATCCATTTACGCTAAAAAAAAGCCTTTTTTCTTCAATAATTTCTAAACCGTTTTGGGAAATGATTTCGTTCTAAAACCACATGATAAAATCTTATTTAATGTTTTATGATGCACAAAATTTGTTTCAACTCATTCCAATCTGTAATTTTCCCTAATTAAATGTATTAGTGACGGCTTAAAATAATAATAAAATAATATTTTTTTCAGAAAATTTGAAATTTCACCAGCGGCTCAATAAACACCAAATAATAGCAATTACATAGCTAGAATATGTATATTTAATTTTTATAATAAGATATTTGTATTTTGACTTTTTACAGAAAACCCCCTTATTTTACCGATTTTTCGAAATTTCACCGAAACGATTTTCAAAACGTTACACTGGCCCTAGTGCAAGTGGGAGATTGTTAGTTGTATGTATGCCCTAGAGGCCAGTATTGTACAGATGATGTATATTATATTGGATGCTTGGACATATATAGAGATGACTTTCTTGCTCGATATGATAGTATGCTATCTGGTTGCTCTTTATCTTAACATGTATATTGGTCTCTTTAAACTGTCTTATAATTACATGTTGATAAAGCCTTAGGATGTGTACTTGACTACCTGGACTATGATGCAGATCATACTAATGGGGGCATGGTAGTCCATAAGTACATCCTTCAAGGTCCTTAGTCGTGGGTGTATCGAGACGGGGCATCGATATACCAGTGTAGACTAGCGTATACGCTTCTCGACCCATGAGATGGACGATGGATGATCCCATATCCATTGGTGTTTGACATCAGAGATGGTGTACGGGGGCTCAGTGGTGACTGGGTATACTGGACGGACTCGCCGAGAACTCCCAGATGGTATTATACCTCACGTCAGATGGCAGTTCTCAGGTGACACTTGTGCAGGTTAGTCTGTAGACCCGAGATCGTCATAGAGTCTTGTGTGATTCCCACTGTGCTTTGATCTCCACCTTACCACGTCCATGAGGTCGTGCAAAATGGTGGTTTTTGGGTACAGTCCCGAGTCACATGGAGGCAATGAGCGATAGGAGGGGTTTCGTCTCTCCCGGTATTGGGGGTTGATGTTGCGCTGTGCTCGATTGGCCGTAACAGGGAAGTCCCTGGCCAGGGCTGATCAGAGATTTGCTGGTAAGTGTTACCAGTAGTTTCTCGACCTGTTATGAGCCTCAAATCGGCACGACTTATCGGTTATTGGGGGTCTGACGTTTACCACCCCTAGACCTGATATGCGACATATCAGACGAACAGACCGGACTGTACGGTAAGTGTTACTGTTTGGATTCACAGGAGTGTGAGCGGGCTTGCTCGTCGGTCTTCTGATCGCTCAATACCCGGTTGGCCGTTATGTTTAGCAGACCGCTTGCGGCTTGTGGGTGATTGATATGATCATCATCTGCTACCGGCGTATTGACGAGTCTTTAGAGTCCTACACAGAGGTTTCCTGGCTCAAGCGAAACGAAATAGGAGCGCATATGAGATATGTGCAGGACCGAGAATAATGCGTGTATGTGATACCGTATTCTATTCTCGCGATGAATGTTTCAATTGGTTGTATGCGATATAACCTAGTTATCGAATCAAAGATTGATTCGATAAGTCGATTCATTAGATACTAGTCGGTCATGTGCGACATGACCGGATCATTGAATCAAGTGTTGATTTAATGATTTAATGTATAATTATATATTTGATATATTACTTTGCATTATCTAGTATTGGTTCACTTTAAAAGGATTTTCTCACTTGGCGTGCACATTGTATATGTAATATATTTTTGTGTGCACTTGATTGTATCATGTTTGATGATGCTTGCTAACTTGTGTATTGTGTAAAGATTAAACCATGGTTATCTAACGGTTAGGGTTTTCTTTTTCTTACTCATTTATTTATTTATTTATTTTGAAAAGATTATGAAGAGAATGGTGGCTTTCTTTGTTTCTAGTTGAAGCTTCATGAAGGTTTGACCTAGTTGCCATTTTGTCTTCATGCTTAACCCTAACCATTCTAACTAACCATGATCTATTCTCTACACTTTACCATGGTTAGCATATGATAAGTATTGATTTTATTTTCATTTTAAAAGCAACACTTATCATATCTTTTCTTCTTCTTCATCATCTTCATCAAGAAGGAAAGCTTGTCTTCATCAATGGCATCTTGAGCAAAAGTGTGTTAAATCCAATTCTAAAATGAACCTACCTCCTATTTCTTCACCTTCTACCTCTTGCCAAGTTGTATAGGGTGTTTTCTTCACAAGTTTCACAACTTGGTGAAGTTGGAGCTTGAACTTGTGTTGCCTCGACGTAGATCATCTTCGGCACGAAGCCGACGACTATTCCGCTCATTTCTCCGATGAAGCCGATGCTAGGGTCTGTGATCCGACTTGGACAGCGAGAGGACGACTACGTGGAGCTAAACAAGAGGATAACCGGATCTACAAAGGTTGTAGCTTCTTATCTTTAGTTAAGTTGTTAACTAGTTTCCTTTTTCGCCTAAAATTCTAGTTAACGATCCGTTTTAGGGTTTCTCGGCACCCATAAAATTTGAAATTGGCATGGTTGATGCCTTGTGTGACTTCATTAGCGTGCCTAGGAACCCTACACCCCTGTTACCCAGTTATTCCTTACTATCAGCCCTATTTGATGAGGAGCGCCTTTCCGAGACTTTAGGAGTTCGAGGACAGAGGAGGGCTCGTGCAGGTGTGTAAGCCCCGAAATAGAGGTTCAGTCGCCGTGACAGGTTTCATGCACGTCGCGGGAGTAGCAGAGGCTTGGGACGAGAGACGTGATAGCAAGATCAGCCGTTTGTTGTGTTAACTTCTGTCAGCGATTCTTTTGTTGCGCGACACGTATATCGGTCGTGTGCTAATCGGATAAGATATAGAGTTTCGTCCGTCGCTTTGATCCTTCTAAAGATGTTGGATTTGACATTCTCCTGAGCACGGACTGGTTAGCTACATGCTAGGCATCTGTGGACTGCCGTGAGGAAACAGTAAGGATTTGTTTCCCGCCGAGTCAGTTCTTGTTGTGCAGGGGACAGTGGTGCCACCCATCATAGCTTGAATTCAGCCTTTTTCGCTAGTCGGCTTTTGAGGAGAGGATTTAGAGGATTCATGGCTTTCATTTGTGATACCGGAACCACAGTGGGTTTGTTAGACCGGGTTCCTATCTTGCGGGAGTTTCCGACTTTGTTCCAGATGAGCCGGCGGAGCTTAGGGAGCTTAAGGATCAGCTGCAGAGTTGCCAGATAGGGGGACTTCTACGTCCAAGTGCTTCTCTTTGGGGATCTCCTATTCTGTTCATCAAGGAGAAAGACGGCAGTTTGAGGTTGTGTGTTGATTGATCGTCAATTGAAACGAGTTACGGTACGGATAGGTATCCTTTACCTCACATTGACGATTTGTTCGACTTGCTCCAGAGTACGAAACATTTTCTAAGTTTTTTTAGGATCAGGTCATCATTGGTTGCGGGTTCGGAGTGATGATATTCCGAAGACTGCTTTTGTGCGCGCTATGGGCAGTATGAGTTTTGGTGGTGTCGTTGGACTCACCAATGCCCTAGCAGCATTCGTGGATGTGATGAACCAGATTTCTCAAGCCAATTCTCGACCAGTTATTGTTGTGTTATTGATGACAATCTGGTATTTTCAAAGAGTCGTGAGGAACATGTGCAACACTTGAGGATTTGCTTTGCAGACATTGGGAGAGCACCATCGGTTTGCTAAATTCTCGGAGTGTTCTTTCATGCTTGATTGTGTTGAACTCCTAGGTCTTGTAGTTATGGGAGACGGTATTCGTATGGACCCGAGGAAGATCGAGGCCGTACAGCATGGCCCAGACCTGCAACGGGGACAGTTGTCCGCATTTTTGGGCTTAGCAGGTTTTTACCTCCATTTCGTGCAGGATTGTTTGTGTATCACTACACCGTTGACTGGACTGACCGGGAAAGTGGTTCCTTTTCTTGGACTGAGGCATGCATGCGGAGTTTTCAGCAGTTGAAGACTCGGTTGACAACTACATTCTTTCTTTGCTTTCTGGATCGGGCGACTTTGTTGTTTAACTGTGATGTTTTACGAGTGGGGCTCGATTTTGCGTTGATGAGGCATTTTAGAGTTATCACTTTTGCTTCCCGACAGTTGGAGGAAGTTCGAGCAGGATATCCCACTCATGATCTGGAGATGGCCGCGGCGGTAGTGCGTTGAATATTTGGGACACTACTTGTGTGGAGAGTTGTGTCAGATTTTCACGGACCACGAGAGCTTAATGTACATCTTCCAGCAGCGGGTTTTGATTGTTGAGACAACGCCATTGGATGGAGCTTGTAAAGGATTGTGATTGTGAGATCTTTTATTTCCCGTGGCAAGGCGATTGTGGTAGCTGATGCTTGAGTCGTAGGCCCGGGGTTAGCTTGTCCCAGTTGTGCGCAGTTCTGAGACAGTCTTCTGCAGATTTACGGTTCTTATGCGATCATCGAGTATAGCTTATGTTCGCCTCTACTGAGGGGACAGCTTGCTCATGTCCGTGCCTGTCCACTTTTACTTAATCGTTTTCGTGAGGCACAGCCCACCGATGCTCGTTGTCTGTGATACTTGAGCATGTTCGGTAGGGTAAAGATTCGGATCCCTTGATTTGTGATTAGGGTGTGCTACGTTTAGGGACGCGTTTGTGTGTACCTGATACTGATGGGTAGATATGCGAAGTCCTACAGCAGGCACATCAGTCGGCTTTCTGTGGTTATTCAAGTTCACCAATATGTAGCGTGACTTGTGAGATAGTTACGGGTGGGCAGGGATGAAGAGTGAAGTTTCGGATTTCTTTTTGAGGTGTCTGACTTGTTTCGAACTAAGGTTGAGCATCTGAGACCGGCTGTAGAGTTGCAATCTTTAACCGTTCCGGAGTGGGAATGGGAGCAGTCCTCCATGAATTTCGTTGTGGTGTCTACCCAGGTTGAGTTAGGGTGTGACTCCATTTGGGTGTTTGTGGTCCGGTTATGCTCAGTTTGCTCAGTTGTTTTTTCTATAAGTTTGTGCATTTGCATTGAGTTTCTTCATGCGTGGTATCCAATAGTGGCACCCAGTTCGCTTGCCGTCTTTGGTAGAAGCTTCAGGAAGCCTTGGGAACTGGTTGAGCTTTAGCTCCGCTTTTCCATCTGTGGGACGATGGTCAGTTAGAGCGGACTATACAGACTCTGGAGGATATGCTTGTGCGTACGTACTAAGTGTTTGTTGGCAGTTGGGATCATTACTTTCCATGGATAGGACTCTCCTTCGATAGAAGTTATCAGGGGACGTTCCAATTGGCAACCTTTAGGTTTTGTTTGGTAGGTCGTGTCGATCGCCAGTCTGTTTTTCTGACTCTGCGAGAGTAGGATATTTGGAACCCAGCTTTTCATGAGATTACAGAGAAGATCCTGTTGATTCAGGTCAGGATGAGAGCAGCCCAGTGCAGACAGAAGTCTTATGCCGACCGTGGTGGTCGCAGACTTTAGTTCGCAGTGGGGGATCATGTATTCCTACGGATTTTTCCTATGAAATGGCGTGTTGAGTTTTGGGAAGCTTAGTCCCAGATTGTTGGTCCTTTGAGATCCTCAACCGAGTTAGTTCCGTTGCCTATAATTTGTCACTTCCGCCCAGATTATTGAGTATTCACCCCGTATTCCTTGTGTCGATACTTAGCAAATACCTTCATGACCTTTCTCACATGATTCAGCATCATACCATTCTTTTGGACGCGATCTTTCGTTCATCAGCAGCCGATAGTTATAGAGGATCGGCAGATGGAGGGACTTCGGTCGAAGGTCTTGCTATATGTGAAGGTTCTTTGGCGTAGCCGTATAGTGAGGTGATCACTTGGGAGTTTTGTGCTCATCTCTTTAAAGGTACGCTTAGTGAGAATTTTAAATTCAGGGACCAAATTTCTTTAAGGGAGGAAGATTGTAACGTTTTGGAAATCGTTTAGGCGATTTTCCGTTTTTAGTTAAAATAAATTGTATTTTTCCGTAAAAACATGGAAGCGATCTTTTTGAAGTATAGAATTCACTGCACCTAGTTTTACTAGATTATTTCTAGTTTGTGGGTTTTTGTAAGCCACTTGTAATTTTAGTGCATTTTAATATTTTTCCCTAATTAAAATATTATTTTAAGATTTTATTTATGCACTTTATTAGTGGTAATTACAATTTAGATTGGGTTAATTACAACTAATGGGAATCTATGCTAAGTAAATCACTAGATTAATCTTTAAACCTTTCTCACCAAAATATCTAGATATTTGTGTGATTTAAAGAAAGGTTTTAATTAGAAAATGAATTTATTAAGAGGTGGCATTTTGCATTTATGAGCTTTAATTGATTTTTTTCTAGATTTTCCACACATAATCACAAAACCCCCCACTTCTTTCCCCATAGCCGAGCACTCCCCCCCTTGCCGCCCTCTTGTGTTCATCACCACGTTTCATCATTACAAAGCCAAAATAAATCATCAAAAATCATAAATAATTCACAAAAACTCATTTATAAATCAAAACCTATCATTCTTCTTCACAAATCAAGCTTGAATCTTCATAGAAGTCATCATTTTGGAGCTTATTTTGATGATCTTGGTTCTTTGTTGTGTGAATACTTGAAGGTATAAAACCTTAACCCTAATCTCGATATGTTGTTTTAATACTTTAATTAGCTTATTAGTTGTTAATTTAAAGCTTTTAATTTCATGTTTAGAATTTCTAGAAAAGGGTTTGTGAAGATTTAGTTAAGGTTTTGTTTAGTGAATGGTTAAGTATGAAGTTTTGACAAATGAAAACTTAACCTTGTTGCTAGATTTGTTATATGATATTTTCCTAATTGTATAATTAAGCTAATTAGCAAACTAAGCTTTTACTAAATCCTAATTATGTAAGATTAGGATTCTAGTAAATGTATGAATGGTTTAATCTTGCTATATTGTGAAGTTTGTGATTTTTAGCTTTTGTAAAACTTTTAGTTTTGAGCTAAAATGATATATGTTGCTTACTAGATTTCCGGATAGTTTAGGCGTGATTTTTTTTGACGTTGCGATGTTATTTATATTAGATTCCACGTTATTTATTGTGTTATGAATGCGCGATTGATACGATCGAGGTCTAGGCTTGATGGTTGTGTCGTTTAGCATTCCTTGCTAGGGTTGTGCCGATGCCGTTCATGTCTTTGTGTAGCTTTTGCTCTTGAGCTGGTTTCATAGTGTCGCTACACGCGTTAGCCACTAGACGGACACTTGAGAGTATGTTTGGAGTTGGTACGTCGATCAATGTAGTTTGTACGTGTTATCGGTCGATTGCTATTATACACTTGTTATATTGTTATATGCTTTCAGGATCGCAGGCGGGGACTTCGGGCAATGCGAAGAAGGAAAATCGAGTTGTTGTCTTTACTTAGCCAGGATTGTAATGAGTAGATTTAACATCTACAGGCGAATCGCCTGCATGGGTTATGCTTCTGGGCTAGATTAAATCATATGATTATTAGTTAGAAGTATACGGATATTGATTGTGCATGTGTACCTTTGTTGCATATCTCATTTCCTATTGACCATGGACTTAGTATTAATGAGACACAACACCATTATTGACGGTTCATGTTTCACAAGCACTAATTGTATGCTACACACACACCGCCGATAATTGCCATGACACGCACAACAACTGTACATATGTGATACTGTATTTCTTAAGGACATTGAGACATGATCCTTATTTTCCTTGTGCATATGACATATAGCATACCTGTATACCTACATGCTTACACATATGTCATGACATGCTTACATGCTAGTTACGCATATACCTATATGGTATTGTACCATTAGGGATAGGTATATACACATATGAGACATAGCTACATGTCATCTTGCATACATACTTATACTTATACCTGGAGGGTATTAGATGATTATTGATTGGTAGATACACATAACTTGCTATACCGACATGGTTACGCATACCTGGCTATAGCTACATGTTCACCTTTATTTGATGTTGTATGGAATTGGAGTGATTAGGAACCGCATGACATATATTAACTGTTGCAGTTAAATAGTGGTTTTCCTTTATATTCTCATATTACTGTTTCATGTTGCATATATTATATTCATGGATTTCATATGATCTTCTCTGATATTTTTTACTCCTAAGTATATATAACAGTGGAATAGGACGTTGTTATATATGCATATATATAAATATTAGTGGAATGGGACGCTAACATATATGTATTTGATTCATGCAGTTATACTTATTCATTACTTGATGTTTTCTGGATTTGAGGACCGTGGTTGTTTCATGAAATTATGCATTATTTGAAAAACCCGGTTTCTCTTGATATGATATTTTAACTTCCACCATGAGATTTCTCAGTTCTGAGCTTATTTATACCCCATGCGAGGAGGTGTCGTGGGCCGTGTGCGGGTACATGGTGGAACCCGATTGGTTCTCCGGGGCAAGAAGATCGACGGTACATGATGATGAGCCTGGCTGGGGGCGTGTGCTAATTGGTGATAGTATTTGGACTCGACGGATATCTGGGGGATATCGATCGAGATTATGTACGCACATGCCTTGTAGATTTCGGGTGGTGCTTACCCAGGTTCATAGGATGTACGTAGATGACACATGAGGGCCAGTCCCAGGTGATGGCGCCTCAGATTTGAGTATTTTGTGTCGATGCTAGATACTTTTTTTCATGATGTTTTTAGGTGTAGATGTAGGACACTCAGGTTTCATGTGACGTACTCGATATTGGATACGGGTTATATGAGATTTACTTGATATTGGACACACTGGACATATGATACTTACACGATATGAGGGCCAAATTTAGGGGCTGATTTAGGGAAGTTCTGGGATTTTGATTATCTTGTGGGACTTTGGTCCTGCCACGAGGTTAGGATTCTGTGAGGATGACATGTTTTATCCCATACTCCGTATTTACTTTATATGCATTGCTTCATGTATTAGTTATACCTGATAGAGTACCTTTCATGACTATTGCATACATATGGCCATTTATTGCTTTTAGCTTGCTTGTGATAGACTCGCACAGTACGTGCATACTTGCGATTAATTGCATATGTTATTTACACGAGTTGGCAACTCACCCCCCGTTGTGCCACAGAGTTTGCAGGTTGTTTATCAGAGTAGTCGAGGCAGGGCTTCTACCTATCATATCATCTTTTGCAGCGGATACCGCTTCGGCTGACTGCGTGCAGTTTTGCTATAGGTGGGTTTTGCGGGTATCCGATTATGCTCTTTGTATATCTTTGTACCATGTACTCTCCATCTACCATTCTCATGTATTCATTTAGAGACGAGATGTGAGGACGATATTGTATATTTTGGAGACTTGGATGTCTTTAATGCAGTTTTACTTATATCGTCTTTTATTTCTTCGTTACGACATCGTATATTTGTTGTTTTGGTTGTTTTCCGCCATTGGGCATGGATTTGCTCCCCTTAGGGATGCTTTACTTATATTTATGTTGTACCCATTTTTGCGGTTAGTTTTTACAAAGGAGTTGCTGCCAAAATTTTTAAGAAAGTAAAGTTAGACTTTAAAGAATTTGTACTTGAGATTTTCAAAAGTTTTAACAATGTTCTTATCACTTACTACTTTTGATGGTTTAGATTGCTGAGTTTTCGGCTTACTTAAATTGCGTTACGCCTGTAGACGTTGCGTAGTTTAAGAGCCGTCACGTGCCAAATTTCGGGTTGTGACAATGGGTGGAATTACATTCCGCTTTATACACTTGTAGAACACTTGCACAAATACTAATGATTACCATGATGCACGAGTATAGACGCGTATGCTATACTACACATCATTAGTATTGCCATGACACGGTAGAACTGTTAAGTTTGTTGCATGCATGTCTATATTTAAGTACTATACCTTTCTTAACTTCTATGTATTGCGAATACTAGTACCATGGATATTCATATTTATTCTTATGAGTTTTCAGGATGTTTTACCTTCGATGTTATATATCAGTGGTATGGGACGCTGTTATATATGTATATATATAATATATCATCAGAATGATCTATGATAGTATCTGTATTCTTTACTTGATATTTCTGGATACGATGAGTTGCCGTCCGCCATGAGCTTGATGTTTTCTGATTGTTTTTATTCCGAACCGAGTCGTGAAGATATACGGTTACGGACTTGCTACTTATCCGGGTTATGTGGGGGAGTAAACAGACGGGTACATGGTTGACCCGGTCGAGACCGAGGGGCAGGAAAGCTGCATTTGAGGCGAGGAGCCTAGCGAGGACACTTGATACCGGAGATAGAGATGAGAATTGTTAGTGTATATGCCCTAGGGGCCATTATTGTATCATACTAGCTTGTCTATTACTTAATGGAAGCTTGGGATATTCACAGTTATATTAACAGTCTTGCTAAACATGGTAGTACGCTACTTGGTTTATGTCTATCTTAATATGTGTATATGTTAGCATATCGTGAATACATATTGATAGAGCCCTTAGGATCTTGCTTGACTACCAGCGTTGTGATGGCAGTCACACTATTGAGGGCTGGGTAGTCTACAAGCACAACCTATTTCAGGTCCCTAGTCGTAGGATTATTGAGACAGGGCATCGATACTCCGGAGTAGACTAGTGTGTACGATTCTCATCCCAGCAGGGGAAATAGTCTCTCCGACAGCCATTAGTACGTTGTACTGGAGATAGTATACAGGTGCACGTTGGGTTACGGGTACACCGGACAGGACTCGCAGGGAACTGTTGGTTGGTTTTATACCCGTCGTCAGTTAAGAGTTCCCAGGTGACATGAGTACAGCATAGTCCGCAGACTTGACACTGCTGCTTCGTCTCGAGTGTGTTCCCACTGTTCTTAGATTGCTACCCTACCACGGCTCAATGGAGTCGTGCAAACAGGTAGCAGTTGGGTGCAGTCCCGAAGCACTTGGAGGCAGTGGCGGTTAGATAGGATTCATCTCTCCCGGTATTGGGAGTTGATATCGCGCTGTGTTTGTGTTAGTGTTTATGCCCTAGAAGGCCATTACTGTATCATACTAGTTTGTATATTACTTAATGGAAGCTTGGGATATTCACATGTATTTAACAGTCTTGCTAAACATAATAGTATGCTACTTGGTTTTTTCTATCTTAATATGTGAGTATACGTATTGATAGAGCTCTTAGGATCTTGCTTGACTACCAGCGTTGTGACGGCAGTCACACTAGTGGGGGCTGGGTAGTCTACAAGCACATCCTTATTCAGGTCCCTAGTCGTTGGATTATCGAGACAGAGCATCGATACTCCGGAGTAGAATAGTGTGTACGCTTCTCATCCCAGGTGGGGAGATGGTCTGTCCCACAGCCGTCAGTACGTCGTACTGGAGATAGTATACAGGTGCTCGTTAGGTTACGGGTACACCGGACAGGACTCACAGGGAACTGTTGGTTAGTTTTATACCAGTCGTCAGTGAACAGTTTCCAGGTGCCATGAGTACAGCATAGTCCGCAGACTTGACACTGCTACTTCGCCTCGAGTGTGTCCCACTGTTCTTAGATTGCTACCCTACCACGGCTCAAAGGAGTCGTGCAAACAGGTAGCAGTTGGGTGCAGTCCCGAGCACTTGGAGGCAGTGGCGGTTAGACAGGATTCGTCCCTCCCGGTATTGGGAGTTGATAACGCGCTGTGTCAGAGAGCCATTACGCAAAGTCCCTGGCCAGGGCAAGCGAGATTTGCTGGTAGGTTCCAGTAGTTTCTCAGGGTGTAATGGGCTTCCCTCCGACACGACTTATACCGCTATTAGGGGACTAATGCTTGCCGCCCCCTAGGCCCGATATGCGATAGTCTTGGACGAACGGACCAGACTGTATGGAGATTGTCACATCAGACTCAGTAGGAGTTCGGATGGGTTACCTCATCGGCCTTCTTATCGACATCTACCTGGGGACCGTAACGTACAGCTAGTGCCGCTTGCGGTCTGTGGTTAAACCCACTGCCAGCGTAGTAGTCGAGTCTCTAGAGTCCCACACAGAGAGTTTCCCTACTCCAGGCGAAACGATATAGAGGTCGTATGGTTTTACGACAAGGGTTCGGACGCATACGTGCGTTTACGCGCGTACGACTTGTTAGTTATATGTATGCCCTAGAGGCCATTACTATACATGGGATGTATATTGTAGTGGATGCTGGGACGTATATAGGGAGGACTTTCTTGCTCGACATGATAGTATGCTATCTGGTTGAACTTTACCTTAACGTGTATACTGATTGTCTCTCTGTTACATGTTGGTAAAGCCCTTAGGATCTGTACTTGACTACCTGGACTATGATGCGGATCATACTAGTGGGGACATGGTAGTCCATAAGTACATCCTTCAGAGTCCCTAGTCGTGGGTGTATCGAGACGGGGCATCGATATACCAGAGTAGACTAGCGTATACGCTTCTCGACCCATGTGATGGGCGATGGATGATCCCATATCCATTGGTGTTTGACATCGGAGATGATATACGGGTGCTCAGTAGAGACTGGGTACACTGGACGGACTCGCCAAGAACTCCCAGATGGTATTATACCTCACGTCAGATGGCAGTTCTCTGGTGACACTGGTACAGAGTAGTCTGTTGACCCGAGATCGTCATAGAGTCTTGTGTGGTTCCCACTGTGCTTTGATTTCCATCTTACCACGTCCAAGAGGGCATGCAAAACGGTGGTTTTTGGGTACAGTCCCGAGTCACATGGAGGCAATGAGCGATAGGAGGGGATTCGTCTCTCCCGGTATAGGGAGTTGATGTTGCGCTGTCTTCGATTGGCTATAACAGGAAATCCCTGGCCAGGGTTGCTGAGATTTACTGGTAAGTGTTACCAGTAGTTTCTCGATTTGTTATAGACCTCATATCGACACGACTTATTGAGCTATTGGGGTCTGACGTTTACCACCCCTAGGCGAGATATGCGACATATCAGACGATCAGACCGGACTGTACGGTAGTGTTACTGGTCGGATTCACTGGAGTGTGAGCGGGCTTGCTCGTCGATCTTCAGATCGCTCAATACCCGGGTGGCCGTTACGTTTAGCAGACCGCTTGCGGCTTGTGGGTGTTTGATATGATCATCATCTGCTACCGGCGTATTGACGAGTCTTTAGAGTCCTACACAGAGGTTTCCTGGCTCAAGCGAAACGAAATAGGAGCGCATATGAGATATGTGCAGGACCGAGAATAAGACTGTATGCGATACTGTATTCGATTCTCGCGATGTGACATCGATCGGTTATATGCGATATAGCCGGGTTATCGGATCAAGTGTTGATTCGATAAGATGTTACTAATGATACCCGTCGGTTATGTGCGTCATGACCGGGTCGTTAAATCAAGTGTTGATTTAATGATTTAATGCATAATTATATATTTGATATATTACTTTGCATTAACTAGTATCGGTTCACTTTGAATGGATTTTCTCACTCGGGTGTGCGCATTGCATATGCGATATGATTTTTGTGCACTTGATTGTATCATGTTTGATGATACATATCTTTTTGTTAAGTGTAATGAATTAAACCTAGGTTAAATAAATGATTAGGGTTTTCTTTTATTCATTCATTTATATTTTCATTTGTATTTAAAAGATAAATGTGAAAAGGAAAAGAAGTCAAAAATGGTGGCTATTTTTGTTTTCAACTTGAAGCTTCATGAAGCTTTCTTCATGTCACCATTTTTGTCTCATCTCCTTTACCCTAACCATTCTCTAACCTTGGTCAATTCTCTACACTTAACTTGGGTTAAAATTATGATAAGAATTGATTTTTCTTTTCTTATTCTTTGAACTTATCATAACTATTATCTTCTTCTTCTTCCTTGCTTCAAGTGAAGAAGCTTGAGGGCATCAATGGTGGATTGATGTTTTGAGTGAGAAATCCATTTCCAAAGTTTACCCACATCCTATTTCTTCATCCTCTACCTCTTGCCAAGAAGTAGAGTGTGTTTCCTTCACAAGATTTTAGGGTTTGGTGAAGGTGGAGCTTGATTCATCGATGCCTCGACGTAGATCATCTTCGGCATGGACATCGACGACCTAGCTTGCCCATTCTCCGACGAAGTCGATCCTAGAGCCCGGATTTGATTTGGACAGCGGAGAGGACCTCGTTGCGGAGCCGTGGAGGTGGAGCACCGGATCTACAAAGGTTGTATTTCCGTATTCTCATTAGCTAAGTTGTTAGCTAGCTTTCTTTTCGCCTAGACATCTAGTTATCGATCCGTACACTAGGGTTTGTAGGCACCATATTTTTGAAATTGCCATGGTTGATGGCTTGGGAGACCTCACTAGTGTGCCTAGGAACCCTGCAGTGGTATCAGAGCCTAGCTAGAGCCTTAGGCGAAGCGTAGACGGAGTTTGAAGTCCGATCGAACCGAAACCCGATCTCCAAATTGCTCTCTGTACATTTTCGTAAAATGTGGATTTTTGCAAATTAAAAATATGCAGAAAAATCAGCAGGTAAATCTAAGAATTACGGTGCAAAAATTACCTAATGATCCCTCAAAAGTGCGGCGGAACCGCGGCATTAGCGTGCTAATGCGGCCCTTCCGCCGCCGTTTTGTCTTATTAGGCACTCAATTTTGCACAGTAACTCCTATTTTTTAGTGCTGGTTTTCCTGGGAACTTTTTATCTGGAATAAAGAGTTGAGTATTTTGGAAAGTATTGGGAGTTCATACATTCGATCGGATTGTCAAACTTTGTCTATGTGTCGTTCCGGATAATTTTTTGAATATGTTAAAAAGTTCGACCGGATATAAATACCCAATTTTTCCCCTGTCGGGAAATTTCCAAGTGTTGGATTTTTCCGTAGTTTAACGACGTTCTAAGTAGTGCAAGTAACTCGATGGACCCTCTAGAAGACAACAAACCTTAACTCGATTATGTGACCGTCTTGAACTGCCCTTTGAACCTTCGGGTTTGGGGCAGTACGGCGTGCCACATGTGAGGCGTTGGCTTGACCCTTCTACGGCTGGACCGTTGGTACTGAGGCACGAACGGAATGTTGTTATACTTGTTTCATGTGTTGATCAATATCGGGAAAACTTGGGTGTTCGATTGTTCGATCGAAAAGTTTAACATTTTCTGTTTATCTGGAATGGGATACAATAATTGGAATTCACAATAAGTTATGAGATAACTGAATGAATGTTATAAACGTAGCAATTTAGTCTCACTTGATCGGTTGCCACGGAATTTTGATGTGATCAAAAGTCCGTCGCAATCACGTAGCGTACGCGGATACTCGCCGGGTAAACTTAATAGACAGCCTCACTCCATAGCCCCGACCAAGTGACTGTAGGAGAACCCCATCGCCGAAAGCATCCGTCCGGATGCTCGCGGCAGCGGTGTTCCGCCTTGGTGCACTTCGTCGATGGTATCGGGGGTGCGGCCGCCTACTGAAGTTTGCGACGAGCATTCGATCAGGATGTCGGGAATCTTGTTGAATTGCCCGACTTGATATTGAAAAGAGTTTTCGATAATGAGACTAAAATGCGGGGTTTATAATTGTTAGGCATGTGACGTCTAAGGTATTCATTTAATTAGGCATGCGATGTCTATGCAGATTGCGGATTCCAACTGTTGTAGTTTTACACTTTCTTTTCTGTGACCGTAAGTGTAATATGTGATATCGCCGGTTTCGTTGCTATATGTCAACGACAATTGGGATGCGCATATTTACTTACGTTGATGACATGTGATGTTATGTGTTGCTGGATATGTTATATTGGATCTTCGTGTTTGAATAGCCGGGGGTTTTTATGTGAGATGAGTGTTTTTCATTTTCATTCATGTAAAAACTTGTATGTAATATTCTTTTATTGGGGCGCTTCCAGGTTGCGGAAGTTGTCACCGTTTGTATATTATTTACTTTTCTGCACTAGGATAGACCCAAGGAGGGGAGCACAAGTAACCGGGTTCTGGGGTCCAGTGGGAGACCAACTCGAGGAGTCGAGTCCGGGTCTCCTAACCCTAGAATTGGCAGGGTTGCTTGCCGCTCTCGTAGGGGTCTAGGGGTGTGGGATTGGCTATTCATCACGACCGTGGAATCCGTGTTTTATACTGGCTCGTATTGAAAACACGGACGTCCTAGTATATCCAATATTTCATATGTTTATTCTGCTGCGATATCTGTGATGCGATTCTGTGATAGATTTAGTATATGATATATATGATATATTATATAGACGTTACTTATGTTTTACACCCGCGCTAGCCCTGCCCTGCTCTGTCGTTAGTTACCTATCCTAACGATGCACGAGGGGACATCGAGGCGAATGCGGATGGCATAAGTGTACGTCATATCTATCTGTGATGTTTAGGTATTAAATGATGGGACTTCATTAATGTGATTAATGAAAGATAAGAAACCTAAGATGTTGTAGAATCGAATTTCAAATTAAAACAGGTAGCTACAGTTCTTGCTTTGCACAGCGGTATATGTGATATATCCTGCACCTTATTCGATAAGGAAAGGACCGAGATCCCTTCACCGGGAGTGACTCCTTTAGCAATAGCTGGCAGATGCTACACCCTCGGTTTGTTTTTGATTGCTTTTAAGTGTTTTTGCTTTGCACAGTGATATATGTGATATATCCCGCACCTCATTCGACGAGGAAAGGACCGACGATCCCTTCACCGGGAGTGACTCCTTTAGCAAAACTAGAAAAGCCTCAAAAGCACTCCATTTTTAAACTTCATTTGATTCTATAACGATATCAAGTTCATTACGCAATAGGTTTTCAGAAAAACCTGTCGTAGCCCTCCGTCATTTCAGATAAGTTGTATATAGTATTCGTGCTGCATTTGTTGGCTTTCGTCAAGGTGCAGTGTGCGGTAGCTATATGCTCCTTATCTGCTAGCATATGATGCGACTGGATTAGGGTAGTCGTACGGCTTTGTTGGCTTTCGTCAAGGGTCGTGCGGGTGGGTTTAATTCAGTCAAGAAATGTACGGGTTGAACTTGACTAGCGCTCTGTGGTTTGTTGGCTTTCGTCAAGGTCATAGCACGCTAGGGGCAAAAGCATTATCGGGAATTTCAAGTGTTGAAATTTGCAATGAGATTGCATACCTTCTATGAGATAGTTGGATCCCGATACCCACTGCGAGTAAGAGTTACTCCTGGGAGAGTTTTATACATTACAATTAGCCGATCAAGTAGGTGTCTAGAAAGGTGTTAACGAGGTTACGCCTCTGGGAAAACGAGGTTTACATTAATTAGGTTCGTGCGAAAGCACGGGGGACCTCCCTCAAAGTACCGACACTGGCCTGGCTGAAAGATTGGCGAACTTGTAGTGTGTAATTAATCCCGGCTAGTCTTTCCTTTTAGGGTTTGAAGGAAGATTTGATAAAAAGCAGTGGGAGCCATCCTGATTAGATAAAATAAAAACCAATCTATTCTTGACAGAGCGCACGCTGAGTGTTTTCTTCTCTCTCTCTCCTGGTAGCGACCATATCACGCCTTAATCAAGATAATAATACGGATTATTGACCGAACCCGCTTGTTATACTGAGCTGGGGAACGTTGGTCCCGCTCCAACTTATAATTGTTATAAGACAGAGCAGGAAATTGGGGAATACCAGATTTCCCGTGCCGCCCAAACGAAGAGAGTGCATGCTGATGCATCATCTTCGGGTGTGTTCATTATACAGAACTGTTTCTCAGTATCCTCCGCATCCTGGGTATGTGATACCAGATCAGGATCCCAGATATGTAATATGTTACATAGGGCTGCAGATAGGCAGAGAACTGAGAACGGGTGATAAGTTTCATGAGGCAGAAAACGGGGCAAGTGTTGCAGCCAAGTCTGTCGGTCACTGTCACCCTGTATTACAATACATTGATTCTGAACGAATGTTATTAGATACCGAACCTGATATACAAAATCATATCAGTCTCTTTATTAGTAAAGAAATGATAAAATTTTGTATTGTTGGATAATGTTTTGAACATTTCCTATATCAAAAGTTGATCGGTTCAGGCACGTTATCTAAAAGCATTAATGTTCTAAATCAAATTACAGTTCTTAGTATATGGAACACACACAAGAGGAAGAGTTCAGAAATAAACGAATTCTTCTTGAGGTATTGTAGACTAGGTCAGATCAATGCGACCCGACTGGCTGGAGTTACATTTAGATGTATATTTAAATCAGTTTGAATTTACATCTTGTGCAACTCGCCAATCATGTCACAAAGATAAGATGACCATAGCTCCGTTTATTGGAAACAGAGAAAGAGTTACTAAACTCTTGGGATGATACATGTTGATGTATGAAGGTCCCCTGTCTACACATACCAAGACCGGTTCTTTATACTTCATTACGTTCTCTGATGATCTCTTTAGATTCAGACCTATGTTCCTGTTGAAACACAAGTCCGAACATTTTGAGATATTCACAGAATATAAGTTAGAAGTAGAGAACCAAAATACGGGTATAAGTATTATGTCCTTTGATGAGATCGAGGAGGAGAATACTTGAGCACGGAAATCCTGGACTATTTTAAAGGAGAATGAGATTCTCTCTCAGAATAACTCCTCCGAATACACCACAAAACGATGGTATATCGGGGCGGAGCAGATACACCCTATTTAATATGGTGTGCTCTATGATGAGTAATACTGAGTTACCTTTTTCCTAAGGGGGTTATGCACTTGAGAAGTTGCATACCTATTGAATAGGGTTCCAATCAAATCAGTTGCCTACCGCTTCATATGTGATATGGAAAGGGAAGAGCCCATGTCTTAAGCTAGTTAAGATTTGGGTTGTCCGGCCTATGTCTGAAAAGCGAAATCCGGACAAGCTCGAGGCAATGTCAGTCATGTACAACTGGAAATGTTCCAGCCATACAAACTGCAACTGATGATTTGACAGAACCAAAGGATTCAGTAGAAACCAACGAACCTCAGCCTCTCCGCCGATCTAGTAGGGTTCCTCACCCACCTGAGAGATACTTCGGTTTCTCTATGACAGTGGGAGCGAGGATTGCATCATGAGATGATGACCCAACTAGTTTCGAGCTGGCCATCGGGAGTAAGACTCTGTAAGAATGGCTGGATGTTTATCGATCTGAGATGGAATCCTTATACACCAACAAAGTATGGACTTTGGTTGCTATATCTGAAGGGTTAAATCCCCATCAGGAGCAAGTATATCTTGAGAAGATTACTTGGTGTACATGGAAAAGTTGAGACTTTCAAAGCTAGACTTGTTAAAGGTTTTCTTCATTGACCAGGCGTGGATAATGATGAAACCTTTTCCAATACCTATGCTTAAGTCCATCCAGATCCTACTTGCCACGGCTACATACCATGACTACGATATCTGGCGGTTGGGTGCCATGACATATTTTCTAAATGATGTTTTAGAAGAGAACGTCTATAAGTACACAGCCAGAGGGCTTCGTAAACAGTGGGAGCAGCGGAAACGTGAACAAGATGCTTTATAGGATAAAGCAGGCATCGCGGAGATGGAACGTCTGTTTTGATGTGTTAGTCAAAGAAGTTGACATCATCAAAATGGTAGATGAACCTTGTATTAACAAAAAGGTAGTAGAGAGTATGGTGGTGATCCTCGTAGAGTACGTGGATGACATACTCTTGATAAGAAAGGAGTTTCTTATGCTACGATCGATCAATCTCCGTTTATCACAAAGATTCTCCATATAGGATCAAGGTGATACCTGCTAAATCCTGGATTTTGGATCTATGAGATAGATCTAAATGGATGTTAGGAAACTCACTAGTTGTAGTGAGAAGATATCAATAGATCCTGGGGAGAATCACTGGAAGGGTTCCAGGGTGATAAAGACGACTGAATGTCAGTCGCAGGCATTGTCTTTACCCAAAGTAAAGGGACGGTATGTTGGAAGAGTTCCAAGCTAGATACCGTGACATACTAGACGATAAAGGCTGGATACATCGCTACTTATGATGCTACCAAAGAGGATGTTTGGATGTATATTAGTTCATGAGATGAACTACGTTCCTACCATTGTGAGACAATGGAGTTGTGGCTTAAGCCAAGGAACGCCGGTCCCATCAGTGATCCAGACTTATTCTAAGGCAGTATCACCTGATCATGGAGATGGTTGATCTCCAGGGTGATCGAGGAAAGGAGAGCAGACCTAGAGGACAACACAGCGGATCCACTCACAAAGGCCTGTTCCCAGAGAGAGACTTTTATGGGATGGTTGAGTATGAGATACTGCAACCACTGCTATAGATGGCCCTAGTGCAAGTGGGAGATTGTTAGTTATATGTATGCCCTAGAGGCCATTACAATACATGGGATGTATATTGTAGTGGATGCTGGGACGTATATAGGGAGGACTTTCTTGCTCGACATGATAGTATGCTATCTGGTTGAACTTTACCTTAACGTGTATACTGATTGTCTCTCTGTTACATGTTGGTAAAGCCCTTAGGATCTGTACTTGACTACCTGGACTATGATGCGGATCATACTAGTGGGGACATGGTAGTCCATAAGTACATCCTTCAGAGTCCCTAGTCGTGGGTGTATCGAGACGGGGCATCGATATACCAGAGTAGACTAGCGTATACGCTTCTCGACCCATGTGATGGGCGATGGATGATCCCATATCCATTGGTGTTTGACATCGGAGATGATATACGGGTGCTCAGTAGAGACTGGGTACACTGGACGGACTCGCCAAGAACTCCCAGATGGTATTATACCTCACGTCAGATGGCAGTTCTCTGGTGACACTGGTACAGAGTAGTCTGTTGACCCGAGATCGTCATAGAGTCTTGTGTGGTTCCCACTGTGCTTTGATTTCCATCTTACCACGTCCAAGAGGGCGTGCAAAACGGTGGTTTTTGGGTACAGTCCCGAGTCACATGGAGGCAATGAGCGATAGGAGGGGATTCGTCTCTCCCGGTATAGGGAGTTGATGTTGCGCTGTCTTCGATTGGCTATAACAGGAAATCCCTGGCCAGGGTTGCTGAGATTTACTGGTAAGTGTTACCAGTAGTTTCTCGATTTGTTATAGACCTCATATCGACACGACTTATTGAGCTATTGGGGTCTGACGTTTACCACCCCTAGGCGAGATATGCGACATATCAGACGATCAGACCGGACTGTACGGTAGTGTTACTGGTCGGATTCACTGGAGTGTGAGCGGGCTTGCTCGTCGATCTTCAGATCGCTCAATACCCGGGTGGCCGTTACGTTTAGCAGACCGCTTGCGGCTTGTGGGTGTTTGATATGATCATCATCTGCTACCGGCGTATTGACGAGTCTTTAGAGTCCTACACAGAGGTTTCCTGGCTCAAGCGAAACGAAATAGGAGCGCATATGAGATATGTGCGGGACCGAGAATAAGACTGTATGCGATACTGTATTCGATTCTCGCGATGTGACATCGATCGGTTATATGCGATATAGCCGGGTTATCGGATCAAGTGTTGATTCGATAAGATGTTACTAATGATACCCGTCGGTTATGTGCGTCATGACCGGGTCGTTAAATCAAGTGTTGATTTAATGATTTAATGCATAATTATATATTTGATATATTACTTTGCATTAACTAGTATCGGTTCACTTTGAATGGATTTTCTCACTCGGGTGTGCGCATTGCATATGCGATATGATTTTTGTGCACTTGATTGTATCATGTTTGATGATACATATCTTTTTGTTAAGTGTAATGAATTAAACCTAGGTTAAATAAATGATTAGGGTTTTCTTTTATTCATTCATTTATATTTTCATTTGTATTTAAAAGATAAATGTGAAAAGGAAAAGAAGTCAAAAATGGTGGCTATTTTTGTTTTCAACTTGAAGCTTCATGAAGCTTTCTTCATGTCACCATTTTTGTCTCATCTCCTTTACCCTAACCATTCTCTAACCTTGGTCAATTCTCTACACTTAACTTGGGTTAAAATTATGATAAGAATTGATTTTTCTTTTCTTATTCTTTGAACTTATCATAACTATTATCTTCTTCTTCTTCCTTGCTTCAAGTGAAGAAGCTTGAGGGCATCAATGGTGGATTGATGTTTTGAGTGAGAAATCCATTTCCAAAGTTTACCCACATCCTATTTCTTCATCCTCTACCTCTTGCCAAGAAGTAGAGTGTGTTTCCTTCACAAGATTTTAGGGTTTGGTGAAGGTGGAGCTTGATTCATCGATGCCTCGACGTAGATCATCTTCGGCATGGACATCGACGACCTAGCTTGCCCATTCTCCGACGAAGTCGATCCTAGAGCCCGGATTTGATTTGGACAGCGGAGAGGACCTCGTTGCGGAGCCGTGGAGGTGGAGCACCGGATCTACAAAGGTTGTATTTCCGTATTCTCATTAGCTAAGTTGTTAGCTAGCTTTCTTTTCGCCTAGACATCTAGTTATCGATCCGTACACTAGGGTTTGTAGGCACCATATTTTTGAAATTGCCATGGTTGATGGCTTGGGAGACCTCACTAGTGTGCCTAGGAACCCTGCACGACTTTCGGACAGTTTTTACCAGTCGGCTTTGGTTTAAGCCAGTTACTGGTATCCGGTTATTGGATTTTTACAGTCTAAAGTTTTTCCGTATTTTTGCGGATTGGAGGGGCCTTCTCGTAATTGTGCGAGAAGCTTCTAGAAGATGGTGACTAAGGAGGTTTAGGTGTCATATGCATTAAATGGGTTTAGTGAGTCATGAGAGTGATTCATCCATATCATTATTGCACAATAAATGCTTAATGATTCATGGTTATGAATCACCATTAGATATTTGTGAAACTTGATTATTCATCATTTGTTTTTCTTTTATTGATGAATTTTAAAGTTTCATATATATTATGATAACTTACTAATCTCACTTGATAATTATCATCATCTTCTCTCTCCTCAAGCTCTCCCTCTTCAAAGACTAATCCTCCCCTCTCATGAGTTGAGTACAAGGATTAGTAAGACTAATTAATCCATAACCCTCTCTATATTGCACCTAGCTTCTTTGATTAGCACTTAGAGAAGTTTAGTTGCCTCAAGTTTAGAGGCTAAGCTTGGAGTAAAGCTCTCGGGTGGATCGTCTACTCCTTCGAGAAGGCCGAGGAGGAGGAGGAGTTCACAAAGACGAAGGACACGATTCGTTAGGTATAATCCTAGAGCATAGTAGTTTACAACATCTATGTGTTTGGTTAGTTATCGTTTAGCTTCGATTCAAGCGGTTAGTCGATGTTTGTTCACTAAACTAGTTCGTTTGTGAAAATTCCGCCTCACCACAAGTATTGGGGTGTTCTACATCGACTTACAGTCGTATCAGAGCCTCGCTAAACAATAAATAACTTACTTGCAAATTTGTATGAATTTCGAACGGAAAAAACGAAACCGGAAAACCCTAAAATATCAAGTTTCTGTCGTTTTTAAAATGAAGTCCAAAAATTTTTCAGGCATGTTCAGAAAGCTTAAAAAGACAGTAGAAGAACACCCAAGAAAATTGGGCACATGATTCGGCTAAAGCGCCGCGGAAATGCGGCGGATCCCTCCTATTCCGCCGCGGTTCCGCCGCCGAGTTGCCGAGTCATGAACCCAATTTTCCTGTGTTGGTTATGTGTGATATTTGGGATTTTCTGGAATATTTAATTTTTGCTCAGGTTTCAGATTTGCAGAGCAGTATTGGAGCAAAATTAAAAGAGTTTAATCGATCGAAATTATACAGTATTTGCTTGTTGGATTATATCTGTGATTGTATAATGTGTTCGTAAACCTCCCCTAACTGCTAGTATGTCAGTTGGCAGGGGGTTGCACATTTCTGAAATGGATTTTATCTGTTTGTACATATGAACTGTGTTGGACTGTTGTGATGTATAGCCGGGGTTATGTGATGGGTTATCATTTAATTCATTTGATGTAAATGTAATTTGTTGTAATATTATTTTGCGGGGCACATCCAGGTTGCGGTTGTAGCCACCGTTGTATTATTTCATTTTACTGTTTTTGCTCCTAGGACAGACCCAAGGTGGGGTGCACAAACTGCCGGGCGGGTAGTTTGCCGCACCCGTAGGGGTCGTGGGTGGGGTAATGGCTATTCATCACAACTGTGTAATCCGTATTTTGTTGCAGGCTCAAAACAAACACGGATTGCTTGCAAATCCAATTAAGTTCATCTGTGATCTGGAATGAATATCATTGCGTCAGACGAATGTAAAATATCTATATAAATGATAGCTATTTAGACGTCACTTATGTTTTACACCCGCGCTAGCCCAGCCCCCGCTCTGTCGTTAGTTAAGTAACCTAACGGGTAATGACGGGACCCCGTGGCGAATGTGGATGGCATAAGAGGACGTTGTATTTTCGTTGTTTTCTGCAATGATAGGTTAATGATGGGACACATTATCTATAATGCAAAGAAAATAAACCAAAGTTTTAATCGTTGGAACAATTTAAAAGAAACCACTCGGTTAATTTTAAAACAGATATTTTTAAATGCGGAGCCTTAACCACTCCTTTTAAAAGCTATCAGGTTCCTTCGGTTATATCAAGTTCACTACGTTCACGGTTTCGCCAAAACCATTCGTAGCCCTCCGTCATTTCATTTGGGTATTCAGTAGTATTCAAGCTATGCATTTTGGCCAAAGTCAAGGCATAGTGTTTGGTAGCTGCTGGGTTTTCATTTGTTGCATAAGATAGATGAGTTGGTTTGGGACAGTCGTATTACCATTTGACCAAAGTCAGGGGTATATACGGATGGGTTCAAATTGACAAGATAATGACGGGTAGAACTTGACATGTGACTTATGACACATTGACCAAAGCCAAGGTCATAAGAGCATGGGACAAAAACTTATATCGGGAATTTCTAAAGAAACTGAAATTTGCAAAGAGATGCATACCATTTAGAGTTTGATGAATGTTGGTAGCATTCCTACAACATTATCAGACGATGATATTTGGATCCCAATCCTACTGTGAGTATATGCTACTTATCAGGATATTCGTCACTTAACGATCAATGCTATAAACCTAGTAGGTGTCCAGAAAGGTGTCAGCGGGGTTACGCCCCCAGAGAAAAGAGGTTATTTAATTAAGGAACTTCGCGAAAGCGTTGGAAAACCTCCCTCGAAGTATCGACACTGGCCTGGCTGAACGGTTAAGCAAGTATTGTACGGTGAGAATAGTCCTGGCTAATTCTTCTTTTATGGTTTGAGGAAGGATTCGAGAAACAGTGGGAGCCATCCAGTTTAGATAAACTAAAAACCACTCTAAACTTGCAAGAGCATCATGCTAAAGAGTTTTCTTCTCTCTCTCCTAATTGCAGCGACCCTGAAAATGACTGGACTTAAGTTACTTTTAGAGAAAAATATACTGACAGGGCCAAACTATAAAGATTGGCTGCGGAATGTCAAAATGGCTTTGACCTATGACAAATTGGGGCACGTCCTCACCGCTACGGCACCTGCTGTCCCTGGTCCCAAATCCAGTAATGCGGATAAGGAAATCCGCAAAACCTGGGATTTAGATTGCGCGAAAGCCAAGTGCATCGTGCTTGCCTCGATGAACAATGAACATCAGAGGAGGCACGAGGATATGGACCTTGATGGCATATTTCTCCATACAAAGGAACTTTATGGAGAGCAATCTCGTATAGCAAGATACGAGACCTCTAAGAACTTGTTTCGAGCGAGGTTGGCTGTCGGGTCATCGGTAGGAGAACATGTCCTAAAGATGATCGGCTATATTGAAGAGCTCGCAGACCTTGGGACGACTTTGGATAATGAGCTCTATACAGACCTTATTCTCCAGTCCCTTCCTCACACCTACGCCCAGTTTATCCTGAACTTCAACATTCAAAGAAAAGAAGTTGAACTTCCGGAACTCCTGAACATGTTAAGGAGTGCAGAGGGCACCTTGAAGAATACAAGGGAAACACCCGCTATGTTTGTTGGCGGTACATCTTCTTCCGGGTCCAAGGCAAGGGCCAAAGGAAGGAAGAAGAAGGCCGCACCCAAACCTAGAGGAGGTGTTAGTAAGGTGGGAGGGAAGGGAAAGAAAAAGTTTGTGGTACCGGTAGTTGGCCAGGATGAGTGCTTCCAATGTCACAGGAAAGGGAACTGGAAGAAGGATTGCAAGGAGTGGAACGCCAAGAACCAGGAACCGAAGCAAGCTGTGGCTTCGACTTCAGGTGTGTTTGTAATTGAGAATTGTCTGTCGATCAACACTACTTCCTGAGTATTGGATACCGGATCAGGATCTCATATTTGCAATTCATTGCAGGCACTGAGAAACCGTAGAGTGCTGAAGGAAGGTGATATGACCCTAAAGGTTGCTAACGGAGCTAGCGTGGGAGCTGCGTCCGTCGGGGATTATCACCTAGGATTGACGAGTGGACACATTTTGGTTTTACATAACTGTTATTTTGTACCAAGCTTAACGTGTAATATCATATCAGTTTCCTTGTTATCAAATAAAGGTTATGATTTCACGTTTGTAAGAGATGTTGTTAACATCCACCTTAATCATGGTTTGATTGGGTCAGGTACACTAAATAACGGCATATATGTTTTAAACCAACTCCAAATTTTCAATGTCCAGAACACACTAAAAAGAAAGTCTCCAGATTTAAATAAAGCTTTCTTATGGCATTGTAGACTGGGTCACATCAATGAGAGAAGGTTGACTAAGTTGCATAGAGAAGGATATTTGGACTCGTTCGAATATCAAACCTATGACACTTGTCAATCTTGTCTCAAAGGAAAGATGACAAAGACTCCATTTACTGGACAAGGAGTAAGAGCGAGCGAGCTCTTAGGACTCATACACAGCGATGTATGCGGTCCAATGTCTATACATGCAAGAGGTGGTTTTTCCTATTTCATTACTTTCACGGATGATTACTCAAGATACGGATTCATTTATCTGATGAAACATAAATCCGAGGCTTTTGAGAAATTCCAAAAGTATAAGAATGAAGTAGAAAACCAAACCGGCAAAAGTATCAAGACACTAAGATCTGATCGAGGTGGAGAATACTTGAGTGCCGAGTTCCTAGGTTACCTAAAAGAGAAAGGAATTCTCTCTCAGCTTACTCCTCCATACACTCCACAGCACAACGGTGTATCAGAGTGACGGAATCGAACCCTATTAAATATGGTACGATCCATGATGAGTAATGCTGAGTTACCGCGATCTTTCTGGGGTTATGCGCTAGAATCAGCGGCATATCTTCTGAACAGGGCTCCTACCAAGACTGTGCCTACCACTCCATATCAGATGTGGACTGGGAAGAAACCCCATCTTCAGCATATGAAGATTTGGGGATGCCCAGCTTTTGTTAAAAAGCAGCATGTGGACAAGCTCGAGGCACGATCAGTAAAGTGTTTGTTTGTGGGATATCCAAAGCACTCCAGGGGATATCTATTCTATTACGCAGAGGAACAGAAGGTATTTGTTTCTCGTAATGCCCATTTTCTAGAACATCTGTTTTTAGAAAAGGAATCAAGTGGGAGCGAAATAGAACTAGAAGAAATTCCAGCAAACCAATACTGAAAGTTTGGTAGAACCAGAAGTTCAGGAAGAACAGGACATTCCCGCACCCCTCCGCAGGAGTAGTAGGCCGTCTCATCCGCCTGAGAGATACTACGGTTTTCTCATAGATGGGGATAGAGAGGATTGCATCATAGATGATGATAAACCTACTGACTTCCAGCAGGCCATCCAGAGCGGCGACTCGGTACGATGGCTAGATGCAATGCGGACCGAAATGGAGTCCATGTACACCAACAAAGTATGGACTTTGGAATTTGCTCCAGATGGGGTAAAACCCATAGGATGCAAATGGATCTTCAAGAAAAAGATTGGTGTAGATGGACAGGTGGAAACCTATAAGGCTAGACTTGTTGCAAAGGGTTTTCGTCAAAGACCTGGTTTGGACTATGACGATACTTTTTCTCCAGTGGCTATGCTCAAATCCATTCGGGTCCTTCTTGCTATTGCTGCCTTCCATGATTATGAAATCTGGCAGATGGACGTAAAGACGGCTTTTTTGAATGGAAATTTAGAAGAGAGCGTCTATATGGATCAGCCAGAGGGTTTCAATCAGAGTGGGAGCAGCGGGAAAGTATGCAAGCTGCTTAAGTCCATTTATGGACTAAAGCAGGCATCACGGAGTTGGAACATCTGTTTTGATGAGACAGTCAAAGAATATGAATTTATCAAAAATCCAGATGAACCGTGCATATATAGTAAAGTTGTAGCCAGAAGTGTCGTATTCCTCGTCTTGTACGTGGATGACATTCTATTGATAGGAAATGACATTCCTATGCTACAATCTGTCAAAGGATTCTTGTCACACAGGTTCTCCATGAAAGACCTGGGTGATGCCTCTTACATTCTGGGGATCCGGATCTATCGTGATAGATCCAAGAGGATGTTGGGACTTTCACAGTCCAGGTATATCGACACTATACTGAAAAGATTCAGTATGGAAGATTCTAAGCGCGGTAATCTACCGGCTTGTCACGGAATCACCCTCTCCAAAGAGATGTCTCCCAAGACTGATTTGGAAAGGGAACACATGTCTATTATACCCTACGCTTCTGTGGTAGGCTCTATAATGTATGCGATGTTGTGTACCAGGCCAGATGTAGCTTACGCACTGAGCGTGGTAAGCCGGTATCAGTCAGACCAACGGGAGAAGCACTGGATAGCAGTAAAGAACATTCTCAAGTACCTGAGAAGGACTAAGGAGATGTTTTTGGTTTACGGCGGAAAAGACCTTAGGTTGGAGGCCTTTGCTGATTCCGGCTTTCAGAGTGATAAGGAAGATTCCAAGTCCATGTCGGGTTATGTCTTTACCCTCAATGGAGGGCGGTGTGCTGGAAGAGCTCCAAGCAGGACACCGTTGCTGACTCGACGATGGAAGCGGAGTATATAGCTGCTTGCGATGCCGCAAAAGAAGCAGTCTGGATGAAGAAGTTCCTAACAGAACTTCAGGTGGTTCCTACCATAGTTGATCCAATACCTCTGTATTGCGACAACAACGGAGCTATAGCTTTAGCGAAGGAACCAAGGTCCCATCAGAAGTCCAGACACATCTTAAGGCGGTATCACCTGATCAGGGAGATCATTGATCGTCAGGAGATCGAGGTTCGGAGAGTTGCTTCAGAAGAGAACATTGCTGATCCATTCACGAAGGCCCTACATCAGACGTAGTTCGAGAGGCTACTCGAGATCATTGGTCTTCGATATGCCAGTACATAGCCCTAGTACAAGTGGGAGATTGTTAGTGTTTATGCCCTAGAAGGCCATTACTGTATCATACTAGTTTGTATATTACTTAATGGAAGCTTGGGATATTCACATGTATATAACAGTCTTGCTAAACATGGTAGTATGCTACTTGGTTTTTTCTATCTTAATATGTGAGTATACGTATTGATAGAGCTCTTAGGATCTTGCTTGACTACCAGCGTTGTGATGGCAGTCACACTAGTGGGGGCTGGGTAGTCTATAAGCACATCCTTATTCAGGTCCCTAGTCGTTGGATTATCGAGACAGATCATCGATACTCCGGAGTATACTAGTGTGTACGCTTCTCATCCCAGTTGGGGAGATGGTCTTTCCCACAGCCGTCAGTACGTCGTACTGGAGATAGTATACAGGTGCTCGTTAGGTTACGGGTACACCGGACAGGACCCACAGGGAACTGTTGGTTGGTTTTATACCAGTCGTCAGTGAACAGTTCCCAGGTGACATGAGTACAGCATAGTCCGCAGACTTGACACTGCTACTTCGCCTCGAGTGTGTCCCACTGTTCTTAGATTGCTACCCTACCACGGCTCAAAGGAGTCGTGCAAACAGGTAGCAGTTGGGTGCAGTCCCGAGCACTTGGAGGTAGTGGCGGTTAGACAGGATTCCTCCCTCCCGGTATTGGGAGTTGATATCGCGTTGTGTCAGAGAGCCATTACGCAAAGTCCCTGGCCAGGGCAAGCGAGATTTGCTGGTAGGTTCCAGTAGTTTCTCAGGGTGTAATGGGCTTCCCTCCGACACGACTTATACCGCTATTAGGGGACTGACGCTTGCCGCCCCCTAGGCCCGATATGCGATAGTCTTGGATGAACGGACCGGACTGTATGGAGATTGTCACATCAGACTCAGTAGGAGTCCGGATGGGTTACCTCATCGGCCTTCTTATCGACATCTACCTGGGGACCGTTACGTACAGCTAGTGCCGCTTGCGGTCTGTGGTTAAACCCACTGCCAGCGTAGTAGTCGAGTCTCTAGAGTCCTACACAGAGAGTTTCCCTACTCCAGGCGAAACGATATAGAGGCCGTATGGTTTTACGACAAGGGTTCCGACGCATACGTGTGTTTACGTGCGTACGACTTTCGGACAGTTTTTACCAGTCGGCTTTGGTTTAAGCCAGTTACTCGTATCCGGTTATTGGATTTTTACAGTCTAAAGTTTTTCCGTATTTTTGCGGATTGGAGGGGCGTTCTCGTAATTGTGCGAGAAGCTTCTAGAAGATGGTGACTAAGGTGGTTTAGGTGTCATATGCATTAAATGGGTTTAGTGAGTCATGAGAGTGATTCATCCATATCATTATTGTACAATAAATGCTTAATGAGTCATGGTTATGAATCAACATTAGATATTTGTGAAACTTGATTATTCATCATTTGTTTTTCTTTTATTGATGAATTTGAAAGTTTCATATATATTATGATAACTTACTATTCTCACTTGATAATTATCATCATCTTCTCTCTCCTCAAGCTCTCCCTCTTCAAAGACCAATCCTCCCCTCTCATGAGTTGAGTACAAGGATTAGTAAGACTAATTAATCCATAACCCTCTCTATATTACACCTAGCTTCTTTGATTAGCACTTAGAGAAGTTTAGTTGCCTGAAGTTTAGAGGCTAAGCTTGGAGAAAAGCTCTCGGGTGGATCGTCTACTACTTCGAGAAGGCCGAGGAGGAGGAGGAGTTCACAAAGACGAAGGACACGATTCGTTAGGTATAATCCTAGAGCATAGTAGTTTAGAACATCTATGTGTTTGGTTAGTTATCGTTTAGCTTCGATTCAAGCGGTTAGTCGATGTTTGTTCACTAAACTAGTTCGTTTTTGAAAAATCCGCCTCCCCACAAGTATTGGGGTGTTCTACATCGACTTACAGTTTGGAGAGCCATTACGCAAAGTCTCTGGCCAGGGCAAACGAGATTTACTGGTAGGATTTCCAGTAGCTTCTTAAGGTGTAATGGGCTTCACTCCGACACAACTTATACCGCCTTTTAGGGGACCGACGCTTGCCGCCCCTAGACCCGATATGCGATAGTCATAGGCGAACAGACCAGACTGTATGAAGATTGTCACATCAGGCTCAGTAGGAGTTCGGATGGGTTTCTTCATCGGCCTTCTTATCGACATCTACCTGGGGACCGTTACGTATAGCTAGTACCGCTTGCGGCCTGTGGTTAAACCCACTGCCAGCGTAGTGTCGAGTCTTTAGAGTCCCACACAGAGAGTTTCACTGCTTCAGGAGAAACGATATAGAGGTCGGATGGTTTTACGAAATGGTTCGGACACATACGTGTTTTTTTGCACGTACGATGTTCGTAGAGTTTTTACTAGCGGGCTTTAGTTTAAGCCAGATTCTAGTATTGGATTATTGGATTTATACAGTCTCAGTATTTCCATGTTTTCACGGATGGGAGGGGCATTCTCGTAATTAGTCAAGAAACTTCTAGAAGATTGATGAGTTGGAGGCTTAGGTGGAATTTGCATTAAATGGATTACTGGCTCATGGTGTGATTCATCCAAATGAGTTAATGATGCATATTGCTTAATGACTCATGAGATGATTCACCCAAAGAGAGTTAATGAAGCATGGTTGATATTATTATTATGTTATTCATTTAATAATTATCATGCTTCATATATATTCACAAATGAGTTATAATTCATTATCATTCTCACCCACACCTTCTCTCTCCTCAAGCTCTCTCTCTCTCTTCAAAGAACTAACCCTAACCTCTCATGTGTTGAGATCCAAGGGTTAGCAAGACTAATAGATCCCTAATCCTCTTCTATATCCTCTAGGTTACCTTGAATGGCACTCATAGTGACCTAGTTACCTCAAGTGAGAGGTTAATGCTTGGAGAAGTAGCTCTCGGGTGGATCTTCTATCACATAGAGGAGGCCGACGAGGAGGTGATCAAAAAGAAAAAGAAGGACTTGATTCATTAGGTATAATCATCTATCATAGTAGCAAATCACTTCTATATAGTTGTTAGTTAGGGTTTAGCAAAGATCCGTAAAGTTAGTCGATATTAGTTTAAACAAAATGATTGTTTTACCTATTCCGCCTTCCCGCATCAAGTGGGATGTCTAACGTCGACTTACAGTGGTATCAGAGACTCGCTAAACCATAACTAACTTGTTAGCAAAGTCGTTAGAAATTCGATCGCAAAACGAACCCGAAAAAACATCATTTTCACCATGTTTCTGCCGATTTTAAAACAGGGTCTAAAAATTTTTCAGGGACTCTTAAAAATACAAGCAGGGAATTTTAACAATTGTGAAGAAATTTGGGACTGTGACTCGACCAAAGCGCCATGGAACCACCGCTGATCCAAGCGATCCGCCGCGGATCCGCGGCCGAGTTGACTCCGAGTCAGCCTAAATTTGCTCAGTTATTCTTTTGTGTTGATATGTATTTTCTGGGATGTTTTGTTTCTGCTCAGGTTTCAGGTGTATAGAGAATTATTTGGAGTAGATTCATTTGTGTTTGCTTGATCAAAATTCTAAGATGTTTGGCTAACTTGATTATATTTGTGTTGTGTTTAATGTGTTCGTAAACCTCCCCTAACTGCTAGTATGTCGGTTAGCAGGGGGTTGCATATTTCTGTAATGGTTTTTACCGGTTTGTGATTATGGACTTGTTGGATTGTCGTGAATGGATAGCGGGGGATGTGAGACGAGTGTTTCTTTCATTCAAATGTAATTTGTAAATTATTGTAATATTCTTTTGCGGGGCACATCCGGGTTGAGGTTGTAACCACCGTTGTATTATTTCATTTACTGTTTTCTGCTCCTAGGATAGACCCAAGATGGGGTGCAAAAACAACCGAGTACTTTGAAGTGTTTAGTGGCCTGCTCATATTGTTGAGGGAGACCGCTTCACTTCGGGTACATGGCGGGTAGTTTTCCGTACCCGTAGGGGTCTAGGGTGGGGTTTTGGCTATTCATCGCGACTGTGTAATCCGTCTTTCTTTGCAGGCTCAAAAGGAATGCGGATTCGTAGAAAATCCAATCTGTTCATCTGTGATCTGGAATGCCTATTATTGCGTCTGACGAATGTACAATATCTATATATGACATCTATTAGGCGTTACTTATGTTTTACACCCGCGCTAGCCCAGCCCCCGCTCTGTCGTTAGTTAAGTAACCTAACGGGTGAATGATGGGGCCCAGTGGCGAATGCGGATGGCATAAGAGGAAGTTGTATTTTCGTTGTTTTCTGCAATGATAGGTTAATTGATGGGACGCATTATATTAATGCAAAGAAAATAGACCAAAGTTGAATCGTTGGAACAGTTTAAAAGACACCACTCGGTTATTTTAAAACAGAAGATATTTTTTAAAATTGCGGAGCTTAAGCCACTCCTTTTAAAAGCTATCAGGTTCCTTCGATCATATCAAGTTCACTACGATCACGGTTTCGCCAAAACCATTCGTAGCCCTCCGTCATTTCATTTGGGTATTCAGTAGTATTCAAGCTATGTATTTTGACCAAAGCCAAGGCATAGTGTTTGGTAGTTGCTGGGTACTCATTTGTTGCATAGATAGATGAGTTAGTTTGGGGAAGTCATATTATCATTTGGCTAACATCAGGGGTATGTACGGATGAGTTCAAATTAACAAGATAATGATGGGTAGAACTTGACATGTGACTTATGACATTTTGACAAACGCCAAGGTCATAAGAGCATGGGGCAGAAATTTATATCGGGAATTTCTAATGAAACTGAAATTTGTTAAGAGTTGCATACCATTTCGATTGTGATAATTTTGGTAGGATTTCTTCAGTTTTATCATACGATGATATTTGGATCCCGATCCTACTGTGATTATCCGCTACTCATCAGGAGATTCGTCAATTAACGATCAATGCTATAAACCAAGTAGGTGTCGAGAAAGGTGTCAGCGGGGCTATGCCCCCAGAGAAAAGAGCTTATTTAATTAAGGAACTTCGCGAAAGCGTCGTAAAACCTCCCTCAAAGTACCGACACCGGCCTGGCTGAACGGTTAAGCAAGTATTGTATGGTGAGAATAGTCCTGACCAGTTTTTGCTTTTTGGTGTAAGGAGAGATTCGAGAAACAGCGGGAGCCATCCTGTTTAGATAAACTAAAAACCACTCTAAAATTTCAAGAGCATCATGCTAAAGTGTTCCCTCTCTCTCTCAATTGCAGCGACCCAGAACATGACAGGCCTTAAGTTACTATTAGATAAAAATATTTTGACAGGGCCAAACTATAAAGACTGGTTCCAAAATGTCAAGATGGCAATTACTTATGACAAATTGGGGTATGTCCTTACTACTAAGGCACCTGCTGTCCCTGGTCCAGAATCTACTGTCGCGGATAAGGAAAACCGCAAGACCTAGGAGATAGATTACGCAAAGGCCAAATGCATCGTGCTTGCCTCTATGAATAATGAACATCAGAGGAGGCACGAGAATATGGATCTAGAATCCATATTTCTCCACACCAAGGATTTGTATGGAGAGCAATCTCGTATAGCCAGATACGAGACCTCGAAGAACTTGTTTCAGTCGAGGCTGGCCGTCGAATCATCTGTAGGAGAACATGTCCTTAAGTTGATTGGCTATATAGAAGAGCTCGCGGACCTCAGGACAACATTAGAGAACGAGCTATATACAGACTTGGTTCTTCATTCCCTTCCTTCCACCTATGCCCAGTTTATTCTGAATTTCAACATTCAAGGAAAATAAGGTGAACTTCCAGAACACCTTAACATGTTGAGGAGTGCAGAGGGCGCCTTGCAGAAGGAAAGGGAAACACCTACTATGTTTGTTCGTGGTGCTTCCTCTTCCAGGTCCAAGGGAGGGGCCAAAGGAAGGAAGAAGAAGGCCGCTACCAAACCGAGCGGTGGTGTTGGTAAGGTGGGAGTCAAGGGAAAGGAAAAGGTTTCGGTGCCAGTAGTGGCAAAGGACGAGTGCTTCCACTATCATAGGAAAGGCCATTGGAAGAAAGATTGCAAACCTTGGATCGCCAAGAACCAGGACCCGAAGCAAGCTGTGGCTTCGACTTCAGGTGTGTTTGTAATTGAAAATTGTCTGTCAGTCAACTCTACTTCCTGGGTATTGGATACCGGATCAGGATCTCATATATGCAATTCATTGCAGGCAATGAGAAACCGTAGAGAGCAGAAGGTTTGTGATATGATCCTCCAGGTTGATAACGGAGCTAGCGTGGGTGCTGTGTCCATAGGGGATTATCACCTTGGATTGACGAGTGGACATATTTTGGTTTTGCATAACTGTTTTTGTGTACCCAGCTTAACGTATAATATCATATTAGTATCGTTGTTATCAAAAGAAGGTTATGATTTTACGTCTGTAAGCGATGTTGTTAACATCTACCTTAATCATGGTTTGATTAGGTCCGGTACACTAGATAACGGAATATATGTGTTAAACCAATTACAAATTTTCAATGTCCAGAACACACAAAAAAGAAAGTATCCTGGTATAAATCAAGCTTTCTTATGGCATTGTAAACTAGGTCACATCAATGACACAAGGTTAACTAAGTTACATAGAGAAGGATATTTGGATCCGTTCGAATATCAATCTTATACCACTTGCCAATCATGTCTCAAATGAAAGATGATAAAGACTTCATTCACTGGACATGGAATAAGAGCGAGCGAGCTCCTAGGACTCATACACAGCGATGTGTGTGGTCCAATGTCTACACATGCAAGAGGTGGATTCTCATATTTCATTACTTTTACGGATGATTACTCTAGGAATGAATTCATTTTCTTAATGAAACATAGATCCGAGGCCTTTGAGAAATTCCAAGAATATAAGAATGAAGTAGAAAACCAAACCGGAAAAAGTATCAAAACACTGAGATCTGATCGAGGTGGTGAATACTTATGTGCCGAATTCTTGGGTTACGTAAAACAGAAAGGAATTCTCTACCAGCTTACTCCTCCATACACTCCACAACATAACGGTGTATCAGAAACATGGAACCGAACCCTATTGGATATGGTACGTTCCAAGATGAGTAATGCCGAGTTATCGCGATCTTTCTGGGGTTTTGCGCTAGAATCAGCTGCATATCTTATGAATAGGGCTCCTACCAAGACTGTGCCTACCACACCATATCAGATGTGGAGTGGGAAGAAACCCTATCTTCAGTATCTGAAGATATATGGATGTCCGGCTTTTGTTAAAAAGAAGCATGCTGCCAAGCTCGAGGCACGATCAATACAGTTTAAGTTTGTCGGATATCCAAAGAACTCCAAGGGGTATTTTTTCTATTACGCAGAGGAACAAAAGGTTTTTGCTTCTCGTAATGCCCATTTTCTAGAACGGCAGATTTTAGAAAAGGAAACAAGTGGGAGCGTAATAGAACTGGAAGAAATTCCAGAACCACAAACTACTACTGAAGGTTTGGTAGAACCAGAAGTTCAAGAAGAACATGACATTCCTGTTGGATATAGTGCCCTCAGAGTCAATTATTGAATCGCAGGCACGTGATTGCAGTGATTGAGGGAGGACCTATACCGGTAGGACAGTCTTACTCGAGAGCTTTGTATACTATCTGGTTTGTCTTTATCAACGTGTACAGTTCATTGTTACACGTTGATAGAAAATAGTATACTATCTTGTTTATTTTTATCATCGTGTACAGCTTTAGGTGACCTTACCGGTCACTATTGCACGTTGGTAGAGCCCTTAGGATTCTTGCTTGACTACCAGCAGTATGATGGCGATCATATACATGGGAGCTGGGGGTCTATAAGCACATCCTTAAAAGGTCCCTAGTCGTGGGATTTTCGAGACTGGGCATCGATACTCCATTAGTAGACTAGTGTATACAGTCGAGACCCCGACGAGGGGCGATGGCCGGTCTCACAAGACATTGGTTTCAGTTGGTTCGCCTAAGATGTATACAGGTGCTCATTGGGTTATGAGTACACCGGACAGGACTCGCCGGGAACATACAAGTTGGTATTATACCTGACGTCAGATAGAAGTTCCTTGGTGTTATGTGTACAGGTTAGTTCATCGACCTGAGATCGTTATTTGTCTCGTGTAAGTTCCCACTGTACTTTGATTACTACCCTACCACGGATCAAATGAGTCGTGCAAACAGGTTTTAGTTAGGTACGGTCCTGAGCCACATGGAGGCAGTGAGCGGATCTGCAGGGGTTTCGTCTCTCCCGGTATTGAGGGTGAGGTCGCGCTGTGTCTAGGAGATCCATTACACGAAGTGCTTGGCCAAGGCAGGAGATTTACTGGTAGGTATTCCAGTAGTATCTCAGGGTGTTCTGGACTACACTCCGACACGACTTGTACCGCTTTTAGGGTATGACTTTTACCAAACTCCTAGGCCCGCCATGCGATGCTCATAGACGAACGGACTGGACTGTACGGATATTTTCACTGAATGGCTCAGTAGGGTGTAAGGATGAGTTCGCTCATCGACCTCCCTTGTGGTCAATACCTGGTAGCCCGTTACGTACGGCTAATACCTCTGACGTGCTAGTGGTTAAATCCACAGCCAAAGTATTGACGAATCTTTAGAGTTCCCCACAGACAGTTTCTCAAGTTTCGGGCGAAACGCTGTAGAGGCTGTATGGATTTATGGCAGGGTTCGGTCGTACACGTGCACTTGTGCACGTGTTATAGTTCGGACGGATAATACTAGCGGGCTTTGGTTTAAGCCGGATACTAGTATTTTACAGTGTAGATTTTGTCGGTCGGAATACAAATGCGGGTATATATATACGGTCGCGGGGTTTTCCTGTAATTTATTATGGGATCGTCCTTTTGAAATTGCCAGTTTGCATTCCGTTTCAGCCATTTTTCTTTATTCCTTCTTGGCTGAAATTCCTTTGGTGGGAAAGGCTTATTTGCAAATGTGCAATTAGCAAATTGGAGGGTTGTTTTTTGTGGCACATGGTTGCTTCATGATGGTTTATCATTACTTGCTTTTTGAGATGGGATTGGTGATAGGATTTAGTTGGACATTGGTGTGACATTCTTCATGATGATCACTCATTTTCTCTCTTGAATTGTTTTTCCACTCTCGTCCATATACATGGCCGGCCACTATGAGATGGGGTGCTGTCCAATTTTTTGGTGTGGGTTTTTCATCTCATTTGCTCACACAAAAATTCCATAGCTCCATTTCAAAGTTCATTCCTCCACCTTCACATCCAAATGGCAACTTCAAACAACCCCTCGAGACATAGCGTTCTACACTCAGTCTATAGTAATCTTGGACACGTCGGCTTGCCAACTTCGTGTCCAAGTTGCCTCGGTTCAGAGGTGGGAGCCCGTAAAAAGACTTCTCGATTTGGTGCCCTTCCGACGAGGAGACCGGAGAACAGTGATGCCGCGAGGAGCTTGGTAAGGTGGCCGATGACCGAAGGACACGGATCGCTCAGTATAGCTCTCTACCCTTTCTCCAGTTAGCTAGTAGTAGGTTAATGGTCCGATCCGGGTTTATAGTCCGCGGTAGCGCCAGTTTCTAGTTAAAGAAAAGTTTTTGTTTCCGCATTTTGGCCTCGGACAGATGGCCAGGGCGCTACCATAGACTTACATGGTATCAGAGCCACGCCATTAACCCTTATTAGCTTACTCTAACGTGTTTAGAAGTTCGATCGAATGAAAATTCTGAAAACGCGATTTCAAGTCATGCAGTTTCTGTCGATTTTCTTTTGTTGTCAAAAAATTGTTTGGTATGTTGCAGAAATATGTGCAGGCTTTTCTAAGAAAACTGAGAAAATTTGGTGGGCTGATTTTACTGTAGCGCGGAGGTTCCGCGGCCGCAACCAAGTTTTTGCCGCGGATCCACCGCCGTAAAGTAGCCACAGTGCACCAAATTTCTTCAGTAGGTCTCTGACTTGAAATTATGGTTTATGCTATATTCTGTTTGGGCCCAGATTTATTTTGTGTACTGAGTATTGTACTTGGGGCCCACTTCGGGAAATTTTGTCGATCAAGAATTTAAACATGTTAGTTCACAGTATTTACATTATATCTGCGACCGTGAATGTCATTTGATCGGTAAATCCTATCTAATTGCTATAGCCCTTTTAGACGGATTTGCGAACGTGACATTCACGTTGATGTTCTGTGTTGTGCTGTGATGTTACGGATTTGTCGCGGTGGATAGCCTGGATGCAATGGTAGTGCAGTTTGGTTGTATATGTACATTGATATTGCGGGGCGAGCGTCCTACATGTTGACTGCCGTTACTGCCTATTTGTATTTTATTCTTTTGGGGCACGACAGGGCTGAGGTCGATGTACCCGTTGTATGTATATTTTATTTTCTGTACTAGGATTACCCCACGGTGGGGTGCACGGATAGCCGGGTTCTAGAGGGCAACAAGCCAGCTTCTTATGGCTTTGAGACGGAGGGGGGCTTCACTCTAGAATTGGCGGGCTATTCGCCGCACTCGTAGGGGGTACAGGTTGACACGAGGAGGGGTGCCCATGTTACCGGATTCCGTGAAGTGCTGGGTGGTCCATTCACGTTGTTGAAGGGGGCTGTCTTGCTTCAGGTTTTGGCGGGTAACTTGCCGCGCCCGTAGGGGTTTAGGATTTCATTGCACAGGCTATCCACACGACCAGGGGAAAGTCGGGTTTCAGTAGCGGCTATATGAAACCCGGGGATCCCGGATTATTTCTATTGTTCTGTGATGCTTATTACATTTCTGTGATGTTGCATTTTATCACGCCTTGAGCGATTATTATATATTGATATATATACTAGTATATGTTGTATATGTTTTACACCTGCGCTAGTCCAGTCCCCGCTCTATCGTTAGTTAAGTAACCTAACGGGTGATGACGGGACCCAGTGGAGAATGCGAATGGCATATACGTACATCGTATTTTCATTCTTTATTGGTGTGATCAATTGATGGGACTGCATTGATTCGGATCAATGCAAGCTAAACAAACCAATTCTGATGTTGTTGGAACATTTTTCAAAAAAAAGCTGTTATTGCAAGGACGTTCTCTTTTTTTTGCACAGTGGTATTTGGTTATGAATATCCAACACCTCAGTCGACGAGGCAAGGGACGAGATCCCTTCACCGAGAGTGACCCCTTGGACAGAAGTTTGCGTCAGGGCAATAAATTCATTATAGCCGATTACTTTTTGCTTTGCAATGTGGTATTTAGTTGGAATATCCTGCACCTCATTCTACGGGGAAAGAGCCGAGATCCCTTCACTAGGAGTGACCTCCTTAGCAAAGGTCTTCGTCACTATATTTTTATAAAAAGCTCTCCGGTTCCTTCAACGATATCAAGTTCATTACGTTAAAGGTTTTTCGCCAAAAACCATTCGTAGCCCTCCGTCATTTCAGATGGGTAGCACTTACTATTCATGCTATATTTGTTGGCCGAAGTCAAGGCATAGTGTATGGTAGCTATTTGTTACTTTTCTGTTGCATAGATAGATGTGTTGGTTTGGGACAGTCGCACAGCTTTGTTGGCCAAAGTCAACGGTAGGTACGGGTGGGTTCAAATCAACGTGGATAATGACTGGTAGAACTTGACATGTGACTTATGATTTGTTGGCCAAAGTCAAAGTCATAAGAGCATGGGGTAAAAATCACATTGGGAGTTTCTAAAGAAACTGAAACTTGCCAGATATGCGCATACCTTCTGGAGTTTGATAACTTGGGTGGATTCCATCACATTATCATGCGATGATAACTGGATCCCGATTCCCACTGATGAGTTGGTTTACACCTCGGGTGATCTCGACTAATTCTTCTTTCAGGTTTGGAGGAGAATTTGAGGTTACAGTGGGAGGTTTCCTGATTGGATAAAGTGATAATCATTCTGATCTAGGTTAGAGTGCACGCTGAGTGTTTCTTTTCTCTCTCTCTTTGGCAGCGACCATGGCCCGATCCTAGACTATGACTCGGTGACCAAGTTGACCGAACCTTATTAAAACACTGTCTTTTGGATTGTCAGAGTTGCATACCTCATTGCCACTCCTACTATTATCCTTTTTCTCCAGAACACCCCGTATTACTACGAACATCCACTTCCATTGGATAAAACCATCGTATGGTTATATAAGAACTCGAAGGAATTTATTCGAGGATGGTTTCCGGTTCTGGAGAAAACGGATAGGACTATTCAGTTGTCTTTTCCTTTTACCTTCTCTCAGGCTGCGAGTGTTCTTTGGATTAGTACAGCACACCTATTACGCTTATTGGATAGTCTTCTTCCAAACCATAGGCTGGTGTCGAACGGTGGGGAATGAAGAAAACCAATTAGCCTAACGATGGTGTGCAGAAGATATTAAGTAAAGACAAATAAAGGGACTAGTAAGAGGGCAAAGTAAACTGCGACTGCTATTCACGACCAAACCAAGTATTTCTTCGCCAATCCTACATCACCTTTGTATTTCTCCAGAACACTTCGTATCACTTCGAAGATCCACAGTTTATTTGGATACTCCCTCGTATGGTTATATACGAACTCGAAGGAACTTGTTCCAGTTCGGGGATGGATTCTGGTTCAGGAGAAATAGGTATAAGGTTTTAATCAGTTGTCTTTTATCCTTACTTTCTCTCGCGTTGCGAGTGCTCCTAGGATTAGGACAGTACACCCATTATGCTTATTGGATGGTCTTCTTCCAAACCATAGGCTGGTGCCGAACGGTAGGGATGGAAGAAAACCATTTAGCCTAAGAGGGTGTACAGAAGGTAATGACTAAAGACATATAAAAGGATTTGGAGAGATGGCAAATAAATATACGGTTACAGTTGTGAATCTGATAATGGAAGATGCATTACTAGGAATACCCGGATACCCCTACGAAACATTTACATGTTTCAGTTTCACTGTGCACTGTTAATAGAAAACTGATTTCCCAATTAGACACTTGCTCCAGGGTATGTATTTACCAGGTATAATTCTCACATCTGTATGGTTTTACAGATGATGAGTGGGAGTAAGTTATTGGGAATTAGGTGATTGTCCTCATTATATCGGGATTCGTTGTAATTGGTGATATTTGAGGAAGTCACCTGGGTTGTTTGCCGGGCGGCAAATTTTTGGTTTTGAATATCCGTTGTTATGCACCATTTTCAAATTGATATATATGTACGTCTATTTTTTATAGAGTGAGATATAACTTTTTGAAATTATGTCTGTGACATTTACCTATATCAGTGGATGGTTAGGTAAGGAGCATTAAACAGCGGTGTAATTCTTCTTAACCATAAGTACAGTTTTCGACCTACGACACACAGGGAATGAGTTATTTTTCTCAAGGGACTTACACAGAGTATTGTATGTTGTCCAGTGTCCATTTGGACAGAGGGGTTGGTACTCGTACTACATTCTGTTTACTTGTGACTTCTCTAGTTCTTAGACAAGTGTTTCGTAGAAATGCAAGGTCTAAGTTTTGAGAAGTTGCAGGTATAAGAATAAAGCAGAGAACCTGGTGTTGCAAGTATCAGGATTCTTCAAGATGATCGAAGATGTAGATACTTGTGTATGTTATTCAGTTGATAGTAATGATTATGAGAAACTTGTTTCTTTTTCAGGTTACTCATAATTGGATGCACTCCTAAGTTGAGTAACGTTGATCCGCCTCCTTCCATTTAGTAAACATGCACTGGAGACAGCTGCATGATTTGAATCTGGTTCAGTTAAATCAGTGCCTCTGTTTCTGTATTGGATATAGAACAGTTCATATCTTGACATTGTTAAGGTACGGGGAGTTGTCCGGCTTATGCTTAAAACCAGACTCTGGATAACTCAAGGCACGTTTCTGTAATGGATGTTTTTGGGTTGACCTGGGCTGTGACGAGGGTTGATTTTCTACCATCTGGAAGATCAATAGTGATATTGTTCTTGACTCGCCAAAGTTTTAATAAAAATGGATTTTTTCAGAAAACGGTAGTGGGAGTATGGTAGAACTGCAAGTGATTCCAGAACCGCAAACGATTACTAAAAATTTGATAAGAACCTAAAGATTCAATCTGGTTTGACATTCCATTTGCCACTCCGCAGATATGGTAGGTAACCTCAGGCACTCGAGAGGTACTTCGGTATGCTCAAAAACGGTGACAGGGAGGTTCTTGTTTACCCAGACTTGCCATTGCTGTTGATCCAGACTGTGAGACCCGGTAGGAGGATGAATATAGTGTCATTCTAAACTAGCTTTAGAAGTGAACGTGTATATGACTTTGCCAGAGGGTTGTCGTAGTCAGTGGGAGCAGCGGAAGTATAGTAGACATGTAGCTTATGTCTATTTATAGACTAAAGCAGATATAGCGGAGATAGATCATCTATTTCTGATGTGGAAGACATACGTTTGACTTCATCGGAATAAGGGATGGATCTGTTAAGAAGGTAATAGGGTGTGATGTCCTGGTATTTGGATGACATACACAGAGTAGGAAGTGAAATTCCTATACTACGATCGGTTATACTTTGGTTGTCACACAGTGGTTTCTCCACATAGAATATGGATATTAATATCAGACATTCTGGTTACTAGATCTATGCTTTTAGATCTAGATTAGGTTAGTTTCCCAATCAGGGTACTTAGACAGCATTCTAAAAGTATTTGGAATGGACGACTCCTGGCACGGTGGTGTACTTCCAGGTGATGGAGTCACCCTCTCTAAAGGTGTCTTACATACTAAAAGGGAGAGGGATATGCATGATTGGCAGATCACTTGCTTAGGTAATTGAGTTGATCATGAGATGTCAAGTACCACACCAGATATTGTTTTTGAACGAGATGCAATAAATTGATATTAATCCAATCCTGGAGAAACATTCGGAAGCGGTTTTAGAACATAAGTGGATGTTCTAGGGATATGATAACAACAGCCTCTTTAAGGAGACAGTTATCATTCCAGGCTTCCAAGATGCCCTGGCTGACAGAGTGGCTGTCAGAGTTATAGTTTTCCCTCTGACTAGGGGCAGTGTTTTGGACAGGTGATCTAAGCAGACACTTAGGGAGGCAAGAAGCAGGTTAGTGATTAAGTTCAGTTGACGATACAGTCTAAGAAGTTTGGATTTGGAGTTCATTTATGAACTAGGTCCCATCAGATATCCATACATATTCTAAGACAGGTATTGCTCATTTCGGGAGATAGGTTTCTTCGCGAAGTTGAGATAAAGAGAGACATAGAAAGAAATATCAGGATGGATCTACTTGCTTAGGCTATTCCTCGAACACAATAGTTTCACAAACGGGCTTTGTGAGACTGATCCGTAGAGGAGTTGGGTGTTCGGTATCACACTGGCTGTGGTATGCAACATCGCAATAATTAGCCTTGAGTGCAAGTGGGAGATTGTTGGATATAGTGCCCCCAGATTCAATTATTGAATCGCAGGCACGTGATTGCAATGATTGAGGGATGACTTATACCGGTAGGACAGTCTAACTCGAGAGCTTTGTATACTCTCTGGTTTGTCTTTATCATCGTGTACAGTTCACTGTTACACGTTGATAGAAAATAGTATACTATCTGGTTTATCTTTATCATCGTGTACATCTTTAGGTGACCTTACTTGTCACTATTGCACGTTGGTAAAGCCTTTAGGGTTCTTGCTTGACTACGAGACGTATGATGGCGATCATATACGTGGGAGCTGGGGGTCTATAAGCACATCCTTAAAAGGTCCCTAGTCGTGGGAGTTTCGAGACAGGGCATCGATACTCCATTAGTAGACTAGTGTATACAGTCGAGACCCCGACGAGGGGAGATGGCCGGTCTCACAAGCCATCGGTGTCAGTTGGTTCCCCTAAGATGTATACAGGTGCTCATTGGGTTATGAGTACACCGGACAGGACTCGCCGGGAACATGCTAGTTGGTATTATACCTGACGGCAGATAGCAGTTCCCTAGTGACATGTGTACAGGTTAGTTCATCGACCTGAGATCGTCATTTGTCTCGTGTGAGTTCCTACTGTACTTTGATTACTACCCTACCACCTCTCAAAGGTGTCGTGCAAACAGGTTTTAGTTGGGTACAGTCCCGAGGCACATGGAGGCAGTGAACGGATCTACAGGGGTTTCGTCTCTCCCGGTATTGGGGGTGAGGTCGCGTTGTGTCTAGGAGAGCCATTACATGAAGTCCTTGGCCAAGGCTGGAGATTTACTGGTAGGTATTCCAGTAATATCTCAGGTTGTTCTGGACTACACTCCGACACGACTTGTACCGCTTTTGGGGGTATGACTTTTACCAACCCCCTGGGCCCGCCATGCGATGCTCATAGACGAACGGACCGGGCTGTACGGATATTGTCACTGACAGGCTCAGTAGGCTGTCAGGATGAGTTCGCTCATCGACCTCCCTTGTGGTCAATACCTGGAAGCCCGTTACGTACGGCTAATACCTTTGACGTGCTAGTGGTTAAATTCACAGCCAAAATATTGACGAGTCTTTAGAGTTCCCCACAGACAGTTTCTCAAGTTTCGGGCGAAACGCTGTAGAGGCCGTATGGATTTATGGTAGGGTTCAGACATACGCGTGCACTTGTGCACGTGTTATAGTTCGGACGGATAATACTAGTGGGCTTTGGTTTAAGCCGGATCCTAGTATTTTACAGTGTAGATTTTGTTTCATTGCATTTGTATTCGGTCGGAATACAAATGCGGGTATGTATATACGTTCGTGGGGTTTTCCTGTAATTTATTACGGGATCTTCATTTTGAAGTTACCAGTATGCTTTCCGTTTCGGCCATTTTTCTTTATTCCTTCTTGGCTGAAATTCCTTTGGTGGGAGGGTCTTATTTGCAAATGTGCATTTAGCAAATGGGAGGGTTGTTTTTTATGGCACATGGTTGCTTCATGATGGTTCATCATTACTTGCTTTTTGAGATGGGATTGGTGATAGGATTGAGTTGGACTTTGGTGTGACAATCTTCATGATGATCACTCATTTTATCTCTTGCATTGTTTTTCCTCTCTCCTCCATATACATGGACGGCCACTATGAAATGGGGGGCTGTCCAATTTTTGGGTGTGGGTTTTTCATCTCATTTGCTCACACAAAAATTCCATAGATCCATTTCAATGTTCATTCCTCCAATTTCACATGCAAATGGCAACTTCAAACAACCCCTAGAGACATAGCGTTCTACACTCAGTCTACAGCAATCTTGGACACGTCGGCTTGCCAACTTCGTGTCCGAGTTGCCTCGGTTAAGAGGTGGCAGCCCGTAAAAAGACTTCTCGATGTGGTGCCCTTACGACGAGGAGACCGGAGATCAGTGATGTCGCGAGGAGCTTGGGAAGGCGGCCGAAGACCGAAGGACAGGGATCGCTCGGTATAGCTCTCTACCCTTTCTCTAGTTAGCTAGTAGTAGGTTAATGGTCCGATCCGGGTTCATAGTCCGCGGTAGCTGTTAGTTATGTATATGCCCTAGAGGCCATTGTTATACATATGATGTATATTATAATGGATGCTTGGATATATATAGAGAGGACTTTCTTGCTCGACATGATAGTATACTATTTGGTTTCACTTTATCTTAACATGTTGACTTATATATTATTTGCTGTCTTACTCTCACATGTTGATAAAGCCTTTAGGATCTGTACTCGACTACTGGGACTATGATGAGATCATACTAGTGGGGCCATGGTAGTCGATGAGTACATCCTATAACTGTTCCTAGTCGAAGATATATCGAGACAGGGCATCGATACACCAGAGTAGACTAGCGTATACGCATCTTCACCCATATGATGGGGGATGGATGATCCCATATCCATCGGTGTTTTGACATCAGAGATGGTGTACGGGTGCTCAGTGGAGACTGGGTACACTGGACAGACTCGCCGAGAACTCCCAGATGGTGATATACCATACGTCAGATGGCAGTTCTCCGGTGACACTGGTACAGGGTAGTCTGTATACCCGAGATCGTCATAGAGTCTTGTGTGATTCCCACTGTGCTTTGATTTCCACCTTACCACGTCCAAAGGGGCGTGCAAAACGGTGGCTTTTGGATGCAGTCCCGAATCACATGGAGGCAATGAGCGATAGGAGGGGATTCATCTCTCCCGGTATAGGGAGTTGATGTTGTACTGTGTTCGATTAGCTATAACTGGAAGTCCCTGGCCATGGCGGATATAGAGATTTACTGGTAAGTGTTACCAGTAGTATCTCAGCCTGTTTTGAGCCTCACATTGACACGACTTATCGGATACTGGGGTCTGACGTATACCACCCCTAGACTTGATATGCGACATATCAGACGAAGAGACCAGACTGTATGGGAGTGTTACTGATTGGATTCACATGAAAATGTACAGGCTAGCTTGTTGATCTTCTGATCGCTTAATACCTGGGTGGCTGTTACGTTTAGCTGACCGCTTGCATCTTGTGGGTGTTTGATATGATCATCACCTGCTGCCGGCGTATTAAAGATTCTATAGAGTCCTACACAGAGGTTTCTTGACTCAGGTAAAACGGAGTAGGGGCACATATGTGATATGTGCACGACCGAGGATAATGTGATATGAGATACCGTATTATATTCTCGCGGTATTTAGAAATGAACCGGATCATCGGATCAAGTGTAGATTCGATGAATCGGTACATGATATATTAGTCGGTTATATTCGATATAGCCGGATTGTCGGATCAAGTGTTGATTCGATGATTTAATGTATAAATAATATATATGATATATTGTATTACATTATCTAATATTGGCTCGCTTTATTATTTCATTTTCTCACCGGATAATACATTGATATATATGCGATATATATTAAATGTATTATTTTCTTTTGTTAAAAATATATAATATATATGTGATATATATTATTGTAACATGATATGATTACTAATGCAACTTATTTTGTGGAGATTAAACAAGGTTAGGGTTTGATTATGGTTAGTTTTTTCTTGCACCTTCTAGAAGCTTTTCTTTTGTCATGAAGAGGATATTATGGTTGATATTTTCTTATGACTCATTGTTTTAACCCAGCCAAACCATAGCCTTAGTGAATTCTCTACAAGAGTTATCCTTGTCATCCTTAACCATGGTTGCATTATTATTCATATATTCATTGTTAGTTATGTATATGCCCTAGAGGCCATTGTTGTACATATGATGTATATTATAATGGATGCTTGGATATATATAGAGATGACTTTCTTGCTCATCATGATAATATGCTATTTGGTTTCACTTTATCTTAACATGTTGACTTGTATTGGTTTACTGTTTTACTCTCACATGTTGATAAAGCCATTAGGATTTGTACTCGACTACTGGGACTACGATGAGATCATATTTACTTACGTTGATGATATGAGATATTATGTGTTGCTGTGATATGTTATATTGGATCGTCGCGTTCTGAATAGCCGGGGGTTTTATGTGAGATGAGGGTTTTTATTTTCATTCATGTAAAATTCATTTGTAATGTAATATTCTTTTATTTGGGGCACTTCCAGGTTGCGGTTGCTGTCACCAGTGTATATTATTTACTTTTCCGCATTATGTAGACCCAAGGAGGGGAGCACAAGTAACCGGGTTCTAGGGTCCAGTGGGAGGCCATCTCGAGGAGTCGAGACCGGGTCTCCTAACCCTAGAATTGGCAGTGTTACTTGCCGCTCTCGTAGGGGTCTTGGGATGTGGGTTTGGCTATTCGTCGTGACCGTGGAATCCGTGTTTTATACAGGCTCGTATTGAAAACACGGACGTCCTAGTATATCCAATATTTCATATATGTTCTTCTGCTGCAATGTTCTGTGATGAGATCATATTACTGCCTGAGACGAATGCTTATACTATATATATATGCTGATATATAAATATTACTGCTTTCGTTTCTTCTGTGATGCTTAGGAAGCATAAGCTGATGGGATTTTTATTAATGAGATTAATAAAAGAAAAGAAACCTAAAGATGTTGTAGAATCAAAACTTTATAAAAAGGGTAGCTACAGTTTTGCTTTGCACAGTGATATATATGATATATCCTGCACCTTATTCGATGAGGAAAAGGCCGACGATCCCTTCACCGGGAGTGACCCCTTTAACAGAACTGGCAGATGCTACAAAACGCGGTTTGTCTTTTGATTGCTTTTAGAGTTTTGCTTTGCACAGCGGTATATATGATATATCCTGCACCTTATTCGATGAGGAAAGGGCCGACGATCCCTTCACCGGGAGTGACCCCTTTAGCGAAACTAAGAAAAGCCTCAAAAATACTCCTTTTCAAAAACTACATGATTCTACGACGATATCAAGATCATTACGCTTAGGGTTTTCTGAAAAACCTGCATAGCCCTCCGTCATTTCAGATAGATATTATTTAGTATTCGTGCTATGTTTGTTGACTTAGTCAAGGCGTAGTGTACGGTAGCTGAGTAGTGTTTATCTGCTAATACATTAGATGTGATTGGATTAGGGTATTCGCACGGCCTTGTTGACTCAGTCAAGGGTCGTACGGGTGGATTTAATTCAATCAAGAAATGTACGGGTTGAACTTGACTTGCGATTTATGGTTTGTTGACTTAGTCAAGGTCATAGATCGCTAGGGGCAAAATATTATCGGGAATTTCAAGTGTTGAAATTTGCAATGAGATTGCATACCTCCTATGAGATAGTTGGATCCCGATAACCACTCATGGGAGAGTTTTACACAAGACAATTAGCCGATCAAGTAGGTGTCTAGAAAAGTGTTAACGGGGTTACGCCTCTGGGAAAATGAGGTTTACTTTAATTAGGTCCGTGCGAAAGCACGGGGAACCACCCTCAAAGTACCGACACTGATCTGGCTAAAAGATTGACGAAATTGTAGGGTGTAATTAATCCCGGCTAATCTTACCTTTTAGGGTTTTAAGGTAGATTTGATAAAAACAGTGGGAGACATCCTGATTAGATAAGATAATAACCAATCTAATCTTGCAAGAGCGTACGCTAAAGTGTTTTTCTTCTCTCTCTCTCCAGGTAGCGACCATGTCAGGCCATAATCAAGATAATAATATGGATGTATTGACTGAACCCGATTATTATACTGAGCAAAGGAACGTTAGACCCGTTCTTTCTTATAAGAGTTATAAGACTGAACAGGAAACAGGAGAATATCTGGATTCTCACGCCGCCCAAAAGAACATGCATGTTGATGCATCTTCTTCAGGTGTGTTAGTTATTGAGAACTGTTTCTCAGTTCACCCTACGTCCTGGGTATTAGATACCGGATCAGGATCCCACATATGTAAACAGTTACATGGGCTACGTAAAGGTAGAGAACTGGGAAAAGGTGATCATTCCGTTCAAGTAGGGAACGGTGCAAATGTTGCAGCCAAAGCAGTTGGCGAATATCACCTAGTATTACCAAGTCGTAATACACTGATTCTAAATGAGTGCTATTATATACCGAACATGATGTGCAACATTATATCTGTTTCTTTATTAAGTAAAGAAGGATATAATTTTGTAGTAAAGGATAATGCTATGAACATATTCCTAGATCAAAAGTTGATTGCATCAGGATCGTTACATAATGGCATATTCATTCTAAATCAGAATACAGTCCTGAATATACAAAACACACACAAGAGGAAAAGTTCAGAGATGAACTTATCCTTCTTGTGGCATTGTAGACTTGGTCATATCAATGCGACACGACTGGCTAAGTTACATAAAGATGGTTATTTGAATCCGTTCGAATTACCATCTTATGATACTTGCCATTCATATCTCAAAGGAAAAATGACCAAAGCTCCGTTTAGTGGACACAGAGAAAGAGTTACTGAACTCTTAGGACTGGTACATAGTGATGTATGCAGCCCCATGTCTACGCATGCCAGGAACGGTTCTTCCTACTTCATTACATTTACTGATGATCTCTGTAGATTCGGACATCTGTTCCTGATGAAACACAAGTCTGAAGCTTTTGAGAAATTCAGAGAATATAAGCACGAAGTAGAGAACCAAACGGGCAAAAGTATTAAGATCCTTCGATCTGATCGAGGAGGAGAATACTTAAGCAATGAGTTCCTAGATTATCTAAAAGAGAATGGGATTCTCTCTCAGCTTACTCCTTATTATACACCACAGCACAACGGTGTATCGGAACGAAGGAATCGGACCCTATTAGATATGGTGCGATCTATGATGAGCGATGCTGAGTTACCTATTTCCTTCTAGGGGTATGCGCTTGAGACAGCCATATACATATTGAATCTAGTTCTGTCTAAATCTGTACCTACCACACCATATGAGATATGGAGTGGGAAGAGACAATATTTTAAACGAATTAAGATATGGGGTTGTCCGGCCTATGTCAAAAGAAAACATCCAGACAAACTCGAGGCATGATCAGTCCTTTGCAAATTTGTGGGATATCCAAAGAATTCTTAAGGATATTTTTTCTACCAAGCTGAGGAACAAAAAGTGTTTGTTGCTCAACATGACACCTTTTTGGAAAAGGAATTTCTTGCAAAAGAAATTAGTGGCAGAGAGGTAGAACTGGAAGAGGTTCCAGCACCACAAACCGCAACTGATGATTTGTTGGAACCAGAAGATTCAGTAGTACCCGACGAACCCCAGCCTCTCCGCCGATCTAGTAGGGTTTCTCGTCCACCTGAGAGATACTCTGGTTTTCTCATTGATGGTGGAAGCGAGGATTGCATCATGGATGATGATGACCCGACTAGTTTCGAGCAGGCCATCACGAGTGGTGACTCTGTGAAATGGCTGGATGCAATGCGATCTGAGATGGAATCCATGTACACCAATAAAGTATGGATTTTGGAAAATGCTCCTGAAGGGGTAAAACCCATTAGGAGCAAGTGGATTTTTAAAAGGAAATTTGGTGTAGATGGAAAAGTTGAGACTTTCAAAGCTAGACTTGTAGCAAAGGGTTTTCGACAACGACCAGGTGTGGATTATGACGAAACTTTTTCTCCAGTGGCTATGCTTAAGTCCATCCGGATCTTACTTGCCATTGCTGCATACCATGACTACGAAATCTGGCAAATGGATGTTAAGACCGCCTTTCTAAACGGTGATTTAGAAGAGTGCGTGTACATGACTCAGCCAGAGGGCTTCGTAGATAGTGGGAGCAGCGGAAAGGTGTGCAAGCTGCTTAAATCCATTTATGGGTTAAAGCAAGCATCGTGGAGTTGGAACATCTGTTTTGATGTTGTAGTCAAAGAGTTTGACTTCATCAAAAATGTAGATGAACCTTGTATCTATAAGAAGGTAGCAGTGGGTAAGGTTGTATTCCTCGTATTGTACATGGATGACATACTCCTGATAGGAAATGATATTCCTATGCTGCAATCAGTCAAGCTCTTCTTATCACAGAGATTCTCAATGAAAGATCTAGGTGATGCCTCCTGCGTATTGGGAATAATGATCTATAGAGATAGATCTAAACGGATACTGGGATTGTCCCAATCCAGGTACATTGACACCATACTAAAGAGGTTTAGTATGGAAGAATCCAAGCGTGGGAACTAACCCACGATCTCTGGACTCACTCTCTCCAAAGAGATGTCTCCCAAGACTGATTTGGAGAGAGCTCGCATGCAAGGGATACCCTATGCTTCGGCAGTAGGCTCTATCATGTATGCGATGCTATATACCAGACCCGATGTAGCATACTCACTAAGTGTAGCGAGTCGGTATCAAGCAGATGCTGGAGAGAGTCATTGGACAGCAGTGAAGAACATTCTCAAGTACTTACGAAGGACTAAGGAGATGTTCTTGGTGTATGGTAACGGAGAACTCCAGGTGGAGTCCTTTACCGATTCCAGCTTCCAAAGTGATAAGGACGACTCTAAGTCGCATTCGGGTTTTGTCTTTACCCTCAATGGAGGGGCGGTATGTTGGAAGAGTTCCAAACAGGATACCGTTGCAGACTCGACGATAGAGGCTGAATACATCGCTGCCAATGATGCTGCCAAAGTGGCTGTCTGGATCAAGAAGTTCATTAGTGAACTTGGTGTGGTTCCATCCATTAAGCATCCAATACCTCTGTATTGCGATAACAATGGAGCTGTGGCTTTGGCCAAGGAACCCAGATCCCATCAAAAGTCCAGACATATTCTGAGGCGATATCACCTGATCAGGGAGATAGTTGATCACCGGGAGATCGAGGTCAGGAGAGTAGATACGAAGGACAACACTGCGGATCCATTCACGAAGGCTATTCCCCAGATACAGTTTGAGAGATTATTCGGGATGCTAGGTATGAGATACTACAGCAGCTGGCCTTAGTGCAAGTGGGAGATTGTTAGTTATGTATATGCCCTAGAGGACATTGTTGTACATATGATGTATATTATAATGGATGCTTGGATATATATAGAGATGACTTTCTTGCTCGTCATGATAGTATACTATTTGGTTTCACTTTATCTTAACATGTTGACTTGTATTGGTTTATTGTTTTACTCTCACATGTTGATAAAGCCCTTAGGATTTGTACTCGACTGCTGGGACTATGATGAGATCATACCAGTGGGGCCACGGTAGTCGATGAGTACATCCTATAACTGTTTCTAGTCGAGGGTATATCGAGACAGGGCATCGATACGCCAGAGTAGACTAGCGTATTCGCATCTTGACCCATATGATGGGTGATGGATGATCCCATATCCATCGGTGTTTGACATCAGAGATGGTGTACGGGTGCTCAGTGGAGACTGGGTACACTGGACGGACTCGCCGAGAACTCCCAGATGGTGATATACCACACGTCAGATGGCAGTTCTCCGGTGACACTGGTACAGGGTAGTCTGAAGACCCGAGATCGTCATAGAGTCTTGTGTGATTCCCACTGTGCTTTGATTTCCACCTTACCACGTCCAAGAGGGCGTGCAAAACGGTGGCTTTTGGGTACAGTCCCGAATCACATGGAGACAATGAGCGATAGGAGGGGATTCGTCTCTCTCGGTATAGGGAGTTGATGTTGTGCTGTGTTCGATTGGCTATAACTGAAAGTCCCTGGCCAGGGCTGATATAGAGATTTACTGGTAAGTGTTACTAGTAGTTTCTCGACTCGTTATGAGCCACACATCGACACGACTTATCGGTTACTGGGTCTGACGTATACCACCCCTAGACTTGATATGCGACATATCAGACGAACAGACCGGACTGTACGGGAGTGTTACTGATTGGATTCACAGGAGAACGCATAGGCTAGCTTGTTCATCTTCTGATCGCTTAATACCTGGGTGGCTGTTACGTTTAGCTGACCGCTTGCAGCTTGTGGGTGTTTGATATGATCATCACCTGCTACCGGCGTATTGACGATTCTTTAGAGTCCTACACAGAGGTTTCTTGGCTCAGGCAAAACGGAGTAGAGGCACATATGTGATATGTGCAGGACCGAGAATAATGCGATATGGGATACCGTATTATATTCTCGCGATATTTAGATATGAACCGGGTCATCGGATCAAGTGTTGATTCGATGAATCGGTACATGATATATTAGTCGGTAATATTCGATATAGCCGGATCGTCGGATCAAGTGTTGATTCGATGATTTAATGTATAATAATATATATGATATATTATTACATTATCTAATATTGGCTCGCTTTTTTATTTCATTTTCTCATTGGATGATACATTGATATATATGCGATATATGTTAATTGTATTATTTTCTTTTGTTGCAAATATATAATATATATGTGATATATATTATTGTGACATGATATGATTAATTGTTAAACATGTTTAAGGATGATTAATTGAGGTTAGGGTTAGATGCTTCATGCACCTTCTAGAAGCTTTATTCTTTTGTCATTCTTAAGATATTTTTGGATGACACTTATTTAACCCAACCAAACCCTAACTCTAGTTTATTCTCTACTAAATCCTAGCCACTCATCCTTGACCATGGTCTATAAATCAATCATATAGTCTTCTTTCTATTCATCACAAATGGATTAATCTTATTATTGATTTTCCATTATCATCTTCTTCTCTCTTGAAAAGCTTACTAGAAAATCTTTAAGTGATGAATAAATATGAGAAAATGAGATAAAAAGAAAGCAAAAATACTACTCTCTCATCCTCATCTCATCTAGCCCTTGAGATTAGTGTGTTTATCTCATAAGAGTGAGAAAGCTTGAGTCTTTGCAATTTCGACGTAGATCATCGGAGATTTGGAACACTTCAAGCTAGCATGGATCGTTCGAGTCGTGGAGCCTCTCATGAGTCCGGGATATCGTGGATCGCGGCAAAGGGACTTCTACTCGGAGCTTGTGAAGCGAAGGAGCGGACTACAAAGGTTGTAATCCCTCACACTTAGATAAAAGTTATCATCTTGCATGTTAAACCCTTATAATCTAGCAAAGATCCCGGCTTTGGGTTGTTCGGCACGTCTAAATTTTTATCCGGGCATGTTTGATGCCTTATGAACCTTCACAAGAGTGCCTAGGAACCTTTCATTCATTTCATTATTCATCACAAAAGGTTTAACTCATTTTTCATCTTCATCTTCAACCTTGAGCTTTGAGAAATCTTACTAGGTTTTCCATCATTATCATCTAATCTAGCCAAATAGATTAGGGTGTTCACCTCATTAGAGTGAGAGAGCTTGAGTTATAGCAGCTTCGACGTAGATCATCGGAGAAAAGGAACACTACAAGCTAGCATGGATCGTTCGAGTCGTGGAGCCTCTCTTGAGTCCGGGAGATTGTGGATCGTGGCGAAAGGACTTCTACTCGGAGCTTATGAAGTGAAGGAGTTGTAACATTTCAGAAATCGTTTTGCGAATTATCCCGTTTTAGGGCAAAATTGTCGGTATTTACCGTATTAACACGATTTCAATCAAACGTCCGTATAAGCTTTCCTGCACCTTTTTTAGCAAAAATAAAGCTTGTGCGTGAACTTTATGGGTATTTGGGAGGTTTTGGTTCAGATAGAATTTTTCCGAAATAAAATATTATTTTAAGCGGTATTTGGTGCACGTAAATCGGGAAATTTCTTTTTTTAAGAATAAATTTATTTTTTGTAACTAGAATATTTTGGATACTTCTTTTTAAATATCTAGATATTTTTTTGAGTGCAAAAGGTTTTATTTTAAAAAGAAAAGAAAATGTGTAAAGGTGGCAAAGTGCATTTATTAGTATTTATTACTCTTTTTCCTAGTAATTTCTTCACAAAAATTCACAAAAATACACCCTCACCCCCTTGGCCGGCCCTTCCCTTCCCTTTGCTGCCATCCATCATTTCCACCCATTTTCAACTCATTTTTCTTCAAATAAATCATGAAAAATCCAAATAAATTCATAGAAAATTAAAATATAATCATTTTCCTTCATTTCCTTCACTAATCCTTCTTGGATCTTCAATAAAGCTTGGTTTTTGATGCTAAGATATTGGATTAAATTTCATTTTGTGTTCTTGGGGAGGTATAATTCTTACCTTAATCCTTTTATATTTGCTTTAATCTTATTCTAGCTAATTATGTGTTTAGTTTAGTTTTTAAATTATGATTAATTCATTTATATTTGGTTTAAGAAATTCATGTTAGGGTTAAATTTTGTTAAGTGTTTAGTGTTCATTTGAAGTGTTAATTTGTGTTTTGGAGAAGATTAACCAAGTTGGAAATGTTAATTTTTGCTAATGAACATTTTGTTTAATTATGCAATTAGCTTACTAGGTTTTTGCTAAAACATAATTAGCGAGTGTTAAAAATATAGGTTTGGTTTAGATAGCTTAATTAAGATATTTTAAGATATTTGTAATCGCTAGATATGCGTTAGCTTGAAACTAGTGCGAAATATTGCGATAGGTTGCTTACTAGATTTCGGGGGTTTTCCGACGTGGGTTCGATTGGTCGTTGCGAGGTTATATCTATTGTATTCCCCGTAATTTTTGTATTGTGTTGCGCGATCGGGACGATCGAGGTCTAGACTTAGTGTTTTGTAGTTTAGCGACCCCAATTGGGGTTTTTGGCCGTTGTCGTGCGCGATAGATGCGTTAAATGCGCAGTACAATTTTCAGGACGTTATTCTTGCGTTTCGATATCTTTTCGTCGATGTAAGATATTTTCTTATGTGATATGTTTGTGAAATTTTAGGTTCGTAAGCGGGGACTTCGGACGATACGACAAGGGAAAACAGGTGGTAAGTTTCACTTAGCTAGGAGCGTTGGTGAGTAGATTTAACATCTACAGGGGAATCGCCCGCATGGCGTTATGCGTCTGGGCTAGAGATGTTATTTCTGTCGCATATTCTGTCATATTTAGAATTGCGCATTTACCCTATTACTTAGATATTGTTGTGCTTGGACTAGTATCCTTAGGACACTGTACATATTATTGACGATTCATGTTGCACGAGCACTGATTGTATGCTACACACACCGTCAATAATTGACATGTCACGCACAACCCACATATAGAAATGCTATTGTTGGTTAGGAACATTGAGACAATGATTCACATTTATTATTGCATATGACGTTTAGCATACCTGTATATCCACATGCTTACACATATGCCTTCACATACTTACATGTTAGATACCTGTATACCTATAGAGTATCGTACCATTAGTGATAGGTACATACACACTTTATGTCATAGCTACAGGTATACCTTGCACACATTTTTCATTTATACTCAGGGGGTATACTACATCATTAATCATAGGTAGATACATATATCTTGCTATACCTTTATGTTTTCACATACATCTGGTTTTAGCTACATGTTTACCTTTACTTGATATTATTTAGAACTGGAGAAAATAGAAACCGTATGATTTTTATATTAACTTGTTGCAATTAATTAGCGGCTTTTCCTTATATGCTTACATTTCAATTTTATGTTGCATATATTATATTCATGGATTTTCACATTGTGATAAGGATTTTTCATGATGTTTTCTGGATTTGGGGACCAGGGAGTTCATGAAATTATGCATTATTTGAAAAACCCGGTTTTCCTTGATATGATATTTCAGCATCCACCATGAGATTTATCGGTTCTGATTATATACTCCATACAAGGAGTGGCTGCCGTATGAGGCTACATGGTGAGGCCCGGTACGGTTCCCCTTGGCAAGATGATCGATGGACTTTGCCGATTGAGCCTGGAGGTGGGCAAGTACCTACCGGTGACAATAATTATGACTCAGCGACTAACATGTGGATACCGACGTGAGTCATATACGTATTGTTATGTTGAAAGTCGAGGGTCAGAGCTAGGCACTCGTGCTTTCGGGATAGCGTATGATACATACCTATCATGATGCTAGTCTTGGTGGCAGCATCTGATAGATTAGTATTTTTGTGTCGATGCTTGGCACATTGGTTTCATGATATTTCTAATTACTCCTTGTATATATAACAGGGATTTAGCCACTGTGATATACCCTTACACCATTATTAGTGGAATGGGACGCTAATATATGTGTATTGACCCCATCATATTTATTTATGAAAATATATTTAGGATGTTAGAATGTTACTTGAGATTTGATTTGGGATATAAGTGATTCATTGAGATTGGATACTGGATAAATATGTGAGATATACTTGATGTTGTACAGTCGGGATATGCAAGATATACTTGATATTATACATTGAGGAGATGTGAGACTTATATGTTATGAGAGCCAATTGGGGGCTGATTGAGGAATTGGGATTTTGAGTATCTTGATGGATTGTGATCCTACCACGATGTCAGGATTCCGTGGAAATGATATATTTCACTCCATACCTCACCTTTATCTGTTTGTGCACTGTTTCATGTATTAGTAGTACCTGTTAGAGTACCTTTCATGATTGTTGCATATTTATATTATCACACCCATATTGCATGATTATTGCATACTATTGTTATATTATTATTGCTTCATATATTGGTTGTGCCTGCTAGAGTACTTTCCATTATTCTGCATTCATATGACATGTTATTGCTGTTAATTGCATATCTTAGATTCACGCTTTACGTGCATTCTTGCGATTATCTGTATATGTTATTTACTATTCACGAGTTGGCAACTCACCCCCGTTGTGCCACAGGTGTTACAGAGTGTTCCCAGAGTAGTCGAGGCTGGCTATTCATCTTATCATCTTTTGCTATGGATACCGCATCAGCTCACAGTGTGCAATTTTGCTTAGGTGGGTTTTGTGGTTATTCGTTGTATTGTATATTCGGTGTATCCCTGTACTCTCCATCAAATATTATGTTGTTGACTTAGAGACTTGGTGACGACGATATTGTATAAATTGTGGATTTGTTGTCTTTTATACAGCTTTCTCTCTATCGTCTTTTATTTCTTCGCTACGGCGTCGTATATTTGTTGTGGTGGTTGTTTTCCGCCTTTGGGCGTGTATTTGCTCCCGTTTGGGGATGCTTTACTTTATATTTATGTTGTACCCATTTTTGGGGCTAGCTTTTACAAAGGAGGTGCTGCCAAAATTTTAAAGGAAATAAAGATGGACTTTTAAAGAATTTGGGTTGTGATTTCAAAGACTTTTAAACAATATTTCTTATCTTTTCTTGTCTTTTACTGGTTTAGATTTCTGGGTTTTGGCTTTCTTTTACTGCGTTACTCCTGTAAACGTTGCGTAGTATTAGGGCCGTCACGTGCCAATTTCGGGTCGTGACAAAGTTGGTATCAGAGCGCTAGGTTTTTACCTTACGGAGTGTAGGATGACCTTGATATGATGGAGTAAGTAGCTTAAGCAGGGTAACGTAGTGTGTGTATGTCTGCAGCATACTCACGATGCAGTATCCCGCCTAAAGTGACCTAAGTACAATTACTTGAAATTCCTTCCTTAATAATTCATATCCTTGTGATTCGATTTCCGTGTTCATATCGAATTATATCCCTATTTATAGCCTTTGCCGCCGACGACTATGGGGACTCAGTGAGGTGCAGCGAGGGCCGAGGTCAGAGTTGACTCGGGTGGGTCAAGGACTGACCAGGATGGCATGCTCGTTGCACAGGTGTAGACGGATCCGCCTTAGACAGATAGTATCGCTAGGCTTATGGCAGAGATGCAGGACATGCACCAGACGATGAGTTCTTTGGTGGAGACCATTCGAGCGCAGCGACAGGAGGTTGTCACCCCTGTTACCCAGTTGTTCTTTGCGATCAGCACATAGCTTTCCGTCACTTACATAGCACCAGTAGATGCTTCCCTAGTTGACGAGACACGTATTCCAGATACTTCGGGAGTTCCGGGACCGTGGAGGACTCGTACCGGGGTATCAGCTCAGAGACATAGGCTTAGTCGTCGAGACAGCTTTCGTGACCGTTACGGGAGTAGTAGAGGTTTGGGACGAGGGGATTCGTGTTAGCTAGATCAGCCGTTTGTTGTGTTAACTTCTGTCAGCGATTCTTTTGTTGCGCGACACGTATTTCAGTCGTATGCCAATCGGTTAGGAGATTTATCCGTCACATGATCCTTCTAGAGATGTTGGATTTGACGTTCTCCTGGGCACGGACTGGTTAGTTACGTGCTAGGCGTCTATGGACTACCGTGAGGAAACAACTAGGTTTTGTTTTCCCGACGAGTCAATTCTTGTTGTGCAGGTGGATAGTTGTGCCGCCTCTCATAGTTTGAATTCAGCCTTTTTCGCTATTCTGCTTTTGAGGAGATGTCGTGGATTCTTGGCGTTCATTCGTGATACCGTAGCCACAGAGGGTTGTTGGACCGGTTTTCTTTCGTACAAGAGTTTTCCGACGATATTCCAGAGGAGCTGGCGAAGCTTAGAGAGCTTAAGGATCAGCTGCAGAGTTGTTTGTTGGGGAGTTTTGTGCGTCTGAGCGTTTCGCTATTGGAAGCTCCAATTTCTGTTCGTCAAGGATACAGAAGACAGATTGCGGTTGTGGATTGATAGATCGTCAATTGAACCGGCTTACGGTGCGGATAGGTATCCTTTACCTCGCCTTGACGATTTCTTCGATCAGCTCCACATTGCAAGACATTTTCTAAGTTTGTTCGGGATCAGGTCATCATTGCTGCGGGTTCGGAGTGATGACATTCCGAAGACTGCCTTGTGCGTGCTACAGGCTTTGTGTGTTTTGGTGGTGTCGTCGGAGTCACCAATGCCCTAGCAGCATTCGTAGATATGATGAACCGGATTTTTTCAGGCCGTTCCTCGACCAGTTATTGTTATGTTATTGACGACATTCTGGTCTATTCTTTGTGTCTTGAGGGACATAGCGGCACTTGAGGATTTGTTTTGCAGACATTGGGAGAGCCCCAGCTGTTTGCTAGATTCTCGAAGTGTTCCTTCAGGCTTGTTTGTGTTGACTCCTAGGTCTTGTAGTTATGGGAGACGGTTTTTCGTATGGTCCCGAGGAAGATCGTGGTCGTACAACTTAGTCCCAGGATTGTGTTCGGACGGATGTCCGCAGATTTTTGGGCTTAGCAGGTTTTTACTGCCGTTTCGTGCAGGATTGCTAGTGTAGTGTTGCACCGTTGACTGAATTGACCGGAATGGAGGTTTCTTTTTTTGGACCGAGGCATGTGTGTGGAGTTTTCGGCAGTTGAAGATTCGATTAACAACTGCATCGGTTCTTTCTTTACTTTCTTGTTCGGGCTGTAAGTGCACGGCGGCGCCCCGGCCGTCAATCCGAGGCCAAAATGCGAAAACGTTAATTTACTTTAACTTTTGAAACCGGCACCACCGCGCACTATAAAATCCCGGATCGGGCCATTAAACTAGTCCTAGCTAACAAGAGAAGGGGTAGAGAGATATAACGAGCGATCCGTGTCCTTCGGTCTTCTCGTCGTCGTCTCGATCTCCCCGCGGAATCTCCAGTCTTCATCTCCTCTTCGGAAGGGCACCAGGTCGCCGGCTTCTTTTACGGGCTCCCACCTCTGGACCGAATCAACTCGGGCACGAAGTTGGCGATCCGACGTGCCCAAGGATTGCTGTAGAATATAGTGTAGTGCTATGTCTCATTTAGGGTCACTAGAAGTTGTCTTTTGTGGAGGAATTCAACTTGTGGAATTTTGTGATGAACTTGGGGATTTTTGCAAGCATGAACAGAACCAAAAATCCCCACCAAAACAAATGGGCAGCCCATCCCTCTCTTTGGCCGGCCATATCATGGTGAAGGGAGTGAGAATGAGAGAAAGGTGTACGGATGATGGAGCCACTAGAATTATGCAAGAGAGAGAAAAGGTCATGATAATAAGCAATGATCATAATCAATGTCCAACACTCCATCATCCATCATCACACTTAAAGTCAAGCAATCATGAAGTCAATGAAAGTTACACCCATCATGAAAACTATCATGAAGCAAAAGAAAGTCAAGGGTGGGAGAAACATCATGATACAACAATATGCAAAGACCACCCTCCAAAATGCTTATTTGCACAAATGCAAATAAGCCCCCTCCACCAATCTTCAGCCAATGAAAGATACAAAGAAATATGGCCGAAATGGAAAACAAACTGGCAACTCCAAAAACTGATCCCGTAATAAATTATAGGAAAACATCGCTACTGTATATAGATACCCGCATTTGTATTCCGACCGAATACAAATGCAATGAGATAAATCTACACTGTACAATACTAGGATCCGGCTTATACCAAAGCCCGCTAGTATTATCCGTCCGATCATGATTCGTGCAATACCGCACGTATCTGATCGAACCCTGCTATATCTCCATACGGCCTCTACAGCGTTTCGCCCGAAACTTGAGAAAACAGTCTGTGGGGGACTCTAAAGACTCGTCAATACTTTGGTTATGGATTTAACCACTAGCACGTCAGAGGTGTTAGCCTATACGTAACGGGCTACCAGGTATTGACCAAAAGGGACGTCGATGAGTGAACTCATCCTGACACCCTACTGAGCCTGTCAGTGACAATATCCGTACAGTCCAGTCCGTTCGTCTATGAGCATCGCATGGCGTGCCTAGGGGGTTGGTAAAAGTCAGACCCCCAATAGCGGTACAAGTCGTGTGGGAGTGTAGCCCAGAACACCCTGAGATAATACTGGAATACCTACCAGAAAATCTCCTGCCTTGGCCATGGACTTCGTGTAATGGCTCTCCTAGACACAGCGCGACCTCACCCCCAATACCGGGAGAGACAAACCCTTGGAGATCCGCTCACTGCCTCCATGTGGCTCAGGACTGTACCCAACTAAAACCTATTTGCATAACTCCTTTGAGCGTGGTAGGGTAGTAATCAAAGTACAGTGGAAACTCACACGAGACAAATGACGATCTCAGGTCGATGAACTAACCTGTACACATGTTACCATGGAACTGCTATCTGACGTCAGGTATAAGACCAACTAGCATGTTCCCGGCGAGTCCTGTCCGGTGTACTCATAACCCAATGAGCACCTGTATACATCTTAGGTGAACCAACTGACACTAGTGGCTTGTGAGACCGGCCACCACCCCTCGTCGGGGTCTCGACTGTATACACTAGTCTACTCTGGAGTATCGATGCCCTGTCTCGAAACTCCCATGACTAGGGACCTTTTAAGGATGTGTTTATAAACCCCAGCTCCCACGTATATGATCGCCCTCATACTGCTGGCAGTCAAGCAAGAATCCTAGGGGCTCTATCAACGTGTAATAGCGACCTATAAGGCCACCTAAAACAGTACACGATGATAAAGATAAACCAGATAGCATACTATCATCTTGAGTATGTCTGTCCTACCGGAATAGGTCATTCCTCAATCATTGCAATCACGTGCCTGTGATCCAATAATTGACTCTGAGGGCACTATCTCCAAGAATCTCCCACTTGCACTCAAGGCTAATTATTGCGATGTCGCATACTCACAGCCCGTGTGATACCGAACACCCAACTCCTCTACTAGTCAGTCTTACAAAACCCGTTTGTGAGAACTATTGCGTTCGAGGAATAGCCTCAGTGAGTGGATCCGCCTTGATGTTTCTTTCTATGTCTCTCTATATCTCATGTTCGCGGAGAATGCCATCTCCCGAAATGAGCAATACCTGTCTTGGAATATGTCTGGATGTCTGATAGGACCTAGCTCATAAATGAACTCCAAATCCAAACTTCTTAGACTGTGTTGTCCACTGAACTTAATCAGTATCCTGCGCCATCCTTCCCTCAGTATCCTCCTGGACCACCTGTCCAAAATACCGCCCCTCGTCAGAGGGAAAACTATAACTCCGACAACCTCTCTATCATCCAGGTCACCTTGGAACCCTGGAATGATAACTGTCTCCTAAAATAGACTGTTGTTATCATATCCCTAGAACGTCCACTTATGTTCTAAAACTGCTTCCGACCGTCTCTCCAGGATTGGATCAATATCAACTTATTGCATCTACTGCAAAAACAACATCTGGTGTAGTACTTGACATCTCATGATTGACTCAATTGCCTAAGCAAGTGATCTGCCAATCATGCACATCCTTCTCCCCTTTAGTCTGTAAGACACCTTTAAAGAGGGTGACTCCATCACCAGCAGGTACACCACCATGCCAGGAGTCGTCCATTCTAAAGCACCTCTAGAATGCCTTCTAAGTACCCTGATTGGGAAACTACCCAAATCTAGATCTAAAACCATAGATCCAGTAACCAGAATGTCGGATATAATATCCAAGTCCCAAGTGGAGAAACCACTTTGTGACAACAAAAATGTAACCGACTGTAGTATAGGAATATCACTTCCTACTCTGTGTATGTTATCCAAATACCAGGACATCACACCCTACTACCTTCTCAACAGATCCATCCCCTATTCTGATGAAGTCAAACCTATGACTGTCACATCAGAAATAGATGATCTATCTCCGCTATATCTTCTTTAGTCCATAAATAGACATAAGCCACCTGTCCACCAATGCTTCCGCTGCTCCCACTGACTACGACAATCCTCTGGCAGAGTCATATACACGTGCACTTCTAAAGCTAGTTTAGAGCGACGCTATACTCATCCTCCTGCCAGGTCTCGCAGCCTGGAACAATAGCAATGGCATGCCTGGGTAAACAAGAACCTCCCTGTCACCGTCCTTGAGGCTACCGGAGTACCCCTCGGGTGCCTGAGGTTACCCACCGTATCTACGGAGTGGCCAATGAAATGTCAAGCCAGATTGAATCTTTAGGTTCCTATCAAACTTTCAGTAATCGTTTGCGGTTCTGGAATCACTTCCAGTTCTACCATACTCCCGCTTCTGTTTTCAGAAAAAATCCATTTTTATTAAAACTGTGGCGAGTCTAGAATAATATCACTATTGATCTTCCAGATGGTAGAAAGTCAACCCTCGTCATAGCCTGGGTCAACCCACAAACAGCCATTACAGAAACGTGCCTTGAGTTATCCAGAGTCTGGTTTTGAGCATAAGCCGGACAACTCCCCGTACCTTAACAATGTCAAGATATGAACTGTTATATATCCAATATAGAAACAGAAGCACTGATTTAATTGAACCAGATTCAAATCATGCAGCTTTCTCCAGTACATGTCTACTAAATAGAAGGAGGTCTATCAGCGTTACTCAACTTAGGAATGCTTCCAATTACGAGTAATCTAGAAAAGAAGCAAGTTCTCTTAATCATTACTATCAACTGAATACCCTACACAAGTATCTACATCTTCGATCACCTTGAAGAATCCCGATACTTGCAACACCTGGTTCTCTACTCTATTCTTGTACCTATAACTTCTCAAAACTCAGACCTTGTGTTTCTCTGAAACACATGTCTAAGAACCAGAGAAGTCACAAGTAAATAGAATCTAGTACGAGTACTAACCCCTCTGTCCTAATGGACACTGGACAACATACAATACTTTGTATAAGTCTCTTGAGTCTGATAACTCAATCCCTGTGTGTCGTAGGTTGAAAAATGTACTTATGGTTAAGAAGAATTACACCGCTGTTCAATGCTCCTTACCTAACCATCCACTGATATAGGTAAATGTCATAGACATAATTTCAAAAAGGTATATCTCACTCAATAAAAATAGACGTACAGATATATCAATTTGAAATTGGTGCATAACAATGGATATTCAAAACTAAATAATTGTCGTCCGGCAAACAACCCAGGTGACTTCCTCAAATATCACCAATTACAACGAATTCCGATATAATGAGGATGACCACCTAATTCCTAATAACTTACACCCACTCATCATCTGTAAAATCATACACATGTGAGAATCATACCTGGTAAATACATACCCTAGAGCAAGGGCTAATTGGGAAATCAGTTTTCTTTTAACAGTCCACAGTGAAACTGAAACATTGAAATGTTTCGTAGGGGTATCCGGGTAATCCTAGTAATGCCTCTTCCATTATCCAGATTCACAACTGTAACCGTATAATTCTATGTCATCTCTCCAAATACCTTTATATGTCTTTAGTCATTACCTTATGTACACCCTCTTAGGCTAAATGGTTTTCTTCCTTCCCTACCGTTCGGCACCAGCCTATGGTTTGGAAGAAGACAATCCAATAAGCATAATGGGTGTACTGTCCTAATCCTAGGAGCACTCGCAATGCGAGAGATAGTGAAGATAAAAGACAACTGAATAAACCTTATTCCTATTTCTCCCGGACCAGAATCCATCCCCGAAATGGAACAAGTTCCTTCGAGTTCGTATATAACCATACGATGGAGTATCCAAATAAACTGTGGATCTTCGTAGTGATACGGAGTGTTCTGGAGAAATACAAAGGTGATTTAGGATTAGCGATGAAATACTTGGTTTGGTCGTGAATAGCAGTCGCAGTTTACTTTGCCCTCTTACCAATCCCTTTATTTGTCTTAACTTAATACCTTCTGTACACCATCGTTATGCTAATTGGTTTTCTTCATTCCCCACCGTTCGGCACCAGCCTAAGGTTTGAAAGAAGACTATCCAATTTGCGTAATAGGTGTACTATCTCCTAAACCAAGGGGTACTCGCAACCTGAGAGAAGGTAAAAGGAAAAGATAACTGAATAGTCCTTTTCGTTTTCTCCAGAACCGGAAACCATACTCGAATAAATTCCTTCGAGTTTGTATATAACCATACGATGGTTTTATCCAATGGAAGTGGACGTTCGTAGTAATACGGGGTGTCCTGGAGAATAGGGTAAAAGTAGGAGTGGCAATGAGGTATGCAACTCTAACAATCCAAAAGCCAGTGTTTAAGAAGGTTCGGTCAACTTTTGGTCATTGAGTCATAATCTTAGGGTCGGGTCAATGGTCGCTGCCGAAGAGAGAGAGAAAAGAAACACTCAGCGTGCACTATAACCTGGATCAGAATGGTTACCAATTTATCTAATCTGGAAACCTCCCACTGTACCGTCAAATTCTCCTCCAAACCTGAAAGAAGAATTAGTCGGGGTCACCCGAGGAGTAAACTAACTCATCAGTGGGAATCGGGATCCAACTATCATCGCATGATGACGTGACGGAATCCGCTCACATCATCACAATACAGAAGGTATGCGTATATCTGGCAAGTTTCAGTTTCTTTAGAAACTCCCGATGTGGATCTTTACCCCATGCTCTTATGACCTTGACTTTGGCCAACAAATTATAAGTCACATGTCAAGTTCTACCCGTCATTCTCCAGGTTAATTGGAGCCCACCCGCATAAGCCCTTGACTTTGGCCAACAAGGCTATACGACTGCCCCAAACCAATCTATGCTGCAAATGAATACCCAATAGCTACCAATCACTGTGCCTTGACTTTGGCCAACAAACACAGCTTGAATAATATTGACTATCCAAATGAAACGACGGAGGGCTACGAATGGTTTCTGGAGAAAACCTTTAACGTAATGAACTTGATATCGTTGAAGTAACTGGATACCTTTTAAAAATATAGTGACAAAAACCTTTGCTAAAGAGGTCACTCCCGGTAAAGGGATCTCGGCTCTTTCCCCGTAGAATGAGGTGCAGGATATTCCATCTGAATACCACGATGCAAAGCAAAGTAATCGGCTATAGTGAAGTTATTGCCCTGACGCAAACTTCTGTCCAAGGGGTCACTCCCGGTGAAGGGATCTCGGCCCTTGCCTCGTCGACTGAGGAGCAGGATATTCCAACTGAATACCACTGTGCAAAACAAAAGTGAACGTCCATGCAATAACAGCTTTTTGAAAAGTATTCCAACAACATCAGAATAGGTTTTTTTAGCTTGCATTGATCCGAATCAACGCAGTCCCATCAATTGATCACACCAATAAAGAACGAAAATAATGATGTGCGTATATGCCATCCGCATTCGCCACTGGGTCTCGTCATTACCCGTTAGGTTACTTAACTAACGACATAGCGAGGACTGGACTAGCGCGGATGCAAAACATATACAACATCTACTAGTATATATATCAATATATAATATTTCGCACAAGGCGTGATAAAATGCAACATCACAGAAATGTAATAAGCATCACAGAACAATACAGATATCTGGGATCCCCGGGTTTCATAGAGCCGCTACTAAAACCCGACGTTCCCCTGGTCATGTTGATAGCCTGTGCAATGAAATCCTAGACCTCTACGGGCGCGGCAAGTTACCCGCCAAAACCTGAAGTGAGGCAGCCCCCTTCAGCAACGCGAATGGACCACCCGGCACTTCCAGGAATCCGGTAACTTGGGCACCCCTCCTGGGTCAACCTGTACCCCCTACGAATACGGCGAATAGCCCCCCAATTCTAGAGTAAAGCCCCCTCCGTCTCAATGCCATGAGATGCAGGCTCGTTGCCCTCTAGAACCCGACTATCCGTGCACCCCACCTTAGGGTAATCCTAGTACAGAAAGTAAAATATGCATACAATGGGTACATCGACCTCACCCCGGTCGTGCCCCAAAAGAATAATATACAAACTGGCAGTGACGGCAGTCCACATGTCGGACGCTCGCCCCGCAATATCAAATGTACATATAAAACAAAACTGTGCTACCATTGCATACAGGCTATCCCCCACGACCAATCTGCAACATCACAGCACAACACAGAACATCACTGTGAATGTCACGTTCGTAAATCCGTCTAACCGGGCTATAGCAGTTAGACAGGATTTACCGATCGAGTGACATTCACGGTCGCAGATATAATGTAAATACTGTGAACTAATGTGTTTAAGATTCTTGATCGATCAAATTTATCGAAGTGGGCCCCAAGCACTACTGTAGCACTCACAGAAAATCTGGGCCCAAAAAGAATATTCCAAAACCCCTATTTTCAAGTCCAAGAGCCTCTGTAAAATTTTGATACGCAGAACAGTGAATATTGCGGCGGAACCGCGGCCCAAGCATGGGTTTGGCCGCGGTTCCACGGTGGTACAGTGTGTTCACATGACCAAAATTTCACAGAACACTTAGAATTTCCTGCACATCATTCTGCAACAACCTGAAAAAAATTTCGAGCCAAAACAATATCGACAGAAACTGATGCTTTTGAAAACGCGGATTTTGGAATTTTGTTCGATCGAAAGTGAAAACACATTAGACCAAGCTAGACTAGGTTAATGGCGTGGCTCTGATACCATGTAAGTGCACGGCGGCGCCCCGACCGTCAATCCGAGGCCAAAATGCGGAAACGATAATTTACTTTAACTTTTGAAACCGGCACCACCGCGCAGTATAAAATCCCGGATCGGGCCATTAAACTAGTCCTAGCTAACAAGAGAAGGGGTAGAGAGATATACCGAGCGATCCGTGTCCTTCGGTCTTCTCGTCGTCGTCCCGATCTCCCCGCGGAATCTCCGGTCTTCATCTCCTCTTCGGAAGGGCACCACGTCATTGGCTTCTTTTACGGGCTCCCACCTCTGGACCGAGGTAACTCGGGCACGAAGTTGGCGAGCCGACGTGCCCAAGAATTGCTGTAGAATGTAGTGTAGTGATATGTCTCATTTGGGGCCACTAGAAGTTGCTTTTTGTGGAGGAATTAAACTTGTGGAATTTTGTGATGAACTTGGGGATATTTGCAAGCATGAAGAGAACCAAAAATCCCCACCAAAACAAATGGGCAGCCCCTCCCTCACTTTGGCCAGCCATATCATGGTGAAGGGAGTGAGAATGAGAGAGAGGTGTATGGATGATGGAGCCACTGGAATTATGCAAGAGAGAGAAAAGGTCATGATAATAAGCAATGATCACAATCAATGTCCAACACTCCAGCATCCATCATCACACCTAAAGTCAAGCAATCATGTAGTCAATGAAAGCTACACCCACCATGAAAACTATCATGAAGTAAAAGAAAGTCAAGGGTGGGAGAAACACCATGATACAACAATATGCAAAGACCACCCTCCAAAATGCTTATTTCCACAAATTCAAATAAGCCCCCCTCCACCAATCTTCAGCCAATGAAAGATACAAAGAAATATGGCCGAAACGGAAAACAAATTGGCAACTCCAAAAACTGATCCCGTAATAAATTACAGGAAAACCCCGCTACTGTATATACATACCCGCATTTGTATTCCGACCGAATACAAATGCAATGAGACAAATCTACACTGTACAATACTAGGATCCGGCTTAAACCAAAGCCCGCTAGTATTATCCGTCCGTTCATGATCCGTGCAATACCGCACGTATCGGATCGAACCCTGCCATATCTCCATACGGCCTCTACAGCGTTTCGTCCGAAAGTTGAGAAACGGTCTGTGGGGGACTCTAAAGACTCGTCGATATTTTGGTTATGGATTTAACCACTATCACGTCAGAGGTGTTAGCCTATATGTAACGGGCTACCAGGTATTGACCAAAAGGGACGTCGATGAGCGAACTCATCCTGACACCCTACTGAGCCTGTCAGTGACAATATCCGTTCAGTCCGGTCCATTCGTCTACGAGTATCGCATGGCGGGCCTAGGGGGTTGGTAAAAGTGAGACCCCCAATAGCGGTACAAATCATGTCGGAGTGTAGCCCAGAACATCCTGAGATACTACTGGAATACCTACCAGTAAATCTTCTGTCTTGGCCAAGGACTTCGTGTAATGGCTCCCCTAGACACAGCGCGACCTCACCCCCAATACCGGGAGAGACGAACCCTTGCAGATCCGCTCACTGCCTCCATGTGGCTCGGGTCTGTACCCAACTAAAACCTGTTTGCACAACTCCTTTGAGCGTGGTAGGGTAGTAATCAAAGTACAGTGGGAACTCACACGAGACAAATGACGATCTCAGGTAAATGAACTAACCTGTACACATGTCACCAGGGAACTGCTATCTGACGTCAGGTATAAGACCAACTAGCATGTTCCCGGCGAGTCCTGTCCGGTGTACTCATAACCCAATGAGCACATGTATACATCTTAGGTGAACCAACTGACACCAGTGGCTTGTGAGACCAGCCACCGCCCCTCTTCGGGGTCTCGACTGTATACACTAGTCTACTCTGGAGTATCGATGCCCTGTCTCGAAACTCCCACGACTAGGGACTTTTTAAGGATGTGCTTATAGACCCCAGCTCCCACGTATATGATCGCTCTCATACTGCTGCCAGTCAGGAAAGAATCCTAGGGGCTCTATCTACGTGTAATAGCGATATGTAAGGCCACCTAATGTTAGTTATATGTATGCCCTAGAGGCCATTACTGTACATAGGATGTATATTGTAGTGGATGCTGGGACATATATAGGGAGGACTTTCTTGCTCGACATGATAGTATGCTATCTGGTTTCTCTTTACCTTAACGTGTACACTGATTGTCTCTCTGTTACATGTTGGTAAAGCCCTTAGGATGTGTACTTGACTACCTGGACTGTGATGCGGATAATACTAGTGGGGACATGTGTAGGGTTCCTAGGCACTCTAGTGAGGTCTCACAAGGCATCGAACATGCCAAATTAAAAAATTATGGGTGCCGGAAACCCTAAACTACGGATCTTAGACTAGATGTTTAGGCGATAAAAGAACTAGTTAACAATTAACTAAGGGAATACGGAATTACAACCTTTGTAGATCCGTTTGTCCACCTCCATAGCTCCGCAACGAAGTGCCTTCGCTGTCCAAGTGACCTCCCGGGCTCTAGCGTCGGCTTCGTCGAAGAATAAGCGAGCTAGGTCGTCGATGTCCATGCCGAAGATGATCTACGTCGAGGCATCGCTAGATCAAGCTCCACCTTCACTTTGCCATGAAAACATGTGAAGGAAACACACTGTACTACTTGGCAAGAGGTAGAGGATGAAGAAATAGGAAGTGGGTAGACTTTAGAAATGGATTTCTCACTCATATCATCAATCCACCATTGATGTAGTCTAGGTTTTTCTTCTTGAGTTGAAGGAAGAAGAAGAAGAATATATTATGATAAGAATAAGAATTATGAGAAAAGAAATTCATTCTTATCATAATGGAACTATAGTTAGGTGTAGAGAATCAATCATGGTTAAAGGAATGGTTAGGGTCAAACTAGAGACAAAATGGTCACTTAGTCAAAAGATCAAGAAGCTTCAACTAGAATCCAAAATTAGCAACCATTTCATTTCATTTTCTTTTATTCATTTATCATAAAGAAATGTATAATAAAATAAGATAAATGAATAACAAATAATAAACCCTAACCTATTCATTAACCAAGGTTTAACACTTTACACTTAACCAAAAAGCATGTATCATCAAACATGATACAAGCTAGTGCACAAAATCATATCACATATATAATGCGCACAACCGAGTGAGAAAATCCATCTTAAAGTGAACCGATACTGGTTAATGAAAAGTAATATATCAAATATATAATTATGCATTAAATCATTAAATCAACACTTGATTTAACGATCCGGTCATGTCGCACATAACCGACTGGTATCATCAGTAACAACTTATCGAATCAACACTTGATCCGATAACCCGGCTATATCGCATATAACCGATCAATGTCACATCGCGAGAATCGAATACAGTATCACATACCGTATTATTCTCGGTCCCGCACATATCTCATATGCGCTCCTATTTCGTTTCGCTTGAGCCAGGAAACCTCTGTGTAGGACTCTAAAGACTCGTCAATACGCCGGTGCAGATGATGATCATATCAAACACCTACAAGCCGCAAGCGGTCTGCTAAACGTAACGGCCACCCGGGTATTGAGCGATCTGAAGATCGACGAGCAAGCCCGCTCACACTCCAGTGAATCCGACCAGTAACACTACCGTACAGTCCGGTCTGATCGTCTGATATGTCGCATATCTTGCCTAGGGGTGGTAAACGTCAGACCCCAATAGCTCGATAAGTCGTGTCGATATGAGGTCTATAACAATTCGAGAAACTACTGGTAACACTTACCAAAAAATCTCAGCAACCCTGGCCAGGGATTTCCTGTTATAGCCAATCGAACACAGCGCAACATCAACTCCCTATACCGGGAGAGACGAATCCCCTCCTATCGCTCATTTCCTCCATGTGACTCGGGACTGTACCCAAAAACCACCGTTTTGCACGCCCTCTTGGACGTGGTAAGATGGAAATCAAAGCACAGTGGGAACCACACAAGACTCTATGACGATCTCGGGTCAACAGACTACTCTGTTCCAGTGTCACCAGAGAACTGCCATCTGACGTGAGGTATAATACCATCTGGGAGTTCTCGGCGAGTCCGTCCAGTGTACCCAGTCTCTACTGAGCACCCGTATATCATCTCTGATGTCAAACACCAATGGATATGGGATCATCCATCGCCCATCTGTATGGGTCGAGAAGGTACACGCTAGTCTACTCTGGTATATCGATGCCCCGTCTCGATACACCCACGACTAGGGACTTTGAAGGATGTACTTATGGACTACCATGTCCACACTAGTATGATCCGCATCATAGTCCAGGTAGTCAAGTACACATCCTAAGGGCTTTACCAACATGTAACAGAGAGACAATCAGAGTACACGTTAAGGTAAAGTTCAACCAGATAGCATACTATCATGTCGAGCAAGAAAGTCCTCCCTATATATGTCCCAGCATCCACTACAATATACATCCTATGTACAGTAATGGCCTCTAGGGCATACATATAACTAACAATCTCCCACTTGCACTAGGGCCATCTGTAGCAGTGGTTGTAGTATCTCATACTCAACCATCCCATAAAAGTCTCTCTCTGGGAATAGGCCTTCGTGAGTGGATCCGCCGTGTTGTCCTCTGAGTCTGCTCTCCTAACCTCGATCAGCTTGGAGATCAACCATCTCCATGATCAGGCGATACTGCCATAAAATAAGTCTGGATCACTGATGGGACGGACGTTCCTTGGCAAAAGCCACAACTCCATTGTCATACAATGGGAGGAACATAGTTCATCTCATGAACCATTATACATCCAAATAGCCTCTTTGGTAGCATCTTAAGTAGCGATGTATCCTGCCTTTATCGTCTAGTATGTCACGGTATCTAGCTTGGAACTCTTCCAACATACCGTCCCTTTACTGAGGGTAAAGACAATGCCTGCGACTGACATTCAGTCGTCTTTATCACCCTGGAACACTTCCAGTGATTCTCCCCAGGATCACTTGATACCATCTCACTACAACTAGTGAGAATCCTAACATCCAATTAAATCTATCTCATAGATCCAAAACTCAGGATTAAGGAGGTATCACTTTGATCCTATATGGAGAATTATTGTGATAAACGGAGATTGACCGAGCGTAGCATAGGAAACTCCTTTCTTATCAAGAGTATGTCATCCACGTACTCTACGAGGATCACCACCATACTCCCTACTACCTTTTTGTATATACAAGGTTCATCTACCATTTTGATGATGTCAACTTCCTTGATAAACACATCAAAACAGACGTTCCAACTCCGCGATGCCTGCTTTATCAGATAAAACATCTTGCACACGTTTCCGCTGCTCCCACTGTTTACGAAGCCCTCTGGCTGTGTACTTATAGACTCACTCTTCTAAAACATCATTTAGAAAAGCAGTCATGACACCCAACCACCAGATATCGTAGTCATGGTATGTAGCCGTGGCAAGTAGGATCTGGATGGACTTAAGCATAGGTACTGGAAAAGGTTTCATCATTATCCATGCCTGGTTGATGATGAAAACCTTTAACAAGTCTAGCTTTGAAAGTCTCAACCTTTCCATGTACACCAAGTAATCTTCTCAAGATATACTTGCTCCTGATGGGGATTTAACCCTTCAGATATAGCAACTAAAGTCCATACTTTGTTGGTGTATAAGGATTCCATCTCAGATCGCTAAGCATCCAGCCATTCTTACAGAGTCATACTCCTGATGGCCAGCTCGAAACTAGTTGGGTCATCATCTCATGATGCATTCCTCGCTCCCACTGTCATAGAGAAACCGAAGTATCTCTCAGGTGGGTGAGGAACCCTACTAGATCGGCGGAGAGGCTGAGGTTCGTTGGAATCTACTGAATCCTTCGGTTCTACCAAATCATCAACTCCAGTTTGTATAGCTGGAACGTTTCCAGTTCTACATAACAGACGTTGCCTCGAGCTTGTCCGGATTTTGCTTTTAGACATAGGCCGGACAACCCCAAATCTTAACTAACTTAAGATATGGGCTCTTCCCTTTCCATATCACATATGAAATGGTAGGCTTTGATTTGATTGGAACCCTATTCAATAGGTCTGCATCTTCTCAAGTGCATAACACCCAATAGGAAAATGGTAACTCAGTAGTACTCATCACAGAGCACACCATATCAAATAGGGTGTATCTGCTCCGCCCCGATATACCATCGTGCTATGGTGTATACGGAGGAGTAATGCTGAGAGAGAATCTCATTCTCCTTTAGAATAGTCCAGGAATTCCATGCACAAGTATTCTCCTCCTTTATCTCATCATAGGACATAATACTTATACTCGTATTGGTTCTCTACTTCTAACTTATATTCTATGAATATCTCAAAAGGTTCGGACATATGTTTCAACAGGAACATATGTCTGAATCTAAAGAGATCATCAGAGAACGTAATGAAGTACAAAGAACCGGTCTTGGCATGTGTAGACAGGGGACCTACATACATCAACATGTATCATCCCAAGAGTTCACTAACTCTTTCTCTGTTTCCAATAAACAGGGCTATGGTCATCTTATCTTTGTGACATGACTGGCAAGTTTCACAAGATGTAAATTCAAACTGATTTAAATATACATCTAAATGTAACTTCAGCCAGTCGGGTCGCATTGATCTGACCTAGTCTACAATACCTCAAGAAGAATTCGTTCATTTCTGAACTCTTCCTCTTGTGTGTTCTGTATACTAAGAACTGTAGTTTGATTTAGAACATCAATGCTTTTAGACAACGTGCCTGAACCGATCAACTTTTGATATAGGAAATGTTCAAAATATTATCCAACAATACAAAATATTATCGTTTCTTTACTAATAAAGAGACAGATATGATTTTGTATATCAGGTTCGGTATCTAATAATATACGTTCAGAATCAATGTATTACAATACAGGGTGACAGTGACCAACAGACTTGGCTGCAACACTTGCCCCGTTTTCTGTCTCATGAAACTTATCACCCGTTCTCAGTTTTTCTACCCTTTTGTAGCCCTATGTAACAGATTACATATCTGGGATCCTTATCCGGTATCATATACCAAGGATGCAGAGGATACTGAGAAAAAGTTCTGTATAATGAACACACCCGAAGATGATGCATCAGCATGCACTCTCTTCGTTTGGGCGGCACGGGAAATCTGGTATTCCCCAATTTCCTGCTCTGTCTTATAACAATTATAAGTTGGAGCGGGACCAACGTTCCCCAGCTCAGTATAACAAGCGGGTTCGGTCAATAATCCGTATTATTATCTTGATTAAGGCGTGATATGGTCGCTACCAGGAGAGAGAGAGAAGAAAACACTCAGCGTGCGCTCTTGCAAGAATAGATTGGTTATTATTTTATCTAATCAGGATGGCTCCCACTGCTTTCTATCAAATCTTCCTTCAAACCCTAAAAGGAAAGACTAGCCGGGATTAATTACACACTACAAGTTCGCCAATCTTTCAGCCAGGCCAGTGTCGGTACTTTGAGGGAGGTCCCCCGTGCTTTCGCACGAACCTAATTAATGTAAACCTCGTTTTCCCAGAGGCGTAACCTCGTTAACACCTTTCTAGACACCTACTTGATCGGCTAATTGTAATGTATAAAACTCTCCCAGGAGTAACTCTTACTCGCAGCGGGTATCGGGATCCAACTATCTCATAGAAGGTATGCAATCTCATTGCAAATTTCAACACTTGAAATTCCCGATAATATTTTGCCCCGAACGATCTATGACCTTGACAAGGTCAACAAACCATAGACCGCAAGTCAAGTTCAACCCGTCATTTCTTGATTGAATCAAACCCACCCGCACGACCCTTGACAAAGTCAACAAGTCCGCACGACTACCCTAACCCAATCTGCATCATATGCATAAGCAGATAAATACTGGTTAGCTACCGCACACTGCGCCTTGACAAGGTCAACAAACGCAGCACGAATACTAAACAGGATTTATCTGAAATGACGGAGGGCTACGACAGGTTTTTCTGAAAACCTATTGCGTAATGAACTTGATATCGTTGTAGAATCAAATGATTTTAAAATGGAGTGTTTTTTAGGCTTTTCTAGTTTTGCTAAAGGAGTCATTCCCGGTGAAGGGATCGTCGGTCCTTTCCTCGTCGAATGAGGTGCGGGATATATCATATATATCTCTGTGCAAAGCAAAAACACTTAAAAGCAATCAAAATACAAATCGAGTGTGTAGCATCTGCCAGTTATTGCTAAAGGAGTCACTCCCGGTGAAGGGATCTCGGTCCTTTCCTTATCGAATAAGGTGCAGGATATATCACATATACCGCTGTGCAAAGCAAGAACTGTAGCTACCTGTTTTATTTTGAAATTCGATTCTACAACATCTTAGGTTTCTTTTATTTCATTAATCACATTAATGAAGTCCCATCATAAAGGTACCTAAACATCACAGATAAATACGACGTACACTTATGCCATCCGCATTCGCCTCGATGTCCCCTCGTGCACCATTAGGTTAGGTAACTAACGGCAGAGCGGGGCAGGGCTAGCGCGGGTGTAAAACATAAGTAACGTCTATATAATATATCATATATACTATATACTGTATCTATCACAGAACATCACATGATCACATCACAGATATCGCAGCAGAAGAATCATATGAAATATTGGATATACTAGGACGTCCGTGTTTTCAATACGAGCCAGTATAAAACACGGATTCCACGGTCGTGATGAATAGCCAAACCCACACCCCTAGACCCCTACGAGAGCGGCAAGCAACCCTACCAATTCTGGAGTTAGCAGACCCGGACTCGACTCCTCGAGTTGGTCTCCCACTGGACTCCAGAACCCGGTTACTTGTGCCCTCCTCCTTAGGTCTATCCTAGTGCGGAAAAGTAAATAATATACAACAGGTGACTACTTCCGCAACCTGGAAGCGCCCCAATAAAAGAATATTACATACAAGTTTTTACATGAATGAAAATGAAAAATACTCATCTCACATAAAAAACCCCGGCTATTCGTACACGACGATCCAATATAACATATCCAGCAACACATAACATCACATGTCATCAACGTAAGTAAATATGCGCATTCCAATTGTCGTTGATATATAGCAACGAAACCGGCGACATCACATATTACACTTACGGTCACAGAAAAGAAAGTGTAAAACTACAACAGTTGGAATCCGCAATCACCTCAGACATCGCATGCCTGACCAAATGAATTACTTAGACATCGCATGCCTAACAATTATAAACCCAGCATTTTAGTCTCAAAATCGAAAACTCTTTTCAATATGAAGTCGGGCAATTCAACAGGATTCCCGACATCCTGATCGAGTACTCGTCGCAAACTTCAGTAGGCGGCCGCACCCCTGATACCGTCGACGAAGTGCACCAAGGCGGAACACCGCTACCGCGAGCACCCGGATGGATGCTTTCGGCGACGGGGTTCTCCTACAGTCACTTGGTCGGGGCTAAGGGATGTAGCTGTCTATTAAGTTTACCGGCGAATATCCGCGTACGCTACGTGATTGCAACGGACTTTTGATCACATCAAAATTCCGTGGCAACCGATCAAGCGAGACTAAACTGCTATATTTATAACATTCATTCAGTTATCTCATAACTAATTGTGAATTCCAATTATTGTATCACATTCCGGATAAACAGAAAATGTTAAACTTTCCGATCGAACAATCGAACACCCAAGTTTTCCCGATACAGCTCAACACATGAAACAAGTCTAACAACATTCAGTTCGTGCCTCAGTACTAACGGTCCAGCCGTAGAAGGGTCAAGCCAACGCCTCACATGTGGCACGCCGTACTGCCCCAAACCCGAAGGTTCAAAGGGCAGTTCAAGACGGTCACATAATCGAGTTAAGGTTTGTTGTCTTCTAGAGGGTCCATCGCGTTACTTGCACTACTTAGAACGTCGTTAAACTACGGAAAAATCCAACACTTGGAAATTTCCCGACAGGGGAAAATTTGGGTATTTATATCCGGTCGAACTTTTTAACATATTGTAAAATTATCCGGAAAGCCACACAGACAAAATTTGATATTCCGATCGAAACACCGAATCCCTAAAACAACTCCAGAAAACTCATCTGTATAATAAATATAAAAATATCCCAGGAAAATCAGCATAGAAATCTGAGAATTACTGTGAAAACAAAATGCACAAAACGACAAAACCGGCCGCGCTTCCGCCACACGAGCCATGCTCGTGCCGCAGAAACGCGGTGGTAAAGTTGAATTAGGTCCACGAAATTTACAGTAATTCCTAGAAAACCCTTCTTGATATTCTGAATATTTTTAATTGCGAAAAATCCCTATTTTTAAAATCTGGACAGAGAGCATTTTTAGGGTTTTGGTTTTGATTCGATCGGAGTTCAAATTCCGTCTAGACTTCGCCTAAGGCTCTAGCTAGGCTCTGATACCACTGTAGGGTTCCTAGGCACTCTAGTGAGGTCTCACAAGGCATCGAACATGCCAAATTAAAAAATTATGGGTGCCGGAAACCCTAAACTACGGATCATAGACTAGATGTTTAGGCGATAAAAGAACTAGTTAACAATTAACTAAGGGAATACGGAATTACAACCTTTGTAGATCCGTTTGTCCACCTCCATAGCTCCGCAACGAAGTGCCTTCGCTGTCCTAGTGAACTCCCGGGCTCTAGCGTCGGCTTCGTCGAAGAATAAGCGAGCTAGGTCGTCGATGTCCATGCCGAAGATGATCTACGTCGAGGCATCGCTAGATCAAGCTCCACCTTCACCTTGCCATGAAAACATGTGAAGGAAACACACTCTACTACTTGGCAAGAGGTAGAGGATGTAGAAATAGGAAGTGGGTAGACTTTAGAAATGGATTTCTCACTCATATCATCAATCCACCATTGATGTAGTCTAGGTTTTTCTTCTTGAGTTGAAGGAAGAAGAAGAAGAATATATTATGATAAGAATAAGAATAATGAGAAAAGAAATTCATTCTTATCATAATGGAACTATAGTTAGGTGTAGAGAATCAATCATGGTTAAAGGAATGGTTAGGGTCAAACTAGAGACAAAATGGTCACTTAGTCAAAAGATCAAGAAGCTTCAACTAGAATCCAAAATTAGCAACCATTTCATTTCATTTTCTTTTATTCATTTATCATAAAGAAATGGATAATAAAATAAGATAAATGAATAACAAATAATAAACCCTAACTTATTCATTAACCAAGGTTTAACACTTTACACTTAACCAAAAAGCATGTATCATCAAACATGATACAAGCTAGTGCACAAAATCATATCACATATATAATGCGCACAACCGAGTGAGAAAATCCATCTTAAAGTGAACCGATACTAGTTAATGCAAAGTAATATATCAAATATATAATTATGCATTAAATCATTAAATCAACACTTGATTTAACGATCCGGTCATGTCGCACATAACCGACTGGTATCATCAGTAACAACTTATCGAATCAACACTTGATCCGATAACCCGGCTATATCGCATATAACCGATCAATGTCACATCGCGAGAATCGAATACAGTATCACATACTGTATTATTCTCGGTCCCGCACATATCTCATATGCGCTCCTATTTCGTTTCGCTTGAGCCAGGAAACCTCTGTGTAGGACTCTAAAGACTCGTCAATACGCCTGTAGCAGATGATGATCATATCAAACACCTACAATCCGCAAGCGGTCTGCTAAACGTAACGGCCACCCGGGTATTGAGCGATCTGAAGATCGACGAGCAAGCCCGCTCACACTCCAGTGAATCCGACCAGTAACACTACCGTACAGTCCGGTCTGATCGTCTGATATGTCGCATATCTTGCCTAGGGGTGGTAAACGTCAGACCCCAATAGCTCGATAAGTCGTGTCGATATGAGGTCTATAACAATTCGAGAAACTACTGGTAACACTTACCATTAAATCTCAGCAACCCTGGCCAGGGATTTCCTGTTATAGCCAATCGAACACAGCGCAACATCAACTCCCTATACCGGGAGAGACGAATCCCCTCCTATCGCTCATTGCCTCCATGTGACTCGGGACTGTACCCAAAAACCACCGTTTTGCACGCCCTCTTGGATGTGGTAAGATGGAAATCAAAGCACAGTGGGAACCACACAAGACTCTATGACGATCTCGGGTCAACAGACTACTCTGTACCGGTGTCACCAGAGAACTGCCATCTGACGTGAGGTATAATACCATCTGGGAGTTCTTGGCGAGTCCGTCCAGTGTACCCAGTCTCTACTGAGCTCCCGTATATCATCTCTGATGTCAAACACCAATGGATATGGGATCATCCATTGCCCATCTGTATGGGTCGAGAAGGTACACGCTAGTCTACTCTGGTATATCGATGCCCCGTCTCGATACACCCACGACTAGGGACTTTGAAGGATGTACTTATGGACTACCATGTCCCCACTAGTATGATCTGCATCATAGTCCAGGTAGTCAAGTACACATCCTAAGGGCTTTACCAACATGTAACAGAGAGACAATCAGAGTACACGTTAAGGTAAAGTTCAACCAGATAGCATATTATCATGTCGAGCAAGAAAGTCCTCCCTATATATGTCCCAGCATCCACTACAATATACATCCTATGTACAGTAATGGCCTCTAGGGCATACATATAACTAACAACATGGTAGTCCATAAGTACATCCTTCAAAGTCCCTAGTCGTGGGTGTATCGAGACGGGGCATCGATATACCAGAGTAGACTAGCGTATACCTTCTCGACCCATACAGATGGGCGATGAATGATCCTATATCCATTGGTGTTTGACATCGGAGATGATATACGGGTGCTCAGTAGAGACTGGGTACACTGGACGGACTCGCTGAGAACTCCCAGATGGTATTATACCTCACGTCAGATGGCAGTTCTCAGGTGACACTGGTACAGAGTAGTCTGTTGACCCGAGATCGTCATAGAGTCTTGTGTGGTTCCCACTGTGCTTTGATTTCCATCTTACCACGTCCAAGAGGGCGTGCAAAACGGTGGTTTTTGGGTACAGTCCCGAATCACATGGAGGAAATGAGCGATAGGAGGGGATTCGTCTCTCCCGGTATAGGGAGTTGATGTTGCGCTGTGTTCGATTGGCTATAACAGGAAATCCCTAGCCAGGGTTGCTGAGATTTACTGGTAAGTGTTACCAGTAGTTTCTCGAATTGTTATAGACCTCATATCGACACGACTTATCGAGCTATTGGGGTCTGACGTTTACCACCCCTAGGCGAGATATGCGACATATCAGACGATCAGACCGGACTGTACGATAGTGTTACTGGTTGGATTTACTGGAGTGTGAGCGGGCTTGCTCGTCGATCTTCTGATCGTTCAATACCCGGGTGGCCGTTACGTTTAGCAGACCGCTTGCGGCTTGTGGGTGTTTGATATGATCATCACCTGCTGCCGGCGTATTGACGAGTCTTTAGAGTCCTACACAGAGGTTTCCTGGCTCAAGCGAAACGAAATAGGAGCGCATATGAGATATGTGCGGGACCAAGAATAATGCGTGTATGTGATACCGTATTTCATTCTCGCGATCAATGTGTCGAATGGTTGTATGCGATATAACCTAGTTATCGATTCAAGCGTTGATTCGATAAGCCGATACATTGTATACTGGTCGGTTGTGTGCGACATGACCGGATCATTGAATCAAGTGTTGATTTAATGATTTAATGCATATTTATATATTTGATATATTACTTTGCATCAACTAGTATCGGTTTACTTAAGATGGATTTTCTCACTCGGATGTACACATTGTATATGTGATATACTTTTGTGCACTTGATTGTATCATGATTGATGATACATGTTTGCTAGGGTTTTTGTGTAAAGATCAAACCATGGTTACATGTTAATGGTTAGGGTTTTGTATTATTCACTTATTTATTTATCTATTGATCTTTTGGAAATAGAAAAGCAAATGAGAAAATGGTGGCTTGTTTTGTTTTGTTCATGAAGCTTCATGAAGACTTTGACCAAGTGACCATTTTGTCTCATGCTTAACCCTAACCATCCTACTAACCATGATTTATTCTCTACACTTGACCATGGTTTGGTCATGATAAGTATTCTTTTAATTTTCTTTTTGGAATTAACTTATCATAACTTTATCTTCTTCTTCTTCTTCACTTGAAGAAGCTTCATTTTCATCAATGGTGGATTGATGAAAAGAGTGCGAAATCCAATTCTAAAGTAAACCCACTTCCTATTTCTTCATCCTCTACCTCTTGCCAAGTAGTAGAGTGTGTTTTCTTCACAAGTTTCATGACTTGGTGAAGTGAGAGCTTGATCTTGCGATGCTTCGACGTAGATCATCTTCAGCATGGACATCGACGACCTAGCTCGCCATTTCTCCGATGAAGCCGACGCAAGAGCCCGGATTTCGTTTTGGACAGCGAAGAAACTTCATCATGGAGCTATGGAGGTGGAGAACTGGATCTACAAAGGTTGTATTTTCGTTACTCTTAGTTAAGTAGTTAACTAGTTGCTTTTTCGCCTAGAAATCTAGCCAACGATCCGTCTTAGTGTTTCTCGGCACCCCGTATTTTTGAAATTGGCATGGTTGATGCCTTGTGAGACCTCACTAGAGTGCCTAGGAACCCTACAGTGGTATCAAAGCCTAGCTAGAGCCTTAGGCGAAGTCCAGACGGAGTTTGAAGTTCGAACGAACCCGAAAACCTATCACAAACATGCTCTCTGTACTTTTTCCAAATTCTGGGATTTTTCGAAATTAAAAATATGCAGAAAACTAAGAAAGATATTCTAAGAATTACTGTACAAAACGGGACTCATGATTCCTCCATGTCGCGGCGGAACCGCGGCATAAGCATGGCCTATTCGGCGGTTCCGCGGTCAACATGTCGCCTCAGTCAACTATTTTGGCACAGTAACTTCTTTATTTTAATGCGCAGTTTTCTGGGTATTTTTAAATTTTATTCAAGAGTTGAATTTTCTGGAGTTGTTTTGGGGATTCGGTGTTTCGATCGGAGTATCAGATTTTGTCTATTTGGCTTTCCGGATAAATTTTAGAATATGTTAAAAAGTTCGACCGGATATAAATACCAAATTTTTCCCCTGTCGGGAAATTTCCAAGTGTTGGATTTTTCCGTAAGTTAACGACGTTCTAAGTAGTGCAAGTAACTCGATGGACCCTCTAGAAGACAACAAATCTTAACTCGATTATGTGACCGTCTTGAACTGCCCTTTGAACCTTCGGGTTTGGGGCAGTACGGCGTGCCACATGTGAGGCATTGGCTTGACCCTTCTACGGCTGGACCGTTGGTACTGAGGCACGAACTGAATGTTTTTAGACTTGTTTCATGTGTTGATCTGTATCGGGAAAACTTGGGTGTTCGATTGTTCGATCGGAAAGTTTAACATTTTCTATTTATCCGGAATGTGATACAACAATTGGAATTCACAAAAGTTATGTGATAACTGAATGAATGTTATAAACGTAGCACTTTAGTCTCACTTGATCGGTTGCCACGGAATTTTGATGTGATCAAAAGTCCGTCGCAATCACGTAGCGTACGCGGATACTCGCCGGATAAACTTAATAGACAGCCTCACTCCATAGCCCCGACCAAGTGACTGTAGGAGAACCCCGTCGCCGAAAGCATCCGTTCGGGTGCTCCCGGGAGCGGTGTTCCGCCTTGGTGCACTTCGTCGACGGTATCGGGGGTGCGACCGTCTACTAAAGTTTGCGACGAGTATTCGATCAGGATGTCGGGAATCTTGTTGAAATACCCGACTTGGTATTGAAAAGTGTTTTCGATAAAGAGACTAAAATGCGGGGTTTATAATTGTTAGGCATGTGATGTCTAAGGAATTCATTTGATTAGGCATGCGATGTCTAAAGAGGTTGCGGATTCCAACTGTTGTAGTTTTACACTTTCTTTTCTGTGACCGTAAATGTAATATGTGATTATCGCCGGTTTCGTTGCTATATGTCAACGACAATTGGGATGCGCATATTTACTTACGTTGATGACATGTGATGTTATGTGTTGCTGGATATGTTATATTGGATCTTCGTGTTTGAATAGCCGGGGTTTTTTATGTGAGATGAGTGTTTTTCATTTTCATTCATGTAAAAACTTGTATGTAATATTCCTTTATTTGGGGCACTTCCAGGTTGCGGAAGTTATCACCTTTTGTATATTATTTACTTTTCCGCACTAGGATAGACCCAAGGAGGAGGGCACAGGTAACCGGGTTCTGGAGTCCAGTGGGAGACCAACTCGAAGAGTCGAGGCCGGGTCTCCTAACTCTAGAATTGGTAGGGTTGCTTGCCGCTCTCGTAGGGGTCTAGGGGTGTGGGTTTGGCTATTCATCACGACCGTGGAATCCGTGTTTTATACTGGCTCGTATTGAAAACATGGACGTCCTAGTATATCCAATATTTCATATGATTCTTCTGCTGCGATATCTGTGATGTGATCATGTGATGTTCTATGATAGATACAATATATATGATATATTATATAGACATTACTTATGTTTTACACCCGTGCTAGCCCTGCCCCGCTCTGCCGTTAGTTACCTAACCTAACTGTGCACGAGGGGACATCGAGGCGAATACGGATGGCATAAGTGTACGGCGTATTTATCTGTGATGTTTAGGTACTTAAATGATGGGACTTCATTAATGAGATTAATGAAATAAAAGAAACCTAAGATGTTGTAGAATCGAATTTCAAAATAAAACAGGTAGCTACAGTTCTTGCTTTGCACAGCGGTATATATGATATATCCTGCACCTTATTCGATAAGGAAAGGACCGAGATCCCTTCACCGGGAGTGACTCCTTTAGAAATAACTGGCAGATGCTACACACTCGGTTTGTCTTTTGATTGCTTTTAAGAGTTTTTGCTTTGCACAGTGATATATATGATATATCCCGCACCTCATTCAACGAGGAAAGGACCGACGATCCCTTCACCGGGAGTGACTCCTTTAGCAAAACTAGAAAAGCCTCAAAAACACTCCATTTCAAAATTTATTCGATCCTACAACGATATCAAGTTCATTACGCAATAGGTTTTCAGAAAAACCTGTCGTAGCCCTCCGTCATTTCAGATAAGTACTAGTTAGTATTCGTACTACGTTTGTTGACTATGTTAAGGCGTAGTGTGCGGTAGCTAATTAGTGCTTATCTGCATAAGCATATGATGCGATTGGATTAGGGTAGTCGTGCGACTTTGTTGACTATGTTAAGGGTCGTGCGGGTGGGTTTAATTCAATCGGGAAATGACGGGTTGAACTTGACTAGCACTTATGATTTGTTGACTATGTTAAGGTCATATAGCTGCTAGGGGCAAAATATTATCGGGAATTTCAAGTGTTGAAATTTTCAATAAAATTGCATACCTTCTATGAGATAGTTGGATCACGATACCCGCTGCGAGTAAGAGTTACTCCTGGGAGAGTTTTACACATTACAATTAGCCGATCAAGTAGGTGTCTAGAAAGGTGTTAACGAGGTTACGCCTCTGGGAAAACGAGGTTTACATTAATTAGGTTCGTGCGAAAGCACGGGGGACCTCCCTCAAAGTACCGACACTGGCCTGGCTGAAAGATTGGCGAGCTTGTAATGTGTAATTAATCCCGGCTAGTTTTTCCTTTTAGGGTTTGAAGGAAGATTTGATAAAAAGCAGTGGGAGACATCTTGATTAGATAAAATAAAACCAATCTATTCTTGCAAGAGCGCACGCTGAGTGTTTTCTTCTCTCTCTCTCCTGGTAGCGACCATATCACGCCTTAATCAAGATAATAATACGGATTATTGACCGAACCGGCTTGTTATACTGAGCTGGGGAACGTTGGTCCCGCTCCAACTTATAATAGTTATAAGACAGAGCAGGAAATTGGCGAATACCAAGATTCTCGTGCCGCCCAAACGAAGAGAGTGCATGCTGGTGCATCATCTTCGGGTGTGTTCATTATACAGAACTGTTTCTCAGTATCCTCCGCATCCTTGGTATATGATACCGGATCAGGATCCCAGATATGTAATATGTTACATAGGGCTACAAAAGGGTAGAAAAACTGAGAACGGGTGATAAGTTTCATGAGGCGGAAGCGGGGCAAGAGTTGCAGCCAAGTCTGTCGGTCACTGTCACCCTGTATTACCAATACATTGATTTTGAACGAATGTTATTAGATACCGAACCTGATATACAAAATCATATCAGTCTCTTTATTAGTAAAGAAATGATAAAATTTTGTATAGTTGGATAGTGTTTTGAACATTTCCTATATCAAAAGTTGATCGGTTCAGGCACGTTATCTAAAAGCATCGATGTTCTAAATCAAACTACAGTTCTTAGTATACAGAACACACACAAGAGGAAGAGTTCAGAAATGAACGAATCCTTCTTGAGGCGTTGTAGACTAGGTCATATCAATGCGACCCGACTAGCTGGAGTTACATTTAGATGCATATTTAAATCAGTTTGAATTTACATCTTGTGAAACTCGCCAGTCATGTCACAAAGATAAGATGACCATAGCTCTGTTTATTGGAAACAGAGAAAGAGTTAATGAACTCTTGGGATTGATACATGTTGATGTATGTAAGGTCCCCTGTCTACACATGCCAGGACTGGTTCTTTATACTTCATTACATTCTCTGATGATCTTTCGAGATTCAGACCTATGTTCCTGTTGAAACACAAGTCCGAATCTTTTGAGATATTCACAGAATATAAGTTGGAAGTAGAGAACCAAAATACGGGTATAAGTATTATGTCCTATGATGAGATCAGGGAGGAGAATACTTGTGCATAGAATTTCTGGACTATTCTAAAGGAGAATGAGATTCTCTCTCAGCATTACTCCTCCGAATACACCATTGCACGATGGTATGTCGGGGCGGAGCAATTGCACCCTATTCGATATGGTGTGCTCTATGATGAGTACTACTGAGTTACCTATTTCCTTTTGGGAGTTATGCACTTATGAAGCTGCATACCTATTGAATTAGGGTTCGAATCAAATCAATGCCTACCATTTCATATGTGATATGGAAAGGGAAGAGCCCATATCTTAAGTTAGTTAAGATTTGGGGTTGTCCGGCCTATGTCTAAAAGCAAAATCCGGACAAGCTCGAGGCAACGTCTGTTATGTAGAACTGGAAACGTTCCAGCTGTACAAACTGGAGTTGATGATTTGGTAGAACTAAAGGATTCAGTAGATTCCAACGAACCTCAGCCTCTCCGCCGATCTAGTAGGGTTCCTCACCTACCTGAGAGATACTTCAGTTTCTCTATGACAGTGGGAGCGAGGATTGCATCATGAGATGATGACCCAACTAGTTTCGAGCTGGCCATCAGGAGTAAGACTCTGTAAGAATGGCTGGATGCTTAGTGATCTGAGATGGAATCCTTATACACCAACAAAGTATGGACTTTGGTTGCTATATCTGAAGGGTTAAATCCCCATCAGGAGCAAGTATATCTTGAGAAGATTACTTGGTGTAAATGGAAAAGTTGAGACTTTCAAAGCTAGACTTGTTAAAGGTTTTTGTCATTGACCAGGCGTGGATAATGATGAAACCTTTTTCAAGTAGCTATGCTTAAGTCCATCCAGATCCTACTTGCCACGGCTACATACCATGACTACGATATCTGGTGGTTGGGTGTCTTTACTGCTTTTCTAAATGATGTTTTAGAAGAGTGCGTCTATAAGTACACAGCCAGAGGTCCTCGTAGACAGTGGGAGCAGCGGAAACGTGTGCAAGATGTTTTATATAATAAAGCAGGCATCGCGGAGTTGGAACGTCTGTTTTGATGTAGTAGTCAAAGAGTTTGACTTCATCAAAATGGTAGATGAACCTTGTATAAACAAAAAGGTAGTAGGGAGTATGGTGGTTATCCTCGTATAGTACGTGGATGACATACTCTTGATAGGGAAAGAGTTTCCTATGCTACGCTCGATCAATCTCCGCTTATCACAATGATTCTCCATAAAGGATCAATGTGATACCTCATATATCCTGGTTTTTGGATCTATGAGATAGATCTAATTGGATGTTAGGATACTCACTAGTAGTAGTGAGATGGTATCAATCGATCCTGGGGAGAATCACTGGAAGTGTTCCAGAGTGATAAAGACGACTGAATGTCAGTCGCAGGCATTGTCTTTACCCTCAGTAAAGGGACGGTATGTTGGAAGAGTTCCAAGCTAGATACCGTGACATACTAGACGATAAAGGCACGATACATCGCTACTTAAGATGCTACCAAAGAGGATGTTTGGGTGTATATTAGTTCATGAGATGAACTACGTTCCTACCATTGTGAGACAATGGAGTTGTGGCTTATGCCAAGGAACGCCTGTCCCATCAGTGATCCAGACTTATTCTAAGGCAGTATCACCTGATCATGGAGATGGTTGATCTCCAGGGTGATCGAGGCAAGGAGAGCAGACTTAGAGGATAACGCAGCGGATCTACTCACGAAGGCCTATTCCCAGAGAGAGACTTTTATGGGATGGTTGAGTATGAGATACTGCAACCACTGCAACAGATGACCCTAGTGCAAGTGGGAGATTGTTAGTTATATGTATGCCCTAGAGGCCATTACTGTACATAGGATGTATATTGTAGTGGATGCTGGGACATATATAGGGAGGACTTTCTTGCTCGACATGATAGTATGCTATCTGGTTGCTCTTTACCTTAACGTGTACGCTGACTGCCTCTCTGTTACATGTTGGTAAAGCCCTTAGGATGTGTACTTGACTACCTGGACTGTGATGCGGATCATACTAGTGGGGACATGGTAGTCCATAAGTACATCCTTCAAAGTCCCTAGTCGTGGGTGTATCGAGACGGGGCATCGATATACCAGAGTAGACTAGCGTATACCTTCTCGACCCATACAGATGGGCGATGGATGATCCCATATCCATTGGTGTTTGACATCGGAGATGATATACGGGTGCTCAGTAGAGACTGGGTACACTGGACGGACTCGCCGAGAACTCCCAGATGGTATTATACCTCACGTCAGATGGCAGTTCTCAGGTGACACTGGTACAGAGTAGTCTGTTGACCCGAGATCGTCATAGAGTCTTGTGTGGTTCCCACTATGATTTGATTTCCATCTTACCACGTCCAAGAGGGCGTGCAAAACGGTGGTTTTTGGGTACAGTCCCGAATCACATGGAGGCAATGAGCGATAGGAGGGGATTCGTCTCTCCCGGTATAGGGAGTTGATGTTGCGCTGTGTTCGATTGGCTATAACAGGAAATCCCTAGCCAGGGTTGCTGAGATTTACTGGTAAGTGTTACCAGTAGTTTCTCGAATTATTATAGACCTCATATCGACACGACTTATCGAGCTATTGGGGTCTGACGTTTACCACCCCTAGGCGAGATATGCGACATATCAGACGATCAGACCGGACTGTACGGTAGTGTTACTGGTTGGATTCACTGGAGTGTGAGCGGGCTTGCTCGTCGATCTTCTGATCGCTCAGTACCCGGGTGGCCGTTACGTTTAGCAGACCGCTTGCGGCTTGTGGGTGTTTGATATGATCATCACCTGCTGCCGGCGTATTGACGAGTCTTTAGAGTCCTACACAGATGTTTCCTGGCTCAAGCGAAACGAAATAGGAGCGCATATGCGATATGTGCGGGACCAAGAATAATGCGTGTATGTGATACCGTATTTCATTCTCGCGATCAATGTGTCGAATGGTTGTATGCGATATAACCTAGTTATCGATTCAAGCGTTGATTCGATAAGCCGATACATTGTATACTAGTCGGTTGTGTGCGACATGACCGGATCATTGAATCAAGTGTTGATTTAATAATTTAATGCATATTTATATATTTGATATATTACTTTGCATCAACTAGTATCGGTTTACTTAAGATGGATTCTCTCACTCGGATGTACACATTGTATATGTGATATACTTTTGTGCACTTGATTGTATCATGATTGATGATACATGTTTGCTAGGGTTTTTGTGTAAAGATCAAACCATGGTTACATGTTAATGGTTAGGGTTTTATATTATTCACTTATTTATTTATCTATTGATCTTTTGGAAATAGAAAAGCAAATGAGAAAATGGTGGCTAGTTTTGTTTTGTTCATGAAGCTTCATGAAGACTTTGACCAAGTGACCATTTTGTCTCATGCTTAACCCTAACCATCCCACTAACCCTGATTTATTCTCTACACTTGACCATGGTTTGGTCATGATAAGTATTCTTTTAATTTTCTTATTGGAATTAACTTATCATAACTTTATCTTTTTCTTCTTCTTCACTTGAAAAAGCTTCATTTTCATCAATGGTGGATTGATGAAAAGAGTGCGAAATCCAATTCTAAAGTAAACCCACTTCCTATTTCTTCATCCTCTACCTCTTGCCAAGTAGTAGAGTGTGTTTTCTTCACAAGTTTCATGACTTGGTGAAGTGAGAGCTTGATCTTGCAATGCTTCGACGTAGATCATCTTCGGCATGGACATCGACGACCTAGCTCGCCATTTCTCCGATGAAGCCGACGCAAGAGCCCGGATTTCATTTTGGACAGCGAGGACACTTCATCATGGAGCTATGGAGGTGGAGAACCGGATCTACAAAGGTTGTATTTCCGTTACTCTTAGTTAAGAAGTTAACTAGTTGCTTTTTCGCCTAGAAATCTAGCCAACGATCCGTCTTAGGGTTTCTCGGCACCCCGTATTTTTGAAATTGGCATGGTTGATGCCTTGTGAGACCTCACTAGAGTGCCTAGGAACTCTACACCTAAAACAGTACATGATGATAAAGATAAACCAGATAGCATACTATCATCTTGAGTAAGACTGTCCTACCGGAATAGGTCCTCCCTCAATCATTGCAATCACGTGCCTGCGATCCAATAATTGACTCTGAGGGCGCTATCTCCAACACGGGCGACTTTGTTGTGTAACTGTGATGTTTCGCGAGTGGGGCTCGATTGTGTACTGAGGTGACACTATAGAGTTATCTCTTTTGCTTCCTTACATTTGGAGGATGTACTAGCAGGATATCCCACTCCTGATCTGGAGATGGCCGCGGTGGCCATGCGTTGGAGATTTGGAGACACTACTTGTTCGGAGTGTCGTGTCAGATTTTCATGGACCACCAGATCTTAATATACATCTTCCTGCAGCGGGTTCTGATTGTTGAGATAGTCTTCTGCAGATTTACTGTTCTTGTGCGATCGCTGAGTACAACTTAAGTTCACCTCTACTGTGGGGACAGCTTGTTAATGTCCGCGCCCGACCACTTTTCCTTAATCGCTTTCGCGAGGCACAACCCGCCGATGCTCGTTCGTCAGAGATACTTGAGCATACTCGGCTGGGTAATGATTCGGAGTCCTTGATTTGTGACAATAGTGTGCTAAATTAGGGACGCGTTTGTGTACCTGATATTATCGGGTAGAGACGTGAAATCCTGGAGATGGCACATCTGTCAATTCTCTGTATTCTTTCAAGTTCCACTAACATTGATGTGACTTGTGAGATAGTTACGTGTGGGCAGGAATGTAAAGAGAAATTTCAGGTTTCGTTTCAAGGTGTTTGTCTTGTTGCGTGTTTTGGGTTGAGCATCTGAGACCTACTGGAGAGTTGCAACCTTTAACCGTTCCGAAGTGGGAATGAGGGCAGATTTCCACGAATTTTGTTATGGGTCGACCCAGGTTTAGTCAGGGTGTGAATCCATTCGGATGCTTGTTGTACGGTTTTACTCGGTTTGCTCAGTTGTTCTTTGTTAAGTTGTGCATTGCACGAAGTTCCTTCATGGGTCGTATCCAATGAAGGCACCCTGTTTGCTTGCCGTCTTGGGCAGGAGCTTCAGGAAGCCTTGGGTACTGGTTGAGCTTTAGCTCCGTATTTCCATCCGCGGGTTGATGGTTTTGTGAGAGCGGGCTATACCGACTCTAGAGGTTATACTTGTGCATACGTACTAATTTTTGTCGGCAGTTGGGATCGTCACTTGCCATTGTTAGGACTCTCCTTCGATAGCAGTTATCAGGAGACATTCCAATTGGAAACCTTTAAGTTTTATTTGTTAGGTTGTGTCGATCTCCAATCTGTATTTCTGACTCTGCGTAAGTAGGATTTTTGGACCTCAGCTAGTGTAGAGATTTTGGAGATGATCCAGTTGCTTCAGGTCAGGATGAGAGTGACCCAGTGCAGACAGAGGTCTTATGCCTACCGTTGTGGTCGCAGACTTGAGTTCGCAGTGGGAGCTCATGTATTCCTGCGGATTTTTCCGATAAATGACGTGTGGAGTTTTGGGAATCTTATCCTAGGATTGTAGGTCCTTGTAAGATCCTCAACCGAGTTGGTTCCGTTGCATATAATTTGGCACTTCCGCCCAGATTTTGAGTTTTCACCCAGCATTCTTTTTGTTGATACTTTGCAATTACCTTCATGACTTTTTTCACATGATTCAGTATCATACCAATTAGCTTGGACGCGATCTTTCTTTCACCAGCAGCCGCTAGTAATAGTGGATTAGCAGGTGGATGAACTTCGGTCAAGGGTCTTGCCGTCAGTGAGGGTTCTTTGGCGTAGCTGTATAGTGAGGTGATCACTTGGCAAGCTGCGAGCGAGATTTGGGAGTTTTGTACTCATCTTCTTGAAGGTACGCGTAGATAAATTTTAATTCGGGGGCCGAATTTCTTTAAGGGGGGAAGATTGTAACGTTTCAGAAACCGTTTTGCGAATTTTCCCGTTTTAGGGAAAAATTGTCGGTATTTTCCGTTTTAACCCGATTTCGATCAAACGTCCGTATAAGCTTGCCGGCAACTTTTTTTAGCTAAAATAAAGCTTGTGCGCAAACTTTAGGGGTATTTGGGAGGTTTTGGTTCAGATATAATTTTTCCCAAATAAAATATTATTTTAAGCGGTATTTGGTGCACGTAAATCGGGAAATTTCTTTTCTTAAGAATAAATTTATTTTTTGTCACTAGAATATTTTGGAAACTTCTTTTTAAATATCTAGATATTTTTTTGAGTGCAAAAGGTTTTATTTTAAAAAGAAAAGAAAATGTGTAAAGGTGGCAAAGTGCATTTATTAGCATTTATTACTCTTTTTCTTAGCAATTTGTTCACAAAAAATTCACAAAAATACCCCCTCGCCCCCTTGGCCGTCCCTTCCCTTCCCCTTGGTGCCTCCATCATTTCCACCCATTTTCAACTCATTTTGCATCAAATAAATCATGAAAAATCAAAATAAATTCATAGAAAATTAAAACATAATCATTTTCTTTCATTTCCTTCACTAATCCTTCTTTGATCTTCAATAAAGCTTGGTTTTTGATGCTAAGATATTGGATTAAGTTTCATTTTGTGTTCTTGGGGAGGTATAATTCTTACCTTAATCCTTTTATATTTGCTTTAATCTTATTCTAGCTAATTTAGTTAGCTAATTATGTGTTTAGTTTGGTTTTTAAATTTTGATTAATTCATTTATATTTGGTTTAAGAAATTCATGTTAGGGTTAAATTTTGTTAAGTGTTTAGTGTTCATTTGAAGTGTTAATTTGTGTTTTGGAGAAGATTAACCTAGTTGGAAATGTTAATTTTTTCTAATGAACACTTTGTTTAATTATGAAATTAGTTTACTAGGTTTTTACTAAAACATAATTAGCGAGTGTTAAAAATATAGGATTGGTTTAGATAGCTTAGTTAAGCTATTTTAAGATGTTTGTAATCGCTAGTTATGCATTAGCTTGAAACTAGTGCGAAATATTGCGATAGGTTGCTTACTAGATTCCGGGGGTTTTCCGACGTGGGTTCGATTGGTCGTTGCGAGGTTATATCTATTGTATTCCTCGTAATTTTTGTGTTGTGTTGCGCGATCGAGACGATCGAGGTCTAGACTTAGTGTTTTGTAGTTTAGCGACCCTGATTTGTATGTCAAAAATATCTATTAACCGCAATCAAGAACGGCGTCGCATGAATCTAGCCGGTGAATACGGATCGGTCCACAGGAATGTTGTGAATTTTCTAATCGCGCTAACGAGTTAATTCCGATGGGTGTTCGGATTGATTATGAAATCTAAAAACCGAATTATTCTATCTAGGGCAATTGAATTAAATATCTAACTATCTAACTAGGGTAGGAAATTAGATTTAATCAAGGGCAGGAATTGAAAATACCTAAGGCAAGAAAATAAATAAATCTACTTACTTTACAGATGGCTCTCTCCAAACATTTACGCAGGGTTGTCAGATCTGAATAGATGAATTGAAAAGAGGAACCATGCTCTCCATAAAGAATTCTGAATTTATTATTAAAAGGAGGCATAAGAAATTACAATGATTAGAGTTCCATTTATAGGGAATAGAAACCCTAGGTTACAATTGATTCGCACGTCAACATTTACCAAAATATCCTTAGGAAGACCTAGTCAAAGTAGACTTCAAGTTTTGGTAAAATTCTATGTCTGGAAATTTTGGAACTGATTCTAGGCCTCTTGGGCTTTTTATTTCTTTGGATCTTTATTCAATTTGGCTTCTCTATTTCTTCCAGATCTCCAGTGAACAATTGCAGTGGACTTTTAACCGTTTTCTTTGTAATCTTGGACCTTGCGTTGCCTTGTACTGATCTTTTGTGTAGGCTTGATTAAGATCCTTTTATTTGTTGTCAATGTCCCTTTTTTGTGTCGTCTTTTGTCTTTTTCAATGTTTTCGCTCCAAGAACCTGTAACCTGTAATATGTAGCAGGCATGCGTCAAAAGCACATGTTTATTTATAAAAAGAATAAGAATGGGGAATATAATAATACAATATTATGGTGTGAACAAATACCCCCAAACTTATCTTTGGCTCGTCCTCGAGCAAACTTATTTTTTATTCTCTACAAAAAACCTAACCGCACTTTCGCAGGGAAGCGCGATTGCACTGAGCACGTACAACAAGCCGTTAAACCTCTAGGTGTCCCTAGTAGGTGGAGTGTTGTCTCCTGAGGGTTTTCAGCGGATACTACCCACAAAATCCTATCAACTCGGCCCATTGACTTTTGTTCTCCAATTAAGTTTTCCAACAAGGAATTCTATTATCTTATACTTGTAAATTATACACCCACATTCTTCACACTTCCTCATTATTTAACTTAAGATTATATATGTTCTGTAGACTTACATAGCTTTCGGCATCTCTTAAGTTTTCTTTCTAGGGTTCCATCTCCACCTAGGAATTTTTATCAACTCTATTAAAGATACAAGTTCTATTCTTCACTCCTTTCTTTCATCTAAACTCCAATCACATATCCCCACGTGTGTGTATAAATCACCCCTACACTTGGAAATTCAAATCAAGCAATCATACCCTTGTCCGTTGTCCAAAGTACTAATTAGTTGGTGAATTTAAATGAAGTTTGCTTACACATCCTTCATGCGACCGTTAATACTTCTTGAGGTACCAACAACCGATTACAAGATATGTTTGCACTTTAAAGCGTAATTCCTAATCTTGCAACACCCAAGGCTTTTAGCAGTGACTCACAAACCAGTAGGTCTAAGGCACTAGGTGATGAAGCACCCTCCCTAAATATTTTTCTATTTTTGCAGCCTTAAGTAATCACAAAAACCAGTGTCCATTTTTTTATTCTTTATTCACACTTATATATTTTTTTAATTTTCATTGTACTAAGGACTTTAGACAAGAGCATTTCAAGGTCTCTTTTACTATTCCAAGTTTCAAGGTGCGTGATTGTGCAAATTGTAGGGTATACATTTTTAGAATCTAGACTTAAGTTAGGAATTATTTTTCAAACTCATACTCTAATAAGAACATCAATACTTTTCCTTTGTTTCAACTTAGCCCAAGAATTGAACTCAAAATTTGCCTATTTCTAAATAAACTACAAAGACATTTACTTTCTACCGTTAAAATTTAAGGGAGGTTATTTTTAGGGCTTTTAATTTACTAAGTCCAAGATCTAGTTGTTCCTAACTAGTTAACCATTTTGTCAAACTCAAGTCAATTAGCCAAAATTGAATACAATAATTTTTTTAATTTTCGAACAATTTTCAATTTTTCAAAAATTTTCAATTTGTATGGGTTTTAGAATAAGTATGCAAATGCAAAAATATACACAAATTAATGCGAAGGAAGAAGACGTACCAAGCCTATCCCCAAACTTAAACTTGACAGTGTCCTCACTGTCATGCTACACCAAGAGGGTCAAAATGCCGGCACTCCCCTGTTTATTTATTTAGAAATTTTATTTTTTTTTGAATTTTTTTATTTTTTTAATTTTTTTATTGAAAAAGAAAACAAAAATATATATACATATATACAACAAGGTTCCCCCCCAAACTCAAGCTTGGCCTTACACAAGCCAAAGGTTAACACCAACCATTCAAAAATCTTATCGTGGTAATGGACGAGTTGGTGAAATAATGGGGTGTAGAGAAAAGAAATGAAAAACACGCGAGACCGTGTGGAAAGAAGAATGGTTGAATATGGTCTCGGTGGGGGAGAAGAATGGTGGAAAGGAGAAAGAAGGGTCGCACGAAATTGAGGGTGTAAATCGAATGAATAAATTAGCGCAATTTGTGATGACCGATGTGTTAAAAGCGATTGCGCTAACCTATCAACCCGTCGTGAAATGGGGTCAAATCCCTCAAGATTCGCAAGAAAACATGGGTACGCCAAACTTGGTATAGGAGATGAAAGCGTAATGGTCTTTTGTACGGTCAGAACGATAGGAAGGACGAAAGGGAGTGAATTAGGGATAGTATCATTCTCACCGTAGTAAACTGTCTCGAACTTGAAAGATTCCATTAATGGTTCGAAACTTCTGTAAGCAACCGAGTCTGATGGTTCAACTAACTCATCTGAAAATGTAAAGGACTCAAACTCGGGCGGTGAGTCATCAACATCGTCCGAAAAAGTGAAACACTCGTAAGTGTTATCGTCTGTGAGAACTGTGTCAGTTTCAAAGTAAAAAATTTCAAAGTCACAGTCTTCAAGCGTGGTCGGAACGATGGAAAGGAGAGAGGGTGATTTTGTTAAATGTTCAAGAGGATGAATTGGAAAATCCGACACATCAAAGAAAAATGGTTCAACCTCAATATGATTCTCAAAACTCTCCTCAATACTATCCTCATAATTCTCCTTAATATTTATCTCATCCATGCCATTATCATCAAAATCAAGACGCATATGAGATTCGGGAGAAACATTTAATAACTCGGGATGATGAGTTGAACATAAAATCCCAATTAAATCGACAGGTTCATCATCCGAAATATTCCCGTCGTCTATATACTCAATCAAATGAAAATCAATTTTCTTAGACGCCTCATCAAAAGCATGGATATTTATCGATTTAGGTTCTAGAGTGGAGGTGTAAAGGTCAAAAGGATAAGGTGCGGTTTCACTTGAAAGGGGTTCCTCACAATTTGGCAAATCAAGCACTACAAAATCACACAACTCGTTTTTATTTTCAACTGGTGAATCATTTGGAATAATCGATGGAAAACCGGAGTTGTGGGCTTCACTTTGGTAATGGTAGGTTTGATTTGGAAATCCTCTCAAATTCTCACTCTGTCTAACCGCCTCCTCATACATTGGAAAATTTGGAGCTAGTTGGAAACTAGCTACCGGTTCACTAGGTTGCAAAAGGGCGGCCACGGACGCTTCCACATTCCTAACCATTTTGTTTGTTGGTAAAATATAAGCTTGCAACGACTGTTCCAAATTAGACATGGGTGGTGAAGGGGTTTCGGTAAAAGATTCGAAACTGTTTGGATATGTGAAACTCCCAAAAGGTTGTATAGAAATTGGTCTAGTGAATGTGGGAATGTCGGGTAGGACTGGTAGGAATTGGATGGTTGGACAGGATTAGGATCAACTTGTTGATAAAAAGGTGGATGGACTTGTTGATCCCTAGAACTAGATGTGTGGAGACGGGTGAAAAATCGGCTACGAGATTGAGCAATATACTCAGCAATGGACATCGGTTTAGGAGTTACAGCTGGACTCGAAAAAGTGGTATCAACATATGAAGGTGGTAAAGGTTGACTTGGTTGACACAAAGTGGGTTGTAAAGTAAAACTGTTTCTTCTAGACGCTTCTATTTGATCTTTCAAAGAAATTTTTGGCACGGAGGGATCGTCTTTAAATTGACCGAACACATTAACGAACGACGCAAAGTTAGGTTAGGGATACCAAAGTTCGGCAAGAGATTTGTGATGTGGGGTACCCATGATGTCAGAAAGAGAAGAGAAAGAAGGTGGGTGTAAGTGGGGTGCAAGGATTTCTTTGCGACAAAATTTTTCAAGTTTTTATAAGAAAATTTTCCTTTTTATCTTTATTTAGAACTGTTTGCAAAAAGATTTTCGAGAAAAGAGCTAAGACACACTTTCGATCAACCAAAAATGCACAATCAGGTCTAGATCTAGGGTCACCTAGGACAGCTAGACAGCTCCTAACTGTTCCAAAGCGCTAGAAATAGGACCTCAAACTGCCTCTTCACCGCCAATTGGGGCCAGGTAAGTGCCAGGTAAGTGGGATGCTCCCCGCTACAAGTAGCGGTCCTAATTAAGTAACCACTTGCCTTAGACACACTTGCCTAGACACCGTGAAATAAGGTTATGATAAACGGTCGATGCCTATAACTAGTCCTCTGTCTTATTGAGCTCGAAGTCCTTAGGGCCGGGTCTAGTATTTTTTAATTAAAGATTTGTCAATGCAAATGTTTTATGTGATTTCTGGGGTCCTGAGAAGGGTGATGAAATCCCCACCCAATCTGAATTGGTCAAAAGCCCCTTAAAGTCCGATTAAAGATATGCAAAACAGTAAATCACTTACAACCAAATCTTTTTTTTGTGAATTTCAAAGTTTGCAAGTTTTCTAATTAAAATTTTCCTTTTTTGTCTTGCTCTTTATTTGGAAAGATATTTTTAGCAAAAAGATTAAAGATATGCAAATCAGAAAAGATCACATGCAATCAATTATTATTTTAAGCATAGCGCCATGAATCCTGCATAAGATTTGTTATTTGGAAAGGAAAAGATTTTTTTAAGCGACAAGAATCCTGCAGGAGATTTTTCAGAAGATATATCGGAGATTTGTAGAGGACGAGAGAGAAAACTCACAGAGATTTACAGTGGCGGAACTGCTTCTTTTTTTTTTTGCTGATGCCACCAGGGAGCGGCGGTTCCGCGGCCGGAGTGGGGGTCGTGCGGCAGTTCCGCCGTGGGATGGTCGGTTCGGCCGGTTTTTTTTTTAGACCAGATCACCACGATTCTTCTTGTTGACTCGGTCCTCCAAATTTCTTCTGTTCCTCGGTTGTTGTGATCTTCTGTTGTTCCGATCTATTTTTTTTTCTGTTCAGCTTTCTGTAGATTTCCAGATCCGAATTTGTATATAGATCCTGCAAAATTCAAACAACAAAGTACCCTTTCCAAAATAACAGATAATATATTTATATATTTTTTTGGATTTTTTCAGCTTTTTATGATTTTTTTAATTTTGATTAACCCGAAATTGCAAAAAAGAAATAACACGCCATCCCCGGCAACGGCGCGATTTGATTTGTATGTCAAAAATATCTATTAACCGCAATCAAGAACGGCGTCCCATGAAGCTAGCCGGTGAATACGGATCGGTCCACAGGGATGTTGTGAATTTTCTAATCGCACTAACGAGTTAATTCCGATGGGTGTTCGGATTGATTATTAAATCTAAAAACCTAATTATTCTATCTAGGGCAATTGATTAAAGATCTAACTATCTAACTATGGCAGGAAATTAGATTTAATCTAGGGCAGGAATTGAAATTACCTAGGGCAAGAAAATAAATAAATCTACTTACTTTACAGATGGCTCTCTTCAAACATTTACGCAGGTTTGTCAGATCTGAATAGATGAATTGAAAAGAGGAACCATGCTCTCCATAAAGAATTCTGAATTTATTATTAAAAGGAGGCATAAGAAATTACAATGATTAGAGTTCCATTTATAGGGAATAGAAAACCCTAGGTTACAATTGATTCGCACGTCTACATTTACCAAAATATCCTTAGGAAGACCTAGTCAAAGTAGACTTCAAGCTTTGGTAAAATTCTATGTCTGGAAATTTTGGAACTGATTCTGTGCCTCTTGGGCTTTTTATTTATTTGGATCTTTATTCAATTTGGCTTCTCTATTTCTTCCAGATCTCCAGTGAACAATTGCAGTGGACTTTTAACCGTTTGCTTTGTAATCTTGGACCTTGCGTTGCCTTGTACTGATCTTTTGTGTAGGCTTGATTAAGATCCTTTTATTTGTTGTCAATGTCCCTTTTTTGTGTCGTCTTTTGTCTTTTTCAATGTTTTCGCTCCAAGAACTTGTAACCTGTAATATGTAGCAGACATGCGTCAAAAGCACCTGTTTATTTATAAAAAGAATAAGAATGGTGAATATAATAATACAATATTATTGTGTGAACAAATACCCCCAAACTTATCTTTGGCTCGTCCTCGAGCAAACTTATTTTTTATTCTCTACAAAAAACCTAACCGCACTTTCGCAGGGAAACGCGATTGCACTGAGCACGTGCAACAAGCCGTTAAACCTCTAGGTGTCCCTGGTAGGATGAGTGTTGTCTCCCGAGGGTTTTCAACGGATACTACCCACAAAATCCTATCAACTCGGCCCATTGACTTTTGTTCTCCAATTAAGTTTTCCAACAAGGAATTCTATTATCTTATACTTGTAAATTATCCACCCACATTCTTCACACTTCCTCATTATTTAACTTAAGATTATATATGTTCTGTAGACTTACATACCTTTCGGCATCTTTTAAGTTTTCTTTCTAGGGTTCCATCCCCACTTAGGAATTTTTATCAACTCTATTAAAGATACAAGTTCTATTCTTCACGCCTTTCTTTCATCTAAACTCCAATCACACATCCCCACGTGTGTGTATTAATCACCCCTACACTTGGAAATTCAAAACAAGCAATCATACCCTTGTCCGTTGTCCAAAGTACTAATTAGTTGGTGAATTTAAATGAATTTTGCTTACACATCCTTCATGCGACCGTTAATACTTCTTGAGGTACCAACAACCGATTACAAGATATGTTTGTTCTTTAAAGCGTAATTCCTAGTCTTGCAACACCCAAGGCTTTTAGCAGTGACTCCCAAACCAGTTGGTCTAAGGCACTTGGTGATGAAGCACCTTCCCTAAATATTTTTCTATTTTTGCAGCCTTAAGTAATCACAAAAACCAGTGTCCATTTTTTCACTCTTTATTCACAATTAAATATTTTTTCATTTTCATTGTACTAAGGACTTTAGACAAGAGCATTTCAAGGTCTCTTTTACTATTCCAAGTTTCAAGGTGCGTGATTGTGCAAATTGTAGGGCATACATTTTCAGAATCTAGACTTAAGTTAGGAATTATTTTTCAAACTTATACTCTAATAAGAACATCAATACTTTTCCTTTGTTTCAACTTAGCCCAAGAATTGAACTCAAAATTTGCCTATTTCTAAATAAACTACAAAGAGATTTACTTTCTACCGTTAAACTTTAAGAGAGGTTATTTTTAGGGCTTTTAATTTACTAAGTCAAAATCTAGTTGTTCCTAACTAGTTAACCTTTTTGTCAAACTCAAGTCAATTAGCCAAAATTGAATACAACAATTTTTATAATTTTCCAAAATTTTTCAATTTTTATGGGATTTAAAATAAGTATGCAAATGCAAAAATATACACAAATGAATACGAAGGAAGAAGACGTACCGAGCCTACCCCCAAACTTAAACTTGACCGTGTCCTCACTGTCATGCTACACCAAGAGGGTCAAAATGCCGGCACTCCCCTGTTTATTTATTTATAAATTTTTTTTTTGAATTTTTTTTTATTTTTAATTTTTTATTGAAAAATAAAACAAAAATATATATACATATATACAACAAGGTTCTCCCCCAAACTCAAGCTTGGCCTTACACAAGCCAAAAGTTAACACCAACCATTCAAAAATCTTATCGTGGTAATGGCCGAGTTGGTGAAATAATAGGGTGTAGAGGAAAGAAATGAAAAACACGCGAGACCGTGTGGAAAGAAGAATGGTAGAATATGGTCTCGGTGGGGGAGAAGAATGGTGGAAAGGAGAAAGAAGGGTTGCACGAACTTGAGGGTGTAAATCGAGTGAATAAATTAGCGCAATTTGTGATGACCGATGTGTTAAAAGCGATTGCGCTAACCTATCAACACGTCGTGAAATGGGATCAAACCTCTCAAGATTAGCAAGAAAACATGGGTACGCCGAACTTGGTATAGGAGATGAAAGCGTAATGGTCTCTTGTACGGTCAGAACGATAGGAAGGACGAAAGGGAGTGAATTAGGGATAGTATCATTCTCACCGTAGTAAACTGTCTCGAACTTGAAAGATTCCATTAATGGTTCGAAACTACTGTAAGCAGCGGAGTCTGATGGTTCAGCTAACTCATCTGAAAATGTAAAGGACTCAAACTCGGGCGGTGAGTCATCAACATCGTCCGAAAAAGTGAAACACTCGTAAGTGTTATCGTCTGTGAGAACTTTGTCAGATTCAAAGGAAAAATTTTCAAGGTCACAGTCTTCAAGCGTGGTCGGAACGATGGAAAGGAGAGAGGGTGATTTAGTTAAACGTTCAAGAGGATGAATTGGAAAATCCGACACATCAAAGAAAAATGGTTCAACCTCAATTTGATCCTCAAAACTCTCCTCAATACTATCCTCATAATTCTCCTTAATATTTATCTCATCCATGCCATTATCATCAAAATCAAGACGCATATGAGATTCGGGAGAAACATTTAATAACTCGGGATGATGAGTTGAACATAAAATCCCAATTAAATTGACAGGTTCATCATCCGAAATATTCCTGGCGTCTATATCCTCAATCAAGTGAAAATCAATTTTCTTAGACACCTCATCAAAAGCATGGATATTTATCGATTTAGGTTCTAGAGTGGAGGTGTAAAGGTCAAAATGATTAGGCGCGGTTTCACTTGAAAGGGGTTCCCCACAATTTGGCAAATCAAGCACTACAAAATCACACAACTCGTTTTTATTTTCAACTGGTGAATCATTTGGAATAATCGTTGGAAAACCGGAGTTGTGGGATTCACTTGGGTAAGGGTAGGTTTGATTTGGAAATCCTCTCAAATTCTCACTCTGCCCAACCGCCTCCTCATACATTGAAAAATTTGGAGCTAGTTGGAAACTAGCTACCGGTTCACTAGGTTGCATAAGGGCGGCCACGGACGCTTCCACATTCCTAACCATTTTGTTTGCTGGTAAAATATAAGCTTGCAACGACTGTTCCAAACTAGACATGGGTGGTGAAGTGGTTTCGGTAAAAGATTCGAAACTGTTTGGATATGTGAAACTCCCAAAAGGTTGTGTAGAAACAGGGTCTATTGAAGGTGGGAAAGTCGGGTAGGACTGGTAGGAATTGGATGGTTGGACAAGATTAGGATCAACATGTGGATAAAAAGGTGGATGGACTTGTTGATCCCTAGAACTAGATGTGTGGAGACGGGTGAAAGATCAGCTACGAGATTGAGCAATATGCTCAGCAATAGACATCGGTTTAGGAGTTACAGCCGGACTCGAAAAAGTGGTATCAACATATGAAGGTGGTAAAGGTTGACTTGGTTGACACAAAGTTGGTTGTAAAGTAAAACTGTTTCTCCTAGACGCTTCTATTTGATCTTTCAAAGAAATTTTTGGCACGGAGGGATCGTCTTAAAATTGACCGAACACATTAACGAACGACGCAAAGTTAGGTTCGGGATACCAAAGTTCGGCAAGAGATTTATGATGTGGGGTACCCATGATGTCAGAAGGAGAAGAGAAAGAAGGTGGGTGTAAGTGGGGTGCAAGGATTTCTTAGCGACAAAATTTTGCAAGTTTTTATAAAAAAAATTTCCTTTTTCTCATTATTTAGAACTGTTTGCAAAAAGATTTTCGAGAAAAGATCTAAGACACACTTTCGATCAACAAAAAATGAACAATCAGGCCTAGATCTAGGGTCACCTAGGTCAGCTAGACAGCTCCTAACTGTTCCAAAGGGCTAGAAATAGGACCTCAAACAGCCTCTTCACCGCCAATTGCGGCCAGGTAAGTACCAGGTAAGTGGGATGCTCCCCGCTACAAGTAGCGGTCCAAATTAAGTAACCACTTGCCTTAGACACACTTGCCTAGACACCGCGAAGTAAGGTTAGGATAAACAATCGATGCTTATAATTAGTCCTCTGTCCTATTGAGCTTGATGTCCTTAGGGCCGAGTCTAGTATTTTTTAATTAAAGATTTGTCAATGAAAATGCTTTAAGTGATTTCTGGGGTCCTGGGAAGGGTGATGAAATCCCCACCCAAACTGAATTGGTCAAAAGCCCCTTAAAGTCCTATTAAAGATATGCAAAACAGTAAATCACTTACAATCAAATATTTTTTTTGTGAATTTCAAAGTTTGCAAGTTTTCTAATTAAAATTTTCCTTTTTTGTCTTGCTCTTTATTTGGAAAGATATTTTTAGCAAAAAGATTACGGATATGCAAATCAGAAAAGATCACCTGCAATTAATTATTATTTTAAGCATAGCGCAACGAATCCTGCATAAGATGTTATTTGGAAAGGAAAAGATTTTTTTAAGCGCAAAGAATCCTTCAGGAGATTTTTCAGAAGATATATCGGAGATTTGTAGAGGAGGAGAGAGAAAACTCACAGAGATTTGCAGTGGCGGAACTACTTTTTTTTTTTGCTGAGGCCACAAGGGAGCGGCGGTTCCGCGGCCGGAGTGGGGGTCGTGCGGCGGTTCCGCCGCGGGTCTGTCGGTTCGGTCGGGTTTTTTTTGGACCAGATCACCACGATTCTTCTTGTTGACTCGGTCCTCCAAATTTCTTCTGTTCCTCGGTTGTTGTGATCTCCTGTTGTTCCGATCTATTTTTTTTCTGTTCAGCTTTCTCTAGATTTCCAGATCCGAATTTGTATATAGATCCTGCAAAATTCAAACAACAAAGTACCCTTTCCAAAATAACAGATAATATATTTATATATTTTTTTGGATTTTTTAGATTTTTATGATTTTTTAATTTTGATTAACCCGAAATTGCAAAAAAGAAATAACACGCCATTCTCGGCAACGGCGCCATTTGATTTGTATGTCAAAAATATCTATTAACCGCAATCAAGAACGGCGTCGCATGAAGCTAGCTGGTGAATACGGATCGGTCCACAGGGATGTTGTGAATTTCCTAATCGCACTAACGAGTTAATTCCGATGGGTGTTCGGATTGATTATTAAATCTAAAAACCTAATTATTCTATCCAGGGCAATTGAATTAAAGATCTAACTATCTAACTAGGGCAGGAAATTAGATTTAATCTAGGGCAGGAATTGAAATTACCTAGGGCAAGAAAATAAATAAATCTACTTAATTTACAGATGGCTCTCTCCAAACTTTTACGCAGGGTTGTCAGATCTGAATAGATGAATTGAAAAGAGGCACCATGCTCTCCATAAAGAATTCTGAATTTATTATTAAAAGGAGGCATAAGAAATTACAATGATTGGAGTTCCATTTATAGGGAATAGAAAACCCTAGGTTACAATTGATTCGCACGTCTACATTTACCAAAATATCCTTAGGAAGACCTAGTCAAAGTAGACTTCAAGCTTTGGTAAAATTCTATGTCTGGAAATTTTGGAACTGATTCTGGGCTTCTTGGGCTTTTTATTTCTTTGGATCTTTATTCAATTTGGCTTCTCTATTTCTTCCTGATCTCCAGTGAACAATTGCAGTGGACTTTTAACCGTTTGCTTTGTAATCTTGGACCTTGTGTTGCCTTGTACTGATCTTTTGTATAGGCTTGATGAAGATCCTTTTATTTGTTGGTCAAAGTCCCTTTTTTGTGTCGTCTTTTGTCTTTTTTACTGTTTTCGCTCCAAGAACCTGTACCTGTAATATGTAGCAGACATGCGTCAAAAGCACCTATTTATTTATAAAAAGAATAAGAATGGGGAATATAATAATACAATATTATGGTGTGAACTGACCCCAATTAGGGTTTTTGGCCGTTGTCGTGCGTGATAGATGCGCTAAATGCGCAGTACAATTTTTTGGACGTTATTCTTGCGTTTCGATATCTTTTCGTCAATGTAGGATATTTGCTTATGTGATATGTTTGTGAAATTTTAGGTTCGCAAGCGGGGACTTCGGACACTACGACAAGGGAAAACAGGTGGTAGGCTTCACTTGGCCATGAGCGTTGGTGAGTAGATTTAACATCTACAGGGGAATCGCCCGCATGGCGTTATGCGTCTGGGCTAGAGATGTTATTTCTGTCGCATATTCTATGTCATATTTATAATTGCGCATTTGCCCTATTACTTAGATATTGTTGTGCTCGGACTAGTATCCTTAGGACACTGCACATATTATTGACGATTCATGTTGCACGAGCACTGATTGTATGCTACACACACCGTCAATAATTGTCATGTCACGCACAACCCACATATAGAAATGCTATTGTTGGTTAGGAACATTGAGACAATGATTCATATTTCTTATCGCATATGACGTTTAGCATATCTGTATATCCACATGCTTACACATATGCCTTCACATACTTACATGTTAGATACATGTATACGTATAGAGTATCGTACCATTAGTGATAGGTACATACACACTTTATGTCATAGCTACAGGTTTACCTTGCACACATTTTTCACTTATACTCAGGGGGTATACTACATCATTAATCATAGGTAGATACATATATCTTGCTATACCTTTATGTTTTCACATACATCTGGTTTTAGCTACATGTTTACCTTTACTTGATATTATTTAGAACTGGAGAAAATAGAAACCACATGATTTTTATATTAACTTGTTGCAGTTAATTAGAGGCTTTTCCTTTTATGCTTACATTTCAGTTTTATGTTGCATATATTATATTCATGGATTTTTCATGATGTTTTCTGGATTTGGGGACCATGGGAGTTCATGAAATTATGCATTATTTGAAAAACCCGGTTTCCCTTGATATGATATTTCAGCATCCACCATGAGATTTATCGGTTCTGATTATATTCTCCATACGAGTAGTGGCTGCCGTATGAGGGTACATGGTGGGGCCCGGTACGGTTCCCCTCGGCAAGATGATCGATGGACTTTGCCGATTGAGCCTGGAGGTGGGCAAGTACCTACCGGTGACAGTACTTATGACTCAGCAGCTATCATGTGGATATCGACATGAGTCATGTACGTATTGATACATCGAAAGTCGCGGGTCAGAGCTAGGCACCCGTGCTTTCGGGATAGTGTATGATACGTACCTATCATGATACTAGTCTTGGTGGAAGCATCTGATAGATTAGTATTTTTGTGTCGATACTTGGCACATTGGTTTCATGATATTTCTAATTACTCCTTGTATATATAACAGGGGATTTAGCCGCTGTTATATATACCCTTACACCATTATTAGTGGAATGGGACGCTAATATATGTTTATTGACCCCATCATATTTATTTATGCAAATATATTTAGGATGTTAGAATGTTACTTGAGATTTGATTTGGGATATAAGTGATTCACTGAGATTGAATACTGGATAGATATGTGAGATCTACTTGATGTTGTACAGTCGGGATATGCGAGATATACTTGATATTGTACATTGAGGAGATGTGAGACTTATATGTTATGAGAGCCAATTAGGGGCTGATTGAGGAATTGGGATTTTGAGTATCATGCTGGATTGTGATGCTACCACGATGTCAGGATTCCGTGGAAATGACATATTTCACTCCATACCTCATCTTTATCTGTTTGTGCACTGTTTCATGTATTAGTAGTACCTGTTAGAGTACCTTTCATGATTGTTGCATATTTATATTATCACACCCTTATTTCATGATTATTGCATACTATTGTCATATTATTATTGCTTCATATATTGGTTGTACCTGCTAGAGTACCTTCCATTATTCTGCATTCATATGACATATTATTGCTGTTAATTGCATATCTTAGATTCACGCTTTACGTGCATTCTTGTGATTATCTGCATATATTATTTACTATTCATAAGTTGGCAACTCACCCCCGTTATGCCACAGGTGTTACAGAGTGTTCCCCAGAGTAGTCGGGGCTGGCTATTCATCTTATCATCTTTTGCTACGGATACCGCAACAGCTCACAGTGTGCAATTTGCTTAGGTGGGTTTTGTGGTTATTCGTTGTATTGTATATTCGTTGTATCCCGGTACTCTCCATCTATTATTATGTTGTTGACTTAGAGACTTGGTGAGGACGATATTGTATAAATTGTGGATTTGTTGTCTTTTATACAGCTTTCTCTCTATCGTCTTTTATTTCTTCGCTACGGCGTCGTATATTTGTTGTGGTGGTTGTTTTCCGCCTTTGGGCGTGTATTTGCTCCCGTTTGGGAATGCTTTACTTTATATTTATGTTGTACCCATTTTTGGGCCTAGATTTTACAAAGGAGGTGCTGCCAAAATTTTAAAGGAAATAAAGTTGGACTTTTAAAGAATTTGGGTTGTGATTTCAAAGACTTTTAAACAATATTTCTTATCTTTTCTTGCCTTTTACTGGTTTAGATTTCTGGGTTTTGGCTTTCTTATACTGCGTTACGCCGGTAGACGTTGTATAGTATTAGGGCCGTCACGTGCCAATTTCGGGTCGTGATGGACTACAAAGGTTGTAATTCCTCACACTTAGTTGTAAAGATGATTATTTGCATGATAAACCCTAATATTCTAGAAAAGATCCCGGCTTTGGGTTGTTCGGCGAGTCAAAAAAAAATTTCGGGCATGGTTGATGCCTTATGATCCCTCACAAGAGTGCCTAGGAACCCTACAGTGGTATCAGAGCCTAACTAGAGCATTAAGTGGCGTGTATACGAAGTTAAAACTCCGATCGAACCCCGAAACATCCAAACGACCCCCTTTCTGGACAATTTGTAAAAATGTGATTTTTTCTGCATTAAAAATACTTTCAAAAATCAGCAGGGAATTCTAAGAGTTACTGTGAAAAACGACACCAAAATGTCACCAAAGCGCCGCGGAACCGCGGCCGTACCATGCCTTCTGCGGCGGTTCCGCGGCAGCACTGTAGCATTAGGGTTAGTTTTTGTCACAGTAATGACAGTAGCCGATCCTGCTTATTTCTGGGTATTTTTAATCTGACTCAAGTGTTGAGTGTTATGGGGATTATTTTGAATTCGTTGATTCGATCGGAAAATTTAATTTCGTTATGTTTTCTGGATATTTAGAAACTGTGAAAATGTTCGAACGGATATCATTTACTCATTTTTTCCCGGCACGAAAAACTTTCAAGTGTTGAATTTTTCTTGGGTTTAAATCTTTTGGAAAAACGTGCAAGTAACGCGGCGGTCCCTCTAGATGAACACAAACCTTAACTCGATTATGTGACCGTCTGATCCACCTCTAAACCTTAGGGTTTGGGGTAGTACGGCGTGCGACATGTGAGGCGTTAGCTTGACCCTTCTACGGCTGGACCATCGGTACTGTGACACATTCTGGGATTATTTGAACTCGCTCAAGTGTTAAGCTATTTAGGAAATCTTGGGTATTTGATTATCCGATCGGAAAGTTTAATACTGTCTATTTATATGGAATGTGATGCAATATGTGGAATTCATATAGTTAGGCATGAAATGCGAAGTATGTGATATTTCGGATTTATGATGTCTAAAGTGATTGTGGATTCCAAATGTTGTAGTTTTACAATTTCTTTTCTGTTACCGTAAGTGTAGTATGTAGTTGTATTGCCGGTTTTCGTTGCTATACATCAACGACAATCGGTGTATGCATACTTACTTATGATGATGATATGAGATATTATGTGTTGTTGTGATATGTTATATTGGATCGTCGTGTTCTGAATAGCCCGGGGTTTTATATGAGATGAGGGTTTTTATTTTCATTCATGAAAAATTCATTTGTATGTAATATTCTTTTATTGGAGCACTTCCGGGATGAGGTTGTTGTCACCAGTGTACATTATTTACTTTTCCGCATTAGGTAGACCCAAGGAGGGGAGCACAAGTAACCGGGTTCTAGGGTCCAGTGGGAGGCCATCTCGAGGAGTCGAGACCGGGTCTCCTAACCCTAGAATTGGCAGTGTTACTTGCCGCTCTCGTAGGGGTCTAGGGATATGGGTTTGGCTATTCATCGCGGCCGTGGAATCCGTATTTTATACCGGCTCGTATTAAAAACACAGAAATTCTAGTATATCCAATATTTCATATATGTTCTTCTACTGCAATATTCTGTGATGAGATCATATTACTGCCTGAGACGAATACTTATAATATATATATATATATATATATATATATATATATATATATAAATATCACTGCTTTCGTTTCTTCTGTGATGCTTGGGAAGCATAAGCTGATGGGATTTATTAATGAGATTAATAAAAAGAAAAGAAACCTAAAAGATGTTGTAGAATCAAAACATTATAAAAAGGGTAGCTACAGTTTTGCTTTGCACAGCGGTATATATGATATACCCTGCACCTTATTCGATGAGGAAAGAGCCGAGATCCCTTCACCGGGAGTGACCTCTTTAGCAAAACTGGCAGATTCCACAAACTCGCGGTTTAGTTTTTGACAGCTTATATAGTTCTTCCTTTGCACAGCAGTATATACGATATATCCTGCACCTTATTCGATGGGGAAAGAGCCGAGATCCCTTCACCGGGAGTGACCACTTTAGAGAAACTAGAAAAGCCTCAAAAACACTCCTTTTTCAAAAATCACTCATTTCTACAACGATATCAAGTTCATTACGCTCATGGTTTTCTTAAAAACCTGCGTAGCCCTCCGTCATTTCAGATAAACACTATTTAGTATTCGTGCTGCGTTTGTTGACCTCTGTCAAGGCGTAGTGTGCGGTAGCTGATTAGTAATTATCTGTAAAGCATGAGATGTGATTGGATTAGGGTAGTCGTACGACCTTGTTGACCTCTGTCAATGGTCGTGCGATTAGGTTTGATTCAATCAAGAAATGACAGGTTGAACTTGACTGGTGCACTATGGTTTGTTGACCTCTGTCAAGGTCATAGCACACTAGTGGCAAAAGCATTATCGGGAATTTCAAGCGTTGAAATTTGCAATGAGATTACATACCTTCTATGAGATAGATGGATCCTGATACCCACTATGAGTAAAAGTTACTCATGGGAGAATTTTACACAGGACAATTAGCCGATCAAGTAGGTGTCTAGAAAGGTATTAATGGGGTTATGCCTTTGGGAAGAAGAGGTTTATTTTATTTAGGTCCGTGCGAAAGCACGGGAAACCTCCCTCAAGTACCAACACTGATCTGGCTGAAAGATTGACGAAATTGTAGGGTGTGATTAATCCCGGCTAATCTTACCTTTTAGCGTTTGAAGGAAGATTTGATAAAAATAGTGGGAGACATCCTGATCAGATAAGATAATAACCAATCTAATCTTGCAAGAGCATACGCTAAAGTGTTTTCCTTCTCTCTCTCTCTCCAGGTAGCGACTATTTCAGAACTTAATCAAGATAATAATATGGATGTATTGACTGAACCTGCTTATTATACCGAGCATGGGATCGTTGGTCCCGTTCTTTCTTATAAGAGTTATAAGACTGTACAGGAAACAGGAGAATATCTGGATTCTCATGCTGCCCAAACAAAGAACATGCATGCTGATGCATCTTCTTCGGGTGTGTTAGTTTTTGAGAACTGTTTCTCAGTTCACCCTACGTCCTGGGTATTAGATACCGGATCGGGATCCCACATATGTAAATTGTTACGTGGGCTACGTAAAGGTAGAGAACTGGGAAAATGTGATCATTCCGTTCAAGTAGGGAATGATGCAAGTATTGCGGCCAAAGCAGTTGGCGAATATCACCTAGTATTACCAAGTCGTAATACACTGATTCTGAATGAGTGCTATTATATATCGAACATGATGTGCAACATTATATCAGTTTCTTTATTAAGTAAAGAAGGATATAATTTTGTAGTACAGGATAATGTTATAAACATATTCCTAGATCAAAAGTTGATTGGATCAGGCTCGTTACATAATGGCATATTCATTCTCAATCAAAATACAGTCCTTAATATACAAAACACAAACAAGAGGAAATGTTTAGAAATGAACGAATCCTTCTTGTGGGATTGTAGACTTGGTCATATCAATGCGACACGACTGGCTAAGTTACATAAGGATGGATATGTGAATCCGTTCGAATTATCATCTTATGATATTTGCCATTCATGTCTGAAAGGAAAAATGACCAAAACTCCGTTTACAGGACACAGAGAAAGAGTTAAGGAACTCTTAGGACTGGTACATAGTGATGTATGTGGTCCCATGTCTACACATGCCAGGAACGGTTCTTCTTACTTCATTACATTCACTGACGATCTCTCAAGATACGGACATGTGTTCCTGATAAAACACAAGTCTGAAGCTTTTGAGAAATTCAGAAAATATAAACACGAAGTAGAGAACCAAACGAGCAAAAGTATAAAGATCCTTCGATCTGATCGAGGAGGACAATACTTGAGCAATGAGTTTCTGGACTATCTAAAAGAGAATGGAATTCTCTCTCAGCTTACTCCTCCTTATACACCACAGCACAACGGTGTATCGGAGCGAAGGAATCGCACCCTATTAGATATGGTGCGCTCTATGATGAGCATTGCTGAGTTGCCTATTTCCTTTTGGGGTTATGCGCTTGAAGAAGCAGCATACCTATTGAATCAGGTTCCATCAAAATCTCTACCTACCACACCATATGAGATATGGAGTGGGAAGAGACCATGTCTTAAACGAGTTAAGATATGGGGTTGTCCGGCCTATGTCAAAAGGCAAAATCCGGACAAACTCGAGGCACGATCAGTTCTTTGTAAGTTTAAAGGATATCCTAAACATTCAAATGGATATCTATTCTACCACAGTGAATAACAAAAGGTGTTTGTTGCTCAGCTTGCCACCTTTTTAGAAAAGGAATTTCTTGTAAAAGAAATTAGTGGCGAAACGGTAGAGCTGGAAGAGGTTCCAGCGCAACAAACTACAACTGATGATTTAGTGGAATAAGAGGATTCAGTAGTACCCGACGAACCCCAGCCTCTCCGCCGATCTAGTAGGGTTTCTCATCCACTGGAGAGATACTATGGTTTTTTCATTGATGGTGGCAGCGAGGATTGCATCAACGAAGATGATGACCCGACTAGTTTCGAGCAGGCCATCACGAGTAGTGACTCTGTGAAATGGCTGGATGCAATGCGATCTGAGATGGAATCCATGTACACCAACAAAGTATGGACTTTGGAAAATGCTCCTGAAGGGGTAAAACCCTTTGGGAGCAAGTGGATCTTTAAAAAGAAAATTGGTGTAGATGGAAAATTTGAGACTTTCAAAGCTAGACTTGTTGCAAAGGGTTTTCGTCAACGACCAGGGGTGGATTATGACGAAACCTTTTCTCCAGTGGCTATGCTTAAGTCCATCCGGATCTTACTTGTCATTGCTGCATACCATGACTACGAAATCTGGCAAATGGATGTTAAGACCACCTTTCTAAACGGTGATTTAGGAGAGAGCGTGTACATGACTCAACCAGAGGGCTTCGTAGTTAGTGGGAGCAGTGGAAATGTGTGCAAGCTGCTTAAATCCATTTATGGATTAAAGCAAGTATCGCGGAGTTGGAACATCTATTTTTATGTTGTAGTCAAATAGTTTGACTTCATCAAAAATATAGATGAACCTTGTATTTATAAGAAGGTTGTAGAGAGTAAGGTTGTATCCTCTTATTGTAGGTGACTGACATACTGTTGATAGGAAATGATGTTCCTATGCTGCAATCAGTCAAGATCTTCTTATCACAAAGATTCTGAATGAACGATCTAGGTGATGCCTCCTGCATACTAGGAATTATGATCTATAGAGATAGATCTAAACGGATACTGGGATTGTTCCAATCCAGGTACATTGACACCATACTAAAGAGGTTTAGTTTGGAAGAATCCAAGCGTGGGAACCAACCCACGATCTCTGGACTCACTCTCTCCAAAGAGATGTCTCCCAAGACTGATTTGGAGAGAGCTCTCATGCAAGGGATGTAAGTCCACGGCAGTGCCCCGGCCGTCTAACAGACGCCAAATGCGGAACAAAATCTTTTACAACTGGCGCTATCGTGTACCGTAACCCGGATCTGCCAATAAAGCTAAACTAACAAACTACAAAGTGGGTAGAAATGTTATACCGAATGATCTGAGTCCTTCAGTCTTCAACCATCATCCCACTCTTTGTTACGGCTGCTCTGATCTCCTAAATCTCCAGTCTTGTCATCTAGGTGGCACCACATCGACGGATCTTTAAACGGGCTCCCGCCTCTGAACCGAGGCAACTCGATCGTCAAATTTGCTAAAAGAGAGGACCAAGCTGAAGTAGAGAATGTGTAGAACACTTAGTCTCGTTACGTCCAAAGTCACAGACGAACGGTTATGGAAGTTGCCTTTTGGATCGGGTGAAATGAGAAAGAGGCTATCTAATTTTCATGAACCCGAATCTATCATAATCTTTTTTCTAGTGAACAACAACCATGATCTATGAGAGGGGGGAGGCCGGCCACTTATAGATGAGGAGGAGGGTGATTGTAGGAGAGGGGGGTGACCACAAGAAAAATATCTAGTGTGAACACAAAGTATGAAAGCATTTAAAGCAAACCAATCATAATTAACCTAGTCATCTTGTCATTAATTGCACCATTAATGACCTAATGACTCACTAGTCTGGTCACCCTCTCTAGAACCTTCTAGAACACTGACTCACCTCATCAAGAAAAGATAAATCCAAAATTAACCGAATGTCAAAATACGGCTGATAGAAAACTGGAAACTGGCAACTTCCAAAAGTGATCCTAAAACCAATTTCAGGATAACCCCGTATCAGTATAAACATACCCGCATTTGTATTACGACCGAATACAAATGCAACTGAGACAAAGATATTATATCTACACAGTATAATACTGGGTTCCGGCTTAAACCAACGCCTACCAATATTATCTGCCCGAAAAACGACACGTGCGAAAACACACGTGCTTTTTCCGAACCTTGCCATAAACCCATATAGCCTCTACAACGTTTTGACCGAACTTGGGAAAGTGTTTGTGGGGGACTCTAATGACTCATCAACACACTGGCATTGGGTATAACCCCTAGCACGTCAGAGGTACAAGCTGTACGTAACGGTTTGCCTATGTATTGATTGGAAGGGAAGCTGACGAGCGAACTCATCTATAAACGCTACTGAGCCTGAAAGTGACAATGTATATACAGTCCGGTCCATTCGTCTAAAGAATATCGCATATCGAGTCTATTGGGTGGATAAAGTCAGACCCCTAATAACGCGATAAATCGTGTCGGCATGAACCCATCACCACTTGAGAAACTACTGATCCAAATCAGTAATTCTCCACTACCTCGGCAGAGGATTCCTAGTGATGGCCACCCGTGCACTACGCGATATCAACCCCCAATACCAGGAGAGACGAATCCCCGAGATCCGCTCACTTGCCTCCAATGTGGCTCGGGACTGTACCCAATAAAAACCTGTTTGCACAACTCCTTTGAGCATGGTAGGGTAGTAATCTAAGCACAGAGGGAACTCATATGAGAGAAATGACGATCTCAGGTCGATGAACTAACCTGTACACATGTCACCAGGGAATTGCTATCCGACGATATGTATAATACCAACTAGCAGATTCCCGGCGAGTCCTGTCCGGTGTACTCATAACTCAATGAGCACCTGTATACATCTTAGGTGATCCTACTGACACCAATGGCTTGTGAGACCGGCCATCGCCCCTCATCGGGGTCTCGACTGTATACACTAGTCTACTCTGGAGTATCGATGCCCTGTCTCGAAACTCCCACGACTAGGGACACTTTAAGGATGTGCTTACAGACCCCAGCTCCCAAGTATATGATCGCCATCATACTGCTGGTAGTCAAGCAAGAATCCTATGGGCTCTATAATCATGCAATAGTGAACTAAAGCATATATACGTTGATAAAGACAAACCAGATAACATACTATCATCTTGAGTAAGACTGTCATATCGGTATAGGTCCTGCCTCAATCATTGCAATCACGTACCTGCGATCCAATAATTGACTATGAGGGCACTATCTCCAACAATCTCCCACTTGCACTCAAGGTTAATTATTGCGATGTCGCATACTCACAGCCCGTGTGATACCGAACATCCAACTTCTCTACTAATCAGTTTCACAAAGCTAATTTGTAAAACTCTTGTGTTCGAGAAATAGCCTCAGTGAGTGGATCCGCCTTAATGTTTCTTTCTATATCTCTCTAAATCTCAAGTTCGCGGAGAAAACCATCTCCCGAATCGAGCAATACCTGTCTTAGAATATGTCTGAATATCTGATGGGACCTAGTTCATAAATGAACTCTAAATTCAAACTTCTTAGACTGTATCGATAACTGAAACTAATCAGTATCCAGCACCATGCCTCCCACCGTATCCTCTTGGACAACCTGTCCATAATACTGTCCCTCGTCAGAGGGAAAACTATAACTTTGACAATCACTCTGTCGTTCATGTCACCTTGGAAGCCTGGAATGATAACCGTCTCCCGAAGGAGGCTGCCGTCATCAAATCCGTAGAACATGCGCTTATGTTCTATAACTGCTTCCTTATGTTTCTTCAGGATTGGATTATTATAAACTTTTCGCATCAAGTGCAAAAACTACATCTGGTGTGGTACTTGACATCTCATGATTGACTCAATTGCCTAAGCAAGTGATCTGCCAATCATGCTCATCCCTCTCTCCTTTAGTCTCTGAGACACCTTTAGAGAGGGTGACCCTATCACCTGCAGGTACACCACCATGCCAGGAGTCATCTATTCTAAAAACTATTAGAATACTGTCACAGTACCCACATTGGGAAACTACCCAAATCTAGATCTAAAACCGTAGATCTAGTAACCAGAATGTCTAATATTATATCCATATCCTGTCTGGAGAAACAACTGTGTGACAACCACAGTACAACCGATTGTAGTTTAGGAATTTTACTTCCTACTCTGTGTATGTCATCCAAATACCAGGACATCACACCCTACTACCTTCTTAACAGATCCATTCCCTATTCTGATGAAGTCAAAGCCATGACTGTCATATCAAAAATAGATGATCTTATCTCCGCTATATCTGCTTTAGTCTATAAATAGACATAAGCTACTTGCCCACTATGCTTCCGCTGCTCCCACTGACTACGACAACCCTCTGGCAGAATAATATCTACGTACACTTCTAAAGCATGTTTAGAACGACGTTATACTTATCCTCTTGCCGGGCCTCATAGTCTGGAACAACAGTAGTGTCAAGTCTGGTTAAACAAGAACCTCCCTATCACCGTCCTTGAGGCTACCGGAGTACCTCTCGGGTGTCTGAGGTTACCCACCATATCTGCAGAGTGGCTATTGGAATGTCAAAATTGATTGAATATATAGGTCCTATTAAATTTTCCGTAATCGTTTGCGATTCTGGAATCACTTCCAGTTCTACCATACTCCCACTACTGTTTTCTGAAAAAATCCATTTTTACTAAAACTGTGGCAAGTCAAGAACAATATCACTATTGATCTTCCAGATGGTAGAAATGTCGACCCTCGTCAAAGCCAGGGTCAACCCACAAACTGCCATTACAGAAACGTGCCTTAAGTTATCCAGTGTCTGGTTTTAAGCATAAGCTGGACAACCCCCCTTAGCTTAACATCGTTAAGATATGAACCATTCTATATCTAATATAGAAATAGAGGCACTAATTTAATTGGAACCAGATTCAAATCATGCAGCTGTCTCCAGTGCAAAACAACTTAATGGAAAAAGGCTAATCTACATTACTCAACTTAGGAATCCATCCAATTATGAGTAACCTGAAAGAGAAACAAATTTCTTACAACCATTATTATCATCTGAATAACAATCACAAGAATATATATATCTTCAATCTCTTTGAAGAATCCCGATACTTGTGATACCTGGTTCTCTACTTTATTCTTATACCCACAACTTCTCAAAACTTAGACATTGTATTTCTACGAAATACTTGTCTAAATACCAGAGAAGTCACAATTAAACAGAACATAGTACGAGGACCTACCCCTTTGTCCTGACGGACACTGGACAACATACAATACTCTGTATAATTCCGCTGAGTTGAACAACTCATAACTTGTGCATCGTAGGTTGAAAACTGTACACCGGCAATTTCCTCAAATATCACCAATTATAACGAATTCCGATATAATGAGGATGATCTTCTAATTCCCAATAACTTACTCCCACTCATCATCTGTAAAAACATACAGATGTGAGAATCATACCTGATAAATACATACCCTGGAGTAAGTATCTAATCGGGAAATCAGTTTTCCATTAACAATGCACTGAAACATGAAAATGTTTCGTAGGGGTATTCTGGTATTCTTAGTAATGCCTCTTCCATAATCCAATTCATGACTGTAACCGTATATTTCTTTGCCATCTCTCCAAAATCCTTTATTTTTCTTTAGTCGTTACCTTCTGTATACCATCGTTAGGCTAAATGGTTTTCTTCCTCCCCTACCGTTCGGCACCAGCCTATGGTTTGGAAGAAGACTATCCAGTAAGCATAATAGGTGTATCCTCCTAATCCTAGGAGTACTCGCAACTTGAGAGAAGGTGATGATAAAAGACTACTGAATAATACCTTATTCTATTTCTCCCAAACTGGGGAAAAAAAGGCAAAGGTGAAATTGGAGTGGCGATGAAGTACGCGGTTTGGTCGTTAATGATAGCAGTCGCAATTTACTTTGCCCTCTTTCTAATCCCTTCATTTTGTCATTACATATTACCTTCTGTACACCTTACTTAGGCTAATTGGTTTTCTTCATTCCCTACCTTTCGGCACCTGCCTATGGTTTGGAATAAGACTATCCAATAAGCGTAATAGGTGTACTCTCCTAAACTAAGGAGCCCTCGCAACCTGAGAGAAGGTGATAATAAACGACAACTGAATAAACCAATTCTATTTCTCCCGAACCTGGATCTATCCTTGACGAAGTACCTTCGAGTTCATATATAACCATATGATGGATCTATTCAATGGAAGTGGATATCCGTAGTAATACGGGGTGTTCTGAGAAATACAAAGGGTAAAAGAAGGAGCGGCAATGACTTATGCAACATGGACAATCCAAAAGCCAGTATTTTAAGAAGGTTCGGTCATCTTGGTCACTGAGTCATAGTCTAGGGTCGGTCAAAGGTCGCTGCCAAAGAGAGAGAGAAAAGAAACACTCTGCGTGCACTCTAACCTAGATCAGAATTGTTATCACTTTATCTAATCGGTAAACCTCCCACTGTTATCTTAAATTCTCCACCAAACCAGAAAGAAGAATTAGTCGGGATCACCCGAAGAGTAAACCAACTCATCAGTGAGAATCGAGATCCAACTATCATCGCATGATAACTTGATGGAAGCCACTCAAATTATCACACTCCAGAAAGTATGCGCATATCTGGCAAGTTTTAGTTTCTTTAGAAACTCCCGATGTAATTTTTGCCCCATGCTCTTATGACCTTGCCGTTGGTCAAAATATCATAAGTCACATGCCATGTTCTACCCGTCATTATCCAGGTCAATTTGAACCCACCCGCACATGCCCTTAACGTTGGCCAAAATGGCAGAACGACTGTCGCAAACCAACTCATCTATCTATGCAACAGATGAATACCCAGCAACTACCAAACACTATGCCTTGGCGTTGGTCAAAATACATAGCTTGAATACTACTGACCATCCATAAGAAATGACGGAGGGCTACGGCTGGTTTTTGGCGAAAAACCTTTAACGTAATGAACTTGATCTCGTTGAAGAAAACTGATAGCTTTTTATAAAAATATAGTGGCGAAAAACCTTTGCTAAAGAGGTCACTCCCGGTGAAGGGATCTCGGCTCTTTCCTCGTGGAATGAGGTGCAGGATATTCCAACTGAATACCGCGATGCAAAGCAACTTGTAATCGACTATAGTAAAGTTACTACCCTGACGTAAACTTCTGCCCAAGGGGTCACTCCCGGTGAAGGGATCTCGGCCCTTGCTTCGTCGAATGAGGTGCGGGATATTCTAACTGAATATCACTATGCAAAACAAAAGGAAACATCTTTGTAATAACACTTTTAAAATTTGTTCCAACAACATCAAATATAGGTTTGTTTTATCCTTGGATTGATAAGAATCAATGTAGTCCCATCAATCAATCACACCAGAAAAGAACGAAAATTTAATGTACGTATATGCCATCCGCATTCGCCACTGGGTCCCGTCATCACCCGTTAGGTTACTTAACTAACGACAGAGCGGGGTCTGGACTAGCGCTGGTGTAAAACATATACAACATCTAATTGTATATATACCAATATACAATAATCGCTCCAGGCGTGATAATATGCAACATTACAGAAAAGTAATAAGCATCACAGAACAATACAGATAATCTGGGATCCCCGGGTTTCACAGAGCCGCTGCTGAAACCTGACGTTCCCCTGGTCGTGTGGATAGCCTGTGCAATGAATCCTAGACCCTTACGGGTGTAGCAAGTTACCCGCCAAAACCTGAAGCGAGGTAGTCCCCACAACATAGTGAATGGAACACCCGGCACTTCACGGAATCCGGTAAATTGAGCACCCCTCCTTGGGTCAACCTGTACCCCCTACGAGCACGGCGAATAGTCTGCCAATTCTAGAGTAAGGTCCCTTTGCCTCTCAAAGCCATGAGATACGGACCCGTTGTCCTCCAGAACCCGGCTATCCGTGTACTCCTTCGCGGGATAAACCTAGTACAGAAAATAAAATATTTACAACGGGTACATCGACCTCAACCTGGTCGTGCCCCAAAAGAATATTATACAACAGGCAGTGACGGCAGTCCACATGTTGGACGCTCGCCCCGCAATATCAAATGTACAAATAAATCCAAACTACAATATCATTGCACCCTGCTATCCATCACGACATATCCGCAACATCACAGCACAACATAAAACATCAACGCGAATGTCACGTTCGCAAACCCGTCTAAAAGAACTATAACAATCAGACACAGTTTACCGATCAAATGACATTCCCGGTCGGAGATATAATGTAAATACTGCATACTAACAAATTTAAAATTTCGATCGACTAAATTTCCCGAAGTGGGCCCCACGAACAACTGGTGTACAGTAACAAAATCTGGGCCCAAACAAATATTCATAAAAGCCACAATTTCCTCAGTAAAATCTATTGTAGAAATTTGGTAGCCCAATGTCACATTCTGGCGGCGGATCCGCGGCCAAACCCTCGTTTGGACCGCGGTTCCGCGGCAGAACTGTAGATTTGGGTCACCAAATTTCACCAGTATTCTTATAAATCCTATCTTTGTCTTCTGTGATATGCAAAATAATTTTAGGACATCATTTAAAATCGACAGAAACTGATAAGCTTGAAAATTGTGTTTTTCGAAATTCGGTTCGATCGATATTTTAAACGCGTTAGCACAAGTTAGTATAGCTTAATGGTAAGGCTCTGATACCACTGTAAGTCCACGGTAGCGCCCCGGCCGTCTAACAGACGCCAAATGAGGAACAAAAACTTTTACAACTGGCTCTATCGTGTACCGTAACCCCGATCTGCCATTAAAGCTAAACTAACATACTACAAAGTGGGTAGAAATGTTATACCGAATGATCCGAGTCCTTCGGTCCTCAACCATCATCCCACGCTTTGTTGCGGCAGCTCCGATCTCCTAAATCTCCAGTCTTGTCGTCTAGGCGACGTATCTTTAAACGGGCTCCCGCCTCTGAACCGAGGCAACTCCATCGTCAAATTTGCTAAAAGAGACGACCAAGATGAAGTAGAGAATGAGTAGAACACTTTGTCTCGTTACGTCCAAAGTCACGGACGAACGGTTATGGAAGTTGCCTTTTGGATCGGGTGAAATGAGAAAGAGGCTATCTAATTTTCATGAACCCGAATCTATCATAATATTTTTTCTAGTGAACAGCAACCATGATCTATGAGAGGGGGAAGGCCGGCCACTTATAGATGAGGAGGAGGGTGAGTGTAGGAGAGGGGGTGACCACAAGCAAAATATCTAGTGTGAACACAAAGTATGAAAGCATTTAAAGCAAACCAATCATAATTAACCTAGTCACCTTGTCATTAATTGCACCATTAATGACCTAATGACTCACTAGCCTTGTCACCCTCTCTAGAACCTTCTAGAACACTGACTCACCTCATCAAGAAAAGATAAATCCGCATTTAACCGAATGTCAAAATACGGCTGATAGAAAAGTGGAAACTGGCAACTTCCAATACTGATCCTGAAATGAATTTCAGGATAACCCCGTATTAGTATAAACAAACCCGTATTTGTATTACGACCGAATACAAATGCAACTGAGACAAAGATATTATATCTACACAGTATAATACTGGGTTCCGGCTTAAACCAAAGCCTACCAGTATTATCTGCCCGAAAAACGACACGTGCGAAAACGCACGTGCTTTTTCCGAACCTTGCCATAAACCTATACGGCCTCTACAATGTTTCGCCCGAACTTGGGAAAGTGTCTGTGGGGGACTCTAATGACTCATCAACACACTGGCACTGGGTATAACCCCTAGCACGTCAGAGGTACAAGCTGTACATAACGGTTTGCCTATGTATTGATTGGAATGGAAGATGACGAGCGAACTCATCTATAAACCCTACTGAGCCTGACAATGACAATGTATATACAGTCCGGTCCATTTATCTAAAGAATATCGCATATCGAGTCTAGGGGGTGGATAAAGTCAGACCCCTAATAACGCGATAAATCGTGTCGGCATGAAACCCATCACCACTTAAGAAACTACTGATCCAAATCAGTAATTCTCCACTACCTCGGCCGAGGATTCCTAGTGATGGCCACCCGTGCACTGCGCGATATAAACGTCCAATACCGGGAGAGACGAATCCCCGAGATCCGCTCACTTGCCTCCAATATGGCTCGGGACTGTACCCAACTAAAACCTGTTTGCACAACTCGTTTGAGCGTGGTAGGGTAGTAATCTAAGCTCAGTGGGAACTCATATGAGACAAATGACGATCTCAGGTCGATGAACTAACCTGTACACATGTCACCAGGGAAATACTATCTGACGATATGAATAATACCAACTAGCAGATTCCCGGCGAGTCCTGTCCGGTGTACACATAACTCAATGAGCACCTGTATACATCTTAGGTGATCCTACTGACACCAATGGCTTGTGAGACCGGCCATCGCCCCTCGTCGGGGTCTCGACTGTATACACTAGTCTACTCTAGAGTATTGATGCCCTGTCTCGAAACTCCCACGACTAGGGACACTTTAAGGATGTGCTTACAGACCCCAGCTCCTACGTATATGATCGCCATCATACTGCTGGTAGTCAAGCAAGAATCCTATGGGCTCTATCATCATGCAATAGTGAACTAAAGCATATATACGATGATAAAGACAAACCAGATAGCATACAATCATCTTGAGTAAGACTGTCATATCGGTATAGCTCCTGCCTCAATCATTGGAATCATGTACCTGCAATCCAATAATTGACTTTGAGGGCACTATCTCCAACCAGGGATACCCTACGCTTCGGCAGTAGGCTCTATCATGTATGCGATGCTATGTACCAGACCCGATGTAGCATACTCACTAAGTGTAGTGAGTCGGTATCAAGAAGATCCTGGAGAGAGTCACTGGACAGCTGTGAAGAGCATTCTCAAGTACTTGCGAAGGACTAAGGAGATGTTCTTGGTGTATGGTAACGGAGAACTCCAGGTGGAGTCCTTTACCGATTCCAGCTTCCAAAGTGATAAGGACGACTCTATGTCGCACTCGGGATTTGTTTTTACCCTCAATGGAGGGGCGGTATGTTGGAAGAGTTCCAAACTGGATACCGTTGCAGACTCGACGATGGAGGCTGAATACATCGCTGCCAACGATGCTGCCAAAGAGGCTGTCTGGATAAAGAAGTTCATTAGTGAATTTGTTGTGGTTCCATCCATTGAACATCCAATAACTCTGTATTGCGATAACAATGGAGCTGTGGCTTTGGCCAAGGAACCCAGGTCCCATCAAAAGTCCAGACATATTTTGAGGCAGTATCTCCTGATCAGGGAGATAGTTGATCGCCGGGAGATCGACGTCAGGAGAGTAGATACGAAGGACAACACTGCGGATCCATTCACCTTGACCATTCCCAAGATACAGTTTGAGAGATTATTCGGGATACTAGGTATGAGATACTACAGCAGCTGGCTTAGTGCAAATGGGAGATTTTTAGTTATGTATATGCCCTAGAGGCCATTGTTGTACATATGATGTATATTATAATGGATGCTTGGATATATATAGAGAGGACTTTCTTGCTCGACATGATAGTATGCTATTTGGTTTCACTTTATCTTAACATGTTGACTTATATATTGTTTACTGTCTTACTCTCACAAGTTGATAAAGCCCATAGGATCTGTACTCGACTACTGGGACTATGATGAGATCATACTAGTAGGGCCATGGTAGTCGATGAGTACATCCTATGACTGTTCCTAGTCGAGGGTATATCTAGACAGGGCATCGATACACCAGAGTAGACTAGCGTATACGCATCTTGACCCATATGATGTGCGATGGATGATCCCATATCCATCGGTGTTTTGATATCAGAGATGGTGTATGGGTGCTCAGTGGAGACTAGGTACACTGGACAGACTCGCCGAGAACTCCCAGATGGTGATATACCATACGTCAGATGGCAGTTCTCCGGTGACACTGGTACATGGTAGTCTGTAGACCCGAGATCGTCATAGGGTCTTATGTGATTCCCACCGTGCTTTGATTTCCACCTTACCATGTCCAAGAGGGCATGCAAAACGGTGGCTTTTGGGTGCAGTCCCGAATCACATGGAGGCAATGAGCGATAGGAGGGGATTCGTCTCTCCCGGTATAGGGAGTTGATGTTGTGTTGTGTTCGATTGGCTATAACTGGAAGTCCCTGGCCAGGGCGGATATAGAGATTTACTGGTAAGTGTTACCAGTAGTTTCTCGACCTGTTATGAGCCTCATATCGATACGACTTATCGGTTACTGGGGTCTAACGTATACCACCCCTAGACTTGATATGCAGCATATCAGACGAAGAGACCGGACTGTACGGGAGTGTTACTGATTGGATTCACAGGAGAATGTACAGGCTAGGTTGTTGATCTTCTAATCGCTCAATACCTGGGTGGCTGTTACGTTTAGCTGACCGCTTGCAGCTTGTGGGTGTGATATGATCATCACCTGCTACCGGCGTATTGACGATTCTTTAGAGTCCTACACAGAGGTTTCTTGACTCAGGAAAAATGGAGTAGGGGCACATATATGATATGTGCACGGCCGAGGATAATGCTATATGAGATACCGTATTATATTCTTGCAATATTTAGATATGAACCGGGTCATCGGGTCAAGTGTTGATTCGATGAATCAGTACATGATATTTTAGTCGGTTATATTCGATATAGCCGGATTGTCGGATCAAGTGTTGATTCGATGATTTAATATATAAATAATATATATAATATATTGTATTATATTATCTAATATTGGCACGCTTTATTATTTCATTTTCTCACCGGATAATACATTGATATATATGCGATATATATTATTTGTATTATTTTCTTTTGTTACAAATATATAATATATATGTGATATATATTATTGTAACATGATATGATTACTAATGCAACTTGTTTTTTTGGAGATTAAACAAGGTTAGGATTTGATTAGGGTTAGTTCTTTCTTGCACCATCTAGAAGCTTTTCTTTTGTCATGAAGAAGATATTATGGTTGATATTTTCTTATGACTCATTGTTTTAACCCAACCAAACCCTAGCATTAGTTAATTCTCTACAAGAGTTATCCTTGTCATCCTTGACCATGGTTGCATTATTATTCATATATTCTTTTCATTATTAATCACAAAATGTTTAACTCATTTTTCATTTTCATCTTCAACCTTGAGCTTTGAGAAAGCTTACTGGGTTTTCCTTTTATGATGTTTTCATGTGAGAATTTGATATAAAAAGAAAGCATAAATACAACTCCATCATCCTCATCTAATCTAGCCAATTAGATTAAGGTGTTCACCTCATTAGAGTGAGAGAGCCTGAGTTATAGAAACTTCGACATAGATCATCGGAGAAAAGGAACACTACAAGCTAGCATGGATCGTTCGAGTCGTGGAGCTTCTCTTGAGTCTGGGAGATCGTGGATCGCGGCGAAGGGACTTCTACACGGAGCTTATAAAGCGAAGGAGCGGACTACAAAGGTTGTAATCCCTCACACTTAGTTGTAAAGATTATTACTTGCATGTTAAACCCTAATAATCTAGCAAAGATCCCGGCTTTGGGTTGTTCGGCACGTCTAAAATTTTATTCAGGCATGGTTGATGCCTTAAGAACCCTCACAAGAGTGCCTAAGAACCCTACAGCAGCGCCAGTTTCTAGTTAAAGAAAAGTTTTTGTTTCCGCATTTTGGCCTCGGACAGACGGTCGAGGCGCTACCGTAGACTTACAATTCCCGCACCCCTCCGCAGGAGTAGTAGGCCATCTCATCCGCCTGAGAGATACTACGATTTTCTCATAGACGGGGATAGAGAAGATTGCATCATTGATAATGATGAACCTACAAGCTTCCAGCAGGCCATCCAGAGCAGCGACTCAGTAAGATGGCTGGATGCAATGCGGAACGAAATGGAGTCCATGTACACCAACAAAGTATGTACTTTGGACTTTGCTCTATATGGGGTAAAACCCATAGGCTGCAAGTGGATCTTCAAGAAAAAGATTGGTGTAGATGGACTGGTGGAAACCTATAAGGCTAGACTTGTTGCAAAGGGTTTTCGTCAAAGACCTGGTTTGGACTATGACGAAACTTTTTCTCCAGTGGCTATGCTCAAATCCATTCGTATCCTTCTTGTCATTGCCGCCTTCCATGATTATGTGATCTGGAAGATGGACGTAAAGACGGCCTTTCTAAATAGTAATTTAGAAGAGTGCGTCTATATGGATCAGCCAGAAGGTTTCAATCAGAGTGGGGGCAGCGGGAAAGTGTGCAAGTTGCTTAAGTCCATTTATACTAAAGCAGGCATCGCGGAGTTGGAACATCTGTTTTGATAAAACGGTGAAAGAATATGACTCTATCAAAAATCCAGATGAACCATGTATATATAGTAAAATTATAGCACGAACTGTCGTATTTCTCGTATTGTACGTGGATGACATTATCTTTGCAAGTCCACGTTACCTCTCCCGGTACTTACGGGCTTGCGGAAATGATGAAAAACGATTTTTCTTTTGGTGGTAACATGGACTCATAATACGGATCTTTGTTAAACAACTATCTAACAACCTAACTAAGAGTTTTACCTACTCGGTTAGGGGTTATACTTTAACTTGAACTCCTTCTCTTGGACTCCTTGTGGTGGTCGGATGGTTATCTCCCCGTCGTCTCTTTGTGCCGAAGATGGATCCACCTGAAAGCTTCAACCTTTGGCTTCAACCTCAAACAAGAGGAAACTAGAATACTTGGCTTGCTAGACTTTGTGTACTAGGACGGGTAGAGAAGTGTTTTGGGTTTTTATCTCCAAGTTAAATGATTCTCAACACATGAGAGGTTTTTGCCTTGAACTAGAGAGAGAGAGCAAGAGGCAGAGGGAGAGCTTGAGGATGAGAGAGCTTTCATGAGAGAGAAAGCAAATGAATGAATGAGCAAGACTTTTCCCACCCTTGCTCTCATAATCCAAAATAATCATAACCCATAACAGTAATTAAGTATTTTGTGATGGTTCAAGTCAAAATGGCAATATCATTTCATGCACTCATTTTTTGAAGAATAACAAGCAAGCAAAAGTCTTTTCCATGAAATGATAGCCATTGTAATGATGATAGTCAACTAGTCCAACCTAGTCAACCGGTCAACAAAGTCAACAAGTCAACAAAGTCAACCCTTCAACCCAACCATGGCATAATAATACTTAATTAATATTATCATTAATCATATTTCTTATTCTCATTAGGGTTTAGCAAAAGTCAACAGTCAACAACCCTAATTAGAATCCTCTGCCTCTGTCTCCCTGTCAACTGTGCATACACACCCGCATCCGCGTTCCGAGGAACACGAATACAAACGAGATAAAACCAATCCCAAAACGTACATTAGGATCTGGCTTAAACCAAAGCCCTCTAGTGATAACTGCCCGGACACTAAACGTGCACAAGTGCACGGATGTGACCGAACCCTGTCGCAAAACAATGCGACCTCTACTCTTTTGCCTAAAGGCGAATAGCTCTCTGTGTGGGACTCTGAAGACTCGACACTACGCTGGCAGCGGGTTTAACCACAGACCGCAAGCAGCACTAGCTGTGCGTAACGGCCCCCAGGTAGATGCCGATAAGAAGACGGACGAGGTGAAACCCATCTGAACTCCTACTGAGCCTTAATGTGACAATCTACGTACAGTCCGGTCTGTTCGTCTGAGAATATCGCATGGCGGGCCTAGAGGGGCGGTAAACGTCAGTCCCCTAATAGCGGTGCAAGTCGTGTCGGAGTGTAGCCCAGAACACCCTGAGATAACACTGGAAACCTACCAGTATATCTCTCTTGCCCAAGCCAGGGACTTTGTGTAATGGCACTCCTAGACACAGCGCGATATCAACCCCCAATACCGGGAAAGA